>OX638384.1:35002707-35602707 GCA_951813785.1 Criorhina ranunculi
TTCACGCTTTCCGAGCAGGGCCGGGGTCGTCTGGAAAAAAATCATTTTTTTTGGGTCTACTTCGTGTGGCGTTCGATGCTGCTGGGGCCCTCATACTCCGTATCTGAGGACGGGAGTGGCTTTTCCTCGTGTTTGAAGCTCCATTCTATTCATCTAGCAAAGAAATTTAAGGGAAAGACGAGAAAAAAATTCACGCTTTCCGAGCAGGGCCGGGGTCGTCTGGAAAAAAATCATTTTTTTAGGGGCTACTTCGTGCCACATTCAATGCTGCTGGGGCGCTCATACTCCGTATCTGAGGACGGGAGTGGCTTTTTCTCGTGTTTGAAGCTCCATTCTACCCATCTAGAAATTTAAAGGAAAGGCGAGAAGAAAAATTCACGCTTTCCGAGCAGGGCCGGGGTCGTCTGGAAAAAAATAATTTTTTTTTGGGTCTACTTCGGGCCACATTCGATGCTGCTGGGGCCCTCATACTCCGTATCTGAGGACGGGAGTAGCTTTTCCTCGTGTTTGAAGCTCCATTCTACCCATCTAGCAAAGAAATTTAAAGGAAAGACGAAAAAAAAAATTCACGCTTTCCGAGCAGGGCCGGGGTCGTCTGGAAAAAAATCATTTTTTTTGGGTCTACTTCGTGTGACATTCGATGCTGCTGGGGCCCTCATACTCCGTATCTGAGGACGGGAGTGGCTTTTCCTCGTGTTTGAAGCTCCATTCTACCCATCTAGCAAAGAAATTTAAAGGAAAGACGAGAAAAAAAATTCACGCTTTCCGAGCAGGGCCGGGGTCGCCTGGAAAAAAATCATTTTTTTCGAGTCTACTTCGTGCCACATTCGATGCTGCTGGGGCCCTCATACTCCGTATCTGAGGACGGGAGTGGCTTTTCCTCGTGTTTGAAGCTCCATTCTACCCATCTAGCAAAGAAATTTAAAGGAAAGACGAGAAAAAAAATTCACGCTTTCCGAGCAGGGCCGGGGTCGTCTGGAAAAAAATTATTTTTTTTGGGTCTACTTCGTGCCACATTCGATGCTGCTGGGGCCCTCATACTCCGTATCTGAGGACGGGAGTAGCTTTTCCTCGTGTTTGAAGCTCCATTCTACCCATCTAGCAAAGAAATTTAAAGGAAAGACGAGAAAAAAAATTCACGCTTTCCGAGCAGGGCCGGGGTCGTCTGGAAAAAAATCATTTTTTTCGGGTCTACTTCGTGCCACATTCGATGCTACTGGGGCCCTCATACTCCGTATCTGAGGACGGGAGTGGCTTTTCCTCGTGTTTGAAGCTCCATTCTACCCATCTAGGAAAGAAATTTAAAGGAAAGACGAGAAAAAAAATTCGCGCTTTCTGAGCAGGGCCGGGGTCGTCTGGAAAAAAATCATTTTTTTTGGGTCTACTTCGTGCCACATTCGATGCTGCCGGGGCCCTCATACTCCGTATCTGAGGACGGGAGTGGCTTTTCCTCGTGTTTGAAGCTCCATTCTACCCATCTAGCAAAGAAATTTAAAGGAAAGACGAGAAAAAAAATTCACGCTTTCCGAGCAGGACCGAGGTCGTCTGGAAAAAAATCATTTTTTTTGGGTCTACTTCGTGCCACATTCGATGCTGCTGGGGCCCTCATACTCCGTATCTGAGGACGGGAGTAGCTTTTCCTCGTGTTTGAAGCTCCATTCTACCCATCTAGCAAATAAATTTAAAGGAAAGACGAGAAAAAAAATTCACGCTTTCCGACCAGGGCCGGGGTCGTCTGGAAAAAAATCATTTTTTTTTGGTCTACTTCGTGCCACATTCGATGCTGCTGGGGCCCTCATACTCCGTATCTGTGGACGGGAGTGGCTTTTCCTCGTGTTTGAAGCTCCACTCTACCCATCTAGCAAAGAAATTTAAAGGAAAGACGAGAAAAAAAATTCACGCTTTCCGAGCAGGGCCGGGGTCGCCTGGAAAAAAATCATTTTTTTCGAGTCTACTTCGTGCCACATTCGATGCTGCTGGGGCCCTCATACTCCGTATCTGAGGACGGGAGTGGCTTTTCCTCGTGTTTGAAGCTCCATTCTACCCATCTAGCAAAGAAATTTAAAGGAAAGACGAGAAAAAAAATTCACGCTTTCCGAGCAGGGCCGGGGTCGTCTGGAAAAAAATTATTTTTTTTGGGTCTACTTCGTGCCACATTCGATGCTGCTGGGGCCCTCATACTCCGTATCTGAGGACGGGAGTGGCTTTTCCTCGTGTTTGAAGCTCCATTCTACCCATCTAGCAAAGAAATTTAAAGGAAAGACGAGAAAAAAAATGCACGCTTTCCGAGCAGGGCCGGGGTCGTCTGGAAAAAAATCATTTTTTGGGTCTACTTCGTGCCACATTCGATGCTGCTGGGGCCCTCATACTCCGTATCTGAGGACGGGAGTGGCTTTTCCTCGTGTTTGAAGCTCCATTCTACCCATCTAGCAAAGAAATTTAAAGGAAAGACGAGAAAAAAAATTCACGCTTTCCGAGCAGGGCCGGGGTCGTCTGGAAAAAAATAATTTTTTCGGGTCTACTTCGTGCCACATTCGATGCTGCTGGGGCCCTCATACTCCGTATCTGAGGACGGGAGTTGCTTTTCCTCGTGTTTGAAGCTCCATTCTACCCATCTAGCAAAGAAATTTAAAGGAAAGACGAGAAAAAAATTCACGCTTTCCGAGCAGGGCCGGGGTCGTCTGGAAAAAAATCATTTTTTTCGGGTCTACTTCGTGCCACATTCGATGCTGCTGGGGCCCTCATACTCCGTATCTGAGGACGGGAGTAGCTTTTCCTCGTGTTTGAAGCTCTATTCTACCCATCTAGCAAAGAAATTTAAAGGAAAGACGAGAAAAAAAATGCACGCTTTCCGAGCAGGGCCGGGGTCGTCTGGAAAAAAATAATTTTTTTTTGGGTCTACTTCGTGCCACATTCGATGCTGCTGGGGCCCTCATACTCCGTATCTGAGGACGGGAGTAGCTTTTCCTCGTGTTTGAAGCTCCATTCTACCCATCTAGCAAAGAAATTTAAAGGAAAGACGAGAAAAAAAATTCACGCTTTCCGAGCAGGGCCGGGGTCGTCTGGAAAAAAAATCATTTTTTTTTGGGTCTACTTCGTGCCACATTCGATGCTGCTGGGGCCCTCATACTCCGTATCTGAGGACGGGAGTGACTTTTCCTCGTGTTTGAAGCTCCATTCTACCCATCTAGCAAAGAAATTTAAAGGAAAGACGAGAAAAAAAATTCACGCTTTCCGAGCAGGGCCGGGGTCGTCTGGAAAAAAATCATTTTTTTTGGGTCTACTTCGTGCCACATTCGATGCTGCTGGGGCCCTCATACTCCGTATCTGAGGACGGGAGTGGCTTTTCCTCGTGTTTGAAGCTCCATTCTACCCATCTAGCAAAGAAATTTTAAAGGAAAGACGAGAAAAAAAATTCACGCTTTCCGAGCAGGGCCGGGGTCGTCTGGAAAAAAATCATTTTTTCGGGTCTACTTCGTGCCACATTCGATGCTGCTGGGGCCCTCATATTCCGTATCTGAGGACGGGAGTGACTTTTCCTCGTGTTTGAAGCTCCATTCTATCCATCTAGCAAAAAAATTTAAAGGAAAGACGAGAAAAAAAATTCACGCTTTCCGAGCAGGGCCGGGGTCGTCTGGAAAAAAATCATTTTTTCGGGTCTACTTCGTGCCACATTCGATGCTGCTGGGGCCCTCATACTCCGTATCTGAGGACGGGAGTTGCTTTTCCTCGTGTTTGAAGCTCCATTCTACCCATCTAGCAAAGAAATTTAAAGGAAAGACGAGAAAAAAAATTCACGCTTTCCGAGCAGGGCCGGGGTCGTCTGGAAAAAAATCATTTTTTTTGGGTCTACTTCGTGCCACATTCGATGCTGCTGGGGCCCTCATACTCCGTATCTGAGGACGGGAGTGGCTTTTCCTCGTGTTTGAAGCTCCATTCTACCCATCTAGCAAAGAAATTTAAAGGAAAGACGAGAAAAAAAATTCACGCTTTCCGAGCAGGGCCGGGGTCGTCTGGAAAAAAATAATTTTTTTTGGGTCTACTTCGTGCCACATTCGATGCTGCTGGGGCCCTCATACTCCGTATCTGAGGACGGGAGTAGCTTTTCCTCGTGTTTGAAGCTCCATTCTACCCATCTAGCAAAGAAATTTAAAGGAAAGACGAGAAAAAAAATTCACGCTTTCCGAGCAGGGCCGGGGTCGTCTGGAAAAAAATAATTATTTTTGGGTGTACTTCGTGCCACATTCGATGCTGCTGGGGCCCTCATACTCCGTATCTGAGGACGGGAGTGGCTTTTCCTCGTGTTTGAAGCTCCATTCTACCCATCTAGCAAAGAAATTTAAAGGAAAGACGAGAAAACAAATTCACGCTTTACGAGCAGGGCCGGGGTCGTCTGGAAAAAAATCATTTTTTTGGGTCTACTTCGTGCCACATTCGATGCTGCTGGGGCCTCATACTCCGTATCTGAGGACGGGAGTAGCTTTTCCTCGTGTTTGAAGCTCCATTCTACCCATCTAGCAAAGAAATTTAAAGGAAAGACGAGAAAAAAAATTCACGTTTTCCGAGCAGGGCCGGGGTCGTCTGGAAAAAAATCATTTTTTTGGGTCCACTTCGTGCCACATTCGATGCTGCTGGGGCCCTCATATTCCGTATCTGAGGACGGGAGTGACTTTTCCTCGTGTTTGAAGCTCCATTCTATCCATCTAGCAAAAAAATTTAAAGGAAAGACGAGAAAAAAAATTCACGCTTTCCGAGCAGGGCCGGGGTCGTCTGGAAAAAAATCATTTTTTTTGGGTCTTCTTCGTGCGACATTCGATGCTGCTGGGGTCCTCATACTCCGTATCTGAGGACGGGAGTGGCTTTTCCTCGTGTTTGAAGCTCCATTCTACCCATCTAGCAAAGAAATTTAAAGGAAAGACGAGAAAAAAATTCACGCTTTCCGACCAGGGCCGGGGTCGTCTGGAAAAAAATCATTTTTTTTGGGTCTACTTCGTGCCACATTCGATGCTGCTGGGGCCCTCATACTCCGTGTCTGAGGACGGGAGTGGCTTTTCCTCGTGTTTGAAGCTCCATTCTTCCCATCTAGCAAAGAAATTTAAAGGAAAGACGAGAAAAAAAATTCACGCTTTCCGAGCAGGGCCGGAGTCGTCTGGAAAAAAATCATTTTTTTTTTTGGTCTACTTCGTGCCACATTCGATGCTGCTGGGGCCCTCATACTCCGTATCTGAGGACGGGAGTGGCTTTTCCTCGTGTTTGAAGCTCCATTCTACCCATCTAGCAAAGAAGTTTAAAGGAAAGACGAGAAAAAAAATTCACGCTTTCCGAGCAGGGCCGGGGTCGTCTGGAAAAAAATCATTTTTTCGGGTCTACTTCGTGCCACATTCGATGCTGCTGGGGCCCTCATACTCCGTATCTGAGGACGCGAGTTGCTTTTCCTCTTGTTTGAAGCTCCATTCTACCCATCTAGCAAAGAAATTTAAAGGAAAGACGAGAAAAAAAATTCACGCTTTCCGAGCAGGGCCGGGGACGTCTGGAAAAAAATCATTTTTTTTGGGTCTACTTCGTGCCACATTCGATGCTGCTGGGGCCCTCATACTCCGTATCTGAGGACGGGAGTGGCTTTTCCTCGTGTTTGAAGCTCCATTCTACCCATCTAGCAAAGAAATTTAAAGGAAAGACGAGAAAAAAATTCACGCTTTCCGACCAGGGCCGGGGTCGTCTGGAAAAAAATCATTTTTTTTTTTGGTCTACTTCGTGCCACATTCGATGCTGCTGGGGCCCTCATACTCCGTATCTGAGGACGGGAGTAGCTTTTCCTCGTGTTTGAAGCTCCATTCTACCCATCTAGCAAAGAAATTTAAAGGAAAGACGAGAAAAAAAATTCACGCTTTCCGAGCAGGGCCGGGGTCGTCTGGAAAAAAATCATTTTTTTGGGTCCACTTCGTGCCACATTCGATGCTGCTGGGGCCCTCATACTCCGTATCTGAGGACGGGAGTAGCTTTTCCTCGTGTTTGAAGCTCCATTCTACCCATCTAGCAAAGAAATTTAAAGGAAAGACGAGAAAAAAAATTCACGCTTTCCGAGCAGGGCCGGGGTCGTCTGGAAAAAAATCATTTTTTTTGGGTCTTCTTCGTGCGACATTCGATGCTGCTGGGGTCCTCATACTCCGTATCTGAGGACGGGAGTGGCTTTTCCTCGTGTTTGAAACTCCATTCTACCCATCTAGCAAAGAAATTTAAAGGAAAGACGAGAAAAAAATTCACGCTTTCCGACCAGGGCCGGGGTCGTCTGGAAAAAAATCATTTTTTTTGTGTCTACTTCGTGCCACATTCGATGCTGCTGGGGCCCTCATACTCCGTATCTGAGGACGGGAGTGGCTTTTCCTCGTGTTTGAAGCTCCATTCTTCCCATCTAGCAAAGAAATTTAAAGGAAAGACGAGAAAAAAAATTCACGCTTTCCGAGCAGGGCCGGGGTCGTCTGGAAAAAAATCATTTTTTTTTTTGGTCTACTTCGTGCCACATTCGATGCTGCTGGGGCCCTCATACTCCGTATCTGAGGACGGGAGTGGCTTTTCCTCGTGTTTGAAGCTCCATTCTACCCATCTAGCAAAGAAGTTTAAAGGAAAGACGAGAAAAAAAATTCACGCTTTCCGAGCAGGGCCGGGGTCGTCTGGAAAAAAATCATTTTTTCGGGTCTACTTCGTGCCACATTCGATGCTGCTGGGGCCCTCATACTCCGTATCTGAGGACGGGAGTTGCTTTTCCTCTTGTTTGAAGCTCCATTCTACCCATCTAGCAAAGAAATTTAAAGGAAAGACGAGAAAAAAAATTCACGCTTTCCGAGCAGGGCCGGGGACGTCTGGAAAAAAATCATTTTTTTTTGGGTCTACTTCGTGCCACATTCGATGCTGCTGGGGCCCTCATACTCCGTATCTGAGGACGGGAGTGGCTTTTCCTCGTGTTTGAAGCTCCATTCTACCCATCTAGCAAAGAAATTTAAAGGAAAGACGAGAAAAAAACTTCACGCTTTCCGACCAGGGCCGGGGTCGTCTGGAAAAAAATCATTTTTTTTTTTGGTCTACTTCGTGCCACATTCGATGCTGCTGGGGCCCTCATACTCCGTATCTGAGGACGGGAGTGGCTTTTCCTCGTGTTTGAAGCTCCATTCTACCCATCTAGCAAAGAAGTTTAAAGGAAAGACGAGAAAAAAAATTCACGCTTTTCGAGCAGGGCCGGGGTCGTCTGGAAAAAAATCATTTTTTCGGGTCTACTTCGTGCCACATTCGATGCTGCTGGGGCCCTCATACTCCGTATCTGAGGACGGGAGTTGCTTTTCCTCGTGTTTGAAGCTCCATTCTACCCATCTAGCAAAGAAATTTAAAGGAAAGACGAGAAAAAAACTTCACGCTTTCCGACCAGGGCCGGGGTCGTCTGGAAAAAAATCATTTTTTCGGGTCTACTTCGTGCCACATTCGATGCTGCTGGGGCCCTCATACTCCGTATCTGAGGACGGGAGTGGCTTTTCCTCGTGTTTGAAGCTCCATTCTACCCATCTAGCAAAGAAATTTAAAGGAAAGAGGAGAAAAAAAATTCACGCTTTCCGAGCAGGGCCGGGGTCGTCTGGAAAAAATCATTTTTTTTGGGTCTACTTCGTGCCACATTCGATGCTACTGGGGCCCTCATACTCCGTATCTGAGGACGGGAGTGACTTTTCCTCGTGTTTGAAGCTCCATTCTATCCATCTAGCAAACAAATCTAAAGGAAAGACGAGAAAAAAAATTCACGCTTTCCGAGCAGGGCCGGGGTCGTCTGGAAAAAAATCATTTTTTTTGGGTCTACTTCGTGCCACATTCGATGCTGCTGGGGCCCTCATACTCCGTATCTGAGGACGGGAGTGGCTTTTCCTCGTGTTTGAAGCTCCATTCTACCCATCTAGCAAAGAAATTTAAAGGAAAGACGAGAAAAAAAATTCACGCTTTCCGAGCAGACCGAGGTCGTCTGGAAAAAAATCATTTTTTTTTTGGTCTACTTCGTGCCATATTCGATGCTGCTGGGGCCCTCATACTCCGTATCTGTGGACGGGAGTGGCTTTTCCTCGTGTTTGAAGCTCCATTCTACCCATCTAGCAAAGAAATTTAAAGGAAAGACGAAAAAAAAAAATTCACGCTTTCCGAGCAGGGCCGGGGTCGTCTGGAAAAAAATAATTTTTTTTTTGGGTGTACTTCGTGCCACATTCGATGCTGCTGGGGCCCTCATACTCCGTATCTGAGGACGGGAGTAGCTTTTCCTCGTGTTTGAAGCTCCATTCTACCCATCTAGCAAAGAAATTTAAAGGAAAGACGAGAAAAAAAATTCACGCTTTCCGAGCAGGGCCGGGGTCGTCTGGAAAAAAATTATTTTTTTTGGGTCTACTTCGTGCCACATTCGATGCTGCTGGGGCCCTCATACTCCGTATCTGAGGACGGGAGTGGCTTTTCCTCGTGTTTGAAGCTCCATTCTACCCATCTAGCAAAGAAATTTAAAGGAAAGACGAGAAAAAAAATGCACGCTTTCCGAGCAGGGCCGGGGTCGTCTGGAAAAAAATCTTTTTTTTTTTTGGTCTACTTCGTGCCACATTCGATGCTGCTGGGGCCCTCATACTCCGTATCTGAGGACGGGAGTGGCTTTTCCTCGTGTTTGAAGCTCCATTCTACCCATCCAGCAAAGAAATTTAAAGGAAAGACGAGAAAAAAAATTCACGCTTTCCGAGCAGGGCCGGGGTCGTCTGGAAATTTTTTTTTTTTTTGGGTCTACTTCGTGCCACATTCGATGCTGCTGGGGCCCTCATACTCCGTATCTGAGGACGGGAGTTGCTTTTCCTCGTGTTTGAATCTCCATTCTACCCATCTAGCAAAGAAATTTAAAGGAAAGACGAGAAAAAAAATTCACGCTTTCCGAGCAGGGCCGGGGTCGTCTGGAAAAAAATCATTTTTTTCGGGTCTACTTCGTGCCACATCGATGCTGCTGGGGCCCTCATACTCCGTATCTGAGGACGGGAGTAGCTTTTCCTCGTGTTTGAAGCTCCATTCTACCCATCTAGCAAAGAAATTTAAAGGAAAGACGAGAAAAAAAATGCACGCTTTCCGAGGCAGGGCCGGGGTCGTCTGGAAAAAAATCATTTTTTTTGGGTCTACTTCGTGCCACATTCGATGCTGCTGGGGCCCTCATACTCCGTATCTGAGGACGGGAGTTGCTTTTCCTCGTGTTTGAAGCTCCATTCTACCCATCTAGCAAAGAAATTTAAAGGAAAGACGAGAAAAAAAATTCACGCTTTCCGAGCAGGGCCGGGGTCGTCTGGAAAAAAATCATTTTTTTTGGGTCTACTTCGTGCCACATTCGATGCTGCTGGGGCCCTCATACTCCGTATCTGAGGACGGAGTGGCTTTTCCTCGTGTTTGAAGCTCCATTCTACCCATCTAGCAAAGAAATTTAAAGGAAAGACGAGAAAAAAAATTCACGCTTTCCGAGCAGGGCCGGGGTCGTCTGGAAAAAAATCATTTTTTCGGTACTTCGTGCCACATTCGATGCTGCTGGGGCCCTCATACTCCGTATCTGAGGACGGGAGTGGCTTTTCCTCGTGTTTGAAGCTCCATTCTACCCATCTAGCAAAGAAATTTAAAGGAAAGACGAGAAAAAAAATTCACGCTTTCCGAGCAGGGCCGGGGTCGTCTGGAAAAAAATAATTTTTTTTGGGTCTACTTCGTGCCACATTCGATGCTGCTGGGGCCCTCATACTCCGTATCTGAGGACGGGAGTGGCTTTTCCTCGTGTTTGAAGCTCCATTCTACCCATCTAGCAAAGAAATTTAAAGGAAAGACGAGAAAAAAAATTCACGCTTTCCGAGCAGGACCGAGGTCGTCTGGAAAAAAATCATTTTTTTTGGGTCTACTTCGTGCCACATTCGATGCTGCTGGGGCCCTCATTCTCCGTATCTGAGGACGGGAGTAGCTTTTCCTCGTGTTTGAAGCTCCATTCTACCCATCTAGCAAAGAAATTTAAAGGAAAGACAAGAAAAAAAATTCACGCTTTCCGACCAGGGCCTGGGTCGTCTGGAAAAAAATCATTTTTTTTGGTCTACTTCGTGCCACATTCGATGCTGCTGGGGCCCTCATACTCCGTATCTGAGGACGGGAGTAGCTTTTCCTCGTGTTTGAAGCTCCATTCTACCCATCTAGCAAAGAAATTTAAAGGAAAGACGAGAAAAAAAATTCACGCTTTCCGAGCAGGGCCGGGGTCGTCTGGAAAAAAATCATTTTTTTTGGGTGTACTTCGTGCCACATTCGATGCTGCTGGGGCCCTCATACTCCGTATCTGAGGACGGGAGTGGCTTTTCCTCGTGTTTGAAGCTCCATTCTACCCATCTAGCAAAGAAATTTAAAGGAAAGACGAGAAAACAAATTCACGCTTTACGAGCAGGGCCGGGGTCGTCTGGAAAAAAATCAATTTTTTGGGTCTACTTCGTGCCACATTCGATGCTGCTGGGGCCCTCATACTCCGTATCTGAGGACGGGAGTGGCTTTTCCTCGTGTTTGAAGCTCCATTCTATCCATCTAGCAAAGAAATTTAAAGGAAAGACGAGAAAAAAAATTCACGCTTTCCGACCAGGGCCTGGGTCGTCTGGAAAAAAATCATTTTTTTGGTCTACTTCGTGCCACATTCGATGCTGCTGGGGCCCTCATACTCCGTATCTGAGGACGGGAGTAGCTTTTCCTCGTGTTTGAAGCTCCATTCTACCCATCTAGCAAAGAAATTTAAAGGAAAGACGAGAAAAAAAATTCACGCTTTCCGAGCAGGGCCGGGGTCGTCTGGAAAAAAATCATTTTTTTGGGTCTACTTCGTGCCACATTCGATGCTGCTGGGGCCCTCATACTCCGTATCTGAGGACGGGAGTAGCTTTTCCTCGTGTTTGAAGCTCCATTCTACCCATCTAGCAAAGAAATTTAAAGGAAAGACGAGAAAAAAAATTCACGCTTTCCGAGCAGGGCCGGGGTCGTCTGGAAAAAAATCATTTTTTTTGGGTCTACTTCGTGCCACATTCGATGCTGCTGGGGCCCTCATACTCCGTATCTGAGGACGGGAGTGGCTTTTCCTCGTGTTTGAAGCTCCATTCTACCCATCTAGCAAAGAAATTTAAAGGAAAGACGAGAAAACAAATTCACGCTTTACGAGCAGGGCCGGGGTCGTCTGGAAAAAAATCATTTTTTTGGGTCTACTTCGTGCCACATTCGATGCTGCTGGGGCCCTCATACTCCGTATCTGAGGACGGGAGTAGCTTTTCCTCGTGTTTGAAGCTCCATTCTACCCATCTAGCAAAGAAATTTAAAGGAAAGACGAGAAAAAAAATTCACGCTTTCCGAGCAGGGCCGGGGTCGTCTGGAAAAAAATCATTTTTTTGGGTCCACTTCGTGCCACATTCGATGCTGCTGGGGCCCTCATATTCCGTATCTGAGGACGGGAGTGGCTTTTCCTCGTGTTTGAAGCTCCATTCTACTCATCTAGCAAAGAAATTTAAAGGAAAGACGAGAAAAAAAATTCACGCTTTCCGAGCAGGGCCGGGGTCGTCTGGAAAAAAATCATTTTTTTTTTTGGTCTACTTCGTGCCACATTCGATGCTGCTGGGGCCCCCATACTCCGTATCTGAGGACGGGAGTGGCTTTTCCTCGTGTTTGAAGCTCCATTCTACCCATCTAGCAAAGAAGTTTAAAGGAAAGACGAGAAAAAAAATTCACGCTTTCCGAGCAGGGCCGGGGTCGTCTGGAAAAAAATCATTTTTTCGGGTCTACTTCGTGCCACATTCGATGCTGCTGGGGCCCTCATACTCCGTATCTGAGGACGGGAGTTGCTTTTCCTCTTGTTTGAAGCTCCATTCTACCCATCTAGCAAAGAAATTTAAAGGAAAGACGAGAAAAAAAATTCACGCTTTCCGAGCAGGGCCGGGGACGTCTAAAAAAAAATAATTTTTTTTGGGTCTACTTCGTGCCACATTCGATGCTGCTGGGGCCCTCATACTCCGTATCTGAGGACGGGAGTGGCTTTTCCTCGTGTTTGAAGCTCCATTCTACCCATCTAGCAAAGAAATTTAAAGGAAAGAGGAGAAAAAAAATTCACGCTTTCCGAGCAGGGCCGGGGTCGTCTGGAAAAAATCATTTTTTTTGGGTCTACTTCGTGCCACATTCGATGCTGCTGGGGCCCTCATACTCCGTATCTGAGGACGGGAGTGACTTTTCCTCGTGTTTGAAGCTCCATTCTATCCATCTAGCAAACAAATCTAAAGGAAAGACGAGAAAAAAAATTCACGCTTTCCGAGCAGGGCCGGGGTCGTCTGGAAAAAAATCATTTTTTTTGGGTCTACTTCGTGCCACATTCGATGCTGCTGGGGCCCTCATACTCCGTATCTGAGGACGGGAGTGGCTTTTCCTCGTGTTTGAAGCTCCATTCTACCCATCTAGCAAAGAAATTTAAAGGAAAGACGAGAAAAAAAATTCACGCTTTCCGAGCAGGACCGAGGTCGTCTGGAAAAAAATCATTTTTTTTTGGTCTACTTCGTGCCACATTCGATGCTGCTGGGGCCCTCATACTCCGTATCTGTGGACGGGAGTGGCTTTTCCTCGTGTTTGAAGCTCCATTCTACCCATCTAGCAAAGAAATTTAAAGGAAAGACGAAAAAAAAAAATTCACGCTTTCCGAGCAGGGCCGGGGTCGTCTGGAAAAAAATAATTTTTTTTGGGTGTACTTCGTGCCACATTCGATGCTGCTGGGGCCCTCATACTCCGTATCTGAGGACGGGAGTAGCTTTTCCTCGTGTTTGAAGCTCCATTCTACCCATCTAGCAAAGAAATTTAAAGGAAAGACGAGAAAAAAAATTCACGCTTTCCGAGCAGGGCCGGGGTCGTCTGGAAAAAAATTATTTTTTTTGGGTCTACTTCGTGCCACATTCGATGCTGCTGGGGCCCTCATACTCCGTATCTGAGGACGGGAGTGGCTTTTCCTCGTGTTTGAAGCTCCATTCTACCCATCTAGCAAAGAAATTTAAAGGAAAGACGAGAAAAAAAATGCACGCTTTCCGAGCAGGGCCGGGGTCGTCTGGAAAAAAATCTTTTTTTTTTGGTCTACTTCGTGCCACATTCGATGCTGCTGGGGCCCTCATACTCCGTATCTGAGGACGGGAGTGGCTTTTCCTCGTGTTTGAAGCTCCATTCTACCCATCTAGCAAAGAAATTTAAAGGAAAGACGAGAAAAAAAATTCACGCTTTCCGAGCAGGGCCGGGGTCGTCTGGAAATTTTTTTTTTTTTTGGGTCTACTTCGTGCCACATTCGATGCTGCTGGGGCCCTCATACTCCGTATCTGAGGACGGGAGTAGCTTTTCCTCGTGTTTGAAGCTCCATTCTACCCATCTAGCAAAGAAATTTAAAGGAAAGACGAGAAAAAAATGCACGCTTTCCGAGCAGGGCCGGGGTCGTCTGGAAAAAAATCATTTTTTTTGGGTCTACTTCGTGCCACATTCGATGCTGCTGGGGCCCTCATACTCCGTATCTGAGGACGGGAGTTGCTTTTCCTCGTGTTTGAAGCTCCATTCTACCCATCTAGCAAAGAAATTTAAAGGAAAGACGAGAAAAAAAATTCACGCTTTCCGAGCAGGGCCGGGGTCGTCTGGAAAAAAATCATTTTTTTTGGGTCTACTTCGTGCCACATTCGATGCTGCTGGTGCCCTCATACTCCGTATCTGAGGACGGGAGTGGCTTTTCCTCGTGTTTGAAGCTCCATTCTACCCATCTAGCAAAGAAATTTAAAGGAAAGACGAGAAAAAAAATTCACGCTTTCCGAGCAGGGCCGGGGTCGTCTGGAAAAAAATCATTTTTTCGGGTCTACTTCGTGCCACATTCGATGCTGCTGGGGCCCTCATACTCCGTATCTGAGGACGGGAGTAGCTTTTCCTCGTGTTTGAAGCTCCATTCTACCCATCTAGCAAAGAAATTTAAAGGAAAGACGAGAAAAAAAATTCACGCTTTCCGAGCAGGGCCGGGGTCGTCTGGAAAAAAATCATTTTTTTTGGGTCTACTTCGTGCCACATTCGATGCTGCTGGGGCCCTCATACTCCGTATCTGAGGACGGGAGTGGCTTTTCCTCGTGTTTGAAGCTCCATTCTACCCATCTAGCAAAGAAATTTAAAGGAAAGACGAGAAAAAAAATTCACGCTTTCCGAGCAGGGCCGGGGTCATCTGGAAAAAAATCATTTTTTTTGTGTCTACTTCGTGCCACATTCGATGCTGCTGGGGCCCTCATACTCCGTATCTGAGGACGGGAGTGGCTTTTCCTCGTGTTTGAAGCTCCATTCTACCCATCTAGCAAAGAAATTTAAAGGAAAGACGAGAAAAAAAATTCACGCTTTCCGAGCAGGGCCGGGGTCGTCTGGAAAAAAATCATTTTTTTTGGGTCTACTTCGTGCCACACTCGATGCTGCTGGGGCCCTCATACTCAGTATCTGAGGACGGGAGTAGCTTTTCCTCGTGTTTGAAGCTCCATTCTACCCATCTAGCAAAGAAATTTAAAGGAAAGACGAGAAAAAAAATTCACGCTTTCCGAGCAGGGCCGGGGTCGTCTGGAAAAAGATAATTTTTTTTTTGGTCTACTTCGTGCAACATTCGATGCTGCTGGGGCCCTCATACTCCGTATCTGAGGACGGGAGTGGCTTTTCCTCGTGTTTGAAGCTCCATTCTACCCATCTAGCAAAGAAATTTAAAGGAAAGACGAGAAAAAAAATTCACGCTTTCCGAGCAGGGCCGGGGTCGTCTGGAAAAAAATAATTTTTTTTTGGGTCTACTTCGGGCCACATTCGATGCTGCTGGGGCCCTCATATTCCGTATCTGAGGACGGGAGTGGCTTTTCCTCGTGTTTGAAGCTCCATTCTACCCATCTAGCAAAGAAAAATAAAGGAAAGACGAGAAAAAAAATTCACGCTTTCCGAGCAGGGCCGGGGTCGTCTGGAAAAAAATCATTTTTTTTTTGGTCTACTTCGTGCCACATTCGATGCTGCTGGGGCCCTCATACTCCGTATCTGAGGACGGGAGTGGCTTTTCCTCGTGTTTGAAGCTCCATTCTACCCATCTAGCAAAGAAAAATAAAGGAAAGACGAGAAAAAAAATTCACGCTTTCCGAGCAGGGCCGGGGTCATCTGGAAAAAAATCATTTTTTTTTGGGTCTACTTCGGGCCACATTCGATGCTGCTGGGGCCCTCATATTCCGTATCTGAGGACGGGAGTGGCTTTTCCTCGTGTTTGAAGCTCCATTCTACCCATCTAGCAAAGAAATTTAAAGGAAAGACGAGAAAAAAAATTCACGCTTTCCGAGCAGGGCCGGGGTCATCTGGAAAAAAATCATTTTTTTTGTGTCTACTTCGTGCCACATTCGATGCTGCTGGGGCCCTCATACTCCGTATCTGAGGACGGGAGTGGCTTTTCTTCGTGTTTGAAGCTCCATTCTACCCATCTAGCAAAGAAATTTAAAGGAAAGACGAGAAAAAAAATTCACGCTTTCCGAGCAGGGCCGGGGTCGTCTGGAAAAAAATCATTTTTTTTGGGTCTACTTCGTGCCACACTCGATGCTGCTGGGGCCCTCATACTCAGTATCTGAGGACGGGAGTAGCTTTTCCTCGTGTTTGAAGCTCCATTCTACCCATCTAGCAAAGAAATTTAAAGGAAAGACGAGAAAAAAAATTCACGCTTTCCGAGCAGGGCCGGGGTCGTCTGGAAAAAAATAATTTTTTTCGGGTCTACTTCGTGCAACATTCGATGCTGCTGGGGCCCTCATACTCCGTATCTGAGGACGGGAGTGGCTTTTCCTCGTGTTTGAAGCTCCATTCTACCCATCTAGCAAAGAAATTTAAAGGAAAGACGAGAAAAAAAATTCACGCTTTCCGAGCAGGGCCGGGGTCGTCTGGAAAAAAATAATTTTTTTTTGGGTCTACTTCGGGCCACATTCGATGCTGCTGGGGCCCTCATATTCCGTATCTGAGGACGGGAGTGGCTTTTCCTCGTGTTTGAAGCTCCATTCTACCCATCTAGCAAAGAAAAATAAAGGAAAGACGAGAAAAAAAATTCACGCTTTCCGAGCAGGGCCGGGGTCGTCTGGAAAAAAATCATTTTTTTTTTGGTCTACTTCGTGCCACATTCGATGCTGCTGGGGCCCTCATACTCCGTATCTGAGGACGGGAGTGGCTTTTCCTCGTGTTTGAAGCTCCATTCTACCCATCTAGCAAAGAAAAATAAAGGAAAGACGAGAAAAAAATTCACGCTTTCCGAGCAGGGCCGGGGTCGTCTGGAAAAAAATAATTTTTTTTTGGGTCTACTTCGGGCCACATTCGATGCTGCTGGGGCCCTCATATTCCGTATCTGAGGACGGGAGTGGCTTTTCCTCGTGTTTGAAGCTCCATTCTACCCATCTAGCAAAGAAATTTAAAGGAAAGACGAGAAAAAAAATTCACGCTTTCCGAGCAGGGCCGGGGTCGTCTGGAAAAAAATCATTTTTTTTGTGTCTACTTCGTGCCACATTCGATGCTGCTGGGGCCCTCATACTCCGTATCTGAGGACGGGAGTGGCTTTTCCTCGTGTTTGAAGCTCCATTCTATCCATCTAGCAAAGAAATTTAAGGGAAAGACGAGAAAAAAATTCACGCTTTCCGAGCAGGGCCGGGGTCGTCTAGAAAAAAATTATTATTTTTGGGTCCACTTCGTGCCACATTCGATGCTGCTGGGGCCCTCATATTCCGTATCTGAGGACGGGAGTGGCTTTTTCTCGTGTTTGAAGCTCCATTCTATCCATCTAGCAAAGAAATTTAAGGGAAAGACGAGAAAAAAATTCACGCTTTCCGAGCAGGGCCGGGGTCGTCTAGAAAAAAATTATTATTTTTGGGTCCACTTCGTGCCACATTCGATGCTGCTGGGGCCCTCATACTCCGTATCTGAGGACGGGAGTGGCTTTTCCTCGTGTTTGAAGCTCCATTCTACCCATCTAGCAAAGAAAAATAAAGGAAAGACGAGAAAAAAAATTCACGCTTTCCGAGCAGGGCCGGGGTCGTCTGGAAAAAAATAATTTTTTTTGGGTCTACTTCGGGCCACATTCGATGCTGCTGGGGCCCTCATACTCCGTATCTGAGGACGGGAGTGGCTTTTCCTCGTGTTTGAAGCTCCATTCTACCCATCTAGCAAAGAAATTTAAAGGAAAGACGAGAAAAAAAATTCACGCTTTCCGAGCAGGGCCGGGGTCGTCTGGAAAAAATTAATTTTTTTGGTGTATACTTCGTGCCGCATTCAATGCTGCTGGGGCCCTCATACTCCGTATCTGAGGACGGGAGTGACTTTTCCTCGTGTTTGAAGCTCCATTCTACCCATCTAGCAAAGAAATTTAAAGGAAAGACGAGAAAAAAAATTCACGCTTTCCGAGCAGGGCCGGGGTCGTCTGGAAAAAAATCATTTTTTTGTGTCTACTTCGTGTGACATTCGATGCTGCTGGGGCCCTCATACTCCGTATCTGAGGACGGGAGTGGCTTTTCCTCGTGTTTGAAGCTCCATTCTATCCATCTAGCAAAGAAATTTAAGGGAAAGACGAGAAAAAAATTCACGCTTTCCGAGCAGGGCCGGGGTCATCTGGAAAAAAATCATTTTTTTTTGTGTCTACTTCGTGCCACATTCAATGCTGCTGGGGCCCTCATACTCCGTATCTGAGGACGGGAGTGGCTTTTCCTCGTGTTTGAAGCTCCATTCTACCCATCTAGCAAAGAAATTTAAAGGAAAGACGAGAAAAAAAATTCATGCTTTCCGAGCAGGGCCGGGGTCGTCTGGAAAAAAATCATTTTTTTTTGTGTCTACTTCGTGCCGCATTCAATGCTGCTGGGGCCCTCATACTCCGTATCTGAGGACGGGAGTGGCTTTTCCTCGTGTTTGAAGCTCCATTCTACCCATCTAGCAAAGAAATTTAAAGGAAAGACGAGAAAAAAAATTCACGCTTTCCGAGCAGGGCCGGGGTCGTCTGGAAAAAAATCATTTTTTTGGGTCCATTTCGTGCCACATTCGATGCTGCTGGGGTCCTCATGCTCCGAATCTGAGGACGGGAGTGGCTTTTCCTCGTGTTTGAAGCTCCATTCTATCCATCTAGCAAATAAATTTAAAGGAAAGACGAGAAAAAAAATTCACGCTTTCCGAGCAGGGCCGGGGTCGTCTGGAAAAAAATCATTTTTTTTTTGGTCTACTTCGTGCCACATTCGATGCTGCTGGGGCCCTCATACTCCGTATCTGAGGACGGGGGTGGCTTTTCCTCGTGTTTGAAGCTCCATTCTATCCATCTAGCAAAGAAATTTAAAGGAAAGACGAGAAAAAAAATTCACGCTTTCCGAGCAGGGCCGGGGTCGTCTGGAAAAAAATCATTTTTTTTGGGTCTACTTCGTGCCACACTCGATGCTGCTGGGGCCCTCATACTCAGTATCTGAGGACGGGAGTAGCTTTTCCTCGTGTTTGAAGCTCCATTCTACCCATCTAGCAAAGAAATTTAAAGGAAAGACGAGAAAAAAAATTCACGCTTTCCGAGCAGGGCCGGGGTCGTCTGGAAAAAAATCATTTTTTTGGGTCTATTTCGTGCGACATTCGATGCTGCTGGGGTCCTCATACTCCGTATCTGAGGACGGGAGTGACTTTTCCTCGTGTTTGAAGCTCCATTCTACCCATCTAGCAAAGAAATTTAAAGGAAAGACGTGAAAAAAAATTCACGCTTTCCGAGCAGGGCCGGGGTCGTCTGGAAAAAAATCATTTTTTTGGGTCTATTTCGTGCGACATTCGATGCTGCTGGGGTCCTCATACTCCGTATCTGAGGACGGGAGTGGCTTTTCCTCGTGTTTAAAGCTCCATTCTATCCATCTAGCAAATAATTTTAAAGGAAAGACGAGAAAAAAATTCACGCTTTCCGAGCAGGGCCGGGGTCATCTGGAAAAAAAAATATTTTTTTTGGGTCCACTTCGTGCCACATTCGATGCTGCTGGGGCCCTCATACTCCGTATCTGAGGACGGGAGTGGCTTTTCCTCGTGTTTAAAGCTCCATTCTACCCATCTAGCAAAGAAATTTAAAGGAAAGACGAGAAAAAAAAATTCACGCTTTCCGAGCAGGGCCGGGGTCGTCTGGAAAAAAATAATTTTTTTCGGGTCTACTTCGTGCAACATTCGATGCTGCTGGGGCCCTCATACTCCGTATCTGAGGACGGGAGTGGCTTTTCCTCGTGTTTGAAGCTCCATTCTACCCATCTAGCAAAGAAATTTAAAGGAAAGACGAGAAAAAAAATTCACGCTTTCCGAGCAGGGCCGGGGTCGTCTGGAAAAAAATCATTTTTTTTGGGTCTACTTCGTGCCACACTCGATGCTGCTGGGGCCCTCATACTCAGTATCTGAGGACGGGAGTAGCTTTTCCTCGTGTTTGAAGCTCCATTCTACCCATCTAGCAAAGAAATTTAAAGGAAAGACGAGAAAAAAAATTCACGCTTTCCGAGCAGGGCCGGGGTCGTCTGGAAAAAAATAATTTTTTTCGGGTCTACTTTGTGCAACATTCGATGCTGCTGGGGCCCTCATACTCCGTATCTGAGGACGGGAGTGACTTTTCCTCGTGTTTGAAGCTCCATTCTACCCATCTAGCAAAGAAATTTAAAGGAAAGACGGGAAAAAAAATTCACGCTTTCCGAGCAGGGCCGGGGTCGTCTGGAAAAAAATATTTTTTTTAGGGTCTACTTCGTGCCACATTCGATGCTGCTGGGGCCCTCATACTCCGTATCTGAGGACGGGAGTGGCTTTTCCTCGTGTTTGAAGCTCCATTCTACCCATCTAGCAAAGAAATTTAAAGGAAAGACGAGAAAAAAAATTCACGCTTTCCGAGCAGGGCCGGGGTCGTCTGGATAAAAATCATTTTTTTTGGGTCTACTTCGTGCCACATTCGATGCTGCTGGGGCCCTCATACTCCGTATCTGAGGACGGGAGTGGCTTTTCCTCGTGTTTGAAGCTCCATTCTACCCATCTAGCAAAGAAATTTAAAGGAAAGACGAGAAAAAAAATTCACGCTTTCCGAGCAGGGCCGGGGTCGTCTGGAAAAAAATCATTTTTTTTGGGTCTACTTCGTGCCACATTCGATGCTGCTGGGGCCCTCATACTCCGTATCTGAGGACGGGAGTGGCTTTTCCTCGTGTTTGAAGCTCCATTCTACCCATCTAGCAAAGAAATTTAAAGGAAAGACGAGAAAAAAAATTCACGCTTTCCGAGCAGGGCCGGGGTCGTCTGGAAAAAAATCATTTTTTTGGGTCTATTTCGTGCCACATTCGATGCTGCTGGGGTCCTCATACTCCGTATCTGAGGACGGGAGTGACTTTTCCTCGTGTTTGAAGCTCCATTCTACCCATCTAGCAAAGAAATTTAAAGGAAAGACGAGAAAAAAAATTCACGCTTTCCGAGCAGGGCCGGGGTCGTCTGGAAAAAAATCATTTTTTTGGGTCTATTTCGTGCGACATTCGATGCTGCTGGGGTCCTCATACTCCGTATCTGAGGACGGGAGTGACTTTTCCTCGTGTTTGAAGCTCCATTCTACCCATCTAGCAAAGAAATTTAAAGGAAAGACGGGAAAAAAAATTCACGCTTTCCGAGCAGGGCCGGGGTCGTCTGGAAAAAAATATTTTTTTTATGGTCTACTTCGTGCCACATTCGATGCTGCTGGGGCCCTCATACTCCGTATCTGAGGACGGGAGTGGCTTTTCCTCGTGTTTGAAGCTCCATTCTACCCATCTAGCAAAGAAATTTAAAGGAAAGACGAGAAAAAAAATTCACGCTTTCCGAGCAGGGCCGGGGTCGTCTGGATAAAAATCATTTTTTTTGGGTCTACTTCGTGCCACATGCGATGCTGCTGGGGCCCTCATACTCCGTATCTGAGGACGGGAGTGGCTTTTCCTCGTGTTTGAAGCTCCATTCTACCCATCTAGCAAAGAAATTTAAAGGAAAGACGAGAAAAAAAATTCACGCTTTCCGAGCAGGGCCGGGGTCGTCTGGAAAAAAATCATTTTTTTTGGGTCTACTTCGTGCCACATTCGATGCTGCTGGGGCCCTCATACTCCGTATCTGAGGACGGGAGTAGCTTTTCCTCGTGTTTGAAGCTCCATTCTACCCATCTAGCAAAGAAATTTAAAGGAAAGACGAGAAAAAAAATTCACGCTTTCCGAGCAGGGCCGGGGTCGTCTGGAAAAAGTTCAATTTTTTTTGTGTATACTTCGTGCCGCATTCAATGCTGCTGGGGCCCTCATACTCCGTATCTGAGGACGGGAGTGGCTTTTCCTCGTGTTTGAAGCTCCATTCTACCCATCTAGCAAAGAAATTTAAAGGAAAGACGAGAAAAAAAATTCACGCTCTCCGAGCAGGGCCGGGGTCGTCTGGAAAAAAATCATTTTTTTTGTGTCTACTTCGTGCCACATTGAATGCTGCTGGGGCCCTCATACTCCGTATCTGAGGACGGGAGTGGCTTTTCCTCGTGTTTGAAGCTTCATTCTACCCATCTAGCAAAGAAATTTAAAGGAAAGACGAGAAAAAAAATTCACGCTTTCCGAGCAGGGCCGGGGTCGTCTGGAAAAAAATCATTTTTTTTGGGTCTACTTCGTGTGACATTCGATGCTGCTGGGGCCCTCATACTCCGTATCTGAGGACGGGAGTGGCTTTTCCTCGTGTTTGAAGCTCCATTCTATCCATCTAGCAAAGAAATTTAAAGGAAAGACGAGAAAAAAATTCACGCTTTCCGAGCAGGGCCGGGGTCATCTGGAAAAAAATCATTTTTTTTGGTCTACTTCGTGTGACATTCGATGCTGCTGGGGCCCTCATACTCCGTATCTGAGGACGGGAGTGGCTTTTCCTCGTGTTTGAAGCTCCATTCTACCCATCTAGCAAAGAAATTTAAAGGAAAGACGAGAAAAAAAATTCACGCTTTCCGAGCAGGGCCGGGGTCGTCTGGAAAAAAATAATTTTTTTGGGTCTACTTCGTGTGACATTCGATGCTGCTGGGGCCCTCATACTCCGTATCTGAGGACGGGAGTGGCTTTTCCTCGTGTTTGAAGCTCCATTCTACCCATCTAGCAAAGAAATTTAAAGGAAAGACGAGAAAAAAAATTCACGCTTTCCGAGCAGGGCCGGGGTCGTCTGGAAAAAAATCATTTTTTTGGATCTACTTCGTGTGACATTCGATGCTGCTGGGGCCCTCATACTCCGTATCTGAGGACGGGAGTGGCTTTTCCTCGTGTTTGAAGCTCCATTCTACCCATCTAGCAAAGAAATTTAAAGGAAAGACGAGAAAAAAAATTCACGCTTTCCGAGCAGGGCCGGGGTCATCTGGAAAAAAAACATTTTTTTTGGTCTACTTCGTGCCACATTCGATGCTGCTGGGGCCCTCATACTCCGTATCTGAGGACGGGAGTGGCTTTTCCTCGTGTTTGAAGCTCCATTCTACCCATCTAGCAAAGAAATTTAAAGGAAAGACGAGAAAAAAAATTCACGCTTTCCGAGCAGGGCCGGGGTCGTCTGGAAAAAAATCATTTTTTTTGGGTCTACTTCGTGTGACATTCGATGCTGCTGGGGCCCTCATACTCCGTATCTGAGGACGGGAGTGGCTTTTCCTCGTGTTTGAAGCTCCATTCTATCCATCTAGCAAAGAAATTTAAAGGAAAGACGAGAAAAAAATTCACGCTTTCCGAGCAGGGCCAGGGTCATCTGGAAAAAAATCATTTTTTTTGGTCTACTTCGTGTGACATTCGATGCTGCTGGGGCCCTCATACTCCGTATCTGAGGACGGGAGTGGCTTTTCCTCGTGTTTGAAGCTCCATTCTACCCATCTAGCAAAGAAATTTAAAGGAAAGACGAGAAAAAAAATTCACGCTTTCCGAGCAGGGCCGGGGTCGTCTGGAAAAAAATCATTTTTTTGTGTCTACTTCGTGCCGCATTCGATGCTGCTGGGGCCCTCATACTCCGTATCTGAGGACGGGAGTGGCTTTTCCTCGTGTTTGAAGCTCCATTCTACCCATCTAGCAAAGAAATTTAAAGGAAAGACGAGAAAAAAATTCACGCTTTCCGAGCAGGGCCGGGGTCATCTGGAAAAAAATCATTTTTTTTGGTCTACTTCGTGCCACATTCAATGCTGCTGGGGCCCTCATACTCCGTATCTGAGGACGGGAGTGGCTTTTCCTCGTGTTTGAAGCTCCATTCTACCCATCTAGCAAAGAAATTTAAAGGAAAGACGAGAAAAAAAATTCACGCTTTCCGAGCAGGGCCGGGGTCGTCTGGAAAAAAATCATTTTTTTGTGTCTACTTCGTGCCGCATTCAATGCTGCTGGGGCCCTCATACTCCGTATCTGAGGACGGGAGTGGCTTTTCCTCGTGTTTGAAGCTCCATTCTACCCATCTAGCAAAGAAATTTAAAGGAAAGACGAGAAAAAAAATTCACGCTTTCCGAGCAGGGCCGGGGTCGTCTGGAAAAAAATCATTTTTTTTGGGTCTACTTCGTGTGACATTCGATGCTGCTGGGGTCCTCATACTCCGTATCTGAGGACGGGAGTGGCTTTTCCTCGTGTTTGAAGCTCCATTCTATCCATCTAGCAAAGAAATTTAAAGGAAAGACGAGAAAAAAATTCACGCTTTCCGAGCAGGGCCGGGGTCATCTGGAAAAAAATCATTTTTTTTGGGTCTACTTCGTGCCACATTCAATGCTGCTGGGGCCCTCATACTCCGTATCTGAGGACGGGAGTGGCTTTTCCTCGTGTTTGAAGCTCCATTCTACCCATCTAGCAAAGAAATTTAAAGGAAAGACGAGAAAAAAAATTCACGCTTTCCGAGCAGGGCCGGGGTCGTCTGGAAAAAAATCATTTTTTTTGGGTCTACTTCGTGTGACATTCGATGCTGCTGGGGCCCTCATACTCCGTATCTGAGGACGGGAGTGGCTTTTCCTCGTGTTTGAAGCTCCATTCTATCCATCTAGCAAAGAAATTTAAGGGAAAGACGAGAAAAAAATTCACGCTTTCCGAGCAGGGCCGGGGTCATCTGGAAAAAAATCATTTTTTTTGTGTCTACTTCGTGCCACATTCGATGCTGCTGGGGCCCTCATACTCCGTATCTGAGGACGGGAGTGGCTTTTCCTCGTGTTTGAAGCTCCATTCTACCCATCTAGCAAAGAAATTTAAAGGAAAGACGAGAAAAAAAATTCCCGCTTTCCGAGCAGGGCCGGGGTCGTCTGGAAAAAAATCATTTTTTTGGGTCTACTTCGTGTGACATTCGATGCTGCTGGGGCCCTCATACTCCGTATCTGAGGACGGGAGTGGCTTTTCCTCGTGTTTGAAGCTCCATTCTACCCATCTAGCAAAGAAATTTAAAGGAAAGACGAGAAAAAAAATTCACGCTTTCCGAGCAGGGCCGGGGTCGTCTGGAAAAAAATCATTTTTTTGTGTCTACTTCGTGCCGCATTCGATGCTGCTGGGGCCCTCATACTCCGTATCTGAGGACGGGAGTGGCTTTTCCTCGTGTTTGAAGCTCCATTCTACCCATCTAGCAAAGAAATTTAAAGGAAAGACGAGAAAAAAATTCACGCTTTCCGAGCAGGGCCGGGGTCATCTGGAAAAAAATCATTTTTTTTGGTCTACTTCGTGCCACATTCAATGCTGCTGGGGCCCTCATACTCCGTATCTGAGGACGGGAGTGGCTTTTCCTCGTGTTTGAAGCTCCATTCTACCCATCTAGCAAAGAAATTTAAAGGAAAGACGAGAAAAAAAATTCACGCTTTCCGAGCAGGGCCGGGGTCGTCTGGAAAAAAATCATTTTTTTGTGTCTACTTCGTGCCGCATTCAATGCTGCTGGGGCCCTCATACTCCGTATCTGAGGACGGGAGTGGCTTTTCCTCGTGTTTGAAGCTCCATTCTACCCATCTAGCAAAGAAATTTAAAGGAAAGACGAGAAAAAAAATTCACGCTTTCCGAGCAGGGCCGGGGTCGTCTGGAAAAAAATCATTTTTTTTGGGTCTACTTCGTGTGACATTCGATGCTGCTGGGGTCCTCATACTCCGTATCTGAGGACGGGAGTGGCTTTTCCTCGTGTTTGAAGCTCCATTCTATCCATCTAGCAAAGAAATTTAAAGGAAAGACGAGAAAAAAATTCACGCTTTCCGAGCAGGGCCGGGGTCATCTGGAAAAAAATCATTTTTTTTGGGTCTACTTCGTGCCACATTCAATGCTGCTGGGGCCCTCATACTCCGTATCTGAGGACGGGAGTGGCTTTTCCTCGTGTTTGAAGCTCCATTCTACCCATCTAGCAAAGAAATTTAAAGGAAAGACGAGAAAAAAAATTCACGCTTTCCGAGCAGGGCCGGGGTCGTCTGGAAAAAAATCATTTTTTTTGGGTCTACTTCGTGTGACATTCGATGCTGCTGGGGCCCTCATACTCCGTATCTGAGGACGGGAGTGGCTTTTCCTCGTGTTTGAAGCTCCATTCTATCCATCTAGCAAAGAAATTTAAGGGAAAGACGAGAAAAAAATTCACGCTTTCCGAGCAGGGCCGGGGTCATCTGGAAAAAAATCATTTTTTTTGTGTCTACTTCGTGCCACATTCGATGCTGCTGGGGCCCTCATACTCCGTATCTGAGGACGGGAGTGGCTTTTCCTCGTGTTTGAAGCTCCATTCTACCCATCTAGCAAAGAAATTTAAAGGAAAGACGAGAAAAAAAATTCCCGCTTTCCGAGCAGGGCCGGGGTCGTCTGGAAAAAAATCATTTTTTTGGGTCTACTTCGTGTGACATTCGATGCTGCTGGGGCCCTCATACTCCGTATCTGAGGACGGGAGTGGCTTTTCCTCGTGTTTGAAGCTCCATTCTACCCATCTAGCAAAGAAATTTAAAGGAAAGACGAGAAAAAAAATTCACGCTTTCCGAGCAGGGCCGGGGTCGTCTGGAAAAAAATCATTTTTTTTGGGTCTACTTCGTGTGACATTCGATGCTGCTGGGGCCCTCATACTCCGTATCTGAGGACGGGAGTGGCTTTTCCTCGTGTTTGAAGCTCCATTCTACCCATCTAGCAAAGAAATTTAAAGGAAAGACGAGAAAAAAAATTCACGCTTTCCGAGCAGGGCCGGGGTCGTCTGGAAAAAAATCATTTTTTCCGGGTCTACTTCGTGCAACATTCGATGCTGCTGGGGCCCTCATACTCCGTATCTGAGGACGGGAGTGGCTTTTCCTCGTGTTTGAAGCTCCATTCTACCCATCTAGCAAAGAAATTTAAAGGAAAGACGAGAAAAAAAATTCAGGCTTTCCGAGCAGGGCCGGGGTCGTCTGGAAAAAAATCATTTTTTTCGGGTCTACTTCGTGCAACATTCGATGCTGCTGGGGCCCTCATACTCCGTATCTGAGGACGGGAGTGGCTTTTCCTCGTGTTTGAAGCTCCATTCTACCCATCTAGCAAAGAAATTTAAAGGAAAGACGAGAAAAAAAATTCACGCTTTCCGAGCAGGGCCGGGGTCGTCTGGAAAAAAATCATTTTTTTTGGGTCTACTTCGTGCCACACTCGATGCTGCTGGGGCCCTCATACTCCGTATCTGAGGACGGGAGTAGCTTTTCCTCGTGTTTGAAGCTCCATTCTACCCATCTAGCAAAGAAATTTAAAGGAAAGACGAGAAAAAAAATTCACGCTTTCCGAGCAGGGCCGGGGTCGTCTGGAAAAAAATCATTTTTTTCGGGTCTACTTCGTGCAACATTCGATGCTGCTGGGGCCCTCATACTCCGTATCTGAGGACGGGAGTGGCTTTTCCTCGTGTTTGAAGCTCCATTCTACCCATCTAGCAAAGAAATTTAAAGGAAAGACGAGAAAAAAAATTCACGCTTTCCGAGCAGGGCCGGGGTCGTCTGGAAAAAAATAATTTTTTTTGTGTCTACTTCGTGTCACATTCGATGCTGCTGGGGCCCTCATACTCCGTATCTGAGGACGGGAGTGGCTTTTCCTCGTGTTTGAAGCTCCATTCTACCCATCTAGCAAAGAAATTTAAAGGAAAGACGAGAAAAAAATTCACGCTTTCCGAGCAGGGCCGGGGTCGTCTGGAAAAAAATCATTTTTTTCGGGTCTACTTCGTGCAACATTCGATGCTGCTGGGGCCCTCATACTCCGTATCTGAGGACGGGAGTGGCTTTTCCTCGTGTTTGAAGCTCCATTCTACCCATCTAGCAAAGAAATTTAAAGGAAAGACGAGAAAAAAAATTCACGCTTTCCGAGCAGGGCCGGGGTCGTCTGGAAAAAAATCATTTTTTTTGTGTCTACTTCGTGTCACATTCGATGCTGCTGGGGCCCTCATACTCCGTATCTGAGGACTGGAGTGGCTTTTCCTCGTGTTTGAAGCTCCATTCTACCCATCTAGCAAAGAAATTTAAAGGAAAGACGAGAAAAAAAATGCACGCTTTCCGAGCAGGGCCGGGGTCGTCTGGAAAAAAATCATTTTTTTTGGGTGTACTTCGTGCCACATTCGATGCTGCTGGGGCCCTCATACTCCGTATCTGAGGACGGGAGTGGCTTTTCCTCGTGTTTGAAGCTCCATTCTATCCATCTAGCAAAAAAATTTAAAGGAAAGACGAGAAAAAAAATTCACGCTTTCCGAGCAGGCCGGGGTCGTCTGGAAAAAATTATTTTTTTTTTGACCTTTCCGTGCCACATTCGATGCTGCTGCGGTCCTCATACTCCGTATCTGAGGACGGGAGTGGCTTTTCCTCGTGTTTGAAGCTCCATTCTACCCATCAAGCAAAGAAATTTACAGGAAAGACGAGAAAAAAAATTCACGCTTTCCGAGCAGGGCCGGGGTCGTCTGGAAAAAAATTATTTTTTTTGGGTCTACTTCGTGCCACATTCGATGCTGCTGGGGCCCTCATACTCCGTATCTGAGGACGGGAGTGGCTTTTCCTCGTGTTTGAAGCTCCATTCTACCCATCAAGCAAAGAAATTTACAGGAAAGACGAGAAAAAAAATTCACGCTTTCCGAGCAGGGTCGGGGTCGTCTGGAAAAAAATAATTTTTTTGGGCCCACTTCGTGACACATTCGATGCTGCTGGGGCCCTCATACTTCGTATCTGAGGACGGGAGTGGCTTTTCCTCGTGTTTGAAGCTCCATTCTACCCATCTAGCAAAGAAATTTAACGGAAAGACGAGAAAAAAAATTCACGCTTTCCGAGCAGGGCCGGGGTCGTCTGGAAAAAAATCCTTTTTTTTGGATCCACTTCGTGCCACATTCGATGCTGCTGGGACCCTCCTACTCCGTATCTGAGGACGGGAGTGGCTTTTCCTCGTGTTTGAAGCTCCATTCTACCAATCTAGCAAAGAAATTTAAATTAAAGACGAGAAAAAAAATTCACGCTTTCCGAGCAGGGCCGGGGTCGTCTGGAAAAAAATAATTTTTTTTTGGGTCGACTTCGTGCCACATTCGATGCTGCTGGGGCCCTCAAACTCCGTATCTGACGACGGGAGTGGCTTTTCCTCGTGTTTGAAGCTCCATTCTACCCATCTAGCAAAGAAAATTAAAGGAAAGACGAGAAAAAAAATTCACGCTTTCCGAGCAGGGCCGGGGTCGTCTGGAAAAAATCATTTTTTTTGGGTCTACTTCGTGCCACATTCGATGCTGCTGGGGCCCTCATACTCCGTATCTGAGGACGGGAGTGGCTTTTCCTCGTGTTTGAAGCTCCATTCTAGCCATCTAGCAAAAAAATTTAAGGGAAAGACGAGAAAAAAAATTCACGCTTTCCGAGGAAATTCACGCATCTAGCAAAGAAATTTAAAGGAAAGACGAGAAAAAAAATGCACGCTTTCCGAGCAGGGCCGGGGTCGTCTGGAAAAAAATCATTTTTTTGGGTCTACTTCGTGCCACATTCGATGCTGGTGGGGCCCTCATACTCCGTATCTGAGGACGGGAGTGGCTTTCCCTCGTGTTTGAAGCTCCATTCTAGCCATCTAGCAAAGAAATTTAAAGGAAAGACGGGAAAAAAAATTCACGCTTTCCGAGCAGGGCCAGGGTCGTCTGGAACAAAATAATTTTTTTTGGGTCTACTTCGTGCCACATTCGATGCTGCTGGGGCCCTCGTACTCCGTATCTGAGGACGGGAGTGGCTTTTCCTCGTGTTTGAAGCTCCATTCTAGCCATCTAGCAAAGAAATTTAAAGGAAAGACGAGAAAAAAAATTCACGCTTTCCGAGCAGGGCCGGGGTCGTCTGGAAAAAAATCATTTTTTTTGGGTCTACTTCGTGCCACATTCGATGCTGCTGGGGCCCTCATACTCCGTATCTGAGGACGGGAGTGGCTTTTCCTCGTGTTTGAAGCTCCATTCTAGCCATCTAGCAAAGAAATTTAAAGGAAGACGGGAAAAAAAATTCACGCTTTCCGAGCAGGGCCAGGGTCGTCTGGAACAAAATAATTTTTTTTTGGGTCTACTTCGTGCCACATTCGATGCTGCTGGGGCCCTCGTACTCCGTATCTGAGGACGGGAGTGGCTTTTCCTCGTGTTTGAAGCTCCATTCTAGCCATCTAGCAAAGAAATTTTAAGAAAAGACGAGAATAAAAAATTCACGCTTTCCGAGCAGGGCCGGGGTCGTCTGGAAAAAAATAATTGTTTGGGTCTACTTCGTGCCACATTCGATGCTGCTGGGGCCCTCGTACTCCGTATCTGAGGACGGGAGTGGCTTTTCCTCGTGTTTGAAGCTCCATTCTAGCCATCTAGCAAAGAAATTTAAAGGAAAGACGGGAAAAAAAATTCACGCTTTCCGAGCAGGGCTGGGGTCGTCTGGAAAAACATAATTTTTTTTGGGTCTACTTCGTGCCACATTCGATGCTGCTGGGGCCCTCGTATTCCGTATCTGAGGACGGGAGTGGCTTTTCCTCGTGTTTGAAGCTCCATTCTAGCCATCTAGCAAAGAAATTTTAAGGAAAGACGAGAATAAAAAATTCACGCTTTCCGAGCAGGGCCGGGGTCGTCTGGAAAAAAATCATTTTTTTTAGGTCTACTTCGTGCCACATTCGATGCTGCTGAGGCCCTCATACTCCGTATCTGAGGACGGGAGTGGCTTTTCCTCGTGTTTGAAGCTCTATTCTAGCCATCTAGCAAAGAAATTTAAAGGAAAGACGAGAAAAAAATTGCACGCTTTCCGAGCAGGGCCGGGGTCGTCTGGAAAAAAATAATTTTTTTTGGGTCTACTTCGTGCCATATTCGATGCTGCTGGGGCCCTCATACTTCGTATCTGAGGACGGGAGTGGCTTTTCCTCGTGTTTGAAGCTCCATTCTACCCATCTAGCAAAGAAATTTAAAGGAAAGACGAGAAAAAAAATTCACGCTTTCCGACCAGGGCCGGGGTCGTCTGGAAAAAAATCATTTTTTTTGGGTCTACTTCGTGCCACATTCGATGCTGCTGGGGCCCTCGTACTCCGTATCTGAGGACGGGAGTGGCTTTTCCTCGTGTTTGAAGCTCCATTCTACCCATCTAGCAAAGAAATTTAAAGGAAAGACGAGAAAAAAAATTCACGCTTTCCGAGCAGGGCCGGGGTCGTCTGGAAAAAAATCATTTTTTTTGGGTCTACTTCGTGCCACATTCGATGCTGCTGGGGCCCTCATACTCCATATCTGAGGACGGGAGTGGCTTTTCCTCGTGTTTGAAGCTCCATTCAAGCCATCTAGCAAAGAAATTTAAAGGAAAGACGAGAAAAAAAATTCACGCTTTCCGAGCAGGGCCGGGGTCGTCTGGAAAAAAATCATTTTTTTTGGTCTACTTCGTGCCACATTCGATGCTGCTGGAGCCCTCATACTCCGTATCTGAGGACGGGAGTGGCTTTTCCTCGTGTTTGAAGCTCCATTCAAGCCATCTAGCAAAGAAATTTAAGGGAAAGACGGGAAAAAAATGCACGCTTTCCGAGCAGGGCCGGGGTCGTCTGGAAAAAATCATTTTTTTGGGTCTACTTCGTGCCACATTCGATGCTGCTGGGGCCCTCATACTCCATATCTGAGGACGGGAGTGGCTTTTCCTCGTGTTTGAAGCTCCATTCTAGCCATCTAGCAAAGAAATTTAAGGGAAAGACGAGAAAAAAAATTCACGCTTTCCGAGCAGGGCCGGGGTCGTCTGGAAAAAAATCATTTTTTTGGGTCTACTTCGTGCCACATTCGATGCTGGTGGGGCCCTCATACTCCGTATCTGAGGACGGGAGTGGCTTTTCCTCGTGTTTGAAGCTCCATTCTACCCATCTAGCAAAGAAATTTAAAGGAAAGACGCGAAAAAAAATTCACGCTTTCCGAGCAGGGCCGGGGTCGTCTGGAAAAAAATCATTTTTTTTGGGTCTACTTCGTGCCATATTCGATGCTGCTGGGGCCCTCATACTCCGTATCTGAGGACGGGAGTGGCTTTTCCTCGTGTTTGAAGCTCCATTCTACCCATCTAGCAAAGAAATTTAAAGGAAAGACGAGAAAAAAAATTCACGCTTTCCGAGCAGGGCTGGGGTCGTCTGGAAAAAAATCATTTTTTTTTGGGTCTACTTCGTGCCACATTCGATGCTGCTGGGGCCCTCGTACTCCGTATCTGAGGACGGGAGTGGCTTTTCCTCGTGTTTGAAGCTCCATTCTACCCATCTAGCAAAGAAATTTAAGGGAAAGACGAGAAAAAAAATTCACGCTTTCCGAGCAGGGCCGGGGTCGTCTGGAAAAAAATCATTTTTTTTGGGTCTACTTCGTGCCACATTCGATGCTGCTGGGGCCCTCATACTCCATAACTGAGGACGGGAGTGGCTTTTCCTCGTGTTTGAAGCTCCATTCAAGCCATCTAGCAAAGAAATTTAAAGGAAAGACGAGAAAAAAAATGCACGCTTTCCGAGCAGGGCCGGGGTCGTCTGGAAAAAAAATAATTTTTTTGGGTCTACTTCGTGCCACATTCGATGCTGGTGGGGCCCTTATACTCCGTATCTGAGGACGGGAGTGGCTTTTCCTCGTGTTTGAAGCTCCATTCTAGCCATCTAGCAAAGAAATTTAAAGGAAAGACGAGAAAACAAATTCACGCTTTCCGAGCAGGGCCGGGGTCGTCTGGAAAAAAATCATTTTTTTGGGTCTACTTCGTGCCACATTCGATGCTGGTGGGGCCCTCATACTCCGTATCTGAGTACGGGAGTGGCTTTTCCTCGTGTTTGAAGCTCCATTCTAGCCATCTAGCAAAGAAATTAAGGGAAAGACGAGAAAACAAATTCACGCTTTCCGAGCAGGGCTGGGGTCGTCTGGAACAAAATAATTTTTTTGGGTCTACTTCGTGCCACATTCGATGCTGCTGGGGCCCTCATACTCCGTATCTGAGGACGGGAGTGGCTTTTCCTCGTGTTTGAAGCTCCATTCTAGCCATCTAGCAAAGAAATTTTAAGAAAAGACGAGAATAAAAAATTCACGCTTTCCGAGCAGGGCTGGGGTCGTCTGGAAAAACATAATTTTTTTTGGGTCTACTTCGTGCCACATTCGATGCTGCTGGGGCCCTCATACTCCGTATCTGAGGACGGGAGTGGCTTTTCCTCGTGTTTGAAGCTCCATTCTACCTATCTAGCAAAGAAATTTAAAGGAAAGACGACAAAAAAAATTCCCGCTTTCCGAGCAGGGCCGGGGTCGTCTGGAAAAAAATCATTTTTTTTTGGTCTACTTCGTGCCACATTCGATGCTGCTGGGGCCCTCATACTCCGTATCTGAGGACGGGAGTGGCTTTTCCTCGTGTTTGAAGCTCCATTCTAGCCATCTAGCAAAGAAATTTTAAGGAAAGACGAGAATAAAAAATTCACGCTTTCCGAGCAGGGCCGGGGTCGTCTGGAAAAAAATCATTTTTTTTAGGTCTACTTCGTGCCACATTCGATGCTGCTGGGGCCCTCATACTCCGTATCTGAGGACGGGAGTGGCTTTTCCTCGTGTTTGAAGCTCCATTCTACCCATCTAGCAAAGAAATTTAAAGGAAAGACGAGAAAAAAAATTCACGCTTTCCGAGCAGGGCCGGGGTCGTCTGGAAAAAAAACCATTTTTTTTGGGTTTACTTCGTGCCACATTCGATGCTGCTGGGGCCCTCATACTCCGTATCTGAGGACGGGAGTGGACTTTCCTCCTGTTTGAAGCTCCATTCTACCCATCTAGCAAAGAAATTTAACGGAAAGACGAGAAAACAAATTCACGCTTTCCGAGCAGGGCCGGGGTCGTCTGGAAAAAATCATTTTTTTTGGGTCTACTTCGTGCCATATTCGATGCTGCTGGGGCCCTCGTACTCCGTATCTGAGGACGGGAGTGGCTTTTCCTCGTGTTTGAAGCTCCATTCTAGCCATCTAGCAAAGAAATTTTAAGGAAAGACGAGAATAAAAAATTCACGCTTTCCGAGCAGGGCCGGGGTCGTCTGGAAAAAAATCATTTTTTTTGGGTCTACTTCGTGCCACATTCGATGCTGCTGGGGCCCTCATACTCCGTATCTGAGGACGGGAGTGGCTTTTCCTCGTGTTTGAAGCTCCATTCAAGCCATCTAGCAAAGAAATTTAAGGGAAAGACGGGAAAAAAATGCACGCTTTCCGAGCAGGGCCGGGGTCGTCTGGAAAAAATCATTTTTTTGGGTCTACTTCGTGCCACATTCGATGCTGCTGGGGCCCTCATACTCCATATCTGAGGACGGGAGTGGCTTTTCCTCGTGTTTGAAGCTCCATTCTAGCCATCTAGCAAAGAAATTTAAGGGAAAGACGAGAAAAAAAATTCACGCTTTCCGAGCAGGGCCGGGGTCGTCTGGAAAAAAATAATTTTTTTGGGTCTACTTCGTGCCACATTCGATGCTGGTGGGGCCCTCATACTCCATATCTGAGGACGGGAGTGGCTTTTCCTCGTGTTTGAAGCTCCATTCTAGCCATCTAGCAAAGAAATTTAAGGGAAAGACGAGAAAAAAAATTCACGCTTTCCGAGCAGGGCCGGGGTCGTCTGGAAAAAAATAATTTTTTTGGGTCTACTTCGTGCCACATTCGATGCTGGTGGGGCCCTCATACTCCGTATCTGAGGACGGGAGTGGCTTTTCCTCGTGTTTGAAGCTCCATTCTACCCATCTAGCAAAGAAATTTAAAGGAAAGACGCGAAAAAAAATTCACGCTTTCCGAGCAGGGCCGGGGTCGTCTGGAAAAAAATCATTTTTTTTGGGTCTACTTCGTGCCATATTCGATGCTGCTGGGGCCCTCATACTCCGTATCTGAGGACGGGAGTGGCTTTTCCTCGTGTTTGAAGCTCCATTCTACCCATCTAGCAAAGAAATTTAAAGGAAAGACGAGAAAAAAAATTCACGCTTTCCGAGCAGGGCTGGGGTCGTCTGGAACAAAATCATTTTTTTTGGGTCTACTTCGTGCCACATTCGATGCTGCTGGGGCCCTCATACTCCATAACTGAGGACGGGAGTGGCTTTTCCTCGTGTTTGAAGCTCCATTCAAGCCATCTAGCAAAGAAATTTAAAGGAAAGACGAGAAAAAAAATGCACGCTTTCCGAGCAGGGCCGGGGTCGTCTGGAAAAAAATCATTTTTTTGGGTCTACTTCGTGCCACATTCGATGCTGGTGGGGCCCTCATACTCCGTATCTGAGGACGGGAGTGGCTTTTCCTCGTGTTTGAAGCTCCATTCTAGCCATCTAGCAAAGAAATTTAAGGGAAAGACGAGAAAAAAATTCACGCTTTCCGAGCAGGGCCGGGGTCGTCTGGAAAAAAATCATTTTTTTTGGGTCTACTTCGTGCCACATTCGATGCTGCTGGGGCCCTCATACTCCATAACTGAGGACGGGAGTGGCTTTTCCTCGTGTTTGAAGCTCCATTCAAGCCATCTAGCAAAGAAATTTAAAGGAAAGACGAGAAAAAAAATGCACGCTTTCCGAGCAGGGCCGGGGTCGTCTGGAAAAAAATCATTTTTTTTGGGTCTACTTCGTGCCACATTCGATGCTGGTGGGGCCCTCATACTCCGTATCTGAGGCGGGAGTGGCTTTTCCTCGTGTTTGAAGCTCCATTCTAGCCATCTAGCAAAGAAATTTAAAGGAAAGACGAGAAAACAAATTCACGCTTTCCGAGCAGGGCCGGGGTCGTCTGGAAAAAAATCATTTTTTTGGGTCTACTTCGTGCCACATTCGATGCTGGTGGGGCCCTCATACTCCGTATCTGAGTACGGGAGTGGCTTTTCCTCGTGTTTGAAGCTCCATTCTAGCCATCTAGCAAAGAAATTAAGGGAAAGACGAGAAAACAAATTCACGCTTTCCGAGCAGGGCCGGGGTCGTCTGGAAAAAAATCATTTTTTTTGGGTCTACTTCGTGCCACATTCGATGCTGCTGGGGCCCTCATACTCCGTATCTGAGGACGGGAGTGGCTTTTCCTCGTGTTTGAAGCTCCATTCTAGCCATCTAGCAAAGAAATTTAAAGGAAAGACGGGAAAAAAAATTCACGCTTTCCGAGCAGGGCTGGGGTCGTCTGGAACAAAATAACTTTTTTTGGGTCTACTTCGTGCCACATTCGATGCTGCTGGGGCCCTCGTACTCCGTATCTGAGGACGGGAGTGGCTTTTCCTCGTGTTTGAAGCTCCATTCTAGCCATCTAGCAAAGAAATTTTAAGAAAAGACGAGAATAAAAAATTCACGCTTTCCGAGCAGGGCTGGGGTCGTCTGGAAAAACATAATTTTTTTTGGGTCTACTTCGTGCCACATTCGATGCTGCTGGGGCCCTCATACTCCGTATCTGAGGACGGGAGTGGCTTTTCCTCGTGTTTGAAGCTCCATTCTACCTATCTAGCAAAGAAATTTAAAGGAAAGACGACAAAAAAAATTCCCGCTTTCCGAGCAGGGCCGGGGTCGTCTGGAAAAAAATCATTTTTTTTAGGTCTACTTCGTGCCACATTCGATGCTGCTGGGGCCCTCATACTCCGTATCTGAGGACGGGAGTGGCTTTTCCTCGTGTTTGAAGCTTCATTCTAGCCATCTAGCAAAGAAATTTTAAGGAAAGACGAGAATAAAAAATTCACGCTTTCCGAGCAGGGCCGGGGTCGTCTGGAAAAAAATCATTTTTTTTAGGTCTACTTCGTGCCACATTCGATGCTGCTGGGGCCCTCATACTCCGTATCTGAGGACGGGAGTGGCTTTTCCTCGTGTTTGAAGCTCCATTCTACCCATCTAGCAAAGAAATTTAAAGGAAAGACGAGAAAAAAAATTCACGCTTTCCGAGCAGGGCCGGGGTCGTCTGGAAAAAAACCCATTTTTTTTTGGGTTTACTTCGTGCCACATTCGATGCTGCTGGGGCCCTCATACTCCGTATCTGAGGACGGGAGTGGACTTTCCTCCTGTTTGAAGCTCCATTCTACCCATCTAGCAAAGAAATTTAACGGAAAGACGAGAAAACAAATTCACGCTTTCCGAGCAGGGCCGGGGTCGTCTGGAAAAAATCATTTTTTTTGGGTCTACTTCGTGCCATATTCGATGCTGCTGGGGCCCTCGTACTCCGTATCTGAGGACGGGAGTGGCTTTTCCTCGTGTTTGAAGCTCCATTCTAGCCATCTAGCAAAGAAATTTTAAGGAAAGACGAGAATAAAAAATTCACGCTTTCCGAGCAGGGCCGGGGTCGTCTGGAAAAAATCATTTTTTTTGGGTCTACTTCGTGCCACATTCGATGCTGCTGGGGCCCTCATACTCCGTATCTGAGGACGGGAGTGGCTTTTCCTCGTGTTTGAAGCTCCATTCTAGCCATCTAGCAAAGAAATTTAAAGGAAAGACGAGAAAAAAAATTCACGCTTTCCGAGCAGGGCCGGGGTCGTCTGGAAAAAAAATAATTTTTTTTGGGTTTACTTCGTGCCACATTCGATGCTGCTGGGGCCCTCAAACTCCGTATCTGAGGACGGGAGTGGACTTTCCTCCTGTTTGAAGCTCCATTCTACCCATCTAGCAAAGAAATTTAAGGGAAAGACGAGAAAACAAATTCACGCTTTCCGAGCAGGGCCGGGGTCGTCTGGAAAAAATCATTTTTTTTGGGTCTACTTCGTGCCATATTCGATGCTGCTGGGGCCCTCATACTCCGTATCTGAGGACGGGAGTGGCTTTTCCTCGTGTTTGAAGCTCCATTCTACCCATCTAGCAAAGAAATTTAAGGGAAAGATGAGAAAAAAAATTCACGCTTTCCGAGCAGGGCCGGGGTCGTCTGGAACAAAATAATTTTTTTTGGGTCTACTTCGTGCCACATTCGATGCTGCTGGGAACCTCATACTCCGTATCTGAGGACGGGAGTGGCTTTTCCTCGTGTTTGAAGCTCCATTCTAGCCATCTAGCAAAGAAATTTAAAGGAAAGACGAGAATAAAAAATTCACGCTTTCCGAGCAGGGCCGGGGTCGTCTGGAAAAAAATCATTTTTTTTGGGTCTACTTCGTGCCACATTCGATGCTGCTGGGGCCCTCATACTCCGTATCTGAGGACGGGAGTGGCTTTTCCTCGTGTTTGAAGCTCCATTCTACCCATCTAGCAAAGAAATTTAAAGGAAAGACGCGAAATTTTTTTGGGTCTACTTCGTGCCACATTCGATGCTGCTGGGGCCCTCATACTCCGTATCTGAGGACGGAAGTGGCTTTTCCTCGTGTTTGAAGCTCCATTCTACCCATCTAGCAAAGAAATTTCAAGGAAAGACGCGAAAAAAAATTCACGCTTTCCGAGCAAATTCACGCATCTAGCAAAGAAATTTAAAGGAAAGACGAGAAAAAAAATGCACGCTTTCCGAGCAGGGCCGGGGTCGTCTGGAAAAAATCATTTTTTTGGGTCTACTTCGTGCCACATTCGATGCTGGTGGGGCCCTCATACTCCGTATCTGAGGACGGGAGTGGCTTTTCCTCGTGTTTGAAGCTCCATTCTAGCCATCTAGCAAAGAAATTTAAAGGAAAGACGAGAAAACAAATTCACGCTTTCCGAGCAGGGCCGGGGTCGTCTGGAAAAAAATCATTTTTTTGGGTCTACTTCGTGCCACATTCGATGCTGCTGGGGCCCTCATACTCCGTATCTGAGGACGGGAGTGGCTTTTCCTCGTGTTTGGAGCTCCATTCTACCCATCTAGCAAAGAAATTTAAAGGAAAGACGAGAAAAAAAATTCACGCTTTCCGAGCAGGGCCGGGGTCGTCTGGAAAAAAATTATTTTTTTGGGTCTACTTCGTGCCACATTCGATGCTGCTGGGGCCCTCATACTCCGTATCTGAGGACGGGAGTGGCTTTTCCTCGTGTTTGAAGCTCCATTCTACCCATCTAGCAAAGAAATTTAAAGGAAAGACGAGAAAAAAATGCACGCTTTCCGAGCAGGGCCGGGGTCGTCTGGAAAATAATCATTTTTTTTGGGTCTACTTCGTGCCACATTCGATGCTGCTGGGGCCCTCATACTCCGTATCTGAGGACGGGAGTGGCTTTTCCTCGTGTTTGAAGCTCCATTCTACCCATCTAGCAAAGAAATTTAAAGGAAAGACGAGAAAAAAATGCACGCTTTCCGAGCAGGGCCGGGGTCGTCTGGAAAATAATCATTTTTTTTGGGTCTACTTCGTGCCACATTCGATGCTGCTGGGGCCCTCACACTCCGTATCTGAGGACGGGAGTGGCTTTTCCTCGTGTTTGAAGCTCCATTCTACCCATCTAGCAAAGAAATTTAAAGGAAAGACGAGAAAAAAATGCACGCTTTCCGAGCAGGGCCGGGGTCGTCTGGAAAATAATCATTTTTTTTGGGTCTACTTCGTGCCACATTCGATGCTGCTGGGGCCCTCATACTCCGTATCTGAGGACGGGAGTGGCTTTTCCTCGTGTTTGAAGCTCCATTCTACCCATCTAGCAAAGAAATTTAAAGGAAAGACGAGAAAAAAATGCACGCTTTCCGAGCAGGGCCGGGGTCGTCTGGAAAAAAATTATTTTTTTGGGTCTACTTCGTTCCACATTCGATGCTGCTGGGGCCCTCATACTCCGTATTTGAGGACGGGAGTGGCTTTTCCTCGTGTTTGAAGCTCCATTCTACCCATCTAGCAAAGAAATTTAAAGGAAAGACGAGAAAAAAATGCACGCTTTCCGAGCAGGGCCGGGGTCGTCTGGAAAATAATCATTTTTTTTGGGTCTACTTCGTGCCACATTCGATGCTGCTGGGGCCCTCATACTCCGTATCTGACGGGAGTGGCTTTTCCTCGTGTTTGAAGCTCCATTCTACCCATCTAGCAAAGAAATTTAAAGGAAAGACGAGAAAAAAATGCACGCTTTCCGAGCAAGTCCGGCGTCGGTGGGAAAAAATGATTTTTTTGCTCTGAGGCGTGCCACTCTCAACCCTGCTGCAGCACACTGGCTGCACATCTGAGGCTGGGAGTGTGTTTCCATCGAGTTTGAAGCCCCACTGCAGTTTTACATTTTAGCCATTTGCTTCATCACTTTTGGCGTTGCCGACAGTTCGGTTGTTAGTCGTATCAGCTGGTCTAGCTGAAATACTTTCAACAACAACTTTTTATTTTGTGAAGAGACTTTAAATTAATTTTACTACAGAAGATGGGTACAACTGTTGACCTCGTGTATATCGAATTTTAAAATCCAATCTTCGTCACGACCTGAAGATTAGCTAGATCTGTCTAAATCGGCCAACCTATCTCCGAGAAAAGCGGAATGGAAGATTTGCTATTTGCGTAGTGTCAAGAAAAATAAGGACAATCCATCTTTTAGGCTAGTATATCAATTAAAGATATTTGTTTAAACACAAGCCTAATTGCTTATTTATTTATTTTACCAATTCATGTTTTTTTTTGTTTTTGTATAAACGTTTATAAGCTTCCACACACAGTTGCGTTATGAGCTTTATCAGCTGTATACCAGATATTATATCTAATTTTTGTGTATACGCTTTTAGCCTTGTTTTTCTTTAAGTTATAAGTACGAGTTATCTTTTAAAGATAATCTTATGCCTTCTGGTTTATGTGTATTGTTATGCAAATATTTAGTTAAATCTTCGACTACAAGAGATAACATTGAATGGGATAATCTTAATATAAAATTCAATAAAAGTCCATGTGACATTTTTAAACTCTAAGCAGTCGGATACAGATATAAAGAAAAGGTTTTCGTATTTTATACCTAAAACTAAAAACACCCGAAAAGTATCTCAAAAATTGAAACACCGAATCACCTAAGTAGTTTAGTACCACAAATTTCTTTTTTTCTTCTCATCCATACCAGTTGCTGTTATTTTTTTTTTCATGAAAATTAAATTATAAAATAAATACTTTCTGAAGGCGGTGTATGATTTCAAAAAAAACATAAAACAAAAAACAAAACAAAAATTATTAAAATTATGGTAAAGTTTTGAATATAAAATGTTTTTTTTTTTATCACAAAAGAACCTGGAAATATTTGTATCAACTAAAAAAGAAAACAAATAAAATATAAACTTAAACGTTGTTCCTTAAATAAATAAAAAAAAAGTTTTAAAACATAAGTAGTGTCCTATGCAAAAGTATAAATAAGGAACAGTCTGTCTCCATTCTAAGTATGAAGGTTACATTGGTGTAATTGTTTTTTTTTTTTTTTTTAGATAATATTGAATTATCTTATAAATATTTTAGACCAAACAATATATTTTTAGCAATTTCAAAAAATAAAATATAAAAAATACGACAGAGTAAGCTATAAGTAGTGTATTATATGTTTTTTTTTTTTAAATCTTTCATCGTGTATGATTATTATTTAATGGAAAAGCTAGTTTTTTTTTTTTAATGCGATTATTATGCTGTGTGTTTAATAATTATCTATTCGACACTGTGATATAAATAGTAATTGTTTATAAATTTTTTGTTTTAAAAAAAAATTATTACCTATTGTTGCTTATGTATTTTTACTCCTAGTAAGTTTGTTTTGGTTAAGCATGTACGATAATTATGTTTTACTGCTTTTGTTTTGCTTTAAGTAAGTTTGTTTGGTTTTTTTTTTTAGTTTTCTGGAATGGAGCTTAAGGCTTTCGATAGGTTAGTAGTTGTTAAGTTAATTGATGGTTTGCTATCGTCTAGCTCTAGTACGAGCTCTGGTAGGGGATCACGCCAGTAGTTGAAGTTTGAAAATTCAATAGATCCCTCATCGTATTTGATTGGTGGAAAGAGCTGATCGACGATGTAAGTCATACTGCAGTATCTAGAAATAGAAAGGACAATACAATAATCAAATACAATTGTTATGAATATGAACGTGTTATAAAGATTATTATCAACTGAAAGGAATAAGTGCTGGTTGATACAAAAGACCTCAACGAACAGAAGTATCATTCTTAGAGGGTTTTTCATGTCAGCAGGGTGGACTCTGTTGAAAAAAATCGAAGAAACTAGACAAAATTGCTAAGACTGCTCTTCAATTGAACGAAGCAAATTTGACTGTTGAATGTCGACGAAAAAGGACGTCTCAACGCAGTGTTTGGCGATGTTAAATCACAATCAGTTGAACTTTTTGCATCAATTCGAAGCAGCAGTCACAGAAGTGGATTTCAAGCGCTGGAAATGCGTAGCAAGTAGTTATTCTAGTCGAACACTTGGATAACAGACAAACAATGGAGAAAACCTTTTATGGAACATTATACAATCGTAAGAGCTGATGACGGAGATTGGTGCTCACCACGACATTATGAAAATTTGGCTTGGTGGGCAAAAATTGTCGAATAAGGATGTAATCATCGCCGACGAATCCATGGATCCTTAAGACCGATGGAAATCTTTATTACCAATGTCCCTAGTAATTTCGACTGGTTTCCTGTTACGTGTGTGGTGCTGAAATATCTAATTCTCGCTCTTCCATTTTGATTTCTAGAAAGTCTCCCTAGGGTCCGGTTTGATATTTCTGGCGATTTTTCAACACCTCCACCAACACGCACAATATTTATCGATGCTACAGTGGTCAATACATAAATACCGTGGTAAACTACTTTGAAATTGATGGAACAAACGATAAATCGTCACCTCATCGGTACATAGATCAATGAATTTCACTTCCACAACAAGATCCTTCCTAGACTACCTATGGATTCTTAAGCCATAATACAAATGCGCCTCCGTAGAGAGCCAAAGTTAAGATACTTTTCTTTTTAAATTCAAAATTCTACGTTTTCCTCTAGAGGCACTTTGTTTTTTTACTGCCTTATCTGCACAACAACGACGAAATTTTGACGTTCTTCGTTTTGACACAAAGAAGTTCTGTTTGCCTGCGGCAGTTCTGCAGTAAAACTGCATTATTGAACGCAGGTAACGCAGATCTTTGTTAGTATGACGTTTATGAATACAGGGGAACTCTGCGTCGATGAAAAGTGAAATGTGTGAAGGATCATGCAAAGTTTTAAGAGCTCAGCAGATTATTAGAGATTCGGTCTCCAAAGTTGGACTCGTCTGTGAAAGCCAACTGAAAGCCTCAAGTCAGATCAGCGTAAAGCCCATTAAAAACGAAGATCAAGCAGGGTGGATAGGACCGAGACTGAAAGTATAGTTTCTTTGGAATAGGTCGAAAGTGCAATAACACTTCAACCCTTTCAAGCTTGCAGAAGTTGATAAAATATTTCCAGTTTTATTGCAATGGGACGCTGGATACAATGAATGTGACTCTGGGTCTCCTGCCGCTTTGCACTGAGATGCCAAATGGCATCGACGCGGATCTTTGAACATAGAAAGATCCTGGATCTTGATACATCTATGGATGAAAGGAAAAGAGACAGCATTACCAAAAGATACAACAGAATTGTCACTGGTGATGGTTCGCTTCCAAATAGAGAGGAGACTTCACCATATTCAGAGATGAATCCATGATAAATAGTAGATCGGTAGGAGGTTTTTTTCTTTCGAAGGATCTACGTAGTAACAGCCTGCCAATTTGCCAAGCAGAAATGTTGGCACTGATACACCCGTTAGAACACTTTAGTAAACCAAGATCAATACGTCACTGGCAGTGGAATGTGTTCAAAAACTTAATGAATGTGCAATTCGAAATGGCTCTGGCATGCAGGTATCGAAGGAAAAGAAATCGAAATGGTAAAGGACATGACCGATAATTCAGCTATGAATGAAGGTGAGAAAAACCGTTGCAAAATGTAGGCAATCCAAAATGGCGATTAAAGTTTTAAAGTATGATGGGTGAAACTCTCGAATAAGCAGAAGTGTTGATATGGAAACTTCATGTACTTTTTGTTGTAAATATTTATCAATTTGGAATGTGTGTGGATGGTAAATGTAATGAATGAGGAGGCGTTAAGATACTTAAACGACACGACTCGAAATAAGGGTAAATAAGTCTTCTAAAAAAAAGGCTATGTAAAGAGGACGAGGAAACAACTACACATATACACCCCTATTATGATTAGCGAGTCGAACGAAAAAGTTGGCGAATGTGACTGTTTGGTATTATAGTTAGCGAATCAATCAAATTAAGTAAAAATTTTGGCGAATTGTGATTTCGCCTTATTGTGGTTTGTGAACGTTCGCTAAATTTCTGTCAGAATCACTTAAATCAAAATACTCAGTGAGAGGGAAGGCGAACGAGCAGCTATTATATTTTTGTATTTGCGAAAATGTGTGATAGAAAATGGCATCTGAAGTGGCTACTGAAAAATTTAAGTGCACAAGCAAGTTTTTTAAAATGGGGAATAGGCAGACGTAAGGGTGGAATGAAATCGGTATCAAATTTGACTCAAAACAAAGACAAATGCTTCCTTATTCAACCGAAAATGAGGGCTTAAGTAATTTTTTATTCAGAATTTTCAAGAACTCACAAATGATCTGCGCGATTTCCAAAGGATTAGAGCTATCTTGGATTTTTCCTCGTAGTCTGCACATTTGTATTGCTCTGTCGCCAAAAAATAAATAAACACTGCTTATCATGTTTTATTATTTAACTTTAAACCGCAGAAATCACACCAAAGTAATTAAATTGTTTGACATTCCACAACTGTCATTTCATGGCGTTTGGTTGGCAACATTGTTTTCAAAGGCGAAGTTTGCCAACCGTTATACGACAACAGTTGTAATTCGTCAGGGAGTTCGACTCGTTAATCGTAATAGGGGTGTTAATCGACACGGCACAAAAAACGACAATTGTCGTCTAAGATGTCTTACGAAATAAGGGTGAATAAGTCTTCTAAAAAATGATATCTGAAGGCTGTGTCTAGAGGACGAGGAGACACTGGCTAACAGGAAAAATTATATTTTCGACTGCCATGGATTTAAACCCAGAGGTTGACACAAGGTATTGCGGTCGAGGAAGAACAGGGCCCCTACACTGTATTGCGATTTTAAAGTTCATATCGTTCGAAAGCGGAACTTTTGTATGGATTTTATGAATTGCATTTCAAATTGTCCATACAAAAATTGCGCTTTCGAACGAACCGAACTTTAGAACCGCAATACAGAGTAGGGACCCTGCAAAAAAGGTGACAAAAACCACTCGTAGAAGAGTGACGAAATGAGACCCAATAAGATGGTCTATTTCGCTGGTTTATTAACACAAAACAAAGCTTTCAAGTACAAATAACATTAGTCTCATATAGTAGATATTCCATGTGTAATTCTCAAGTGTTTATTTTGTACTGAGAGATCAAGAAAATAAGAAAAATACATAAAACATTTATTCAATTTACAAATACAATTAGTTTTTTACAAGTTTTATATTTTTTCTTTGTAGAAGTAGTACGTTCTCGTTGGCGATGATGTAGGTAGGTACCTATTTATTTTACTTACTTGCAAAGTTTGCATAATAAAACTAAACAACATAACAAAAATGAAAATTATTCTACATTTATTCTTATATTAATAGACAACTATGCGTTTTATAAACGTTTATATAAAATTAACAATTATTTCACAGAAAAAAAAACAAAAAACATAAAAAATTAAATCACTTTAGTTTTGTTTAGAATACATTTTCAACTTAAACTTTTATACTGCATATCACATTTAAGTAACACATTTTGTTTTCTTCATTATACTCCAATGATATAAAATATCGTCCTTAAACTAGACATCATAAGAATAGTAATTTACTTTCTATTGGATGTATTCCATTTTATAAGCTTCCCTCATATTTTCCATGTCCGAAATGGTAATGGCACCAATCCTACATCGAAATCGAGATATAGTTCTTTAAGATCAAAAAGTGAAAACGTATTTTTAGGTTGTAGTTCATTTTCTTCGTTCGAAATAAATTCGAAATCTTCTTCTAAATCAGTGTCGCGTTCTATTGGGGGGAAATATTTATGTATCTCCAGGAATTGATTGATGTAGCTACAAAAAGAAAGTGTCATCATAACAGATGGAACAATTTTCTTTAACGATGGGGAACATCACAGCACAACAGATGTGGAAAGGATCGCGATATTACATTTAAAGGGTGTTTTTTTTTTTTAGAGGTTTGGTTTTAAAACTGGCAACACTGTTTCTACAGATTGTCAATTTGACAGTTGAAAGTTGATTTTGGATAGATAAACGCCAGAACAACACGTGCAAATTGTGCAAACTTATTTTGAAAACCATGGTTCGGTTCGCCAAACTTATCGTGCGCTACGTCTATTTTACGGTCGACATAATTGTCCATCTGAGCAAGTTATTCGGAACACGATGAATCGTTTGCGCACTACGTACACTCTAGACGCAACCCCAAAGACGACAAACGGTGCGAACAGAAAAAGTTATTGCCGTTATGAAGCGCAGTGTTGAAGAGAATCCGAATGAGTCGACTCGCCATCGTGCACAGCAATTGGAGCTATGCCCATCCACTTTGTGGAAGATTTTACGTTAAGATCTTGGCTTAAAAGCTTATAAGATCCAGCTTATGCAAGAATTGAAACTGCAACATGCCACACGGCGCGCGACACCATCAATTTATTGCAGGAAACGTTTGCTGAGCGCATAATTTCGCGTAATGGATCTCACACCTTTAGATTACTTTCTTTGGGGGTATGTGTAGTCACTAGTCTTTGCTGATAAAACAGAGACGTTGGACGATTTGGAAGTCAACATTCGCCGTGTTATTGCTGATATACGGTCCCAGTTGCTCGATAAAGTCGTGGAAAATTGGACTTCACGATTGCACTTCATTCGAGCTAGCCGTGGCGCGCATATGCTTCAAGTATTTTATTTGATATTGAATTTGTATACCTCTAAAAAAAAAAAAAAAAACACCCTTTAGTAATGCAAATGAGTTAGAATAGATCGCCCAAAATGGTTTAAATTTTGTTATTAACGATTCATAGTAGATCTTTTGTTTTGTTATCGTTTTGCCAATAATTTCAAGCAAGTAAGTGCCATGTGACTGCCGTACGAATTTTTACTTATTAAAGCTTAGATAATAAGAGATATGAAATATTGTTCTTAAACTAGACATCCCTAGGATAGTGTTTGACTTATAAATATATTAGACTTATAGTAGAAGTCCGATTTGCACTTTGGTATTGTCATTTGGATTGGTACTGATATGTTGACCTTCACCGAAGACATCGTTAAGATCATCCTCTGCATCCGTCTGACTAAATTGTAATTCATCTTCTTCGTCTGAATTACAATTGAAATCATCTTCTAAATCACTGCCACGTTCTATTGGGGGGAAATATTCATGTACCTCCAGGGATTGATTGATGTAGCTACAAGAAGAAAGTGTCATCATAAATGATGAACCAATTTTCACAGTAGGGAACATCACACAGCTCAAAAGATTTGGAGAGGATCGCGATACAGTAATGCAAATGATTTGAAGAGGAAACAGGAGGATAGTCGGAACACATCACCCAAAATGATTTACTTTAGTAGATTTTTATTTTGTTATTGTTTTGCCAATAATTGAATGAATATTTACTAACACTTATGATTCTCAATGAAGTTATTTGAAATCAGTTGCAAGCAAGGAAGTGGAATGTGACTAATTTCTGTTGTACGAATTATTACTTGTTAAAAGCTTAGATATTCCATAGATTTATACCAATTAATAATACTTTATTGCGGACAACAACTGACAAATGAACAACAATTAGCATTTGAATAAAGCTTTTTCTTTAAAGGTAGAGTGCTGATCCTCACGTATTACCCATGAGTGCATTATGAAAGCACCAAAGTTACTTATTTAATGAAGATCTGCAGTAAATCTTGCACTGGGAAAAGGCAAACTTTGTTGATTTGAGTGCGAACAAAATTCTATTCACAGAGGTCTTCAACCAAATATGGTCTTGTGGAGGTATAGGCACAACAGGAACCCTGCGGTCATGTCCGACCGAGGCTCTTAATGTGCTCCTACACCTACTCTGTCTTAATATATATAATACATCAAGAACAATGCATTGTGAAGGGCATACAGATTAAGAGAATCTGAGTGCTTATGTACTAGGTCCTATGGGCAGATCACCCTCCTGGATTCGAAACCAAGAGACCCGGGACAATATACATTTCATCTGAGCTAATTCTTAGAAAAGCTTCCTTCAGTGTAAGTTTTCCTTTAAGGGAAGAATGGAAGCATGATGAAATAATGAAACCTCCAAGTTGGTTGAACAGGTGAAGGTAGAAGTTCGTTCTGTCAAACTTTCCTAGTCACAAAGACCGCAATAAGTTCACATTTAGCTAGGTGCTGTAAAGGGCAAACTCTTTTTCAACGATGTAAGAGAGGTCTTAAAGAATAAAACTGCACAATTTCGTTGATTAGATTTGAGAATCGGTAGAACCGTCTAAAACATTATACACACTTTCAACAACCGAGTCGTGGTAAACAAAACGGCTTTCGGAAAAGATTCAAAATTAACATGAATCATCACCACACTCTCTTCTTTCCTCTTTAAGAAAATCAATCCTGCCCACTTTGTTTCTTCCAAATACAAGGATTTTTTTTCCTTGCGGTACGCCGGCTGAGATTTCTTTAAGCTCCGAGTATTCGTTTCCATGTCAAACACGGAAGAGTCTATTCCCGAGATACGATTCTAGAATATCGTATAGGCATACGTGGAGAACTTGTCGTAGTTTGCATTAAAGGCTATCGTGCCACACCTTATCAAAGGCTTGCGAGACGAGATGTGGTACGATGTGTGTGTTGCTGTTGTTCAACGATCTCACGAGAACATACTAATGCTCAGGTATTGACAGAATAAAGGATCCCTTAATGCATCAACAATTAATGGGCCACCTTTCACAATTAGTAGTTCAATACCCGACATTGGTGTGCTGTGAAAAATGTTTTTGTAGTGAAAGCCAGTGACTTTTTGACGACCGATCGGCGAACGAAAACAGCTACAGAGAGAAACGAGCTATAAACCCTATATCGCATGAAGAGGAGTGTACTGTAGCATTTGTAGCAGGGAACCAGCAATCACTAAAGAAGTTACATGTGATTGCAGTTACAACCAACATTCAGTGCAATTATTTGCTCATTTCGAATACCAGCTATGATTCGAAGCTGCTATGATTTTGAACCGTGTATGTGCCAGTGACACGACTGAGGAAACAAGTGCTCACGACGCAACTTCCAGCAAGAATAGGATCAGTTCCGCGATCATAGTACTGAAAAAGAAAGTAAAGTACGTGCAGAGGTAAAAGAAGCGTCTGCTTCGATCGTTAAACAGTGATTAATGCAAGGCTTCCGCTTGTAGATATAAATAAATATTTTTGTTTGACTTTGTGCAATGACAATAAGGCACAATGTGATTTGAAAGGATCCAAATTCAGTCAAAATGCTGAATTTATAGTACGTTTCTGAATAGCAGACTCACATGCTATGTCTTTCGCTTGTTTTAGTTTGGGTAGAGTTGGTATTTAGTTTCACGAATAATGTTAATTTTGTTGAGGTGATTTCTAATTTGGAAGTGACCGGAAGGAAAGTTCATAAGCACACATTATTTATAAATTCTTTCTTAGCACAAAAATTATAGTGAACGTACTCATCAGTCACCGTTTGTTTTCAAATAAATAAATAGTGCAAAGTTTCCGGATTATTTGCAAAAGGCCAGCACATCTAATAGCGTCAGCAATAGTCCACATCTAAGCTTTGTCGCAATTACAATTACAATTTTACAAAATACCTTCCCGCCCAGCCTATGGTTCAATGGTGTATACAGACGAGTAAATACATATGTACATCCATGAACTTAACGGAGCTGCTATCCATTCAGTCCATACAGTAGTTACAAAATCAAAGAAATATAGATGTTACCATCCGCCAAATCTGTAAGCCTATTCCAGACTTACTATCTGAAAGAGCGAGAACTTATCTTCGATGAAATCGATTATACCAGTGTTTTCCTTGGCGTGATTTCATAAACATAATATACCCTTTATAATAGCAACAAGCTTGTATGCCCAATCTTAAGCATAAGAAACAACTAATGCTACTACACACAAAATGACTGGATATGAATAATAATGATAATTTTGTTGTGACAACAAAGAGTACAGAGAATAAACAAAACATGAGAGCCAGCAAATGAGTCCATATGTTTCAATTGTTCGCACACTCTACGTACTATGGATAATTTGTTATTAATTAATTGTCCTAAATGAAAGTAATATAGTTTAAATTAATATGTAGTTAAAAATTCGTGCGATTATTTCTTGCAATATGGTCGTAGGTATACATTCAAAAGGATAAATTGTTAGAAACCGAGGTAACACAAAATACTTACGACGATTGGAATGTTTGAGTAAGCTCGTGTTTGAGCTCTCCTTTAGTATTAATAGTAAATATTCTCATGATAGGAATTCCGACAGCACGATATGCCCAAACATCCTACAAAGAAGGAATAAAAGAATCAATTAAGCATTTTTTTCAACGAGTAATTAAGAAACATTCATCAATTGCTCGTACATTAATACGATTTCCATAACCAGCATAGAAGGGATTTTTCTCAGGGAACAACGCTTGAATGTCTGATAAGCAGGCAATCTTGAATTGCTCTGGTTTCTTTTCAATCACTTCACGATGGAAAGCTGAGATCAATGAAGTAGGATTCAATAGCAATGGACCATCGGGTAATTTAACATCGCCTTGACGAATTGATCGCAAGTATTCGCGGGTAGCACGCGATTGCCCAATTGCTCGTGCCGATAAATACAATAATTTGTAACCATTCTCTTCAATTTTCGAGAATAATTGTGCAACACCCAACTGTGCCCAGTCCTTGCCAACCATTGGCAAGATGTGACCCAATACATCTGATTTGGTAATGGTTCCATCAATGTCCGAAATAACGACCTTGTCGCTATGCTTCCAACGGAATAAGTAACACTTGCAACGAGTGGTGCCTTGGTAGGCAGTTGTTACGCTAAATTCGATCTCATTCATTCCGGCTTTCAAGTTTAGCTTTTTCTAGTAGGAAAGATATAATTACAGAGTTGGTTCATAGAGATAAATGTGTGTGTATTGCGCTTACAATTGCCTCAGAGCTGAGCCTTAAACTTTTTTTGAATTTCTCACTTTTAAGAGCCAATTTGGTAGAAGACATAGATTCCTGTGACAGTTCATCATTGTCAATCGCTGCAGAAGTATTCTCTGCATTCAAAGTAGAGTCTTCCGTCTTGCTGAGAGTATTTTCACTCATGCTGACATCTGGCGAAGTGGGTCGTGACGTTTGAGTTGCCACTGCAGTCTGATCGGCGTCCAAACCTAACGATAAGCTTTTATTAGATTTAAGATCTCATTTCATCAATTCTTGGTACGAACCTTTATTTTCGTCATCCTTTGAGTCGATTTTTGGATTTTTCATGTTTCCAGCACTTATACTGGCCGGACGACGCCAATACCACCATGAACGCTTTGCAGCGGTTGCATTAGCAACACCAGACGTATTGCCATCTACTTCAACTTTGGAATTTTCAAGCTTTGAATTGTTCATCAGTTGTTCAATGGCATCCTAATAGTCGAAAAAAATTATTATTGTTTTCATACAGAGAGTTAGAGTGTATAACAGTTTAAACAAAAAGAAAAAATATCCAAACAGGAAAAAAGAGAGAAAGAGAAGTAAATTTTGTTTCGTTTAAGGAAAAATTGTATTAACAAAGCAAACTTACATTAGACAAAGGCTTCTGGAATGTGATTATGGTCATGACGATGGGGCATGCAGCAGCCCAACTGTAGTATTTACCATTCAAACGTACAACTAAATTTGGCGAGGAAAACAGGCTGGGATTTTGGCAGACCTGAACAAACACAAATGTGCGATTTGATAGTGAGTCCGAGTGTGTGATTATGTGGGATTAGATATTATACTCATATTTTTTAGTTGTACACTGTCTGTCTTTTACATTTGTTAACGTTCTGGTTTAGCACATTTCAATTTAAACACAAATTACCAAGGGTAGCGTTTACTTTTCCAATTTTCTATTAAAGAACTTACAAGACAATACACAAAACAAATAAAAGCTTTTTAATGTTAGTCAATTTATAAATCAGTGTGTTGATATTGATGATGTGATTCTTGTGCAATGCAACGAGGAAGTTTATCATATTTATGTTCTGGTTTAAACGGCAACTGAACCAGGAACCTCAATTCGAAACATTGCTCTATATGAGCAATCTTGAATCTTGAACGGGCAGCTACTTTTTTTGTCTGTTTTATTTAGCTATTATGTTGATAATCCCAGGAAGACCCTTAATATTCCGCAGTCCAATGTTTATCCCTTCTTTGAGAGTTTGTCCAGAAAAAAATTGAGAGCCGTTTGAGCGGCAACTTAAGTAGAAGAAAATCTAAAGCAATGATTTCTGTTAGACAATGTATTGAAAAGCTTTTTTATTTCCATCTATTCTCTTTCTTTGTCGAGTCGAACCCGTTGTAATGTTGCTGAACATTGCTTTACGTTTACTCTGTGATCTGTGCTCGGTGCGAAAAGATTAACAGCGAGCGAAAGTAACCTTATAAAATCTCACAAACAACTTGAGGACACTCAGTTTGCGTTGCAATGATTAAATGTACAATGAAAACCGTAATGCATTTCGTATAGCTCAAATGAACAAGGTACAAATAACGATGAACATGAATGTGTTTTAAACAACAAGCAACTTATATTGTAAGGAGGGGGGGGGGGGGGGAAAGAAAAACAAAAGTTATACTAAACACTGATCTCTAGGAAAATATTGCCCAAATTGAAATGTGCTATCATTGATAATTTTTTTTTTTTTTGATTGTGAGCACTTTAAACAGCAAAGAAAAGGCCTCAAATGCAATCACAAACCACTTCTACTTACGTCTGAGTATTTAATTAGATTTTTATCAAACTCCTCATCAGAAGGATCACCTTTCTCAGTTCCACCACAAAGTGACATTGCAACAAAGTCCAGGTATCTGCAAAGATTTTTGATAAAAAAAAAAAATCATCTTAACAAAGTTATAAAACTTACTTAGGATCCTGGGCATTCTTTCCATCTTCATAGTCAGAGTCCAAGCTTTTTGGTCCTTCCATTGAACTTGGACTGTGTGGAAGACTTGTGCCATTTCCGCTCTCCCCATCATCTTCATTGTTAACAATAGTGTTACCCTTCATCGACGGGAAGTACATAGCAGCCATTTCAGGATCCATACCCTCGGCATCTAACTCTGACAAATACACACCACCATCTGCCGCATTTTTACGCATCTTATTGTTTTTCTTCATAAAATTAAACATGCCACTTAGCATGGAATTCCGTTGCTCTTGCTGAATGTCCTTTTGCTCTTCGTTTTGTGTTGGTAATTCACCCCACTTCCATGAAGCTGAATTCATATCAACGTCGTTGACCTTCTCACGCATTGAAATCTCCAATTCACTGTCACTTTGAATCGGTGTACTTGGGCGACCGGCGCGGGAAGTACCCGATGCGACTTCAGTGTCGCTAAAGAAATGAATGTCCAAATCTGGAATACGACTAGATGGCGTGATGGGACTAGTTTGACACTCGCTAATTGGGCTTGGAGCAATTGTTTCGTTTGAATTCAAAGTGTCATCGGTTTTTGTGGGTGATTCATCGTTCGATGAATTTGTATTGTTCGACATTGATATAGCATCTGGCTCGGCATCGTTCGTTTCCAATGGTGTTAAACTGCCAACCGAACTGCTCGAAGAACTCTTTCGCTGTGCGTTTTTCTTCTTCATTTGGGACTTCTTGCGACGCTTCTTCTTACTCTTTGATTCTTCCTTAATGTTATTGTTATCGATACGTAGATCGCATACTGAATACTCTGATTCTTTGGTAGTAGGCAGAGTAGACTCAATTTTAATAAATTTCTTTGGTTCTGCAAGTGTTTTAGTCAGTTCAGGCTGCTCTGGTGTTAACACCTGTTTCACTTCAACAGGGAGTGGCTTTAATTCCTCCATTCTCACTGTACTATTGCCCCAATACTGAAAATCGCCACAATTAGTATGCATCATTACTTAATTCCTATCTATGTATACCTTCTTATCGGTGACATCAAACTGGAATATTTGCTCTTCATGCTCAGCCCATTCTTGGCGAAGTTTCTGTGTGGTATACTCCTTGATCTTCTCACTCAAATTTCTACGTTCTAAAATGTTGTCAGTGTACCTAAAATGAGACGACATACAATTCGCAATTATTTCTTCATTAAATTTTACTGCCAAGGACATTTTATTGCTAGCACAGCTTACAACGTTTCATTTCATGATATACTACACAAAATTACATAAAAATTTGAAAACAAAACGAAATAAAACGATGGTGTTCCATATGTATGTACCTCCGATAGCTAAAGTCAGAGACTTGATTCTCATATTTAGGTGTGGTGTCGTCCTTAACAGTTTCTTTGGAAAAATCAATTGAATTTCGTCTTGGTAAAGGCAAGGACATCGATATGTCATCACTAGCTTTTCTAGATGTTATGTAAGGAAAAAAGAAAAAAAGAAAATGCAAGAAAGTCAAAATAAGAACGAAAATAAAAGGAAATCCAAATAAATAATGGAAAATGAAGATGAAGAAATGATTGCAAGTCTTCTAGTGAATGAATGAATGAATGTAAAGGCATGCGAAACTTTCAAAAGCAGCAATGACATCATCTTTTTTTTTGCAACGAATTTTCGATAAGCAATCCGGAATAGATCTTTTATAAGGGTGCACACGCTGACTTTTGTTGTGCTCGGTGCTGCAATCTACGTACTTGGCTTTCCCGTCGACATCTTCGATGTCAGCGTCAGTGTACTTGTTGGGAAAATAGTCACTTGGTATTGGTGATGTTGCCAAATTGTCTGGCAACTCTTCAACATCCTCTTCAGCACACTCTTCGACAAAGAACGCTTCACCAGATTCTCCTAATTTCATATGAATATCCACTGGCTCGCCATTGATTTCAATGTCAACCTGAAAATTAAAAAAAAAAAAATCGTGAGAAACAGAAAAAAATAAACGGTGAAAGTTCAATAGGGAATCACGACAAGCAAATCTTTAAAATTTCAAGTTCACTGCCATCATAGATCAATGTACATACATAGTTTGTCTCCCTATTAAGATATGGCGCTGTACATATTTTATTGAGTAGTGGGTTTCATCATCCACACTACAGCTGCCAAAGCCCTAGAGGTAGATGAGTTTAAATCCCATGAAATCGCATGAAAGAATTTGCACCACAAGAAGAGAACGCAGCAGATTGGTGCGACAATAAAAAAACGTGTACAGAATTACAAAGAACTTCGTATGTGACCATGTGAAGACGTTTAGGTGGTTCGTTGCTTTGCTCAAATAAAATTAACTCAATAGATGAAAGAAGTTACTAGCATTTTTGAGCTAGCAATGACATGCCAAGCAAAAGGACAACTCCAAAGTGCATTCCAAGATGTTAAACACATTCTGACAAACATCCTTAGAGGATGTCTCTAGCTCTTGGAGCAACGCCCCGTGTCTGGACTGGGGTAAAAGTAGATTTTAAATGCAAAGAATGTAAAATCTCAGACACACTTCCAAAGGATCTCAGGTTTATAAGCACAAAAACCGTGGAGAGAATTCCCGAGTTCTATGTGAAGGAAACCTAAAACTGCAGCACGCCTATCAAATGGTCCTTTACTCAAACATCATACAAACTATCGAACAATCCATTATGCTTAGGAATTCAGCTCGCTCAGCAGTCCAACCAACGCACTAACTATTGAGTCACAGCGACCACCTTTTGTATTCACAATAAAATCTAGGTCAGTGAAGGACTGCCGCTTGTTTCTCAATGTCAGACTCTGTACCAGACAATAATCTCTAGGTACAGAAAGGAAAATTTTTTAGCATGTCAAAACGCCTAGGTCATTTGTTAAACACATGATTCACACCAATGCTCTAATATATACATGTAGATGCCTAGATGACAACATCTGGACGATTGCAAGAATGCTTATTTGGCCAATCCTCGATCGAAAGCATAAATTCGATTAAAAATAAACCAGCTCTCGAAACTAACTAACGCCACCACTGCATCCTAGGCAAGCATGCTCAGCATTTGGGTATTATATGCAACGATTTCTGCAGGGACGAGGATGTACCTATCTTCTTCTTACCTTAGCAACATCAGAAAAACCACCTTAGGTTAGGTAAGGTTGAAGTGGCTGCCAGGACACTTAGACCAGTGATAGGTCCATTGAGATACCACATGGATCTGAAGAGATCTCCACACTCACTCGTTAAACCAATTGAAGCTTTTTATAAAGCGAAGGAGGTTTCTGATATCTGTGTTTACCAGATCGCCTATGTCGTTAAGGTAGAATTTTCCTAAATGGAGTCTTCTTTTACGAGAGAGAGCTGGGCAGTTGCAAAGAAGGAGGGGAATAGTTTGCTCCTCCTCTTCGTACATGTAGTTCCTACACCATCTTAGGGCGAATACTTCTTAAATTATCTAAATGTTCTGAAGACTGCCACTGAGGCCGAAATCTATATTGTGTTTCAGGAGTAGATTAGGGAAGTATCACATTGGACCTACTTTTGATCTAGATGTACGTCCTTTCTAGGGGCCTACTCGACACTAACGTAATAACTATCACTTGTAAGCGACGGACCTTCATCAACAGATGTTTTCGCGTTGGAGGACTGTCGACTAAAGAATTCGAAGTGTCAATCTTGTGGGGATGTACGTAACGACGTATTCATTTCGTCACGGCTCTCCGCCATGTACGTCGTCATCCACGCTTACTTTCACGTGACGACGAAAATGGATGGGTCGGGCCCTTAAACATTTTCTGGATTAATGGTAAGGATCCAATTGTTATCATAAAATTGCAACGAAAATGATAATGGATTGGTCACACTTTACCGTGTAATAATAATACCATTGTATAATAGAACTGACTTCTAGAAGAGCGGGTCGGCATCAAGGACAAATCGAGGTCTTTGGGAATGAATTGAAGTGAGTTGAAATCAGTTGCAGGAACTCAAACACAAGGGTGACAGGTCCTTAATAGAAAGTATGTAGAAGATCTTCGCCACTGACCTTACATACGGGAGACTCATGTCCATCCATTAAGCGCAATATACTCGTATGTTAATGCAGAACGACCAAACAAACAAATTTATTTCCAGAAAATATGTACAATCATCCAATGAGCACACAGAGCAAAAGTCCGATTTGCTTCTTTGTTCAATCGATAAGATATTAAAACGCGGTTCCAGTGCTTGAACACTTTAATGATCGCGATAGCATTTCATCAGACTTAACAATTATTATTTGAAGCACAATAATTACATAAACATCAATTGAACTATTCCAATACTTGTTCGGTTTATTTTATCTTTAGTCGAATGTCTTGACCATTGTTTATTGATGTTTAGCATGTTTTTGACAAGCAATGACGCATGATACTTCAATTATTCATTTTTATTATCAAAGCATGTTAGTTATAATTATTTTGTAACTACCTATGAGTACCTTAACTTAAAGATTAGACAATTCATTAATTGAAATACTTACCACTTTTTCACGACTTCTCAGAACGCCTAGCTTCCCAAATCTTACATGAAATGGAGAACATTGATATTCGCCATCTGGTTGTTCAACCGCAATTACATCGATGGCTCCTGTAAGGGTGGCTCCATTGATTTCACTGTAGAACTCCTTGAAGTTACTAAATACCTTCACCAAGCTATTCATGTTAATTTTTGCAATTTTGTTGCGTCTGTTAGCAAGTTGCTATTTCTCTTTTCGTATATATTTTAGAATATTGAACTCGAATTCGAAAATGAGTTTAGTTTTCGAAGAATACGAATGTTCAAAAAATTGTGTGTCTTATAAAACGTGTTTAAATTTTAATTTGTTATTTCTTTGCCATTTTTTGTTTAAACTTTAAGTTTTGCTTGTGTGATCTGTAAAAAAAAAAAATACAAATTAATTATGAATAACAATTAAGAAGATTAGAAAGTCGAGAGTTAACATCGGATGGTAAAAAGCTGAAAAGTTTCCACTCCGGTTTGACATAGACTGAGACCTCTAGTAATAAAATTGAGAAGTTCAGTGCGACCCTGAAACCTTATAAGTTGAGTCTTGGATTCTATTAAAAATAAAGTTAAATTGCATCAGTGTATTTCAGAGTTTGATAATGACTATTTCCAGTTCCGATCGAGTCTCTTTTTATCTCTTAAGAGGTACTATGCCCCCAGCATCAAGTTTAAAAGTGCAGTGGGAAAGCCATCAAAGATGTCACCTCTGATGTGCTGGGTTTCACTTGGCCACCACAACAAAATCCCTGGTTTGACGACGAGGTTCGGCAACCACATCCAGCTAAGCAAGAGACATACAGAGCGGCGCTGCATAGAGGGACTAGAGCTGCTCACGAGCAGAAAAATAAGACGAACACCGTCTTCTCATAATGAAAAAGAAGGAGCATGAGAAGTGCGCGGTCGAGGAAATTGAGATATGTTACTCCAGAAATGAGATTCGGAAGTGTTACCAAAAGGCAAAAAAAACATGCCAAGGACACAATCTCCGAACCGAAGACTGTGAGACGAATAAGGGAACATAGTAGTAGAGTTGAACAGTTGGTTCTGTCTGTGAGGAGGACGAATGGAGGGAAAGATATAGCCGCGAACTCTACGAGCTGTACAAAGATGTGGGTGTAGTCCGGAAGGCAAATATCCGTCGACTGCACTGGTTCGGCCACATCGAACGAATGGACGAGAATGCTCCAGCTAAGAGGATCTTTGAATCCCAGCCGCCTGGTTCACGAAGAAAAGGAAGACCAAACCTCCGGTTTAAAGATCAGGCAATCGCGGACGCCAGAAACCTTGGTCTTGTAAACTGGAAGCAGCTTGCCCGGGACCGTGAAGGATGGAAAGCGGCATTAGTTCAGGGTCAGACCCTCCAAGGGTCGCTTGCCTGATAAAAAGAAGAAGTAGAAGAGCCGCAGTCGATGCTGAGGATTTGAAAAGAGCATTTCTGTAGACTGTATATCGGCGACGACGACCCAAATACCGCTGTCAGGCAGAATGAACCTTTCAACCTGGACGATGTAGACCAACAATTTCGTCTACCCGACCTGGATCAAGAGCAGATAGCCATATCTAAGCTTAAGTCCAATAAAGAGCGGATGGCCTGACTGCCGAGCGGCAAGCGATGACTTGGTAAGGAGCATACACAAATTCATCTGTAGAATATGGTCGGTCGAAGGTATGCCCAATGAATGGAACCTCAGCATTGTTTGTCCGATCCTCAAGAAAGAAGACCCTCTGAACTGCGCCAATTACAGAGGCATCCGTCTTCTATTGTGTCAACAACCTGATTGGTCCATTCGCGTATGACAGCATCTGTAGAGACGAGCTATACAGAGCAATGCCTTATTTTGGCATCCCTGGCCTCCCAAAGAACTCGTCTGTTTGTGCCGGATGACGATGGAGAATGCACGCTGTTCCATTAAGGTCGGTAAAGACTGAGACCTTTGATGTCAAAGAAGGATTTAGACAAGGTGACTTCTTCAACATTGTTTTTGAAAGAATTGTGCAAGACTTATGTATGTGCGAACACCAGAGACACAATCTTTTAAAAGTCCGTTCAATTACTCGCATACGTCGACGATATTGGAAGAAAGCAGCGTGATGTCAATGGCGTTTTCGCAAGTTTTGAGACGAAAGCGACAAAGATGAGTTTAACGGTCAATGAGGGCAAGACCAAGTACATGCTATCAACAAGAAAGGACACTCAACACCGACGTCTCGGACAAAACGACAGCCGTGACAGATATAACTTTGAGGTAGTTGAGGACTTTGGGTACACAGGCTCCGCAATTTAGATAACACAAGCGCTGAGATTAAACGAAAAATAACTCTTGTCAATCGCTGCTTCTTTGGGCTAAGAAGGCAATTGACTAAGACCTTAATAATCCCCGTCCTGCTCTATTGCGCAGATGCATAGACTTTATCAAAAATGGACCAGGTTGCCCTTGGCTACTTTGAGAGGAAAATCCTTCGGTCACCCGATGGAGGAGGAGATACAACGACGAACTGTACGGGCTTTACAGCGACATCGACTTAGTCAAAAGAGTGAAGGTTTAACGACTTAAGTAGCTGGGTAATGTAGAACGGATAGACATCAATTCTGCAATTTGGACAAAGTGTACTCCTGCTTAGCGGGATGCACATACAAATACTGTCCACTGTCGACCACAAACCAGCAGAAGAGAGATCTGAAGTCACAATTGGTTAAGAAACCAAAGGGGTAGTCAGATAACCTTCAAATAAAAATTATACAAAAATTCTAGCAAATTGGGAACTCTGAATAAGTCTGGTATGGAGGCACAACAAGGCTATCTAAGGCTGCAACTTTTAACTAAAAAGAATTCTGTTGAGCAAAACAGTAATTAATCAAGGATTGATCTGGTTATGGAACAAATGTGTACCTTAACCTCTCTCATCAATTTATTTTATCAGTTTTCATTATTTTTGATAGCTGTTGCATTAAAAAAAAATAAATCAAACAATGTCAAGAGATAAGAAATTCAACTACTTAATCATTATTTGATTTTAACCTCGGCGTTAAAAACATATAAAAGCAAATTAAACGGATACCGGAACCAAGAAATATCTATCATCTTGGTAGCTTCACTCCACACTATTGTTTTATTATTAATGACTAAAGTTTGTTTGAAATATATTTCACTCTCAAGGTCGTTCCATTTAGTTGCTTTCTGTCTCTTAAACAAGTAAATAACCACCGATATGGACACCGAATATATCAAATATTTATCAGTGCGAAGCAGACAATAATGTTGCAACAATATATTTATTAGTTTACGCATTGATAGCTTCAAGAGGTTCATCAACCGATCAAAATCTGGTTGCGTGCTTAAAACTGCTGTCAAATATATCTATTCTCATACAAAGTACAAGTCTAAAAAAAAAACAAATCTATTTCATTATCAAGGCAAAGAAGAGGCATTTTCACTACACATGCTATCAACGTGGCCAATTACTTATATAAATTTGTATACAAAACGAATGTTTAAATGTAAATAAGTTTTGCTTTATTTGGATTTAAAAAAAAAACATACATGGGGACGGTGCCACCTTTTGCTATTAATATTTTATTTGCAAAAGAGAAGAAGAAAAATACAGAGCACCTTCACGAATTTCTTTTTTGAAAATATCACGAGACTAGACTTTGGTCCCTCAAGTCTCCAACTACATATTTGTATATTAAACAATTTCTATATGGATTATGTGCCAAAAAATATATTTAACCGAGAAATAGAAAATGAAAAACATACTTGGAAAAATATTTACATCTAAGAAGACGTTGCCAAAGAGCGTATAGAAATGGAAATTTTCCGTGCAATTCTTTAAATACGCTTTACAGAGGAGGGCCATTTGCTTTCACACTTTTGAATGTTGACTTTGAAAAATTACACGAATACACTTGAAAATTAATTCAGTAAAATCAGAATATAATGTGCAAGTTGATGTAGACAGAAGAGCAAAGGATTCACTTCAGTGATCACTTCCGTCGATTTGGCAAAACATTAGAATCTAACAAGCTGAAACCGTGATAAAAGATAGACACAATGAGAATCGGATGTAGCCTTTGAAACACTTGGGAAATAAAGTGGCAGACATCACATAGAATTACTACAACCATGCGTCACTTCCTTCATCTTCTCATGACCTTCATGCCACAATTGAGGAGGTATCTGGATTATCTTTTTTTTATTTTTATAATTCACTAGCGCTAAAGGGGTTATGAATACCTTTATGATGCTATTCACACAGCGGTGGTGTTGGTGTAGGGATCTTTGAAATTCATGTGGTATAAGGTTTCAGTCTTTTTGCTCCGAGGGTAGTGTCCAGAATGACTGGTGAGAATTATTGGTACTGTTGCCATTGCTAATAATTCACAGTATTTTTTTCGAATATTCCGATGTCATAAGTACGATCAACACTTTCAAGCCCTATAACCACCCCCTACGGTCAGTGTTATGCCTATGCAATAGAGCTGACGTCAGCTTTTTTCGCAGTTGATCGACTTTTTTTTTTTACATCGGGATTCGAACCTGAGACCTTCAGTGTGACAAGCGATGGTGCAACCACTACACCATGGCCACCCCTAGCCAAGGCTTCATGTTGTCTATAACATTTCTCACACGAATGGAAGGGACCTTCTATTTTTATTGTCGACTCCAAGCGGCGCGCAGTGCTGTAGAAATAGGGTAGTGTCAACTTGGCGATGTCCAGTGTTGTAACAGATTCTACACACCAATTGTGCTTCTTTACTTCCAAATGGTAACTGGAATCCTTTCGGACTCGACTTGCCAAACTTATAAGTGCAAGTGCTGACCAGCAGACAAAAATAGCAGCACTATAAACGGGACAGCGGATGAGTTTCTCAGATAGAATCAACGGTGAAATAAAATCACGGACCTTATTTGGGCTACTCCGACATATTTGGAGCTCAGGCCGGTAAGGATTTCCGACACTTAGTCAGGGTCTTGTAAAAGAGATGGTGGTGGATTAATCCTTAATGGACAAACAGCAGCACTAACATCCCCGAACGAGTTACTGGCTTTGGTCCAACCGACCCCTCGTCCTAGGAGATTGTGCCGCCGGGATAACTGCCCGGCCATGGAAAAAAATCTCTAGTTAGGAAGCAACAACAAGGATCGGATACGGACGGATCTACTGTTGACAACCCCTGCGATTGACGACGAACTATACGAGCTGTAGAGCGACATCGGCTTAACCAATGGCTGGGTCATGTAGAGCTTATGGACACTAATGCGGTCCGGTTCGAAAAATCTTCGAATTCACCTTCTCTGCATATATTCGGCCCTCTCAGCTCGAAGAAGAGTATGCTTAGGGGGCAGTTTCTTTCCCAACTTAAACGATGTCAGGCAGGATCAGTATAGGCAGCCTCCAGTGTTTCATAGCAAGCTTCGGCTGGTTCTGTGGGTAGAAATATTTCAGGAATAAGGATAGATCCATGTCATAAAACAAAAAGGACCTTTCCTGGTCTAAGTGAGGTAACCTAACCCCCCAGGGACGGTGCAGTAGTAAAATACTACGACTCAGGTGGCGCACGCAAGTAGAACAGGAAACTCAACTAACTAAGCATGCGAAACTGGAGGCAGCTTGCTAAAGATTGAGCTGGCTGGAGACGGTTGTTGGTTGAGGCCCAGGAAAAATCAGAACCTATATTCTTCCAAAATCGAACTTAAATCTCTCTCTTCTCCCACCCCACTGAATGGACAATTTGGCAGTTGGTACTGTATCAGAAAGAGTCTATAGAGATCTGAGTGTGGCGCAGAGGTATCTTCTGTTCGCTAGGCAACCTACCTAAGGTATTCTTTTTTGAATACCTTCCGTACGATAACCATGGGCCCGCACCACTCATGCATCTATGGAAGTCAATAAAAAGAGGTTAACTATGAAGTTGAAAGCCATACTTTTGTACATAAGTACACATCACGTTTGAATACACAGTTATCTTGCAATGTGTTATAAAGGAAATAGTCCTACTTCGATAACTACAAACCTCCAAAAAACTTAAGACATAACCCTTGTCTCACAGAACCTTAACCATACGATCTCAAACCGACAAGTAACTGATGAACGAAGTCACAAAGTACCTTCTGCGAAAAGTTTGACAGCACAGTGAAGTCCTCTCTAAAACACCACAAATGTCAACTGTTCTTATGCACCTAGGTGCATTTCTCTATCATTCCCTGGCTGTACGCCCGTCATTGTGATTTGAAATGCTTTGGAGAGCTATAGCCGACCACAGATTTCCACTGATCTGATCAGTGAAGATGAGTTGAAACGGGTAGTTTTGCAGTTTTGAATCAAACAAAGCTCAACTTCAAAGGGCCGCCCTAGATGTTAAACACTTTCCTTAAAACATGTTCTTAAAGGCTGTCTAGTCTAGCCCTTGGTTCAACACTCACTGTCTGGCCTAAGGTTCTTTCCTGGATTTATCTTATTGAAAAAAGTTGAAGTTGAAAAGTCCATTGAAGTGCACTGGTACATTTCAGTTAGTGTGGTCTCGGCCTAAGAAGTGTATACAATAGGCGACAACGGACCGAGTATGGCGGTATGACAAACACCATCCAATCGGCTTTTAACTTAGCTGTTGCTACTAGCCCATACTTTGTTAACACGTCATGTAGTGGTTAACTCATTGGTTCCTATCTCAAGTTTATGCTCTTAGAAATCACACTTTTGATTTAATGGGAAACTCAACATGAATAATCTGTCTAATGCGCTAAAGGAAGCTTATCGGATAGACACGTTATTTTATGAATTATTAAGGGTAAGTCAGCCGATGTTCATCAATTCTTATGACAATGCAATGAATGATAACCTTTTGAAGTCGTACAAAGTATAAACAAATAGTCGGAATGTTGTCTTATCACTTTTAGACATTAAATTATTTATTAAAGATTAAGATTATAAAACCGGTCCCTCTGGCAAAAATTAATAAATAAGGTTGCAAGTTATTTATTTGCTTTGATAAGCCATTTTTGCGTTACATCAAACGTGAAGTTTTGACCTCTGTTCTTAAAGACCTTAGACTTTCGATAGATTCAATATCGCCGCCGTAGCTGGGAATGTGACTGAAAACCCAAGTGTGTCAATTTCGAGACGATCACAGGAATTGGGCCTATCGGGGCAACCACTTTGCACCGCATTTTGTATAAAGATCTTGGCCTACATGCTTAAAGGCCCAAGTGGACACAAGAATTGAAGCCAGCAGACCACGCTGATTGAGTGCTGGAAATGAATGAATAAGACTCATTTCCATTTGCCTGCGTACGTAAGCAAACAAAACTGTCGCATCGGGGGCTCCGAAAACCTCAGAAAAAGAGTGAAACAACCCCACCATCCACAACGAGTGACAGTTTGGTGCGATTTTTGGATTGGCGGTGGCATTGGGCCAATTTTTTTCGAAAATTACCAGTTCAGTGAATGGATTGCGTTACCGAACGATGTGGACTGTCTTCTTGATGTTATGGACGTGTACGACCTTTGTTTTCAGCAGAACGGCGCCACATACCACACAGATGGATGGACGATCTTTCCCTCACAATACAATCCACAATTCTTTAAAACCATTAAGAATTGGAACCTCCTTTTGCCTGTTTTCTAAAATGTTCCGTACTGTGTCTTGACAAAGGGTAGTTTTAAGCGCGTGTTACATTTTAATTTACACGTGTTTATATAACAATCTGTCAATTTAATTTCATCAATGTAAACAACTTAAGTACACATCAGCGTGTGAAGTCAAACCACAATAGAATACAATAAAATTAATATTAAGTACGTAGGGGTTGTTACGTCAAAAAAAATATATTTATGCAACAATGCCAGTACTGACCTTGTGACTAAAACTAGTGAAGGCGTAAATCTACTCTTTTCAGGTAACGCACGCATGAGATTATCCCTGTTTGTGCTCTAACATAGATTTAAAAACCCTTATTAGAGCTATTCACGAGTCTTATAAAGTGGTGGGCTCACGCAATCGACCTTAAAATAAACAGCGACTTTTTCAATATTTCCAGAATTGAAATAAAGTTTGCTCACCTAGCTATCAGTACATGTAATGTTTGTGTCGTCAGCTGTTGTTTTGATAATATGTGGCGTGTTTTATTTAGACAAAGGTACCTACCTCACATGAGGATTTTAGAATTCAAAAGCTTATCAACAAAACTAATTTTTTGTTTTTTAAAGTCCGCTTATCTGTTTCACTGGCTGGTCAGAACCGTTGAAACCTATTTCTGAGACTGATAGCTCACGTGTTTTTTTTTTTTTTTTTTTTTGTATTTTGGAGGCAAATCACATTTAGAACGTGTACGAATGAGCTAAGAAAAGCTGAGGTTGGAACAAATACAGTAACAAATACAGGGTGGTAAGAAAAGATGATGCAGACAAATACTTGCATCCAGCGAGGCATTTTCCATTATTTTTTTTCAAGACATGGTGGCGCACGCAAGTGGAAGGGAACCTAAACCAACTTAGCGTGCGAAACTGGAGACAGATATTTAAAGACCGAGGTTCACCCCGGACTGAGTAAGTTTCTCAAGACTTCTGGTGCTATGTTGTGTATTCCGTGCTTGGTCTTCAGACTCTGTGGCTTGTTAGAGGGAGAAGTCGGTTATACTGTGCGACATTCCTGGTCGCGACATATCGTCAGAAGAGTGGATAGCAATCTATAAGTTGGTTATATGCGGTTTCACCGTTTTGCTGGAACCGCATGTAGAATAAAATAAATGAACGGTGGACTCAAAGGCGGGATTTTTAATGCACTAACCACTAAGCCACAGCGGCCACTCCGGAACCACATGTGTTTCAACCCAAATTCGACCAAATCGGGTGTCAAAAAACCACATACCAATGTTCTTTGGTGTTCATCGGTGCCAGGTTGTCGAAAACCATGACGAACACAACTTCTTTTTAGAATAAAGACCGCACTGCCTTTCGTTGTCAATTTGATCCTTAGGTTAGGTTAGATTGAAGTGGCTGCCAGCTAATGCCAGCCATGGATCTGGGAAGATCCTTGATAACCAAGGGTAGGTAGATAGAGGTGGCGGTTCAACATGAACCCAAGTAGCACTAGGTGTGCCTTTTTGTTATCGCATTACCTACTCGTTGAACCAATTGGAACTTCTGTTAAAGCAAAGAAGGTGTCTGCTATTAGTGTCTATCCTATTGCCAAAGGCGTTGAAGTAGAATTAATCTAAATGGAGCCTTCTTTTGCGGAAGAGAGAAGGTGGGGAGACGCCAAGTCTTGTTGCATGGACAGCGTCCCGTGATGATAGCTACTACGGCACCGATATACGATCTGTTGAGAGAAATAAAATTTTTAGAGCGTTTCAGATCCAGCCGCGGCCAAATCTGCACGTTATACGACTTGTCCACCTAGAATTTGTTCTTTTGATAGCATCCAGCTTGAGTTTGAGCTAACATGTAGCGATTGTAATACCCAAAGTGCCTTTATCTGGAAGAACGGGTATAGTTTTTCCATATCTTGCGAGTTCGTCTGCCTTACAGTTCCCCGGAACATGATTTGGAAGACGGAAAGAGAGGCTGAGATTAAGCCTCACTTAAGACAATCTGGTAACCTTTGATGCACTTTTTGACGTACAGCATAAAACTGTGCCTAAAAGCAGACTTGGGGCAGTCCAAAAGAACCTGTATATTTGTAATAAGAGCCGTGGATTTTGTGTGCCGACTTTGTTTTCTTTAAAGTTGCTCGTTGTTGTACTGCTGTTATTCTACAAAACACTCTACGATCCTTACTGAATCTTAGAGGCCCATTCAACTCACCCGGTAAAAAGCAACACAAAAGGCACAGCTTTATGGCGCTAGCTTGCATGTTCAGAAGAGTGGAAGGTTTGAAGGAGGTTCTAAGCCTGTGATAATATATTTTGACCAAAGTTGTCTTCAACTTCTGACACACCTATCATCTGTAAGGCAACTGTAGATTGAAGGTGAGCACAAGCTACCATAATTTCGATTCAAATTGCATCCTTTAATTTGAAGGCTAACTGTCATTCTATTCAATCTGGTAAAACTTAATCAACTACTCAAAGAAAACACCCTCATTATGTAAGGGACATTGAAACGTTCTCAGACAGCTGAAGACATTTCAATGCTCCACATGATCCGATAGGGGTCGATAGTCTAAAATTATCCAGTCATATACTCGTAAACAAAAGATACGGAAGGAATCGATATAATCTTTAAAATTGCTTGCCTAAGTTGTTGCGAAGCTATAAAAGTGACTAATACACTGTTTTCCCTTCCCGACCTCAGATGCGGGAAAAGAAAAACGTTCTCACGTTACAAACACTTAAAATCAAACTACAATCGATTATTTGTAGATAAAAACATAAAAAAAAATCGATAAAATTCATTGTTATTGATGGTTTGGCGAACAAAGGCAAGAACGGTAGAACTTTTAATAAGTTCTTTTGTTGATTCGATAACCACCAATCAGTTCTATGGAATGCCTTATGGTCCTGGGCTGTGTACAGCCAGTCAAAGTTCATTTGCTTTAAGAAGGCAAGGAGCATTGACTTAGACTTTATCTTTAACTTTATCCAAAAGAAAAAAGTCGAAAGGTGTTAAATCGCACGATCTCGGCGGCCAATTGAAGTTTCCAGAAATCACACTTCCAAGAAATTTGTCACGCAATAGAACCATTGTTTCACCACTTGTGTGGCATGTGGCGCTATCCTGCTAGAAATAAACGTCGTCCACGTCTATAGCATCAAGAAGTCAGTCAACATCGTTCGATAACGCAATCCATTCACTGAAACGGTTATTTTGTGAAAAAATATGGCCCAATGACACCGCCAATCCAAAAACCGCACCAAACTGTCACTCGTTGTAGATGGGGGGGTTGTTCCACTCTTTCTCTGAAGTTTTCGGCGCCCCAGATGCGACGCAGAGAATCATGATCTCATAATCTTATTCATTCATTTCCAGGACCCAATCAGCGTGGCCTGCTGGCTTCAATTCTTATGTCAACTGGACAAAATTTGTATGCAAAATGCGGTGCAAAGTGGTTGCGGATAGGCCCAATTCCTGTATTCGTCTCGAAACGGACACACTTGGAGTTTCAGTCACACTCTCAGCTGCGGCGGCGATATTTTCAGCTGACCTTGCCGGACGAACACAAGTTGGAGTCTTCACACCACTAACCTGTCCGTGACGTTCGATTTAATTCACTATAGCTGTGCGAGGAGGCGCTTGATGATGACCAATAGTAGTACGAATTTTACGAAACTTTTCCGTGATATTTTCACCGGTTTTGTAGTGAATTTTCACTATTTCATCACGTTATGCAAGAGTGTATCGATTCAAATTTTATAACCTCCTAGTTTTAACTTACAATGACAAAAGCCATCGCAATGATAGTTGAATGTTGAGAGTTTCACAATGGTGTGAAATTTAAAATGACACCGCTTGTTGGATGATCCTATATATACAATAGATATTCTTAAAGGAACAAAATGTGTGGAACATCGCACCATACCTGTTCTTTCTAATATATCCCAAAAACTATTGGTTACCTTTGTTCTCCAAAAAATTATACACCGCTCTTATCTAAAACAAAAAAAAAAAGTCGCACCACTCGTAAATAAATTTTCCGAGTTCTCAGAGCTTCCAATGCGACAGTTGTGAGTGTTCACTGACGTACCCATGAACATAGAAATAAGTCTTGTCGCTAAGGATGACGTTGTTGAAAAATCACGGTCATCTGCTCAGATTTCGTTGCACTTAATCAAAAAAAAAATAATTGTACGGAGTTTGGCTTTACTTTGTATGCATGCTAAGATTTGAAACTAAGAAAGTCTTGAAATGGATAAAACAGCGTTTTCAATGACACTACAGCCGCAATGTTTTCAATTGACCTGACACTACGAGCACAGACTTTATGGCAGGAACTTGACTCTTTGTGCAAAAAGATGATCAAAAACCGTGAACTTTTCAAACTATTTACGCTAAATTCTCACTATTACAATGCGTTCTTGAAGCGTATACACGTGACAGCTGTCAAAGCATCGCAAATTTATTGACAGTTTGAAAACACCATGAAATTTAAAATAAAATGTACATAAGCTTCTGCTTACAACCCCCAAAAATTTAGTATAAATTGTCAAACTCACACCACTGTGACAGAAGTAAACGAACCTTACAAACGAACAAACCTTTTGAAAATAACAAACACGATACTATCTCTGAATTTCGATTCAAATTCTCATAAATAAAAGGTTTATCGTTAAAAACTGGGAATTGCAATGTTTCAGTCTCTGTAGTAAATTACTTAAAAAAATTCCAAATCAACACTTACGTCTATTTCCAACAGCTGTAACTACAATGATGTAACAAACAAAATAATCCACAAACACTGACAGGTAAGTTATACCTTGTAACGAGCTAAGGTCAACGAAGAAAGAAAGAAAAAAAAACAAAACTTTCACTATATTTTTGAGCCCCAAAACTGAGAGCACACTACTGTACACGGGTATGTTTACTCGTATAAAAATAAAGCATTTTCCTTGTTCTTCCGCGTCGTCGTTGTCGTTGTCGGCCAAAAATTTGTTGACCTTCAAAATTGCAAAAAAAACAAATCCAATCTGACAACACGAAATCCACTTCTATACGTGAGTAAGCAAATGTATTTTTCCGATCCAAAGATCACTCGATTTTTCTTATTCTTGTATCTCTGGCACCATATTTCCACATCATGCGATACACAATAAACTAGCGCACACAATAATTTAACTATCAAATCTATCTCATTTGTTTTAATTCAACAAATTCGCAAATTCACGCTTCTTTTGTGTTTCTATTTTTTTTATTTTTTTTTTTTTTTATTAAAATTGCATTTGTTTAGGACTGTGACTAGCGTCCGAAGAGGTTTAAAGTCCACCAACTGAGCTGTCTTTGAGTGAAAACTCGTTTGACGATTTCATAACAAAAAGAGGGGGGGGGGGGGGGGCGAGAGCTTTTTTTCGACTTGTTTTCTATTTCAGATACTTTAACACGAGCAAATGTGACTCAAAAGATAGTTTGCGCTTTAACGATACAATTCCGACAAGTGCGGATTTCACACTGAGCGTTTTTGTCCGACGGAATATAGCTAAATACTGAGCGAAGATACGTGTTGAAGAAAACGACCGGTGGCGTGGATTGTGGAAAAAAAAAAAAATAAAGTTCGAATGCCAGACTCAGATACGAATAATCAAAGAAACAGCCCACCAACCGAATGTTCACAGTCTGTTCATCCACCAACGATTCGGTTTCGAAAACTGTATAAGTTAGCTGGGCAATGAGGTACATCGATATGTTTGTAGCAAGACAGCCTAAAGTACCAGATGCAGTAAAACTAGTTAGATACGTGTATAGCGTGCATAGGAGTGAGGAAAAGATACATTTCGTGTGCGGAACCCAGTACGCGATCAAAGAAGCCACTTAGAAGGCAGAGAGGAAGAAAGCTTCTGGGGGTTTTCAGTGCGGATAAGCACAAGCAAGTGAGCTTTTTGTGACGCAAAATGGCAACAACAAAAAAAAAAGTCGGACAAACAACAGACGATACACATCAGCTGTGTTGAAACACATGAGTGTGCGTTGACAGAAATCAATTATTTCGTGAGTGACTGTTTCACTTTGCGACTTTACATGCTATTGCGGTGCAGACACAGTCAATGTGGATAGTTCCAGATTTTGCACTGATGCATAGCGCATGCTCTAGTTACTTGGAAAAGATTGAGTTTAGAATGTTTGTCTTGTTTCTTTGTTCATGAATTACTAATGAATCCGTCCAATAAAAGTCGCCTTGCATTGATAGCCAGCGGCTAGTCAGAGAACAATCCAGAAACGCAACCAAGAAAACTAGGCTAGTACTCGATCGGGATAGGTGATATGCAAGGATAGAGGATCTAAGTAGGTCCCAGCGAGGTCTTTGTGAGAGAAAAATCAGAGAACCCTAACCAGAGATGATCCGACAAAAAATCTCACAAATGCCAAGGGTAACTCATGAAGGTTACAGTTACTCAATAGCGGTCACCCGGTTTTTCTACGTGGTACCACAACGGGCCTTGTTCTGGCCTAAGTGTATTCGTGCTTAGTAAGGACAGGCACTCAACTTAGCCTTACCTACTCAGTAGTTCAGTGAAATGAGAAAAATCCCGTCTCATAACTTCGTCGTTTGCTTAACGCAGTTCGGTATTGTGAGTGATTGGCGATTAAATTTAATTCTGATCGTGATTTGACTGAGGTCGGCCGCAAATCGAGTACACAAGTGTCCTTTGATAGGAAGGACATACGGACATACACTTCTTGATGTGATATATGAAAGGAAACTGAAATGAAAAGGACGCGGTGGAAGAGGAAGTGGTTTTCACAAAAAAAGAAGAACTTAATTCCTAGCCACTACACAGAGACTGGACATCATGTGCAGAAGGGCAGAAGACAATTGTTTACTCTATTTGCATGTGTTTAGTTTTTGTCTGCACTAGGTGGCCACCCTGAGGAAATACCTCTTCGGTGATCTTCCGCGATTGGAGTTACATCAGTACGAATAAGTCGAAAAGCTTAAGTACTAAATCTCTCTCGAATTGGCATAAGAGTCGACCCCTAATGGTTTTAATCTTTCCGCGAGGGGTTGATCTTATCTTAACTAACTCTGAGAGAGAAGCTCAAGGTGTCAGATAATGAAAGCCTACCTTCAGTTGGCAACGACCCAGTAGATGGAAAATGATTTTAAACTCAGCTTCTCAAATTTACGCACCCGCATTATGGTCTAATACGTACACTACCTCGATTGAACGGTGGTGGACCTTGAAATAAATTGATGGCCTGTTGGTGGAAGTCTAGGAGAACTATTCCGAAAAGTGATGTTAAGATTTAGTCTCCACGACCGACATGAAATCAAAAAACAACGACTTTTGACTGAAAGTTTTAGAAGCTCATAAGGGGAATTACATGGTTAGGTTAGGTTCGATTGGGTGGTTGTCCCCGCTAAGCAAGGACACACTTAAGCCAAAACGAAGACCCATTGTGATACCATGTAGAGAAACTGGATAACAAGTAAAAGAAACCTAACATATAGAATTTCTTTAGAAGAAGAAGAAGTAAAAGTAACCGTATCGGAACGTACACACCCAAGGCCTAGTTTGGCAGCTGCAATCTGCGAGTCATAGTTTAAGAAGGCGCTACAGTCCGGGGTGGACCTGAGCCTGCGAACCACTCAGAGAAAAAATGGAACCAAGAAATTACCAGAAATTGGCCTTAGATTTCTCATTCTCACCGTGCCATCACGAAGAACATCGACTTGTAAGACTGAATGAAAATAAAAACCTGAAGAACTACTAGCTAGACACCGCTTTAGCTCAGCGATGTCTATCAGTTTCACGAGTGATTGCACTAGTCGATGAGACTGTAAGTTTCCGAGCGAGTTGCGAACGTCGAGAAAATTGATGAGATTTTGCTGGTTGTTGACTCACCGCGCATTTAAAAAAAAGTCTTATCGGGTTTAAGGATATTATAACTGGAAAGTTCCATGTGTCCAACGTGTATTACATGTTATGTCAAAAATGAATTTGTTAAGGGCTTGATGTTGAATCATAAGTATAAAAATGCAAAAAAATTAAGTAAAATACAACGCAGCATAGAACAGAGATGAACGAGCTGAGCTTAGTTAGAAAGCGGATGCCTATGGAAAATCAAAGAAGACCAGCTAAGATACTGGCGGAGCGAAAATGTGCCCGGGAGAAGACGACAAGGAGGACGGTCTCAGACCCATGAATTGATGGATTGCAAAAAAAATTTATTGAATAGCCATAGCCATAGCCTAGTCTGGTGGCCAGCTGCAGTAAAAACTACAAATCTAACATCCTTACGAAGATTCAGCAACTGGCATGCGTAGGAACCACAGGTGCAATAGCGGCTGCAGCCCTCGAGATGATGCTGGAATTGATACCTGTTGATCTTTTCACGAAGGAAGTGGCCGCGAAAACTGCGCTTCGCCTACAACAACTCAACTTTTGGAAAAAAAAGCCTGATAGGTCATCAAGCAATCACCAAGTGGGTGAACATTGAAGCCAAAACCGACTATTTACCATTGATCCCGGAATTCAGCTTAAACCTCGAACTCAAAATTCCCTCAAGAGAGAGCTAGACAGAAGGGGAGTTCATTTACCCTAACCATATATCCATCTTCACGGATGGGTCAAAAATGGATGCGGGTGTAGGATCAGGCACAGGAACCAAACATCGCACGGTCGATAAGACTTCCAAACCACAGCACCGTGTTCCAGGGGGAGGTTCTAGCAATCGCCGAAGCCTCGAGAGAACTATCTCAACAGGCACTCCCAAGAAGCTACATCGACATATACATTGATAGTCAAGCAGCCATCAAAGCCATCACATCCACAACGATCAGATCCATAATCGTGAAACGTTGCCACTCAACACCAATCACAATGTCACACTCATCTGGACCCCGGGACACACGGGCATCCATGGAAATGAAAAGGCGGATTAGCTAGCAAGAATGGGTTCTGATATGGATCTAATAATGGCCGATGACTCAATCCTACCCCCATTAGATCTTAAAAAGTCCAGCATCACAGCGAAATTCCAAAAATTCGCGCACGACAGATGGACTTCACTTACAACATACCGCCACAGCTCAAGAATGCTATGGACAGAACTTAACAAAAGCGTTTGATCACAACAGATCTATGCTAAGGATGTAGCAACATAGATGCGGAGAAGGACACATTCCACCTCCTATGCGAATGCCCAAGCCTCAGTAGAAAAAGAATCTGGGCCAATTGTCGGTCAAGCCACCGACAGCCATCCTACAATTCCTTCGGAACTCGGGATGGTTCAGGGAGGCCAATTGAAAATATTTTATGTTCATTTATTTTAGATACCCCACACCACACCGGGGAACACAATGGATTCGTTTTACTTAAGTACAGCCACCCCTATAACCTAAACTACCTATGTATGTGCAGGCAAACAACTTCGATCGACCAAATATCGGAGCTGAGTGGTTCGAGGCACAATAGGCGTCGAGGCACGTTGGGTACGAGGCTTATAACCGCAGTGAAGACATATTAACCGCGGTATTCATTCGGGCATGGCCGCGATGTATGCAACAGACTCTGGGTCAATCTACTTACATATACTTGAGCCTCCTCAAGGCATCGCAAGTGGCCGTTGTCGAGGAAGTGTTCGCCAATAAGCTAGATTGACTACCTTCAAGTTGTGTTAAAATCTTAATCCTGGTCCAGGTCCACCCCGGTAGTTAAGTTAAAATCTCAAAAAAGTCCCAACAATGGCGTCTCGTCAACACTGCTGTTCATAAAAATTTGTATTTCCTGTACCATCCAGACGCTATATATGTATAGCCACGCTTCCGTCGCTTTTTATTCTACGACTAGTACCTACGTACATATCAAGTTTCTAGGCTCAGAGATTCATAAATGAGTCAGTGGTTGGTTTATAAGTTAAGATAAGATTAAACAATGGTTTTGTTTAAACAATTTCTTTTTGCACTGGACCTTGAACTACATTTTTATTTCAACGCTTGTTCTACCCAATTATCTTGGTAAATAAATTGTTTATATCGACAACTCAGAGTCGGCTTCATTTGTCTCGCTAAGTTTGCACAATTTAATTGCACATTGCATGAGGAAAGCCCTGTGAATCACTTTACAAAGAAAGACTTCTAGCTATGGCATGCTAGTCAAAAGCGCATTCTGAATAATTTTTGTTAAAAAAAAAAAAAAACTAAAAGGAATGGAAAACAAAAGTCAGGAATACATACATGGATTCAATTAAAATTTAGATTCGCCAGTTCGTTATAGAGTCCACAGTCCGATATACCAATCTTGTCGGACAAGGAGAGAATATTAATGATGTTTCATTTCACTTGTAAATGACTCGTCTCTTCCCACACTCCGTAATACGTCAAACTTTTCCGATAATTTTCCGAATTACTGAAATTCTGAAACACTCACGGTGTCTGCTACAAATGATTTGAAAAACGTTGACAAGTTTAAATATTGGAATTTTCAGAAACACATGACGTAAATGTAATACCATGACTGTGGGGGATGACGATGACATCAGATGGACTTTAACCTTCTCGAGCTGTTGCCTTTCAGCATGTGGAATACAACGTTAAACGTATTATTACGAGTACAACATGTAAATGACGGCTGTTTTAAAATATAGTCGACAAGAGTAAGAGGGATTCGATTGTATACCATCACTTCCAAACCACTTTTGGATTTAATTGGCACGGAATGTCAAAGTCACGCCATGGCAACAGACAAAACGTAAAAAGGAAGGCGTGACTGTAGGTGTATAGCGCAGATCTCGATTTGCAAAACGCACTTTGAATTACCGGTCCGTAGTTTGACATTCCGTGTTGAACACACTGCTTCATCTAACCCTACTTAGAGAGCAAACAAAGTTCTATAAGTATAGATGACACTGAAACAATTGTGGAATATAGTCGGCTAACGGGGTAGATAGAAGCGCTATTGTACTATACATACAGTGCTCCCCGGATAGCTGCTTTGAGAGTTTTTCCGATTTATTTGGGCACTTTAGAGGGGGTGGTTACCTATCCGTTTTGAAGCCTAAAATATTTGGTTAGCAATGCGGGTTATGCAGCTAAGCGGGGGAGTACTTATCCGGGTATTACTGTAGATAGTCAGGCAGCGATAAAAGTCTTGGAATCACAGACAGTTCGATGCAAGTCGGTAAAGCAATGCCGCAGGTCTGTCAATGAGTTCGCTGACAGATACGACGTCTGCCTATGCTGGGTTCCAGGACACAGGGACATTCCGAGCAATTGCAAACCGAGCTAGGAAAGGAAGGCGCAGGTCGGATCTTTTCTGAAAATGGAGGGGAACCACCTGCCTCTCTAGAATCGATAAAATCTCACCTTGATACTGAAGCTAAGAAGAATGGAATAACATTACCACTTGTCGTCTGTCGAAACAGATTTGGCCAAACTTCGGTTTGAGGAGAACGGAAAGACTTCTGTCCGTGAATAGGAAATACAGTGGACCCCCGGTAATCCGGCACCCCTTGTAATCCGACACATTACAAGTCAAAGTGATGAGATTCTATCTGAACAGCATGTCGGATTACAAGGGGTGCCGGATTAGCCAGGGGTGCCGGATTAGCCAGGGGAGCCGGATTACCGGGGGTCCACTGTATATAAAAAATATAAAACGAGCCATTACGGGGCATTGTCTAACGTCCCTTCTAACGATTTCTGTAGAAGCTGCAGAAACGAAGAGGAGGAAGCCCTCCCCTTTCAAGATTGAGGAGGAAAAGCCTAGGAGTATACTTCTTTAATGACCTCAACCACCAAGCTAGGCTCGTCATCTTTAAAAATAAGAGTCTCGTATGAGGGTTTAACTGGTTCTGCACTTAGTGCGGCATAGGAAAGGGTTTACACCGATACAGTTACCCAGAGTTTTTTTTATTCCTTCTTCTTCTAAGGAAATTCTACGTGTGAAGTTTCTGATGCTGGTTATCCAGTTTCTCTACATGGTATCACAATGGGCTTCCTTCGTTCTGGCCTAAGTGCCACTTAACCTTACCTAACCTAATCTAGTCGGCTCCCTCTAACTCCAATTTCCATGGAACACCAAAATTAATTCGAGTTAAGACTGGTTTTCGACTTGGAGTATCCTTAATCATCCTAATATAGTCGTACATATGTATGTATAATCAGAACCTAAGAAAACTGGCCACATCAGCAACAGTCTTCAGAATCAATTCCGAGGTAAGATTACCTACCGTGTGTGAGATATCAACGAATTGTATGTTTTATTTGAAAGGCCTATCAATGACATCGTTCAAATGACCGCTGCGGCTTCGCTGGGTGGCACGCATCCGAGAAGTCCAAGCGGACCCCGATTTTAGCAAAAAACAAAAATCCTCTTCAGCAATGAGGCCCATTTTTGGATGAACGGGTACATCAACAAGCAAAATTACCGGATTTAGGATGATGCCAACCCACACGAAGTCCACCAAGTGGCCATGCATCCGCAAAAAGTCCCTTTTTGATGTGAATTGTAAGCCAGCGGCATAGCCGGTCCGGACTTTTTCAAAAACAACGATGACATTGCCATCACCATCAACGGAGAGCGCTACTGATCGATGATAACCAATTTCTTTTGGCCTAAATTGAATAATATGGATGTGAACGACATGTGGTTCCAACAGGACGGCGCCGCATGCCACACAGCTGATGCCACAATGGACATTCCGCACGAGCGATTTGAGGGCATGATTATCTCACGCAGAGGCGACGTGAACTCGCCACTGAGATCGTGCGACTTGACCCCGTTCGACTTTTTCTTGTGGGGATCCCTTAAGTCGTAGGTCTATGCTAATAAACCGCAAACGACCAGTGCCCTCAAACAAACAAAGACGATTGTAAAAAGACTTTAAGTCTCAACCTCTTGAGGCAGAGTGGATACGAATTAGACTAATCCATTCGCCAGAAATGGATTCGCTTATTATTTTGGAAATACTCAAGTACGACCTCCATTCTTCATTCTTTTATCGAAACCCAAGGACAAATTAAATAGATCATGTACCAGGAATGGCAGACACCAAATGCGTATATCCCGAGTGTAGGATTTTAAACCAAACTTAAATCACCAACCTCCAATGGGCATTTCATCGGTGGAAATAGAGATCCCCAGATTCATAGCAATAGGGACAGGCCACTGGTATATAAGGAAACATATTTTGTCATGGAACATGGACAAGTGTCATGATTGTAAGAATCCAGAGAATGAAACTCTCGTTAAACAAATGTTCTCTTTTGGCTTAAGGTAGGTAGGAGTGGCAGGCTGCAGGTACAACCTCACTTAGACCAGATAAGGTCCATTGCGTTACCACCAGGATCTGTATTTCACCACAAATACTATCCGCAGAACCAGCCGAAGATTGCTATGAAGCACTGGAGACTGCCTATGTTGATGTCAGCCAGTTCACTTAGGCTGTTGAAGAAGCTGGCTCTGAAGTATGTCTTCGAGCTAAAAGCGCCGGGCATGTACAGAGAAGGTGGAGAATTGTCTCCTCCTCTTCCTCATCCATGCAGCTTCTGCAGAAGTCGTTGTAAAGGAGACCCAACCGATGGTGCTTATTACCAGTCTTTTCCGTCGGATGAGACAATGGGAACGTTTGAGATCCAGCTTTGACCAGATCTGCCTGGATATTGATCGCGTTGCTATTGAGTGGCAAGTTGCAGGTGGCGAGAGGCATACTTAAATTCCCCTTATCCGGAAGAATTGGTAATGTTGTGCCCTTTCTGGCGAGCTCATCCGCCATGCAGTTGCCTGGCGTGTCTCTGTGCCTGGCTTATGGTAAAAGATGAACGGATTGTGTATGTATAAGATTAGATATCGTCCTCTAGGCAGACAAATGGTCGATTAGCTTGTAGAGAGAGATGTGCAGAGTTAGATTTAGTAATATAGTGCTTTTCCCGCCCAGATACCGGCAAAATAACGGCGATAACCATGGAGGATTGCCCAATTGAAGACCATGTGGCCAAAGAAAGTGTTCCATACAACCCCAATTGCCGCAGCTGCGGAAACGAAAATGAGAGGGAAACTCTCTCCCATTATCCCTAGCAAGAGCCAGATTGCGTGCACTAAAATAACCATTCTTCGACGACCGCAATGACATCTCGGGTAAAGAGATACAAGATCTTATCCGTCTTCTAGACTCCACAGGCTGAATCTAGGCACCGGCTGTCTCATCCATCTTCAACAATACACAATCTTAACTAGGTCACACGAGTCGTGGTAACAAAAAGGCACATCACTTCTCCAAATACCACTACATTCTAGGTTTAGACCTGCTTACCGATTGGGCATTGTCTGCTGCAGGTGCAGAGTTGAGGGAGAGGAGCAATCTTCCTTTACACGTGTCGGATTATTCTCAAGTCCAAAATAAATCATGAGTATTTAGAATTTATAACTGAGAAACACATCGATCACCTTCTTTTTGTTCACCCTGTATTTGTTTTGACTACTTAAAATGTCAAGTCACCTTAATGTCAAGTTAAGGACTCAAAGTCTTGATTGCTTTGTTTTTTTTTTTTTAAGTGATCTTGATTTATTTGACATTTGGCATTCTAAAAAATTGTATTATTAGTCAAACTATTTTCCAATAATTACCTTGACACGCCTCCAGGAGTTCTGTTAGTAAACAGAAACATATCTATTTTTGGAAAACATTTGAAAATGTTTGAATGTGATATTAGAACGGAAGTTTTGGCAACTATTCAAAACAAAGTTTTAGGAAATCTACAACGTAGACGAGTGACATTGTTTTTTTTTTTTTTAATAAAATTAACATTCATTCATGAAACAATAAAACCGTGGAAACATTTAGTGGTTTTCCAAAAATAAATTGGACAATAAAATTTCGAAAAAAATGTTTTTACCTTACATGCTTATGCTTATTGAAGTCATGGAAACGGAAATACATTTTTCGAAATGTCGAAGCAATTATATTCCGTTCTGAGATGATTAAAACAAGAAAAGGAAAATGCCTATTGTTTCCGTGAAAACTTCAGACAGATGATCGAATGTTTTCACTGGTTTGCACGGTAAGGTTTTCACTTTTTGGAAAAATCTAAATTGTTTGGTTATAAAGGGTTTTTCATTAAGCGCTTCCTATCTTTAAATTTAAATAAAACAAAGTGTGTCTGAGATATCATCGACATTTTTTATTCATTTGAAAGGCCTATCGATGCCATTATATATGGAATATAACATCGTTCAAATGTCCGCCGCGGCTTCTTTGGGTGGCGCACATCCGAAATGTCAAATTTTCCATGACCGGCTGAATTTGACCGATGGCATGGGTTATGTTGGCTTTAAGGGCCGCTGTGGTTTGTGGCTTATTCGCATAGACCTGCACCTTCAGAAAGCCCCACAAAAAAAAGTCTAACGGGGTCAAATCGCACGATCTCGGTGGCCAGTTCACATTATCTCCACGTGAGATAACCATGCCCTTGAATCGCTCGTGCAGAATTTCCAATGTGGCACGTAGCACCATCCTGTTGAAACCACATGTCGTTGGTGTCCATATCATCCAATTCAGCCCAAAAGAAGTTGGTCTGGCCAACGTCGTTCTCAAAGAAATATGGACCGATGACGCCGCCAGCCCAAAATCCACACCAAACAGTGATTTTCTCGGGATGCATTGAACGCTCTTGGAACTCATGTGGATTGGTACCGTCTCAAATTTGACAATTTTGTTTGTTGACGTACCCATTCATCCAGAAATGGGCTTCATCGCTGAAGATGATTTTTCAATGAAAATTAGGGTCAGTTTCCAACTGCTCCAGAGCCCATTTAGCCAACACACGTCGTTGTCTATGGTCGTTTACCTTCAGCTCCTGGGTCAGTTGAATTTTGTACGGATGCAGGCTCAAGTCACGACGCAAAATTCGCCAAGTTGTGGTCTGCGTAAGACCGAGTTCTTGTGAGCGACGCGAAATCGACTGCCTCGGATTCTCCTGATGTTTCGGCAGATCTTGCGTTTCGTCGACGTACGGGTGTTGGTTGATCGTTTACTGAACCAGTGGACTCAAATTTATCGACCACACTGTGAATAGTCCTCTCGGAAGGACGATTATGGCGACCGTAAAATGGGCGAAGCGCATGGAACGTTGCCGGAACAGAACACCCATTTTGATAAAATAGTTTTATTATTTGCACGTGTTGTTGAACGCTATATCCATCCATGGTGATTTGGCAAAACAGACTGAATAAATGACAGCCAATTTGACAGATGTAGCTTCAACAATATGACCGCTATCAACTGTCAAAGTTCGGAAGTCCCTATTGGAAGACCCTTTATATGAGGTAAGTCCTACCTGCACACTAAATTTCGAGTTTCTAATTGTATCGGAAGTCCGAAATCTTTTTTGTGTCAAACTTTTCCATAAAATGCCTAAGCGGCGTTCCTTCCTGTCTGAGGTTGAAATGTCTAAAAGAAGATTCGGTAATGATGCCAAACTAAAGGTACCTCATCCCTACAAAACGCTTGTCAATATCTAAGAGTAATCCTAGATCAAACACTCACTTTGGCATCTACTTTGTGAAATAATTTCTGGTGACGAAAGATTGAACAAACCTAATCCAACGACCTTCTGATCTCGTTTGGTATACGAACGGATCTAAAATAGAAACAGATACTGGTTCCGGAATCTTTGGAGAATCATCAGGTTCGAACTTCTCAGTCAGCCTTGATGAATTCGCATCCGTATTCCAAGTCGAAGTCTTTGCCATCAATCAATGTGTGAGACTCAATCAGTCCTCTCACATCATGGGGAAAATCATATTAATCTTCTCAGACAGTCAAGTTGCCCTAAAAGCGCTCGACTCGCCTTTCATCAAATCCAAACTAGTCCTAGAAACCCGCAATGTAATCGCAAACCTTGCTAGGAACAACATGGTCATCCTTCATAGTGGATTAGCGGGTCGACTCTCTGGCAACAGACGGCGCGATAACAGAATTCATTGGACCCAAACCCTTCTGTGGGGTAAGAAAATCACTCTTCGCAAAACACGCAAAGGGTCTTTGCATGCAAGAATCTAGAGAAGCCTGGCTCAACACACCAAGACAAGTATGTTCAAAGCTGCTATTCCCTGTACCGTCACAAAGAAAATCGAACACGTCATCATTTGACAGGTAACTAATATCTCAAGGCAGAAGACCAGCTCGGCCAAAGACATCACCGGATATATCGCTCACTCCGGCCTCACGGAGAAACTCTAAAGGAGAGAACATTACAATAGTCTAAGGGACTAAGTCCCACCTCATTACTCTATCTAATCTTGGAAATCCAGGAAAAGCAAAAGAAAAAAAGCCAAGACATCTCTGTAAACCAACGCTACAAGCACTAGTCATCGAATCAGGGCTATGTCCACTCATCGAACTTTCGAACGGAGATGGTTCGACTTAGGCGTTGAACAAGGGGAATGAAACTCATTATAAAATTGTATAATATGCGACGACCAATAAATGGCTAAGAGCGCGCATTTTTGGGCTCTGCTCTGCTATGGATGACTTTCGTCGAGATGACCGAATCACGATTGAAGAACACCATCTATGACAGCTGCCAAGAAGGTTAAAGACGGCCATGTGACTTGCTCCTTGATGACGTACCAACACCTCCACACTGTTACAAGACGTCTCAGTTAGTCAAGCCATAGTGCCGTCAAAAATTTGAACTTCATGCCTACATAGTACAGAGTCGTCTAAGATTTCTTTGCATTGAAACAAGGCCTACACAGGAACAGGGCAAGGAAAGTTCTTGATCGTCAAAAGGCATTTGACCTTCGTAGTCTAAAAGAAAGCGTGAGTTTATTTGGTGAAACTGTACAAAAGTACAACCACTTCTACAACCTAACCTAACCTATGTACAGCAGCGACCGACCAGATATCTGAGTTGACCGGGGAACAGTAGATGTCGATTTAAGGAACTCTGAGTACGAGGCTCATTACAAGTGTACTGACGAAGCATTCCTCTTGATATTTACCAACGCATCCCTTCGGACATGTCTGCAATGTGTGCGACAAACTCTCGTTCAATCTAAAGCGTGGTTGACGTAAGACCAATCGAGCTGCAAATTATGTCGGGACCTTCGCAAGACTTTTGGAAGTCCCTTCAATGTAAAGGGAAGCTTTAGTAACTCTAGATTGCCGATCATCTCTTATAAAGATGGCAGAGCAGTTCAATATTCATCTTTGTTAGGTACCGGTGGATAGAGATATTCCAGGGAACTGTAAGGCTGACGAACTCGCCAGATATGGAACAACAAACCATGCTTTCTCCCGTCTGCATAGACGGCGAGTGGAGAAGGAGGTACAACGACGAACTGTTCAGGCTGTACAGCGACACCGACTTAGCCAGAAGAGTGAAGTTCCAACGACTGAGGTTGCTGGGTCATGTAGAGCGGATGGAAACCAATGCTCCGGTCCGAAAAATCTTCGAATCCGCCCCCGAGGGACAGCGCAGTAGAAGAAGACCGCGACTCAGGTGGCGCACGCAAGTTGAAGGGGACCTCAACCAAGTTAGCGTGCGAAACTGGAGGCAGCTAGCTAAAGATCGAGCTGGCTGGAGACGCTTGTTGCTTGAGGCCCAGATCCACCCCAAACTGTAGCACCACCTTTAGTAAGTAAGTAAGTAAACCCATGTTTTCAGAAAAAGCCACCGATCACTATATGTAAACTCGAACTCAAGCTGGATGCTATCGAGAGAACAAATTCTAGGTGGACAAGTGGTATAACGTGTCAAGCGACAAAGCAGATTTGACCGCGGCTGGATTTGAAACGCTCTAAGACTTTGATTTCTCTCAACATATCGTAGTAGGTGTCATCACGGGACACTCTCTAATAGGCAAGCATGCAACAAGGCTTGGTGTACATTAAAACGATTTTTGTAGAAGTTGCATGGACGAAGAGGAGGAGGAAACCATTCGCCTCCTTCTTTGAAGCTATGCTCCAGGAGAGGGGGTAGCCATCAATATATTCACCGACAGTCAAGCTGTTCCCATTACTGTAACTCAAAGGCCGTTCTAGGCTGCTTCAATACTCTCCAGGACCTATCAAAGCGAAATAAAGTCAAGCTCTGGTGGGTACCAGGGCACAGAGGCATTAAAGGCAATGAAATTGCAGATCAACTTGCCAGGAAAGGCTCTTCAGAAAGGTAAATAGGTGTCGAACCCTTCTGCGGCATCCCTACATCCGCGTTTAGAATGAGTCTGGACAGGTGGGAAAAACGAAACTTCGTATCCTACTGGAACAACACTCAGGGACTCAAACCGGCTAAAAGAGCCATCCGACCCTTGAACAAAACCATTGTCGGCTTCCTCATCGGTCACTGCAGCCTCAGATATCACTTACATAAACTAAATATAGTTCAGGAATCTGAATTTAGAATCTGTTTAGAGGAAGACGAATCAGCGGAACACGCACTATGTGAGTGCGTGGCTGTCTGCAGAGTCAGAAAACGCTTTCTCCACAAAGAATTCCTAACACCGGAGGACATTCGTAATGCCTCGACTGGTTACATCCTCAACTTCATTATGAAGATAGAGGACCTCCTTGTCTAACTGGCTCCAGGCACAATAGATCTTTCAGGTCGCAGTGACATATGCGTTATGCCGCAGAGTCTCACTAATAATAATAAAAGGTAATCTGATGAACACAGATGTCAGAAACCTCCTTCGCTTCATCTGAAACTTCAATTGGTTCGACGAGTACGAAGGAGATCTCTCCAGATTCATGTGGTTTCCCAATGGACCTATCACTGGTCTAAAAGTGTGCTGGCAACCAATTCAACTTAACCTAACCTGGCCGTGTGGTCAAGACTGCCTACGTATATTTTCACGGTGATGTACCTAACACTCGTCTGCAGCACCGTAGAAGAGGTAGAGGTAGCTCTCAGTAGAGCTTGTCAAGACAAGTTGCAGCTTCTTTGTCGAGTGTAATTTGACTTCAACTGGATTAAAAACAATTCTATTGCTAACTGACGGTGGCAAATAACGGTTATCTTAGCTAAAAACAAAATAATAATAATAAAAGAAAAATTATAATAATGTAAATGCACTGATATATTTTCTCTCTTCTTCATAAGTATGTATGTACTTTTGTTTTATACAAAAAAAAAAATAAAAATAAAAAATAAAAACTCAAAAGTTTAAACAAAAAAATATAATTATAATATTTAGATTTGTGAACATTTGCATAATTTAAATAAAAACTCAAATACAACCATTTGCTTTGTAAATAAAAAAAGAAAAAACCGTTAAGGTTTATTCGCACCGCGCCGCCTCACTAATTGTTAGTTTTTTGACTTCCTGCGTCTAGCGTCCGTTATAGCACCCCATAGTTCAATGATGAAGTCATCCGTAAAGCCAAATGATTCCAGATCTGAGCTGTCGATAGCCTCAGCAAAGTCCATTGAGTTTGTCTTATTCGCACCGAGATCCCAGATTTGCGTGGCCAATTCCGCATCGTTGATGCCCATAAATGACTCGAGTAGATTGTTTATGGCTTCGATGCCGGATTGTGTAGAGTCGTCGAATTTCTGCTCGATCTCTACATTGCCGTTCGCTTTGAATCGTAGTGTCTCCCTGCCGTTGCCGTAGTTTTTGCCGGGCGTTTTGGGTTGTGATCGGGGACCTATGCCCAGGAATCCGCTCTTCATAGGCTCCACCAATCGAATGGTGAATGTGTCACCGGTTGGTATTTCCTTTAAAAGTCTCGCCACTTCGTAGTGACGTTTGCCAACCATATCCAAATCGTTTATCTTTTCTATGTGATCGCCAATGGCAATGTGCTTGATGCGATCGATGACACTGTCCTCCTTGATTCGTTTTATAAAGGCATAACCGGCGCCGTTGTCTGTGATGGTCAGGCCGAGGGCGTCTTCCGATTTGACAATCTCAATTTCTTTCGGTCTACCCTTTCGATGGGCGAAAATAAAGTCATCCAGACCAATTTGACCGCCCAACAATTTCGCCATATCGACTTTATGGGAGTTCAGTGTACAAAACAGAATCTCATCGACAGGGATGTCATAGCATTCGGCAATCTTCTTGTAGAGCTCTCTCACACTGGCAAATCCTGTTATCAGTCCTGTGGGACTTCCGTGTGCCAGTTGACAGTGAAAGACCAATTGTGGTTTTGTAACATTGGAATCCGGTCTGGGTACATTCGCAGGGACTGATGTCAGTTTGTTATTGTTGTCGTTGTTTTGTATTGTATCAGACGTCGGCTTACTGGACTTCCTGGCAAATAGCGGCATATCTGTGTATAAATTAGAACTCGTATAGTTTTGTGTACAACATAAACATGTATATATGCATGTTTTGTGGTTTTGAATTCGGTGTAAATAATTTACATTGGATGGTGTGCATGTGTGTGTGTGCGTCTCAAGAACTTTTTTTTTGTTTGTGGGTAACATCTTGATCTGGGCATGAGGGCATACCAGGGAATGAGAATGCTGATGAATTGGCTAGAGAGGGATCGGCATTAAGTCTAGAACAAGCCAACCTCGCGGTGAATATCCCGCCTTGCTCATTGAAGCTCGAAGCAGGGAACAAAGCTCAAAGAGAGGCAAATAACAGATGGTGCTCTTTAGACACTTGTGCCACCACAAGGAAGTTATGGCCTGTATTTGATAAGGCTAGGACCGCCAGACTTATACAAAAGGATAGAAAATCCCTCTTCACCCTTGTAGGTGTGATTACGGGTCATAACACTCTAAAGAAACTCCGTATCACGGCAGAAGACCTGTGTAGAGGCTGCGGAGACGAGGAAGTCCATGAGGATACAACCCATTTCCTCTGCCACTGCCCCGGTCTATACCATCTAAGATACAATTTCCTCGGGCGACATTTCTTCCGGGGAACTGTCTGGTAAACCGGTGAACGATCTGAACGGCTTCATCAAATCCACAGGATGGTTTGTACCACTAACACAGAAAGTAGTTACTATTACACTTTTTATGCGGGTAGCGTTTAAGGGTAAGATTTCCCCCTATGGGTAACACAATGGGTCTTTGAGAGCTGAGTGTGGCGCAGAGGAACTCCTCTTCGCCGGCCCACATACCTAACCTAACCTAAAATCTTGATGCCTTTAAAGATCAGGGCACTCCAAAAGATAGCGAAGCTCTCAAAAGAAGCATTAACTGCGAGTAAGGTCCTTATTTACAAAAAAAAAAAAAAAAAGGATAAGGTTGGCACTACTGACTGAAAATGAAATGGTCACCGATTCTTTCCTCAAAACGTAGACGACACAGGGCTAATTGTCAATCGTTATTCCTATGGCAAAACGAAATCATATCTTTGACTAAGAAAAGATCAAAGCACCGAAGCCTTTTTTTTAAATTTGGAGTTCAACAAGAGTGTGTAGCTTTTGCTGCTTGCAAAAGTGTAAACGTCAGCTCGATGGTTTAGGGAAAGGCTCTTGAGAAGTAAATCTGACCAAGAAGCTATGTAAAGTCTCCCCACTTTGGATCTTTTATTGAAGAAACGGGCAGCAAAAAGCAAATTTAGGTTCAGAGAGCAGGGATGAATGCAGGCTTATCAGGTAGTAAATAATGACACAACAACGTCTGTCTATACGGATGGATCCAAAATGGACACAGGCGTGGATGCTGGATTCTTTTCCAAGTTTCTCCGACTATCCGGATCGATCAGACTCCCAGACTGCAGTAGTGTCTTCCAAGCGGAAGTCCTGGCAGTGACGATGAAGGCACTACCACAAGATGATATTTCCTTTTTAATCAACAGCCAGGCAGCAATAAGACCGATTTTTGCAATCGAAGTACAATCGAAGCTTGTAAGTCGCCATCGCAAAGAGCTACGGTTTCTTGGCAGGCAGCACAATCTAAGACTCAGCTGGGTCCCTGGCCACAAATGGCTGCCTTGAAACGATATTGCTGGTGAGCTGGCAAGGGAAGGATCTTCATTGGACCTCGATCAAGCCGATGTCACCACTAAAACCCCACCCTGTAACCCCAAACAGGAAGTTGGGAGCTAAATTTAAAAGACTGCAAATGATAGATGAAATGCGCTCAGTTCCTGTGTCATAACTAGGAAACTATGGCCATTCTACGTCAAACAGGAAACTGAGAGAATCCTGCAAATGGATACAAAAAATCCTTGACATGCTGAACTACGGTATGTAGTGGATGTGGTGACGAAGAAGTAGATGAGGACAGTCCACTCTCTGCCAAATTATATTGAAAATCCTAGGAAAACACTTTTTTCAGGATCTAGAAGAACTGTCCGACAAGTCTGTGGTTGACATACACAGATTTATCAGCGCCTCGGATTGGCTTGATGGAACATAGGTTTATGGTCCCTAGAAAGGGGGACTACAACCCTTAGGGCATCACAATGGGTTTACATTGACCTAAGGAAAGGACTTTCTTTTTCTGCCAACCCTTCTACCTAACCTTACCTAACCTAGGCTCAGAGAAGCGGGGCTATGGCCAAGCTGGACGTTATGTAGTTTCTTGAACGAACTACAGAAAGTAAGGAGAAGGTATTCTCTTACCCCTGCGGTGACTTTAAAACGGAAGTTGGTACAGCAAGGCGGTTTTTACGTCTTGCAATCGTTATGAGACACATTGAGACTTATAAAACTCGGTACCAAAAAGAATATCAGTAGGGAATAGGGTGACACTACGTTGGGTACCAGACCACGAGCAATGAGATAGTGGATAAAATTGCGAGAAAAGATGTGGAACTTCATCTTCTTTGGAAGATTCCAACGGAAAAATCCGTGACGAGACCCTAAGTAGAGCAATAATGCGATGGCGATGGAGGCACTTGGAAACGTGCCTATTTGCACGAACACTCTGGAGAAATTGATAAAGTTTTAGTTGCAGGATCAATCGGGTTGTCTCAAACATTAATGCCGCACCAGGCGGTCTTAGTGTTAAATATTCTGCAAAAAAGGTTCCTCAAGATGGTGAACCACTCTCAAAATAAACTCTTTTGGCATGAGTTTATGTACCATTCTCTCGAAATGTGGTCATGTATTGTACTTTGAACAGAACACCCATGGAGATCCACAATCACTTAAGGGAATTTTGGAATGCGATAACCTAAGCTCTATGTAGGATAGGCTTTCACCGTAAATAAAAAGAGTCACTATTTGGGATTAAGTCTATCTGTTTTAATGATCAACCCCGTACAAAGTGGAAAGACCATTGGACGGAGTAGTCTATGTGATGCTACGAGTATGTACAGGCTGAGTTTCGCAGAAGGACGGTGTAGTGGATACTATGTTCGCTTGTGACTCGACCTGTGCATGTTCGAGCCCGGTTTGGGAATAGCAACAGCCACCAAAAAGAAAAAGAGAAACGAACAGAATCTGAGTTTCTCAAACAACTACACCAAAGAGGGGTTTCTGTCTGGGAGTACAATGGACCGAAAGGATTTTGAATGCTCCGGGGATTTGGGAATTTCCTGAGAAGAGCGTGAAGCATGAAATCCACGTGTTTATAAGTGAATGCCAGCGAAATTTGAACAATCGTCGACTAGCTACAAAAAAAATTGAGTTTTGAGAGGTTTCCTTGAGAACAGGCTAAGAGACGGTGAGGTTTACCTCGCCTTTTCCCAGAACCGCTTTCTTTCCAGTACAGGACTTGATAGGATAGCTCTATCACAAGATGCTTTCCTGTTGCTGGCAACATTCTGGTATGTAGACCATCACATGCTCAACTTCGTATCTGAAGTTGCTACAGAAGCCCCTGAAAAGGATGTCCAATGTCTGGCGATGCAGCTCTATGAGCAGTTACGATGTTGCAAAATGGGGCTCAGGAATTGTATTTCTGGGTTGCAATATGCTAGATGTCTCCATTTGAATGAAGCGTGGATACCATGAACTACGGGCTCGACATGAAAGATAAGGGACGCAGAGTAGATATTTGATTTTATCTGCGTTCGAGGAAGGCAATCAGAAAAGAAGATAAAATTGAAGAATAAAGAGCGGAGGAATGAACTGAACGGTTGAATAGGCCGCTCAGAGGGCCTATGTATCTCAGATGAAAAAGAAGGTTAAGGCCAGTAGACTGAATGGAAGGCCGCTATGCAAACATTGATACGGAAGCCCAGAGGAGATGAGTAGAATCTTCAAAACCATCTCTGTTTACAAATTCTAAAACAAACAAAAGAAAAGTGAGGCAAGTACTCACTGACGAACTGAATCAGGGAATCTGGGGACTATAGACAAAGAGGAGAAGACTCTGATGGACTGGTCATTTTGCCAGACTGAATACGATCCACTGGATCGATTGCATTTTTGAAGATGCAAATAAGTGTTGGAGAAGCAAAGAAGAAAAAGTCAAGCGCTACAGAACGATGATGTTGATGATGGTCATAGCAAACGAAACACATGATTGTACAATCTTTTACGCCACTTACTGTCATGTCCCCCATAACAATCAAACAAGTGACTCAGTAAAAAAGGAATTCAACATCTCATCTGATACGAAGCTATCGCGGAAATGACTTTGATATCTTTATGAACTCTACTGAGTGGCAACAAACGATCCATTATGAAACACTAGACTAAATTGAAGAATATTCTCTCAATTTCACTTTCACCCATCGAAAATCTTTGAATTTAATTCCACCCCACGCGCACACTCACACCTTCCGTTCCCAAAACAAACAGTAGTCGCTTAGGGGAAGAGAACGCTGCCGCTGCACGCGTCTCACTCCATAATTCAATCAATAAAGCCAAATTGGACTGTTCCATTATTTGTCGTGCTGCATCGGGGATTGAACTTTCAATTTTTTTTTTTTTTTTGCATTCCTCAACAAAATTTAGATACAAAAACGGATTTGCAAAATTACCACACAAAAAAAAAAAAAGAACTTGAGACCACATGACTTACGAAAAAAAAAAAACAAATAAAAAACACACAAAACAATTTAGATACATGTTTGTTACAAAAATCCACAATTCACCTTTTTCCAAAACAAAAATCACTTAATTAGATATCATGAGTGTACAGCAAATCCACCACCGGCTAGACTTAATTAATTTGTTAGATTTTATATTTTTATTTTTTTTTTTGTTTAAAATTAAGAATAAGTCAAAGCAATATGTACAGAATCAGAAGAGTGACCTTAGTTGACGTTATAATCGCAACGAAAATATCTTTCTTTGAGGAGAAATATATAAAAAAAATGTGTTCACTGGAATAGACCATTCGGTCTTATCTGTCGACGGGTAAGATAAGATACTCCGATTGCTATGCAACGACACACTCATACTGTTCCACGCTGGAAATGAATGCCACTTCAGCTTCACTGCGACGCTGAGCTTTCGAAACAGCTGGCGTCCTCATTTTTTTGTGTCGTATTCTAAAAATGGAATGTGCATAATTAATGCCGACGAACTGTGGAGTGCATCGTGGATACAATGCAGTCTGGTCGAAGATTGAAAGTCGCTTGTCAGATTTGTCGTCAATCATGTGGTTAGTAGTTGGCGCTTGTTTGTATTGTCAAATTGAAAAGTGTATCTTGTCGGTCTCTCAAAACGGCCACACTGCCACTCAAAAATGCAAGTCAATCAAGTGATTTTTATTTCTCAGGTTATGTACAAGTCCATCGGCTTTAGGTACTTACTTTCAAATATGTATACGAAAAATTTTGTGATATACGAAAAACTGTTTACTTGAAAATTTTTATTTTTTAAAGTCGAAACAGAGTCCGCAAACGCGAATATTACAAACTTTTGAATACGAAATGTCAATTTTTTTTCCGAACGGTTACTGATTGATTCGATTGGAGCCCCAACTCCAGTGATGGAAACGTGTGTCGTTGCTTCGATAAGGAACGACACGTACAATTTTATTATCAGAGATAGCTATCTCTGGTTGATTGTTAGTAATTGATTGCCTTAGTTGACGGTAAAGTGTGGTACTTCACATTGATTGTGTGTGCACTTACTCGTCGTAGGTAGGTACACACTTTGCAATTGGTATCTTGTTTGGTAAAACAATTCTTGTTATCTACTTAGTGTCTCTATCAGCGAGACACAAAGTTGTGAGTAATGTTAATTAGTGACATTGGTTAACAGTGTACGGAAAGTATTGGAAAATGTACAAAACAATTTAAAGATTAACAAATGCATTATACCTTTTAGAAATAGTCTATAACAGATGGGAAAAACCAAACTATAAATAGAAGAAAACTCGATCGAAATTGATTTATGGGATCTCGAGTTATAAGCAAACATACAGACGGAGAAGCTTTGAATTTTTTTTTTTTTATAAAATATCACACTGACAATGTGGAAGGTAGAACTAAACTCTTGTAGTTGTGTGCAACCATATATAAGACACTCATATACATACAAATAAAGTTATGCAATTGCGAAACTTGAGCAGGAACTTCAGTGGAAGTGCCACTCAAGGTCTATTTGTTAGCCTCAATCAATCAAAGCGATTTAAATGTATTTAAAGCACCAAGTCGGTGGCGATTTCCGTGGAATTGTTTAGAGATCTTTGAATAGAGGTGGTGATAGGAGAGATCATAAGAAATACTACCTTGATCAAAAAGTTTCAGGAATTTATTTTATTTATTGAAAATACATGTTTGATATTGATAATCGACTCTCCATTGACTGAATTGCACTTATGCCAGCGCTTGGTCCAATCCTCGAAACATTTTTTATAACTGGATTTTGGTAAAGATATCAGAACCGTCTTCAATTTTTCAATTATCCCCTCTCGGCTGGTAAATCACGTTCCCCGGAGCAGTTTCTTGAGTCGATCGAACAGGCAGAAATCGCGGGAAGCCAAATCAGGCGAATTCGTTGGCTGTTGGATGGTATTCGTACTGTTCTTGGCAAAAAAACTCACGAATAGTTGTTTGCTTCACGCAAACGTCTCATAACGCCCAAATAATAAACCTTTTTGACCGTCTGATCTTGTGGCAAGAATTCATGATGCACAACACCGTTGTAATCCATGAAAACCCTGAGCTCCGCCTTCTTTTTCGACTGAAAACGACCTGGTTTTTCGACGGACTCACGACGATTTTCGAAGCACTTGTGCCACATACAAACGTGTTTGTTTTCGATAGAGTATCGAAGCTGAAACACTTTTCCAATATTTCCAAAGTCTTCGCACCGTTGAATCCGTTTTTAACACAAAGCTTGATTCAAACTCGTTGTCGAGTCCATTTTTAAAATCGAAAATCAAACGGAGGCAGATGTACTTTCGACAGCGTATGCACATATATTTGGCACGGTAGCTCATGGAGAGCCAAGGCATAGCTTCTCACAACCATTCATGTTGTGCGTGTTATATTCTTCGCAAGAATGGAAGGGACCTACAGTTTTTAATGCCGACTCCGAACGGCGAATTGAGAAGCTTTTCATGACAGATTGTACTTTTGCAGGTTTGTCATGCCTGTGAAGTGGTAGTGCCGCGAAAAAACTTTTGGTGGTGTTTGAGAATCGAACCTGTGTCTCTCGCTTAGCAGTCCAACGCACTAACCCCTAAGCCACGGCGACCATCACTTTTGACAGCGTAGCTTTTACAAATGTCAAGTTATGACACTAAAATTTAGAGGGAATGTTAATGACAGATGTGTCAACCTAAAAAAAAAACCCGAATCGGATGACTGAAAGCGGCACACGGTGGTCATTCCTGAAACTTTTCGAGTTCAAAGTCTAAGAAGAAGGCTACCGATATAAAAGACCTATGGTACAGGGTGCGTCATCTTTTATGTCGGAATGTAAACATTGAATAAATTTGACATTTATCAACCGATTGACTTGAGTTGACATGTTTTTGAAACGTCAGTAAAATTTTACCCATGAATCGCAAGCATTTAAAGCCAACGTGCATCGGTACCTCCTTTGTCTCTCCTCTAATTTTCCGTAATGCCCGTGCTCTTGGTTAAGGGTATTCATAACCCCTTTAGCGCGCGCTAATTATAAAAAAAAAAAAAAATAGTGACGCTGTTCATTGAAAATAGTCGTTCAGTTGTGTTAACTCAACGTGCATATCGTCCAAAATATCGTGGCCAACAAGCACTGTCTGACAACACTATTCGTCGTTTGGTGTCGAATTTTGTTGAGCACAGAACAGTGGGAGATAGCTGACATGCCGTTCATCAACGCCCAAGACGTTCTAATGAACTGGTTGAAGCGGTAAGAGAGAGTGTTGCCGATAATCCACATGTGTCGTATCGTCACCATTTTGACATCAGTGGACCCACCTTGCGGCGCATTTTGAAGGATGATTTGCATTTGTTTCCGTATAAAGTGCAATTGACTCAAAGAATATTGACGACAGACCGTCTACGTCGTTTGGAATACGGCCAAACAGTCGCTCGAATGGTTGACACTGAACCTGATTTTTGGAAGTAAATTTTGATGACCGACGAGGCCCATTTCACACTCTCTGGCGCCATTAAGAACCAAAATTGCCACATTTGGGGAACGGAGAATCCACACGAGATCCATGAAAGACCATTGTATGACCAAAAAGTGACTGTTTGGACCGGCGTTTGCGTCAAAACCATCATTAGGTCATTTTTCTTCAGAAAAGACGATACAGTCGATTGGAATCGATATCGGTGGGGCACCCAGTATATCTGAGCAGAGCTCGAGAATAAACGACTTTAAGATCGTTCACAGTAGAAAAACATAACCAGTACCGCATCCAATTTGGACTAAGGTTTATCGAAGGTATGGCAAAAGAGGAGCGAAAAATGTCGACTTCACCAAAAGAAAAATGAGGATCAGTAGGGCCATGCAAGCATGCCGAAGCTTTAAGTGCCAAACGGAAGACTGCAGCAATAGTATCAAACTGCAGTGTCGACAATCTTAAGTCCTCCCGAGGACCATCCTGGTACCCATTTAAACAGAACGAAAAAGCTGACTCATTAGCAAAAGATGGCGCACTTCCACTGTTCAAAGACTATGAACCTGTCTGAATCGGGCTGTCTTCTTTAGTCACATTAGTATACTTCTGGTAAAAAAAAATGGGGTCCTAAGCTCGCGATCATCCACTGGATGACAGCCATTGTCAGGCCCATCCTGACCTATGGACGCTTAATCTGATGGCCAGCAGTAGAGAAAACTACAAACCTCAAGGCACTTACCAATATTCAACGATTGGCATGTATAGGCACCACTGGGGCCATTAGAACCATTCCAACTACAGCCCTGGAAACTATACTCTAATTCCATGAGACCTCTTCCTAAAGGAAACAGCCGCGAAAAGTGTTCGCGTTTAAAACAGTTCAATCTTTGGAAACGGGGCGATATGGGCCATCGCAAGATAGCAAGTTGAGCAAAACTGAAAACAGACTCGGACTACCTCACACCATCTCTAGATTTCACCCTAAGCATACGAACGATCATCCCCTTTAGAGATAAGTGGGCCAGCGAAAAGCCCATCCACCAGACGAAAATTTCGAAGAAGAAATGGGCTCTGGGCTCACCACTCACTAGGACCCAACATTACCCGGTCAATAAGACTTCCGAACCATGGCCAGTGTGTTCCAAACGGAAGTCTTAGCCAACGCCGAGGCACCCCAAAAACTATCAACGAAGCTTGTCTCTAGGATAATCATTGACATTTACACAGACAGTCAAGCCGCTATTAAAACAATTTCATTCACAGTAGCAAAGTCAAAACTTGTAAAACGTTGTCGTGATGAGCTCAAAACCCTCACCGCGAACCACAATGTATCCACGAGAATGAAATGGCGGATGAATTAGTTAAGAAGGGCTCGGAAAAGGACCTAACGTTAAATCTAGCATAGAACTTGACGTCCAAAGACAAGCTGAGCACTCCCTCATCACGTCGCATCTCCAGGAAACTCTGGACAAACATTTTGCGCTTAACAGATCCAACTTACCACTCTTCATAGGGATTATCACAGGCCGCAACCTATTGGTGGGCCACCTTAAAAGAATGCGTTTAAGCACAGACGACTTATGTAGAGGCTGCGGGAATGAAAATGTGTAAGAGAACGCAACTCACTTCCTATCTGACTGCCCCAGCCTCCACAGAACAAGAAAGAAGGCTTTCGGTGAATACTATTTCAAAGACCTGGGCGACCTGTCTAAGAAGACACCAAAAACCTTTCTAAAATTCACTGCGAATTCAGGATGATTCAGAAAGGCCGCACGACCGTAATAATCACACTCACTCAGACCTTTCTTTTCTTTTTGTCTTTTGGACATTCGACATTAGACGAACACAATGGATGCGTTGAGATCCGAGTGAAGGCTACCTAGCAGCCCAACCCAACCTTCGCAAATGACATAAGTATTTCCAAACCAGCCCTCACCGCAGGAAGACTTAGGTATGTAAAGGGCGGCCATATTGTTGAAGCTACATCTGTCAAATTGGCTGTCATTTATTCAGTCTGTTTTGCCAAATCACCATGGATGGATATAGCGTTCAACAACACGTGCAAATAATAAAACTATTTTATCAAAATGGGTGTTCTGTTCCGGCAACGTTCCATGCGCTTCGCCCATTTTACGGTCGCCATAATCGTCCTTCCGAGAGGACTATTCACAGTGTGGTCGATAAATTTCAGTCCACTGGTTCAGTAAACGATCAACCAACACCCGTACGTCGACGAAACGCAAGATCTGCCGAAAACATCAGGAGAATCCGAGGCAGTCGATTTCGCGTCGCTCACAAGAACTCGGCCTTACGCAGACCACAACTTGGCGAATTTTGCGTCGTGACTTGAGCCTGCATCCGTACAAAATTCAACTGACCCAGGAGCTGAAGGTAAACGACCATAGACAACGACGTGTGTTGGCTAAATGGGCTCTGGAGCAGTTGGAAACTGACCCTAATTTTCATTGAAAAATCATCTTCAGCGATGAAGCCCATTTCTGGATGAATGGGTACGTCAACAAACAAAATTGTCAAATTTGAGACGGTACCAATCCACATGAGTTCCAAGAGCGTTCAATGCATCCCGAGAAAATCACTGTTTGGTGTGGATTTTGGGCTGGCGGCGTCATCGGTCTATATTTCTTTGAGAACGACGTTGGCCAGGCCTATAGAGCGATGATTACCAACTTCTTTTGGTATGAATTGTGGTTTCAGCAGGACGGCGCTACGTGCCACATTGGAAATTCTGTACGAGCGATTCGAGGGCATGGTCATCTCACGTGAAGGTGGTGTGAACTGGCCACCGAGATCGTGCGATTTGACCCCGTTAGACTTTTTTTTGTGGGGTTTTCTGAAGTCGCAGGTCTATGCGAATAAGCCACAAACCACAGCGGCCCTCAAAGCCAACATAACCCATGCCATCGGTCAAACTCAGCCGGTCATGGAAAATTTGACATTTCGGATGTGCGCCACCCAGAAAAGCCGCGGCGGACATTTGAACGATGTTATATTCCATACATAATGGCATCGATAGGCCTTTCAAACGAATAAAAAATGTCGATGATATCTCAGACACACTTTGTTTTATTTAAATGTAAAGGTAGGAAGCGCTTAATGAAAGACCCTTTACATCAGTTCACCAGTTGGTGCCAACAAAAATTGTCGTAAGTGCCTCATATATTCGAATTCGACCGTCATGGACTTATGTAATTTCGCGTTTATTTTTTCTTTCTTCCTCTTGCTCTCTTTACGCATCGAAGCTTCAAACTTTATACAAGGTAATAAGCGCCACACTACATAATTGTACGATAAGAATTGGAGCAGTAGTTTTATTTGCCACTTAGGTTAGGCCCCCCCTAGTTTCATTGTAATACCCAAATAGGATTTATGGTTTGGCTGGCTATATAGGCGTTAACTTTATTTTTGAATTAATTAGATTCGCCTCACAGCAATTTTGTTGCCCGTATGAGGTTGGAGTTTCTCTGTTTATTTGTGATGTGCTTTGGGTTACTCCCTGGATTTGTAAACGTAATCAAGAACTGTGTTTACCTACAAATTATCCAAACGAATCTGTTTTACAAAAGGAAAATAATAATAAACTTGTTATCGTGTTTACACATATGTATGCTTAAAAAATGGACCATAAGTTTGGAGTAGTGTGTTGCTCCGAGAGGCTTGCACGGAACTCGGGCGTGACACAACGTACAAACAAAACATTGCTATCCTCAGCCAAGCTGCTTTCAAAGCTATTGACTCGGCTAGCATATCCTCCAAACTGGTGCAGGAGAGTCGGAATGAGTTTGCCTGCTTGGGCGAACACTGTGCCTGGAATCCACACTGCTTTGGATTCCAGAGCATAGTGACATAAAAAGAAACGAGCATGCAGATGAACTGGCCAGGCAGCACTCAGCTCTACACGGCTCACTCAGCTCTACACGGCTCCCTCGCTCCCGCTAGGAGCGGTTAAAGGACAAATCCACTTACACTTTCCGCAGAAGGCCAATCTTCAATGGAGAGGGTTAACAAACTGCGCCATATCAAGGGAGATATGGCCGACCTACGATAGGATTAGAACAAAAGATCTCCTAAACAGAACCCACCCTGATATTGTCAGAATAACAGCGATAACCACGGGGCATTGGTCAATTGGAGACCATGCGGCCAAACAAGATGTTCCATACAACCCCCACTGTTGCAGTTGCGGAAAAGAAAATGAGAACGAAGCTCTCTCCCATTTCCTCTGCAAATCTTGAACAGCCACCTCTACCCAGTGTATTGCTTTTGTGAGTTTCAACGCTGGCGCTGAATACTTGCTACAGCAGTTTAATGGTTGCAGGAATGCATCTGCATGGTTTATTTAAAGATATTGCCTTGGTTGAACTTGCGACTGTTCTTGTCTTTACCGGACCAGGAGAAATACTGGGCTACAAGCTTCTTTGTCTTCTTGGAGTTGCGGTTCAGTTTTTTCCACTCGAAGCAATCGTAGTCGATTTTCCAGTCGCCCAATAGGGGGAATGCTAACTCCTATTGTTGTCCTCGCCGAAGAGGCAGACAAAAGTGAAAGTCTGTCTACACATCTTGTCCAGACGTTGGATCATTCCTGAAATAACAAACACCTTGACAAGCTCCTCGTTGTACATGTATTCACCGAACCAGATTGAGTAGTTGTTTGGATCGAAATTCACCCTGAAGTATGAAGTTGACTTGATCACAATGGACCTATCACTGGTCTAAGTGTGCTGGCAATAGCTGGCAGCCACTTCAACCTAACCCAACCTAACCATGGAATTGACTTGGCCTCCTCTTCGTTGGAACAGAAGCGTTTGAAGTCGACGAAGTTAAATGTTCTCTTGAACATAGAACATCAAAGAGATCCTTAGACTTAGGTTCTAGAACGAGCGCCCCATCGGCGGCATTCATCTCTGGCTCTTCCTCCTTTTTAGGAGCAGTGGGCTTCTTCCTTTGCTGTGCCTTTGCGGGCTTATCAGCGGCTGGCCCTGCACCCTGAAATTCGGCATACTTCCTTGGATCGAAGGCAAGGGTCTTCTCGGAGAGCATGTAGCTTGGACCTGTGGCTGGTTTAGGATAGTGTTGAACTCTGTTTAAGTTGCCATAGGGCCCGCTGGAAGGTGGTTACAGCACATATTGGTAAAGATGAAGCAAACTGATGAAAACAAAATCTTCGGTCACGTTCACTTTAGGTCCAGAGTACTGGGCGGCTATAAGGGCTTTGTCGCCGTGGCTTAGTGGCTAGTGCATTGGACTGCTAAACGAGAGGATACAGGTTCGATCCTCGAAACCATCAAACGTTTTTTTGCGGCACCACCTCTACGTAGGCATGACAAACCTGCAAGATTATAACCCGTCATGAAAAAGCTTCTTAATCACCTTGGCGGTGCATGAAGCATTCCCTTTTTAAAAAAAAAAAAGGACTTTTCCCAAAATCCCGAAAGTACCAGGAGGTATAAGCCTTTCACTGTGTTTTCACCGAAATTCTAAGAAAGTCGAGCAAGAACTTTAGTCATAAGGAGCTTAGGTTACCATGTACTCATCACATCAGCCCCAAAAATCTGCCACCTGATACGAGCAAAGGCAGGACAATCACACAGGAAGTGTTCCCCAGTGTCCAGTGCTCTCCCCACAAGCGTCACAGATAATAGAGTCATTTAAGCTTAACACGTTGAGATGTTTGGCAAAAGACATCAATAAGTTGTCTTGCAGTCTTTTCTGCTGAGAGACAGCAAAAATGGCGCGGGCTTCTTACAGACGTCGGGAAGTATCCGTTCAGTCTGCCTCCATGCCGCTTACAATTGTTTGTAAGCCATCGTTAGAAGCCCTTACCAAAGATACAGGAAGGAATGTGGGTTCAGGGCCGGAGAAGTTTTCCTATGAACCATGCCTCATCGAAGAAATCATTTCCGATAAAGTAACGTGAGAGGTAACCTACTTAAAGAGTCATAATCAAGTGAGTAAGGAGCATATCGTTTTTTTTCTTTTTATTCCAACAAAGCCTGTTTGGTTTTAACAGATGTTTCCTTTAAGCTTACCGATATATCTCTGCCATCTGTTTTCGGATAATTAAATTAACAGGTGAAGTGTGGCATTCCACCCATGCTATAGGATTGTTCGTCACTTACATTTTGGACATGGGAAATCAAAAGTAGAAAAAGAAACTTGGAAACTTGAAACCATTGATGAATCACATTAAGCACGTATGGTCAAGTATGGAACAGCACATGGTTTGCTATAAAAGGCAAATCTATATTTGGAACACAAACGTATGCATGATAAATGCATCTTAAATCGGAATACGAAGTTGGATTCATGGATAGAATCAAGAAGTACTATGAAAGACTGTATAGCTACGTCTGTACGATTCATAAAACGTTGTCATTTCTGGATCGCACTTCTAATAAGATTTGTCAATATTGACTCTGTGGAAGAAGAAGAAAAAGAAGAACAAAGCCCTGGAGCACCTGCACAGATAGATAGAAACTGATACAAGGGCCATACGTTTGAAGCCTTTCAACAAAATATCGTCATGATCTGTTGAAAGCTTTAAGGATATCAAAGATAGCTGATCCGCATTCAACCCGCTGATGAATGCTGAACCTTTAAGACCTTTGTCATATGTTTTTGCCTAAAACCATGACGGTAAGATAGTGACTCATGTTACTCTCCATGAGCACTGGGATGCAACGCAGCACAGTATTGTATTCGGATCCCGACCAAAAGGGTAAGGGTCTTAAAGTAAACCTAGGTTTTTATAAAGAAGCACAGGTTAACAAAAAATATTGACGAGTTCCAATGAATTTTGCAGGTCCAAAAACAAGGATAAGAGTCTCAATTGCGGAAGATTTGGTATGACGGAGCATGATGGATTTAGGCGCGGGTGTTTGATTATTCTCAGGAACTCTTGGATTGTCCAGATCGATCAAGCTGAGGACCTGGCAGCGACAACAGCCCCTTTTACAATGAGGGAACTACTATGCGATGATTTGACATTTTCCATTGACAGCCAAGCATTTTTTGCCATAGCTACGGGTTCTTGGTACACAGGTACAGGAAGACTCTGCTGAGTTTCCGACCACAAAGGCGTGCCAAGCAAAGGTAGGCTAGGTTAGGTTTTAGGGGTGGCTGCATTTATGTACAGCCTGACTCGGATCTCAATGGATCCATTGCTTGTGTTCCACGGTGTGGTGTGGGATACCTAAAATATGGAGCTAATATTTTTCTCAGTTGGCCTCCCTGAACCAACTTGAGTTCCGAAGGAATTGAAGGACACTGAAGAAGTGTTCTCCGAGGGTTGTTTTTCTGTTTCTGCTAAGGCTTGGGCATTCGCATAGGAGGTGGAATGTGGCCCTCTCAGCGTCTATGTCGTCATATCCTCTGCATAATGAGCTGGCAAGAGAATGATCGCAATCAGACCCAGATCAAGCAAATGGCAAGGAAACTTTGGCCACTCTATAGCACACAGAGGAAGGTTACACAATATGCTTGGATACCATAAAAACAAAGCGAAACTAAATACAAATGATCTGTGGCGAGGACCGTACCCTCCGATGAGGAAATGCATGAAGACATTCCACACTTTCCTTGTCAATGGCCAGGTTAGTTCTGGGGAAAACACTTAGTACTTTCAAGAAGAGCTGTCCAGCGAACTCTTGAATGATCTTCACAAATTTATCAACGCATCGAATTGGCTTGAAAAAGATAACGAAACCTCGGCTGAGAGCTTAATATCAATTCGACAGCTTGACATTGGCAGTATGTAGGCTACAAAAGTCCAAAGATAACACGCTCATAAGTGCAAACAATCAACACAACGGCGGCGGTACCTCACTTTAATGATATGATTTTCGCGCGCTCGTGTGTGTTGTGTAAAATTAGCGAGCCCCCTCTCCACAGTGCGGATAATAATTTTTGAATTTTTCAAATTACCAACCCACGGAGGGGTAACATGATCCGATCGAGGAGGAGATATGTACTTATGACGCGCGAATCATCGACAAACTGCGCAACATTATCATAAGTTCTTTCTTTTTTATCACTAATACCCACAAGCCTACATAAATATGTTTTTTCGTAATTTATTTGTTTTTACCGTTCAAAAATATACGAAACGCGTGACACTCGACGACCTTCAAACAAGCGAACACACAACGCCATCGAATTGAAGGAGGCTCGTTTGGCTTAAGCTTAATTGGTTTACAAGTTGTAAAGCTGTATACGATGTAAATCAAAATGTGAGATTATAATTCGACGCACATACTAAGTACGAGTCTGTACCTAAGAACACGTAAACAGATTGAGACAAGCCTCTTTTAAAGTGCAACGATTGCTTAATGCGTTCCAAATAAATACGAACGCTTGCATTCAAAACAACAATTGCACTCTGGTTGTTGTTGTTATTGTTATTGTCGCAACGATAAACTTTAGATAGTAAACAAAGCGATTAACCCTGAGTGAGTCGATAAACAAAACAAGACAAATCCCGGAAAGCATACGCATTACACATGATAATATGCACATGACTGAAAGTTATAAATATTCTTACTTCGTTGTTGTCCAACACGTTCGATCTTAAAACAAAAAAAAAGATGCTTGTGTCATATACATACATATGTATGCTTGTAAGAGACAAGCCCACCAATTGTAGCCAATCGTGTTTAACGGAAATGAAAACGTAAAGTCTAGCCGCTGATGTTATAGACGCCAATGACATCCCCTGAAGCTCCCTCGAAGCATTTTTTTTAAGTTTATTTTCGTGTTATTCAAGGAAAACCGGTCATCTTGAAGTTAGAGCACGCGGTAGAGCTTTTCTTCTCTTTAAATTTGTACGATATCCCGCGTCCGTGCACATGTAAAAGTCGAAAGCTTTACAAAATGAGAGAATTTGTTTGTTGTTTACATTTTGGCTAGTTTTTGACGATATCACGCCACATTCCGGACATGAGGTGTCTATTATGGAACGCGATTAGATACGCGTGTGGAGAGCTACGATGTTTTTTTTTTTTGAAACGTATAGGCCCTACCAACGCATAGTTTATGCCTTGCTTCAGCTACAAAAAAACAAACCCTTTATTGGCTTGGGAAAACATGAAATTACCACAAGGGCTATCGAATCCCTTCTCTCCGTCACGTCGAAGTTTACGTTGACGGCGAATTACAAAACGGAGAGAGGTGACCCAATAAATAAACCATTGCCGCATGGAAATGAATTGACACTTCAGATTCCGTGCTTTCAACGGATGCGATGGAGAAAACCGTTAAAATTCGACTACTTTGTGCGTTGTGTACGGCACACACGTCGCCACTTCTCATAGGCAAGCGTGTATCGAGCGTAATCGAGCTTTAAGTTGTGTCACCCTGTGGCACAAAGCCATTGATCATTCAGTGTACTTCAAAGGCTTTGTTGAGAAATTAGTTCGTAACAACCCGTTACAGATAATTGTGTTCAAAGCACACCCCCTACATAGACTCTATAGATCGTGCTGAAAAAAAAAAACACCGGAAGTGAGCAACCATCTTGTCGTAGAGGGGTGGTTCAATCATCCATCATGTCAGCAGCTACTTGGTGTAGAGGACAGCTGTACGCGAATAGAGACCAATCAGTCCTCTGACTCTTCGCACTAACATGTACCACGATTGCATGCTTATGATTACCTGACGTTAGCATCTAGTATCTCGGCAGTATCCTCAATCCATTATCAACTAAAAGATGAGCAGCCTTCTCTGCCTGCAGCAGAAGAAGAAATGAGTGCCGCCAGAAAACGACCCATACACAGTCAATTCTTGTCACTCATCTAGTGGCCCAGCACACTTTCTATCAGAAGTGGAGCAAGCCAACCAAGAAGATTTGGCACACAGATTTACTGTACAAACACAGCGGGTATCAAGTTCCTTCAACATCCACTGCCAGCATTTAGATGAGAAAAAAACGTTTAAAGAATTCATCTGCAGCCTACCAAGTCTGAAATAACATGCACCGTAAGCAAATCATACCCAACGCCGACGTCTCCCTCGACAGATTTCGGGTGCTTTAGGACTTTGTTTACCTAGGCTCCACTATCTACTCAGAAAACGATACCTGCGCTGAGATCAAACGAAGAAGAACAATCGCTGCTTCTTTGGGCTAAGAAGGCAATTGACTAGCAAAGCTCTCTCTCGAACAACAAAAGTGATCCTACATAAGACTTTAAAAATCTTAGTCCTGCTCTACGGCGCAGAAGCATGGACTCCGTTCAAAGTGGATGAGGGCGCTCTTGGCTGCTTTGAGAGGAGAATTCTTTGGGAGATTTTCAGTCGCGTCGGCATAGACGTTGAGTGATGAAGGAGATACAATTACGAACTGTACAGCGACATCGACTTAGCCGTCCGAAAAATCTTCGAATCCAGCCCCGAGGGACAGCGCACTAGTGGAAGACCGCAACTCAGGTGGCGCCCGCAACTGGAAGGGGATCTCAACCAACTTAGCTTGTAAAACTGGAGACAACTAGCTAAAGATCGAGGTGACTGAAGGCGCTTGGTAATTGAGGCCCAAGTCAACCCCGGACTGTAACGCAACCTTAAGCAAATCATTCCTTAAAATTCTAGAATTGTCCAGTGTCCAAAATTTTGGAAATATTACATTTACTCAATCTTGCAGGATGGACTTCAAGGTCTAAGCCATGGTGAACCTCTTAAATAAGTCGTTTAAGGTCGTGGTCATCCGTGCTCCTCCTTTAGGGACTATCAATCAACAAAGAGTTGCAGTTCGAAAGTTAGTTCCAGCTTTTGTTTTGGTTTGATCCAAAGGTCGCCTTCCATTTTTCTGGTTTTATTTTCGGCACTCGGTCATATCTGCAAGATCATTAAGAGTGTCCTCAAAGAGATGTTTTGTCTGACCCACTTAAACAAACTGAATTCACTTGTGCAGGCATCCAACTTGTATTTTTCTACCTCAATCCAAAGTTCAATCTTTAATCACTTGCGATACAAAAACAATCCAAAAAAATTACTCGTATACAACCGCGATATGACGTTTATCTTAAAGGTAATAATTTCAGATTAAACATGCTTCCACTGCATAAGGTACAAGTGTCATAAATTAATCATGCTAACAAACAACTCCATTTTCCGGAATCACGCCACAAAGCCAAATGTCGAATGCCGAAAGCCATCGAACCCACTACTGGAAACCTTTGTTTTTCGTGAATCACTGCTTTCGTACGAAAGCTACATTGTCTAGGTCATATGGAACAGCCCCAATGTTTTTGTACGTGGAGCTTTCAAAGTCCGACGATCGGACGATTGGATGATTTTCTTCTTTTTCTTTTTGATTCTCTTTTGACGTAAAGACTAAAGACCTTGACATCTGGAACACAGCGCAAAGGTAATTCTTGACTTATCAACTGTTGAAAGGTTACTTTATGATGTGAGATAGCATTTCGTAAGAAAAATAAAAAATAAACAAAAACATAAAACGGTGCGTCCAAATATGTAGCACACTCTATGCTTAAAATAGCAGCGAGATACAAGTATCTAAATGAAGTGTATTGACCTCAGTTGGAGGATGAGAGTTGACAACAGAGATACTTAATGGACAAGCGCTAGGCTGACGTAGAGGAAAAGCGGATAACTGTAGGTGGAGTAGGTACATTATGTATTTGCATTTATCACGCGATCAGAAGTTATACCTGACAGGCGAACTTTCTTTATGATTTGTACTTAAAGTGAAGGGAACTAATGCCTTCCAATTGTCTACGGTAGAAGACAGATGCTGCAATGATACAACAAAGAGTGTCATCAAATCTTTGCCATCAAATTCGAGACGACGAAAAATAGAAGTCAGTCTGGAGTGAAACTGTGGAGACCCTTTCGAAGTAATCAGTTCAAAATGGGCTCACTACCAATCGCAACTATTAAGCCTGGGATCATCCTGATTTAAATGGCTCGACATGTTTCAGTTTTGGTAGCCAGTGAACCTATCAAATCTGTTGTTGTTTCCTTTAATGGCGTCAATTCAGTTTCTCTCGGCTACGACTAGCTTGGCTCTGGTATACATCCCTACTTGCTGACGAAGAGTTGCCTTCAAATCGAAGTAGAAAAGCCAAATACTCCTTCTATCTGATATGAAATATGTTTATCCTTCGAGATTGCACTCCAATATCTTTCTGGTAAAGTTGATAGGAAACAGTAGGAGGACATAGATTTACGTCTATAGTGATAGACATGAATTGCTTTGCTTAATATTGCAACGATAGTTCGCCTGAATAGCGCGTAATGAACTAGATTTACAACAACAAATGGGGAAGTACGACATTTTAACATCCTTACTTCCGGCTGTGCAACACAAGACGGTTATAGAAAATCATAGGCGAGAAAAACTATTTGATCTTGTTGAATTCAGCCAAAAGGCTGAGCTTACTAAGTCTTGTCAAATGTTCCTTTGACAATTGAACTCTCCAGAATGTAGACAAACCAAAGAAATGCTTCTCAGGAAATTAACAAAATTTGTTGAGTCTCTCAACAGAAAGTAATGTAAACTCCTTGTAGGCATTCTAATGCTTTGTATCGAGTTTAACAGATACAATCACCTGTAAGCCTTGTTGTGCTGACAAAACCTTACAAAAAACGAACTGTCCAAAGATATTCAAAACTCCAAGCAACACTTAGTGGAGTGATCTAAGCTGAGAACCAGTTCGAAAAATTGCAAGAGCACTTTTGGTGGTGATACTGAAGTGTTAAGTCAGCAACACTTAAGTAGACCTTACACGGTCATGCTCATGCCGATAATAATCGTGTATGTGTGGATTGATGCTAGCCCTTACACAGCTCAATCAAATGACGTCAAATTTTCATTTTTTGCGAGTTTTCGTGGCGTACGGATGTACGCTGAATGAAGCAGATGAATGCATTGCATGACCGTGTAAGGTCTACTTAAGGCTCCTGATTCAAATTATCTATCCGAAGCATTCAATTTGTCCACAGTGTACCAAAATGATGGTTATCCACTACACGTACGCTTTATCTAGCACGACAGGTTTTAACCAGAATTTTTACACCAATTTTTTCTACAAACGAACATTTAAATATGTCTTCATAGCTAATAGCAACAAACACGTTAAAGATCATTCAACTCCTTAAAAGATGTGCGTACAAATATTCCGAACACTTCATTCAGGCAGCTCGTCCGATAGCTTCCAATGAGTTAAGCACACACTAGCAATGGAACCAGCTGTGACATAGCAAAGAAAAAGGAATATTGATTGTTGCGTATGAACAAACTGTGAACGGAAAGATTGTGACCAGAGTATCACTTGCGAATTCCACACAGAATTCATTACAATTTCCTTCCGCTTACTACTCAGAGGCAACGCAAGCTACTCACTCATCAAGCAATTTAACCAACATTCACTCGCTCTCTTCTATGCTACAGCTACTGAATCTTTAACGCAGTTTCATCGGACAGAGAATTATACAAAAATGTCGCCAAATCCACAGCAAAGTTGTCAATGAATTCAGAAGTAAATCCAAATGCCTTTGAGGTGAATGTACATTTAAAACATTCAAAGCGCTAGTATAACCTTATTTGAATTCAAATTTATGGATATAAGGTATTGATTGCAAATTCCAAATGTATTCTTAGACGACTTCCCTCTCACATACATTTACTGTTTTTCAATCGCTAACACTCACTGAGTTCAAGACCATAACTATATGAGTATGTATTTTCCAATTGATATTGCATAACGCGCGTCGTAGGTAAGTGAAGAGAAGTGTTGTTCCCTAGTTAAACTGATCACCAACCGCACTGTTATTTGTTCCCCAAGTGCAGTACTTCGTCACCCACTAAAGGTTTCCACAACTGATTTTAGGCACCTACAACAATTTTCACGACAATTTGAACCATCAACCATTGTTTATTGAATGTTGAACCGTCACGCTTAGTACACTGCGGTACTAAAAACAGAAATTACCATAACCCATAGGTGGGGTGTTGGGTGGAACTCCTTCTAGTTCGTAATTTCAAAAACAATACACACAAGTCTGCGACTTTCGTGATTCATTATACCTCGGACGATGTATCCTTCGCGCAAGGAAATCAATGTTGTCCCCTCCCAAATAACCTTCTCCCAGACAGTAGTCGGCACAATCAATATTTTAGCGGTTGTCATGTGCTGGGTGTGTAAAAACAGCACTGTTTCTATGGAAGAAGGAAAAGCCTCACCAAATACATCGCCATGCCACCAGGATGAATTTAAGATTAAAGCAATATTCCTCATAACAATGTTCCTTTTTCAAATAAAACCGGAACCCAAAACAAAAATGCAACGGGAAAAGCAGCCCACAACCAAAAACAACAACACACCAGTGACAGGGTCGGAAATTATTGATTTTTTTTTTTTGACTGCCGTGTGCAGTTTGTTTCCCATTTTCCAATTGACATCCAATTATATACAAATATCTTCGTTATTAGTGTGAAATATGGTACAAGAGAAACAGAAACTAAAAGAAAACATGTTAATCCACTTTCGGCGTTAGTACAATTAATTAATATTTGAATATAAAATGCCCACTACTGTGAAATTAAAAGCAACTCACACGATCTACTCACCAATTACTCAGTGGAATGCACGGGAACTTGCTTAGCTTTTTTTTTTTTGGTTTTTTTGGGTAGTTTCACGGAATGGATTTGATTTTTGTTTTGTCGGTGTAAATCAATTAAAATTTCATTTGGAAAGCAGAAATTAAAAAAAACAAAGATTCACCTGCACTGTACACTGACTGCACCACTGACATTAGATTAGAAGAACAACGACCGACCGACGAAACGATGACGATTTTCCATTTCTTTTGTGTGGTTGGTTTGCTCTTGCTCGGCTCGGCTAGAGAGATGTAGAATAGGCGCCCTTTGGTCTCATTTGCATGGGTTAGAGGGAGATGAATTGATTTTTGTGCGGTGAAAAGAAAGTTAGAAAGTGGCAGAGAGGGTCAATTGTGTTATGAGTGTGTGTGTGTTTTTTTTCATGTTTTCTTGCAAACAAAATTTTTTTTGCATTTGTCAGAGAAATGTCAAAAAGCAGTGTAGGCAACTGAATAGTGGAAAAATTGAGATTGTAGGGTGATGTAATGTGTTGTTGGTTTTTTTTTTTAACACAAATGAAATTATTTAATGTGAAAGAATGTTTCCTCTCTAATATAAACTCATCAGCTGCAAAGGGATCAGTAATAATTCAAATTTAAGTTTTTTAATAGTTCGTTTGTCAAAATATCTAGTCTAAGCTCCATACAATAACAATGCACAAGAAACACTACACATTGTAATTCGACCTTAAGTCATGCGGTCAGCTTTCATTAGGGGGGTTCAAATGATCCGGTATACCGGACCGCCTTGCAGTATGGTTGCCGGACAGACCAATGTCATTAGCGTTCGAATGGTCCGACCGTGCCATCAGACTTCACTTTTCAAGTGAATTTCAGAGATGGTGGACGTACTCGTAACAGCGCTTCTGATAGATACAATTTCAGAAAACGAAAGAAATCGAAGAAAGAAAAACGAAGCGAATTTGGGTGGATTATCCAGCGGATTACAGAATTTTCCCAAGATGGATGCGGAAACGTATAATAAATTGTTGGCGAAAGTTAAACTATATGTATATTAAACGACAAAATATGAAAACATGAATATGAAAGATGAATATGAGAGATTCTATCTCACCCAAGGAACGACTTACCGCCACATTGCGTTAGTAAACATAACTTTATTATTGCAATTGGTACAGTGATCTCAATTGATGAAAATTTCTTTACAAAACCATCTAATAAATTCAAAAGATTCCTTTTTTTCTTTCCTTCTAATTAAATTAAAAAGATCCACCCAATATGCATCATAAAAAAAATACCCACATAAATACGCAAATACGCATTTTGGTAAACACCCTCAGTATTTACCCTCAAAGGATATTTAGCAGGTATATGCTCGTCACCCGGTCAGACACGATTTCGCACGGCCAGCCCTTTTAATTATCCGCGCACAACCGCACGCATTGAATAATTTTCGAAAATGAAATTTCCTCAAGGCCGGATCGACACGCGTTTGAATGGTCCGGTATGTCGATCCAACCATCAAAAAATTTTGAAAACCATCCGGTAAACCGGACCGGCCGTCGTTTGTTGCGTTCACATTGAACAAATTCCGTCGTTCCGGTATGACCGTCCGGTATGACCGTCCGGTATACCGGATCATGTGAACCCCTCTATTGATCAAAATTAGACAGCTAATATTTAAGTACCGCCAAACAGAAATACTTTGACCGATTTTAAATTTTAAACCCTTGCAGAGGTTCCAAAACCGACAATTTATACGAAAACTTCACCACACATCCGCGGGCGTTGCCATACTAACAAGATTGCAGTATTTTCGAATGTTTAAGACTGCTGCACGTTAAATTATTAACGAAAAAGGTTCCGGTCAAAGTTTTACCCCGAAAATTTTAACTCTGACTGAAACTTTTTTAAGTAGAAATATTCAAATATTTTTTATGATTTTAATAAAAAAAAAAAGAAACAACAACTGTTTTTTCTTGGGCTTTAAATATATTTTATGCTTCAAAAACTGCAGAATAAAAAAAGAAAAAAACAAAAAATAAATACAAAATATAATGTTTTATATCGAAAAAAAAGGCACAATAGGATTCGTCAGCAACCGCAGTGCTAAGGGCTGTTCAGCTCTCCCGAACAACAACAATAATAATATACCGAAAATAAGGTACTAAATAAGTCTTGGTTTCTGTAAGAATTGAGATAAAATAATATATATTTAGTCCTTTTTAAAGTAAATAAATATAGTAAATATTGGTTAGAACTATTCTCACTAAGTCTTCTAGTGATGAAGAAGAGCCAAGCGGCTCTGGGAAGAGTGATTCGATTCTCATTTTCACTTCGTTCCCAACCTCTGGCAAGATATCAGGACATGGTGACTCCAACCGTTTATTAGAAACTGAAGCTTCTGCCAAATTCTGCATTAGACCTCCTTGAAGCTCTTCTATAATTATTGCTTAACCAGGTATCACTTTCACATTGCTCCTTTTCTTGCATTTCTTTCAACATATTGATGACACATGAAGAAACATTTTCTGAGGCCTTCTCCTTGCTTCATTCGGCACTCTGCTCAAAACCTGTTAAGGATCGAGCGGAACAATCCCACATATTTTGAAGCCAGCTATCAAATTTAAAGATATATTGTCTCTGTCCACCGACTTTTCAACAAGCTCTTTGAGCAACTTTGGAAATTTGTCTTTAGCCAAAGTTTGTGATGTTTTGGCTTTCATTTCTTTCCAGCTTTAAGAATTCCTCTCCAGGTTTTTTTAAGAGGCCCATTAAAAGCCACATCGAGTGGTTGCAATAAATGTGTCGAGTTCGGAAGAAAACATGCAAAGCTTATTTAACTAGCTTGTGCAGCTTCAATAAGCTCTACAGAAAAGTGACTTGAAAGGTAATGACATTTTTATAGATTTAAAAACCTAGGTTCAGAAAAAAAAATGCAATATGATGAAAATTAGAGCGGTCAACGTTAAACCGGTCAAAGTAAAACTGTCGGTCAAAGTTAAAAATTGACGGTCAAAGTTTTACGATTTTTGATTTTTTAGGAAGACGTTTATATATTTATGCATAAAACCTGAACCAAACGGCAAATCGTCACGATTTATACCTCAATTAAAAGAAAAAATAGTACTCTACTTACTCTGAGTATATTCAAGTGGATACCACAGCTTTTAAATTAAAAACACGGAACCTCTTTAAGGATCTAAAATTAACACATAAAATTTGCCCTGACACTTTTGAATGTTACCAGCTACATTTGAATATTTTCACCATAACTTTTTTACCTCAATTCAGGAAATATATCTAGGTTTCGATCCCCGCTTACTGCACTAAATTATCTCAAATAGAGATGACGCTAGAGTTAAAATAAAAGTTTTATCGATTTCGGTCAAAGTTATCATCACTGGTCAAAGTATTGCTGTTTGACGGTAATCAACTTTTCATCATTTGGATGCTTTCAGGCTAAAAAATTTGACTTTCTAGTTATCCGGCTGTTTGGTCCAATTTGCGAGGCATACTCCAGCTTCAAGTAAATACATGGGTGAATTGCTTGGTCCCTGTGTAAGTGTAGCTCAAAAGTGTTTGAATTTCTTCGCTCTGCAAGTGCTGAAGCTTTGCTAGTTTTGGCACGGTTTCATCATGCTAGTTAAGACTTCTTATTAGAGAATAGTCCTGAAAGAGTGTATATTCTTGTCATTTAAGTACGAAAGATAATGAAAATGAGACATAGATTGGGCTGAAAATCCTCGACTTCCTTTAACAGCGTCCAAGTCTATTGATCATGAAAACTACAGAGGAAAAGCACAAGCGCGATGGATGCTTCACAACAATCAACGCACTTCTGGCACAATATCAGTGATGAACTCCTTATGGGTGCCTTCGATGGAATACTGAAAAAATAAGTTATGATTCAACGACGTTGTGAACTCTTTTCTTAACATACTGAAGCGCCGATTGCTTGCCTTCGGAGGTAGTCGCCCTAGATCGTTTCGAGACGAAAGTCCTTCGTCTGATCTATGGTCTTGTCTGCTAGACGATACAACGACGAACTCTACGGGCTGTACAGCGACATTGACCTAGTCAAAACAGTCTGAATACGTTGACTAAGATAGCTGGGACATGCAGAGCGGATGAACACTAGCGTTCCAACCTGGAAAATCTTGAAATCTACTACAATCGTGGCTCAGGTGGCGCGCGCAAGTGGAAAGGAACCTCAAACCAATTTGGCGTGTGAAACTGGAGGCAGCTAGATAACGATCGAACTGGCCGGAGACGCTTTTTGGTTAAGGCATCATAAGTAAGTAAGCTTTACCAGATGCTCTGCGTGGTTGTTTTTGCTTATATTCTCCCTCCTGACTGCTGTACTGTAAGTGGATTGCTCCGTCTGTATCCCTTGGGTAGCAATTTGCCTATTTTTCATTACCGTATGGAACTTCTGAGTCACCTTATTTCATGGTGCACGTTGTTTTTTCCCGCATCACTCTTACAATTTCCTTTGTCGGTGCTAAGGCCGATGTTTTCCTTGTCCAATGTGGTAGAATTCTCCGTAACGCTTTCTGGAGATCACTGTAATCTTTCTGAAGCACTAACGTGCACTAAACTGAAAACAGATAGGTACATATTTCTGTTATAAATTTCAGCTACGTTTACCACAATGACATATATTTTTGTTTGAGTCAATGATTGCCGTGATACGTTTTCTAATGATACACCTGAAAAAATCGACATTGCCTGTGTAGCTCGTGCACGAGACTAAAGAATAAGTATGAACAAATGTTTCCAAAGTGCCATGAGTGTAAGGCTCTAGACGATTTCAAAATTAATGAACACTTGGTTGGTTTCGATTTGAAATTCAAAGGTTTTTTTCAAGCTCTTTCCTGACGTGAAAATGTTTTGTATAATCGATGGGCTAGGCTCGAACACTCATGAAATCCACTCGGTGTCAATCTGTAAACGGACAACACACTCAAAAATGTATTTGCAGGCATCATTTGCTAACCCATATACTTTCTATTTGTATTCCCCAGTCATAAATACTGCAAAAGGTAAACAACATCTCCATTTAGTTCTTCGGGGGTTATTTTCGAATCCATAGTGTGTGGGAGTCAACCTAGTAAAGATTAGAGTGCAGTGTAAGCTTTGCATAAATAAGAATTCACCAGACTTGTGTAAAGTATTTATTTCTGTCTTCTTAAGGTTACTCTGGTTCGGCGGACATGCGGCGAATGGATTATAAAGAATCGAACGATAGAACGACAACATTTCAACGAATTTTCTTTTGGTATTTCACCATTCTTACGTGGTGCTCTAAAATTTTATTCTAAATTTGTTTTCAGGTCTGAAAGTACTGCTTAGCAACAACAAGCCTGCACTTAGCTCTAAAATGCTCATCATTCAACATGTCAAAGTTCGTCACTACACTGCAATTCGTCATCCTTTCATCTCTAAAACAATTTCATCATCATCATCTTCGTGCTAATACCATCACTATGATCACTACGGCAAAGGCAGACCAAAAAAAAGCATCTTCCCGATGCAAACTCTGTTAGAGGCAGATTCAGATAGCAGCGGTTACATTGTATTAATCAAAATCAGAGTTGTTGACGGTTTACTACTTCTCACCACTTAGCTACGTCTTCTCATCATGCCACCTACTCAACGAATCATCTAGTTCATCAGATGCCATTAGTCTTCTTCCAATCAACTTTAGAAACGCTTCAAATCTTTTCCTCCAACTTCTTGTTTTTGTATGAAAAATCGACCCTTTCACAATAAATATAACTGCCCATACATATAGAACGATGGTCTGAGTATTGTTTCCATATACAAGGTGCTCCGCTCTCTCATTTGACGTTTATTTTAGGTCCATACGTGCTCTGGAAGCCAAACAATTAAAAGTTTACGCCTGACGTGTCTGGTTCAGTTGAATTTCCAGCTTTTCATTCAAATGTTTCTAAAGTACTAGTCGCCCAGAAATGTTAGTAGGTATCCCACTGAGACATTTTTTTTTCTCTAAATGAGGTAAAGGATGCTAAGCGACGAAATATTTTGATGCAGTCTTGTGCTCTCAATGTTGCTCTACATGATAGCGTTCTTGAAAAATTTGTAACATGAACCGTTATATGCTGACATGTCGAAATATGGAAAAATTCACTACAAACGGCGGCACTCAAATTTTTACAGATTATGGAGAATCCAATCACGTTTTTTATATACGTACAACGTTTAAATTTAATTGTGAGGGGATATAGCTCAGTGGTAGAGCATTCGACTGCAGATCGAGAGGTCCCCGGTTCAAACCCGGGTGTCCCCTTTGTACTATTTTTTATTTTACAGAATTTCTGAGTCATTCAACTTATTTTTTTTTTTGTTTGTCTATCAAACGTGCTTCTGACGCAAAGTCAAAAATAATTCATTCGCCTTGAAATACTTACGTCACCAAATTATTAAAATGAAATGATGCACTCCGAGTTCGAACGCAACGGCGACAACGAAAGCCAAATAACAAACACATTTGGTTTAGAAAAAACGCAAATTTACATATTTTATTTGCTTTAAACATTTAACATTCAAAATTGAATAAAAAGAAATGTATAAAGTTAGTAGGGAGGAGTACAAACAGGATAATATTATGACGCCTTGCCTTGTGAGACTGTGGTTAGTGGATAAACACGATGTAGATGAAGAGACACAGAACGACAGCAAAAAAAATGGAAAAGTTCCTTTTTAATTTGTACTTGTGGTCCAAGGCGTGGAGAAAGTTTCTGAACGAATCGGCTACGGACTCCTTTTGCGAGGTGCTGCGTCGTCCCACGATTGACGACTGGTAACGTTGAGTATCGCGCTTGATTGGAACGCTGCGCGGAGATTCTATTCCTTTTGTCAGTGGCTCTGCTTTGAGGCGTTCCAACCTTCTGGCGAAGTCACTTAGGTATGGAGTCTCTTCTTCTTCGTCCTGCTCATCTTCCTCGTCGGCGTATGCCGTAGTGTATTTCGTAGCCGACGCAATGGTTGCACCATAACCGCCAGTGGTGAAGCGGCGTGTGGTAGAAGACGAAGTGGTAGAGGACGCGGTGTTCGCTGTGTATCCAGAGCCCAGAGAGCTATAACGTGATGGCGGTAGTGTTGGCTTGTACAGTGGTTCTGGATCAATGTTGGTGTTGTTCACTACGGTTTTGCTGAAGGACAAAGTGCGATCTGGCTCAACCGAAACCTTTCGTTCGGGTAGTCTGAACAACGTTGGTTGCGTTTGTGGTAATGGACGCGGGAGTTGTTCAAATGTGTTCACGTACTTCGAAACATAATCATTATCAGACTCAGATTCAGTTTCATTCATGGTCGATGGAACAGTTGCGGCAGTTTCTTGACTGTACGACGTGGTTACAACACCTGTTTTTGACAACGAAACTGATCGTCGGGATCGGGGCAGTATAATTTCATTTGCTTCTCGTTCACCTCTCTCCGCTACTTCCAACAAAATCACATCATCCTCGTCCTCGTCGTCCTCTTCAAGAACAACAGCAGTTTTCCGTTTCTGAGACAGAGGAATATTTTCCTCAACTTGGGCTCGCACCGAGCGTCTTCTATTGACAATTTCGGCCGGTTTTGTTGATCCCGACAAAATAGCATCGTCCACAGTGGAAGTTACACTTGTCGCTGCAATTGTACGCCGATTGGTACGACTGGGAGGTCGCTTGGGGGCTTCCTCAACCACTGGGATGTCGACAGATGATGGAATCTTACTAACATGAATAGTTTCGCGACGATTTTTCTTCTTATCTGCAGGTTCACCGGTCATAGCAACACGCAGTCTCTTTATTAACAGTTTACGGCTGGTATCTGTAATGGGTACGTTTGGTAATCCAAATTCCAAGCACTTTTTCCGAAGTGACGCATTATCAAGGTTTTCTAAAGTGTCTTCTGACATTTTGATCAAATTCGATGTCATAGCTTGGCTCACGAACACACTAAAAAGTTTACAATTTTAACAATATATTGTGAGCTAATATCAAAGTACTCACGTTGAATTATATATTTTATGTAAATCGTACTTGACACGTTTGGCTTCTTTTTTTTTATTTCGAATCGAAGAGATGTCGCACTCGTTACGATTAAATATTTCAAACTTACTTTCCAAGCGGTCGGCGGTCTTTTGAATTACACGAAAGAATGAAAGAGATGCAAAGTGATGCTTTCAATTTCTTTTTTGACAAATCACTTTCTTCTTCCACGATCCACAAAGTGTTGCTCATAGGTATGTTCGTTTGATATATACTTTGTGTTGTTCGCTTACGTCTGTTTCTTGGTAAATAAATTTTTGAAAAAAATAATTACGACAGCATATTATATTTCTCCATTTCACTTTTTATTTGAACAAAAAATATTGCACATTCTTATTATATTTAACAATTTGAATAAAGTGTAAATAAAAATATAAACATTTTAAAGAAATTCAACAAGATAACAATTGTTTTTAAACACTTTGGTGTAAAATGTAACTGGACGTACGTTGTGGAGCACAGAATATAATAATCTTTTTCAGCTGTTTTGAGTTAAGCAGAATAAAAAAAACTAAGGAAATTAATCAGCTAGGGAATCATTTTGCGAAATGCTGTGTCTTCCTTGAATTGGCGACTTGTTACGTTGAATATCGTGTTCGACTGTTTCTTTTGTCGACTGTTCCAATTTGAGACGCTCCAACATTCTGACGAAGGAACTTCGGTATGAAGACTCATTTCCTTCATCTTCCTCGTCTGACTCATCATCTTCCTTGTCGGCGTACTTCGTAGTCGACGCAGTAGATGAACCACAGCCGTAGGTTATAGAAGACGAAGTGAGCCCACAGCTAGGTGATGGTAGTGTTGGATCGTACAGTGGTTCTGGATCGATGATAGTAATGTTCACCACAGTTGTGCGGAGAGACGAAGTGGGATCTGGTTCAATTGAAATCTTTCGTTCAGGTAGTTCAAATAATGATGATTGTGGTTGTGATATTGGGGTTGCGACTTGCTCATACTTCAACGAAAAATCATTATCAAACTCGGATTCAGTTTCATCTATGTCCGATGGACCGTACGACACAGTTACAACACCTGTTTTTGACAGCGAAACTGACCGCCGATATCGGGGTGGTATGACTTCTTTTGCTGCTCGTTCACTTTTCTTCGTTACTTCCGGCAAACCCACATCATCCTCATCCTCGTCGGTTTCTTCAAGAACAACAGCGGTTTCCCGTTTTTCGTCGGGAGTTTGTTTTTTTGTCGTTAACGGAGTGATGGGAATACTTTTCTCATCTTGCGCTCGCACTGAGCGTCTTCTATTGACCGTTTTTTCCGGTTTTGTAGGTGTCGACAAAATAGCATCGTCCACTGTGCAAGCTGCTCTTGCCGCTGCAGTTTGACTGCGTGTGATGCGCTTGGGGGTTTCCTCCACCACTGTGCCATCAACAGGTGATGAAATTTTACTAACATGTTTAGTTTCGCGACTGTTTTTCTTCTTGTCTGCAGGTTTTTCGGTCATAGCTACACGCAGTTTTTTGATAAACAGATTCCGGCTGGCATCTGTGATGGGTACGTTTGGTAATCCAAATTCCAACCATTTTTTTCTGAGTGACGCATTGTCGAGGTTTTCTAAACAGTCTTCTGATATTTTGGTGAATTTTGATGTCATACCTTGGCTCTGGTACACATTGAAAACCCTGCAAAATACTCACGTAAAACGTATTTTATACGTTCAGTTCTTTTTTTTATTTCGAATCGAAAAAATTTCACTGCGAGTGAATATTTCTTATTAATTATTTGTTAGTCAGTCGGCAGTCTTTTTGAATTACGCAAAAGAATGAAAGAATTTACACAAAAGATAGGGTTTATCATCGTTCCAAGTTCCACAAAGTTCATGTAGTAGGTATGTTTGTCTGATAAATTTTGTGTTTGTTAAAAAAATAAAAATATATTTTGTTTTTTTTTAGTACGTTTTATTTCTCCATTCCATTTATTACATTTATTTTTCATTTAAACAAAGAATGTTATTGTTGCAGTGTTTTTTTTTTTTTAATATTACTTATTTTATCTAAGACAATTTAATTGTAGTTTTGTTTAGTTCTTGTGTATTATTTTCTTACTAAAATGTTTTAATGTGAATTTATTTCTCTCAGATAAGATCAGTAGGAATAGTATAAGTGTTTTTAGTGATTGAAAATGTATAAAAATTAAAAACAATCAGAATTATTTGCATAAGTAAATATGTGAATATAAATTTATGTCTATTTAACAATTTGAATAAAGTGTACATAAAAAATATAAATATTTGAAAGAAATTTAACAAGATAATAATTGGTAACAATTGTTTTTATTGGCTTTAAACACTTGTGTAAAAGGTACAGGACATGCGAGTGTTGAACAATATTTTAGACCATGTCGCTATGGCACTTATATACTTAACTAGTCCAAAGGCGATGGTGTCATAAGATTGTGAACTTACGCAATGGATTTGTCACAGATTTGAATGCCCTACCTGACTTTTTAAAACTTTTCTTCACCTCAGTTTTGAATGAATCAGAATGAGAAACTAAAGAATGCTTTAAGGGAGTTAAAGCTCTGGGTAACCGTATCGGTGTAAACCCTATACTGTGCCGCAGTAAAAGCAGAACCAATTTGACCCACATACAAAACTCTTAATTCTAAAGATGTCGAGTCTGGCTAGGTCGCTAAGGTCATTGAAGAAATACTCTCCTAGTGTTTTCCTCTTGAACCTTGATAGAGCAGGGCATGTGCAAAAGAGGTGAGTAATCGTTTCCTCTTCCTCCTCGTCTCTGCAGCTTCTACAGAAATCGTTAGAAGGTACACCCATTCTGATGGCATGTCTGCCAATAAGACAATGCCCCGTAAGGGCTCCTATTATAATTTTAATAAGTTTCCTGTTCACGAACAGAAGTCTTCCTGCTCTCTTCAGATCCAGGTTAGGCCAGATCTATTATTCCAGCTGCTGTAAGCTATTCTTCTAGCTTCACTATCGAGGCGGGATTTTATCGATTCTAAAGAGACAAGCGGTTCCCCCCCCATTTTCGGAGAGGATCCGACACGCGCCCTCCTTCGCCAGTTCGTCCGCAATGCAGTTGCCCGGAACGTCCCTGTGTCCTGGAACCCAGTACAGGGAGACGTCGCATCTGTCAGCGATTTCATTCAGAGATCTGCGGCATTGCTTTACCAACTTGGATTGTACTGTTTGTGATTACAAGGCTTTAATCGCTTCTTGACTATACCTATAAAGATAGTCAATAGATGGTCAAGTCGCTATCAATGTTATACCTAGATTCGGTCAGTAGTACATCTTCCAAACGTGTAATACAATGCCTAAAGGATCTGTCTGCCAGACCTAAACTAACTTAAGTGGTTAGTTTAGAGAGTCAGTTTGAAGTAGGTTTCACTTCATGGAAATATCGATGAAAACGAAAGTCAACATCCGGCTGAAAGCTGTTAAGAGGAATAGGACCTGCAAATATGTTGTCAGATTTATAGCAACTAGCACATTCAAATCATTGGTCATTTGGAGACCATTCTTTAAGGGAAAACGAGTTAACAACTGCAAATACAAGACAAGCAGAGTTCGCTGTTTTGTTCATAACAAATCGTAATTTTCAAACTTCTATAGTTCACCAGTTGCTAACACTCACGGAATATAAGTAATCGGCGTCCATTGTATAATAACAATCAAATGTCATGAATCCTTGAATACAATTGAAAAGACATTTATGGTATGCAGCAAGCCAATTATGCGATCCTAAGCTCATGTATTGAGCGTGTAAAATGTGGAGAATGTTAAAATTCGATTGCTTCACTTGATATGGGATGCAAACAATACTTGATAGAAGTTCATGGAATCAGCACAAAGTCCTTTAGAATGAGCCTATACTGCTCTCCGGATAGCTGCCTTGCTTTAAATGTTTGGAGCCTGAAATTTGTGGTTAGCAATGCGGGTTACGCAGCTAAGCAAGGGAATACATATCCGGGAATTACTGTATTTCGATTGGCTCGAGTTGGTACTGGTACCTTGATACTCGCCACTCCTTTAATCTCTGTAGCATCTTTCAAGCCGAAGTCATAGCTGTAGGTAAGGACACCACTTGGCTGCACATTAACCCAGCATCAAGGATATTTGTGATTTATGTCGACAGCCAAGCTTCGAACAGATCCGTTTGCAGTGAAAGATTGTCACGTGTCTCTGAACGAGGTCGCAATGTCAAACCTGAACACTGCTCTAGTACGGCCAATATAAACAGTTGTAAGAAAACCAAAATGATTTGATTGAAGAAGAAGTGTACCTCTTTTCTAGAGGACACCACTTCAAACTAACTAACGACGAGCTAAATCGAGGAACTACACGAACGCAAAAAAGTTGAAATCGAATCTCTTCATGAACAAATAGGGTGGACTGAGTAACAAGTGCTACATTATATGCTAACGCTCATAGCATTGGCTAGCACAAACAGAGTTCATTTCATTTGGGTACCGAGCCCTAGCGGATATGAAGGTAATGAAAAGGCAGATGAACTAGCCAGAAAAGGTTCTGCATCAACCTTTATGATGTCAAGACCATTCTGCGGCCTTCCTACAAGCACATCAAAAAGCTGTACTAACAATTGGCTAAAAGCACAACATTACTGGACAGAAACGGAAGGTAACAGACAAGCTAAAGCTTTTATATCAACCTCTTCCCAAAAAAAAAGAACGAAACAACTTCTTCAACTAACAAGAAGTTAGATTCGAATCGTCACAGGCTTTCTAACTGGACACTGTCGGGTTAAAAAATATCTCATGACTATGGGAATAGCACAAGATAACACGTGTAGGATGTGCAAACAAGGACGAAGAATCAGCAGAACACATACTTTGTCACTGTAAGTGCCCCATAAAAACACGTCATAGATTTCTAGGTAAACACTACCTCATCGTCGGTTTCATCGCGCACTTCGGCATCATGGAGGAACTCTAAAGAAGAGGATATCACAATAGGCCCGCAGTGATAAGCGACTAAGGACCACCTCAAATTCATATCTAAACTAATATACTAATGCTCTTCAATGTCCTTAGAAATGCAATGTCTTTGCATCAAACATTTGCATCCTCATTCGATATGTTTTCAAACATTACACCAGCCTTCATGACGATTGCTAAAAAGCCTATTCCTTGATCGTGCCCATGAGAAGGGATCTCAACCAACTTGGCATGTGAAACTGAAGGCAGTTAGCTAACAAGTGAACTGCCTGGAGGCCCGGGTCCACTCTGGATTGTATCTATGCATTCCACTCATTATGCACAATACCATTTAAAAGTAAATTATTGTGTGTTAATTTGATAAAAACAAACGCATGTGTGTGTGTGTGATGAAAGTTTTGCTTAAATATTAACAGTAAGACAATTTGTTTTGCCACTAAATGTATAATTAACTACTTTTTTTTTCGCGCAATTACTTCACAGTAATTTTGTTTAAAATCTGTTAATTTTTTTTCATAAGATTTGGGCATGTTATGTTCTATGTTTTTCAACATATTTCTCTCTATTTACTCATCTATTCTTAACAATTTGTAATTGTTCCTAATATTATATTTGTTAGTTCTCTTTTATAACATTTTAATATTTTTTTTTTCTTGTTTTCATTATGCATTCTATATAAACTTTTATACCAAGACACACTTTCTTCGCTTCGATATTAGCTACTTGTTTTTTATTTTTATTTTTTTAGAAAAGCAATTTTGTGATTTCTGAATATGTATCTAATCTTAATTTCTATAACACAGTCCTCGGTTCCATATTAGAAGGTGTAAAGTAGGTTATTTAATTGGACAGAAGAGAATATCAGATTTATGTAATCAAAATAAGAATTGTGACCTATCTAAAAGTTAGTTTTACTACAAGATATTGTTTTTAGGCTGACTAGATGTCAAACACTAAAGGAACGCATCAGAAAGGATCTTTTGTTGTCGATAAAATCATTAAGAATCTAAGGGAAACTGCTTCCGTTAAGACCGAACTAGTTTTGATCAGATGATTGCAAAATTTCATGCCCGATTTCAAAATAAAACACAAGGGGTTACATTTTTAGGAAAACAATTTTATTAATCGATTATATAGTCGCCCTCATTTTCTACAACTGTCCCCGAACGTTTCACAACCTTGCGGATTCCGCTTTCATCAAAAACTGAGTGGTTTCCCTTCTAAAAGCGTCGTAAGGTAGTTTCCGAGGTTTCCCAATCCCTCTGAAAAGATTCTGTGGCGCCCTTGAAAAAGGAAGAAAAGTAAAAGTCGAGCAACCCTTAGCTACAACACGGTGAACCCACCCCAGCTGAGTGGCCGGCGCAGGCAACACCCAACAAGCTGCAGTTACGCTGAACGGGTTAGATCCCGCCCTAGACAATTGTCATTCGGAAAAAAGCGCAACAATTGACACGACAACTTCCACGAACTGAAACAAATGAATATCTGAAGGAGCAAGGGCTGGAGAATACAGTGGGTGCTGAAGGATTTCCCATTTTAACTCCTTCAGTTTTTACAGCGTCTGTCATGGTGGAATATGACACCTTTTTGGAACCTGACGATCTTCTTGAACTATCGCATTGAGCTTAGAGAGTTGCTTACTGTACTTGTTCGCAGTAATTGTTTCGCTAGGTGAAAGCAGCTAAAAAAAAAAAAAAACGATTCCCCTAGAATCCCACTAAACAGACAGGACTACCTTCATTTGGATGCAAGTCAGCTTTTCTCATCTTCATCTGCTTCTTTCCTGCCCCTTTTTCTTTACTCGTTGTTGTACAGGATCAACTTTTCGTCACCTGATATGACTCGATCCAAAAAAGGTTTATTTTTCAGACGCAAAGACGCGGTCCAGCTTTCTTCTTCCGTCAAAGAATGCAGCACCCACGTCTCGAGCTTAGAAGTGCATCCAAGTTGCTTAAAATGTCGAAATACTGACGAATGGTCAATATTTAGTTTCTCAGCAATCTCTTGAGTCGAAATTCTTAGGTTATTTTCCACTAAGCCATGTACAATGTCAACATCAATGCCGGAAGGCCGTCCAGGACGGGATTGATCGTCCAAGTTAATACCATCGTTGCGGAATCAAGCAAACCACTTTTTAGCTGTCCTAAGAGCAGGAGCACGATCTGAATAAACGCGCTGAATGTTTTTTGATGCAGTTCGAACCTCAGTCCTTTTCGAAACTCGTATAGCATTACCTGACAATGGTGTAACTTTTAGATTATTTCTTTTCACACCTAAATTCACTCAATTCAACGGGGTTTAGCAATAAAATTACCTATCCACTGGTATAAAAAAGCTCCATTAAACCAACACTAGCAATCAATCTTTTCGCCACGTATGAAGATCAGGCACGAACTATCAATATGACTTCACATGGAAACCATCCTTCCAAACCTCTTCCAACTTAGAAAGGCAATCATTGGGGCGAACTGGAACAGCTTGCTGTCCTTCATCCGTAACCTTCTGACATCTTCTGGAGTGAAACAACTCATCTAGGAAACATAAGGAAAGGCACAATAGGAATCGACAGAAACAGCCAAGGGCTGTGAAAAATCCTTCCGCACATAATTATCCTTATTAGCAACTGAGTGTATACGTTTCTTCTGAAGCCGGGAAAGAGGTATGACATGAAAGCGACGTCCTTTAGACCGACGGAGGAAGGAATCTAAAAACTGCTTATAGAGCTCGTATGTTTTGGAAACAGTACTACATCAACTTGGGGAAATTTCACAGAGGTTAGCATATTGGGACGACGACAACATAGCGAAGCAGGGATCTACCCCCGAGCGTCTGAGTCGTGAAAATTGTAGAGGTCATGATCGATAACAGAAATAATGGCATGACATATTGGAAACAAGCCGAAATGGCGATTGAAATGAGAAAGAGGATGGGAACACAGCCGGATAAATACTTTGTGAGTATCCAACAATGGCTATCAGTATAAATTATGAAAGGAGGGCATCTCTGACTATGACGACTCGTACAAAAGTGACGAAAAGGGACACAATGGGGTGGTCTGTCTCTTCTTAAAGTTATTCTGAAAACGGAATGCTGAAGACAGAATTAAAAAAATCACTTAGAACTGTAAAAAAAGGTCTTGGGGAACAGTTAGAGATTACAACAACAATAAACTAGGGGACTACAACATATGAAAAAAGCTAAATGAACATTGATGCTCCAGCCCGACGAGTTTTCCTCCCCACCCTTGCGGAACTAAGCAGAACAGAGCGACCTTACCTTGGATGACGTGAGCAAGTGTAGAATGACCACCACAAACTTGGCGTACGCAACTGTCTAAAGATTGTGCTTACTGAAGAGGCTTGCTGGTTGAGGTCCTGGTTCATTTCATCTAAGCGCCACCTTTGAAGTACACTCTAGACAGAAAAGTAAAATGGAAGGCCAGTTTTATTGATGTGTTCGGCAGTTTCATGTGGATCGAGACTAAATCAGTTTGTGTTGGGTGAGCTATAGTCAATCTGTAAAGGTCAGTGATGTGCGTGATGCAAAATACATAAACGAGTCAGGAAGGCCACAATAGCTCTTTACTGCTGCCATAATTTCATTAGCATCAAATGTTTTCAAAACTGATCTAGATTGCTTCTTGTTTTTTAAAGAGAACGCTTGGCAATGAACGCGATCAAGAAGACCAGTGAACATCTGCAGATGGCCAAAAGTCATTAAGTGCCGCGTCCTAGATGCCTGGTGTCTGTAAAAGACGAGATGTCATCTCAATCTGACAGTAGATTCGAAAGTAGACTTAAAGGAAAACTGATGAGCATTCGAAGCAAGATGCTGTTTGCGGGCGAAATGTTGAAGATACAGAATGCAACTGGCTGGAGTACCGCCTGTGGAATAATCGCTTAAACAGTATGAGACAGCAAACATTTTCTCAGTGTTTAATCGAGTTGATTCGCAAAGTCCTTGTCTAGAATGTGAAGGACAGATTTGGTGCTCCAGATCAGACTTGAGTCTTAAATAAAGGTTTTGGGCGAATTAAAGTAGATTTGCTTACCCCACAGAAGGGTTCGGGTCCAATAAATGTTATTGACGGACCATCTTTTGTCTGTAAGTCGGTTTTTCATTGCCCACAAATCGACTCTGTTTGGTCTAAGATTACGTTGCAGGTTTCAAGGTCACTAGTTTGGATTTGATGACAGGCGAGTCAAGCGCTTTTGGGGAGGCTTGACTGTCTGAAGTCGCACACACTGATTGTTAGCAAAGAACTCGGCTTGGAATATGGTCGTGTATGCACCAAGACTGACTGAGAAGTTCATACATGGTGATTCTCCAAACATTTCGGAACCAGTTTCAGTACCAGTACCAGCAGCCAGAGCAGCTATTCGCATTTTATAGAACTTCACCGTTAGTTCAACCTGCGGGTTGCCTGACCATTGCAGTGTCTTCCGACCCGAGATAATGGCAATCAAGGAAGCCCTACCATGGCTGAGGTATTCACTCTGGATATCACAATTTTTAATGACAGTCAGGCGGCGATAAAATCCCTGGTCTGTCACCTTTATCTCAGAAACAGCCTTAAATTGCCGCTTGTCTCTTAACGGGATGACTGAGCAATTCAAGATTCATCTTATATGGGTGCTGGGAACTCACAAGGGAGGACACAACTCTACCAATTCTACCGGAGAAGGGTTATTTAAGCATGCCTCTCGTCACCTGCAAATTGCTACTTAAAAGAAAAGCGATTGACATCGCCAAAAAAGGTAACACCTGCTTCATCACCAAGCAGATTTGGCCAAAGCTGAATCACAAATGCACCCACTGTCTCATCAGACAGAAAAGACTGATCATCGGCACCTTAGTAGGTGTCTAAATAGGACATTGCACTATCAGCAAGCACGTTTATAGGCTGGGCTTCCTCTACAATGATTTTTGTAGAAGCTGCATGGACGAGGAGGAGAAGTACATGTCCGGCCCTCGCAGCTCTTAGAAGAGTATACTTAGGAGTCAGCTTCCTTCAAAATCTAAACGTACTGGCTGACATCAACATGAGAGCCCCAGCATTTCATATCAAGCTCACGCTGGTTCTACGGGTAGTATTTCCGGTTGAAGTACATATCGATGTGGACCTTATCCGGTCTAAGTGAGGTTGCAACTTGCAGCCTGCCACATCAACTTAACCTTACCTTCAGTACCAGAAAGTGATGGTTGGAGTTTGTGGTTCTCTCAGTCCTGCCTTAAATTGAGTAGTTTATGTTGAAGTAGCATGATGAAGATTGTTCCGTGCTGCAGTGTTTCAAACAAGGATAGGTGACTTACTTCTATAGGACTTTGGGATAAAATTCATTGAGTGAAAGAGTCGATGGGTGCCCAGTTTGGCTTCCATTCGTATGAATAGAAATTGAGTGCAACAGTTGGTGTTGTGTGAAGGCATCCTGTCCTCAGATGGGGCCAAAGATGTTGGATTTGCGGATGACCTTGCTATAGTTGTAACAACAAAACTACTGGAAGAAGTGGTCCAAATTGGCAATGAAACCATTGCAATTGTTCAACGATGACTAACATCTGTCAGCCTTACGCTAGCTGAACACAAAACGGAAGCTGTACTTATCACCAGTAGAAAACGAAGAGAAACCATCACGAGATAGTATCCAAAGCGGCTATTAAATACCTTGGCGTTATGATTGTAGTAAATCCTTGCGTGTGAATGCCTCTATGGTGCCGATTATGCCGAATATAGGAGGACCAAAATATAGCCCGAGACTTCTCTTAACTAAAGTAATCAGATCAGTAGTGTTTTATGGATCACCAGTTTGAGCCGGAGCTATGACGGTGAAAGCATACAAACGCAAAATCATAGCAGTAAATCGACTATGTGCGTTAGGAGTGAGCAGCGCTTTCCGTACAACCTCGGATCAGGCAGCTTGTTTTGTGGCAGGAATGCTACCGATCGATATACTGGCAGAAGACCTATAGAGAAAGTTACTTAACCTAAACCAACAGGAGCAGCGGATATTATCCAGTGATGCGGACACAACAGAACGGAACGAAAACGTGAGGGAGTGGCAGCAACGCTGAAATCTTTCGTCTAAGGGCCGATGGACATACCGACTTATTCCGGACATCGAGACCTGGATAAGCCGCAGACACGGCGAAGTAAACTTTTACATTACACAACTGCTAACAGGACATGGCTGTTTTTTTCCGGTCATATCTACAACGGTTGTCCATCTTGCAGTGATACTCCCGAGGACATGGATCATGTATTCTTTCACTGCCCAAGATTTCAGTTACAAAGAGAAGCAAGAAGTGGAAGAAACACCAACTCCTGAGAGCATTGTGCAGCACGTGCAAGATTCGGAAAATAAGTGGAGCACAGGGAGTTCCTACGCCAAAGATACTCGTATACGCCAAGAGTTTACACGACTAGAGCGAGAAAGGAGAGAGAGCGAGGAGAACGCAAGAAACAGCGCAGAGAACACATGCAGACACATATTTGCAGAGATGCACAGCCTTACAGAGATACACAGACAGACAGATATACGAACATACATGCGAGAGAAAACATACATAGAGAAAAGTAGCAGAGGCAACTACTTACATAGAATGTTCTAGACCTTTCGTGCAATTCACAAACATCCCCAGACGTACAGACACACACAAATCTGTCGACAGGAGGCAGCAGCTCGGCTGAAACCCCCCCAGGATGAAATGCAAGAATTGCGGTACCATGGGGGAGCATGGGTTAGATGTAGAGGTAGTTTTAGTGTGGGTTAAGGTCCTACCTTTGTTACAAAAAAAAAAAAAAAAAAAGGCATCCAGTAATGTAGGTTTCGGCTAGGCGTTGGACGCGTTCTAATTGTTTCTTGTGGATTCTTCACTATTGGGTTTAAAAGATAAATATTTATAAAAACTCTACTCACACCTTCTAATTTGGAATGGGACTGAAAATATTTCATATACTCCCCCCATATACTATTTTCTCTAATCTGTTTCATTTACGTAAAAACAATTGTTATATTCATCTGCTAGTTTTTGTTTTTTTTTTACATATAAATCGTGATGTATATATCTAAAATCAAAATGTTCATAAAGTGGTCTCTTGCTTTTTAATATACATATACATATAATTAATTTTTTCTTCTTCTATATACATATATATATCTTCTTCTAGTGTTAAATATTTTTTTTTTTTTTAAAAGGCTTTCTTTGTCACTAAATGTATAAGTTAATAAAATTTCATATTTTTTTTTTTAATTTATATTTTTGTTCTATTATAATAATTTATTATTTAGTTTTATTCTCTTTGATAACTGTTTTCATTAACTAAACAAATAAATTCTTAGATTTGTCAGTAAAATTAAAAATAAGGCCCGTGGATATAATATACGAAAAAGCTTAAAAAAAATGCTTGTACAGTTTTTAAATATGTTTAATATATTTTTAATTAGCAGATAAATGTGGTAATGTGGTATCTTTTAACGGGTCAAAGAAATGACATAAAATATGCAGTAACAGATGTATATAAATTTTCATATAAAATTGATTTATACAAATTGTTTAGTTTAATTGTTAATATTTTGTTTGCATATTAGTTGATAATTTATTAATATTTTTATTTATTTATTTTTTTTTTCCTTTTTTCATTGGTATAAAAAATAGAAAAGGGATTTAAAAAATTACGAAAGGTTTTTTTTTTGTTTTAAATGTTTATTTTTTCTTTGTTTTTTTTTATATTAGAATTAATAGAAAAAATGGTTGTTCGTTTTGTTCAAGTTAAAAAGCTTGTAAATAAATATATATATAATTTTTTTTTTTTAAATAAACATGTACATATGTAGTATATTATAAGAATTAAAGTGATGTCTGAGGATAATCGTTTAAAGGTTATTTTTGTTGCTCATAATAATAATAATAGAGTGAACAGGGTTATTTTGTTTAACTTTTCTGTGGTACACTTAATGCATGTTTTTTATTTTATTTTTTATATTTACTATTTTCTTTTAATTCATCCTTTTGCTAATCGAATGAAAAGAATTGTTGCTAAATACTTATCGACTGGGTTTTGTTTTTTTGAAATATGCTTGTGAAATGGTGAAATTGTGACCGTTAACAGGACGTGTGATACTAGGGTCCACCGCATATATGCCGTACATGAGGCTAGCATTCGCAGCGCGGCCTTTTATATTGCGAGGAAGAACGTTTGCACAGAATAAGTCGGTTGATTCAGTTGTAGATGAGGATTGCCTACTTCTGGTCAATCCAGCCTTTATAACCTCAATCAACACAGAATAAGTCTATTGATTCAGTTGTAGATGAGGATTGACTACTTCTGACCAACCTAACCTTTCAAACATCAAGCTTTTATTTAAACTGGGGGAGTGTTGTGATAGATCGCCTCCTCGTGGTACACCCTGGATAAAGCTAAATGATCTATCGCCTAAGGAAGCCAGAGAAGCAAGATAACTCTCTTGGCCATATTACAAATTAATAATTAGCAAATACAACAAATCAAAGCCAAAGTTTACTATTTCATCATGGCTAACATAACCGGGGCTCTTCAGCGTCAACTGACAAGGCGCGTCGGACCTTTTGTTAAAATATGTCAGCTTAACGTCGAAGGTGTTAGAAAAGCCAAAAGCGACTACAGTGCTCCCCGGATAGCTGCCTTGCGAGTTTTTCTGATTTATTTAGGCACTTGAAGCCTCAAATTTTTTATTAGCAATGCGGGTTACGCAGCTAAGCGAGGGAGTACGTATCTGGGTATTACTGCTTTTATCTAAACTTTTATTGACTAACTACATCGACGTAGTCGTCATCCAAGAGATGAAGACTGCATCAGACGCTGCTCAAAAGGTGAGAGGTACTGTCGCTGGCTACTGTCAGATCGGATGCATCTTCCACCAATTATACAGGCCAGCAACTTATGTCAGAAATGGCATAAAGGACATAAAACTAATTAGTACAGACTCAAGCAACAACATCTTTACAATAACAATCCAAATTGGGGGCTGGTAGTACAATGGACCTGTTTTTGTGTGCTCCAGCGTGGTGTTCCAACACCCCGACAGAAAGAAAAAAAAAAAGAATTCCAAATTGGGGGCCTCTACATTGTAAAACTATGCAAACCCCTGCTACACCATGACCGCCTTACGTTCTCGAAGTCCCAGATCAACCCACAGCTTTCATTGGCAACTTTAACAGGAGAGATGAAATTAATGACGACAATGGTGACAAGCTTACGCAATAGGCGAACTAATTTTCGACGCAAAAGACAAATCGACCTTTCACTCTCAGAGATGGCGAACCCGGATCTATGATTCGTAACCTGCGATGCGTAACACCAAACTCTCCTTGCTTCCAGAACAGTTTTTCCACTCTGTGATTCTACTTAGATACCTTAACCTAACTTAACAATGTAATGGCTCTAGGTTTTATGTCAAAAGCCCTCCTGTGCTCGTTGGGTAACTCATTCGTACCCGAATGAGGTAGGCGCGGCTCCCTGCTCCCTGTGCGCCAGGATTGGTAAATGTATACTACTTACTTAGGAAACTCTGGCCGGTCTATAACAAAACCAGAATCAAAAGAATTTTGCGAAAGGATGCGAACTCCCTCGTCCAGAGTTCCACAAGGACATTCCACACTTTCTGTTATTCACCACCTAAGATTTAAAACTGTAGGTCAACATATCTTTAAAGACATAAACAAACTTTCTAAAGACTTGTGCAAATTTATTAGACACTCAGGTTGGTTTCAATCCTAACATCTCTACTTGTAGTGTAGTTTGGGGGACAATCTCTCCCACTGCCAACTCACTAACCTAACTTATCCTAAGTTGCACTCACGAAACAGAATAACAATCAAATTCAAACTACAACGGAGATCCGTATACTATCACACTTCGGACACTTTCTCTGAATATACACTCTTTGAGGTACAGAAAGGGGGCAATAATGAAGGCCCCTCAACAGACAGAGCAGGTAAAATAAAACAGTTCTCGTGAGACTCAAAGTAAGTTGTCCTGGAAATCCCCGTGGATTTGCATCACTCTTAGTTTCATCGAAGGTTTCATCCTTATATAGATCTACATTCAAATGGAAACTAGTCTACACACACTGGCCATCGCACTTTTGCACACTTATGCAATCTTCTCGGTAGAACTTGGCAAATGTCCTGCAGAGATCTTGATAATTAACTAATGTGGGAAAACAGTCTTGAGATTGAATTCCAACACCCGTGGCTTCTGATGTTCGGACAGCGCCTTAGCTCAGCTATTGTGAAATTAAAGCTCTTCTTAGAAACCAAATCTTAAATCGAAAAAATGGCCGCTCTGCAAGGGATTTCAACCCATAAAGGGTGATCCTTCCAATGGGATCACTGATGTTTTCAAAAATGTGCACTCTGACACGAAGCCCCATCCACTGGCATTCATGATTGCGCTCATGCCGGGAATGATATTCATTAGTGATCGTGGATGTCCAGCTTAACCGATATAATTCAGAATGATTAAGCTCCTCTAGGAACACAAAGGGACAAAGAGAGAGAGAGAGTTAATTGAAAGCAACATCTTTCATCACTGATCAAGCCAAGCAAATCCCAATTGGAAATTCCACAGTGTCAATGGGGACCATGCGACAACAAGGTGGCTTCAACTGCACTCAGAACCTGACGATGAGGACATTTTCTCCCGGTTGACGATTGCGAGCTGGTGGAGGCACATAGCAAAAGATAATGCAACTTAGGCTCTAAGTCTTGAAATGAGCTTCACTATCAGCCTTCCCGACAGAAGTGATTGAGTGAGTCATCAGCGAAGAGGAATTCACGTTCTAGACTGGTGGGTGTAAATTGGAAAGATAGGTGTCCAATGCGGGGACTGGGCAAATGATGAATATAGAACAGCAGATGACCTTGTCCGTGCTCCTCCTGTTGAAAGAATTCCATTCAGTAATACAAACGAGAAAATCAATGATGAAGCCTCAAGTAGAGCAAAGAGAGTCCTTTCTGTAAATAAACGAAGTTGTCCACATGGAAGAGGAAATGGAATTTCTTTGACATCTGCGAATGCCCCAGCTACAGAAGACTTAGATAACACTGACAGAGTATCAGTTTCGATTTAATTGGTTGTGAAGTAATGACTGTCGTTTAAGGGTGCAAATATATGTAACTTAACGAAAAAAAAAATGTGGCCGGTCCCTCCTTATCTCACATTTAAAACAAAAAGAGAAAAAATTGTCCCGTTTAAACTTTAAAGGTGCATACTTTTACCTTTTGGGGTGGTTTCCACAAACAAAGACATTTTCGCTTTAACACTCTTTGTGACCGGTTTTTGTGAAATAAAAACAAAAGTCCTTTGACTTTGTTGAGTTGAACTCAGTTGAGTGGAAGAAGACGTTTAAGAAATTCCGCAGACTATTCACGTCAAAGTGAACGATGCATCACTTAAGTCATTTCAAACTCTTAAAAGAATAACAAGGATTATCACAAGGATATAGTGTACTTATACCAATACCAACGTAGGTTAACCCAATCGATAAGATATAACATCTCTGTTTCAAGAGTCACCGCTAAAATCAGAAGAAAATAAAAGTTCTCAAGCTTGCCCCGCGTTGATCCTAACCAAAGTCCAACAATTATTGTTCCACACTCCCCTTGGCGAAGGCAGCCGCACAGACGCACAACCGCACAGCCCACAGCCTACCAAGGAAAGGTCCAGCACCATCAGTGCGGAAACATTAGCGGTCTAGCGGTACTGGTTAACTTGTGTTTTCGTTTATCGCCAAATTCGAAGCGATACAACGGTGATATCTTAAGGCCAGTCTTTTCCGGAATGATCTTAAAGTGCGGCTGTTCGGTGCTAACGATTAGTGGCCGCTTCATTGAATGCATATACTCACTATGAGGTGCGCCCAGCGGGCGTCTTGTACTAGGGACATTCATTTTTTTGCAAGGCTCGGGCTTGGTCTCATTAAGTTGGCAGTTGAGTGGCGAATATTTATTTGGTTTATATATCGAGAAGATATTGTTAATAAGGCTCAGTGCGCTGTGACCTCCACTAGCTTGGTGGCCACCGGCACTGTGTTCCGGGTAGAAGTTGTTGTATTTGTAGGTTGGAATCGATTCGGGATAGACTTTTTGGGAGAAACGATGGAGGGGAGAGCCAGCATGTTCAAAAAAATGAAACTCACTATTGTTTTGTTGTGGGGGCGAGGGTAGACCTTCGAGAAGGTTTTTCTTGATCATCATGCGTTCTTGTTCACGATCATGCATGTCGATCGGTTGACCATTGTTATAGCAACCGACATTGACGTTCTTTACTTTCATGTTGCTGTTCATGTTCCGCTGTTGCATGTCCAGATCAATGGGACTTGGCGGTTTTTCCAATTCTTCCCAGTACTTCTCCAAGTCGATGTTGAAGTCTTCTAGGTCCATTTCGGTGGAATCGGAACAAGTATCGTCATCGTATCGACTGGGTGGTTTCACCTCAAGCATTGACTTATTTCGCATGGGTCGGTAGTTGTTCGATAGGAAGTGCTCATCGTCATCGAGGAACTTGTCCTGACACATAAGCCGCTCATGTTCATCACGAATGAAATGATCCAAGTCAGTGTCATACGGATCGCCTCTGCAGTGGAAATGGTCCTCAAAGTGTTCAGAGTATCCGGGAGCACTTCCGTAACAAGGCCTACGTCTAGTTTGCTGGCGATGATGGCAGAACTCATCACATGTTGGATATCGAATTGATGGCCTTCTGTTTCGCTCTTCCCACTCTGCAATTAAATTTCGTCGGCTGCTACTGGGCCCCCTGTCGGCACTGCGTCGATCACGCGTACTTCGACGATTGTAGTTGTAAATCTCCTCTAGCAGGCACTTCGAACTCGTACACCTGTCCCTTGCACAACACCGCGTGTGCGTGTCTGTACAATAATAGTCCATAGACTTGCGCATTGCTTTCTTGTCCTTCCTCGTCGGAGGAGGCGGCTCATAGTCAATCACATCGAAAGGCATCGTCTTTGAAGTTCCGGCACTGAATGAAAACGACTTTGGCACTGCGGCGGCCTTCGTTGTTTGATCATATCCCCCGAAACAACAACTCTTCGACTTTGGGTACTTGAATTCCTTGCAACTGGACGAGCGCTGCAGACTGTGGCCCGCTCCGACATCCTGACTGTTGTTGTCATACGACTCATCCAACTCGCGGATATTGCGCAGCCTACGATACATTCCATATTTCAGACAATCTGGCACATAATCGTCGTCCAAATCCTCTGACCTATTCGAATAAATGTTGTCCGTGTACCAGGATGGATCCAGCGACTTGGGCTTCGGTTTGGCATTGAGTAACTTTTCTTTCTTCGATTGGCGATAACTCTCGAAACAAATACTCTTCATCCGTTCAAGCTTTTGTTCCCTAATGCGTTCCCAGTTCTCCCAGTTCTTGTCGTTCTTACACTTATTATTATTGTTAGCACTACTATTGTTTAGACTATACTCATGACTATAGCTACTACGACTATTGTTAGCTCTACCATTGGTATTGCTGTGATTATGACTAGTGGTACTGCCACCGCTATCGGTGACAACTATTCTAATTTTACGCTTGGTCTTATCGAGTAGTTTCGATGATAGAGATGATTTCGGTTTGTCACGATCTCGATCGTAAACCGCTGGCGGCTCTTCTGGCTGTCACACTTCTTGCAGATACTTGATTGGACAGTATCCCTGGCGATTGTCAGCGGAACGTACCATAACCATGCCATTGACTTCATCGCCGGTCTAGAAATGTGCAAGTAAAGGATTTGAGTATGGATACTGTTTGTGAAATGAGATCTAGTTACCTGTATGACGATTTGATCCCTAAGCAGTGTCATGTTCTCGCCACGTTCTCCATCTGACACTTGTAGATTGTGTGTAACTTGGAGTGGTTTCTCTCCAGCATTTAAGCGAGCACAATACTTTGATGGGAAGTAGCCAACGCGTCCCAGCAATTTCCCTTTCCACCAATCAGGATCGGATGTTTCAATAACAGTTACCTGTGGAAGAGACACAATACATATGATTTTGGATTTGATTAAGGTTGGTCAGAAAGTTGAATGCGGAATTAAGGACTGAAAATAGCTTCACAGGGTAAGTTTGAATAAAGTAACATTTAGGGTTCACATAGGCGGTGTCAGTTCCCATAGATTAATGAGGAGCTATAGAGAAACTCGTCTACAAATGTCCTGCCCAGTTAGAGATTCTCATTTATCTGGACAAAGATTGAGAACACATACAGAGAAATCTTCTTGTCCGAGTCCAAATTTGAATGTTACGATCAACGCTCGATCTTTCCAAGGGTTATCCCTTGGAGGTGGTTGGTAGTCCAAAGTGGTCTCTGGTAGTTCTTCCATAATGTTGCGACAAAGTGATGATAAAATTTCTCGCTGATTATTCTTGGTGTCTATAGATTTCAATCCGAAAGGCAGGCCTTTAGAAATATTAATTAAGATACAGTCACCGACCAGTGCAAGGTACCTTAGCGTCATTCTTGACCCCAAGCTCAACTGAATACTTAACGTAGAACACAGAGAAAAGAAAGCATGCCTCGCCTTCTATGCCTGTAGTCAAACCTTTGGCAAAAGGTGGGGGCTTAAACCTAAGATGGTCCTCTGGATGTTTACTGCCGTAGTTCGTCCAATCCTTACTTATGGTTCCCCCGTGTGGTGGCCCGCCTTAAGCAAAGCTAACAATATCACAAAACTTAGTAGAGTCCAACGAACAGCTGGTATTGAGACCACAGGAGTGATTTGATCGAGCCCGGCAGAAGGTCTAAACGTGCTCCTCCATATCCTGCCCTGGACTTGTAAATCAAATACATCGTTTCGTGTAGACTCAGAGAATCTGGGTTTTGGTCCCCGAAACACTATGGCCATAGTAAGGCTCTTGACCTGCTGCCTAGGGATCTGGCCTTGACCATAACTGACTACATGATTCCTAAACTTAAATTCAGTAACAGCATTCAAGTTCTCTTTCCGGAAGGGACGAAATGGAACAAGATGGAGTGTGGCATTGGAGCAGGTGTCTTCTCAGCGGAACTGAACGTATCTAAATCGTACCGCTTCCCAGACATTTCGAGTGCCTTTCAGGTGGAGATACTAGCGATAAGAGAAGCCTGCAAGATACTTAGCCTCAGCCCTACTACCTCAAACAGCATAGGAATCTTTATTGACAGCCAGGTTGCCATCAAAGCACTCCATTCACTTACTTCGTCCTCTAAATTAGTTGAACAGTGTAAGGAAACTATAACGCAGGCAATCGCTCGGTTTAATATCACTCTCCTCTGGGATCTCTGTAACATAGAGGGGAACGAGAGAGCCAACACGTTAGCCAGATGTGGTTCTATCCTCGATGCTTCCCTTGCGGAGTCAGTCTGCTCCCCGAAGGGGTGTAAAAGTTTAGCAACCTGTGCCATATCCAGACAGATTTGGCCCGCCTACAACAAAAACAGAACGAATGACCTGATCAATAGGAACCGCATCGAGACAGCAAGTATCACAGCAATTAGCACGGGCCACTGGCCAATTGATCCACACGCTGCCAAGCTAGGCATCACGTTCAACCCTCACTCTTGTAGTTGCGACAATTCACACGAAAAGGAAACGTTATTCCACTTTTTCTGTGATTGCCCGGCACTTGCCAGAGCCAGACAGCGCACTGTCGGAAAACCCTTCTTCAAGGAACTATCTGAGATTTCTAATTTTCTTAACTCCACAGGATGGATCTGAAAACTACGCCCATCAACATCCAGGTCACGTGAGTTTTGGTATCAAAACGGCGCATCCGCGCTACTTGTGTCTCTGGCAGGTTCACCAGTTTCAACCACTTCTACCTACCTACCCTAGAGTCACCGACTTGCAGGGAATAGTAGATGGTTTTAGGGAGAATTGACTACAAACAAAGAGAGTGGCAGGGCGGAAAGTAAGTCCAAAACCAGTCGATGAACAGTTTCCCCTGCCAGTTTTTAAAAAAAAGTTGAAGTCAACATGGCAGGCATTATCTTCGAGCTGGTGGGGTAGGTGGACGATACTGATGTCACTACAAGATCCTAGTGAGCTGTTGTTAAGGCATTTGTTCAAATTGACGAAAAGGCGAAATAAGTTGGTCTTGCTACCGACGAACAAAGATGGACTCCGCTGTTGGTGCCGGTATCTATGGCCGTAATCGCAAAGTCTCAAAGGCACTCGGAATATGTCCTAGCGTCTTTCAGGCGGAATTACATGCCATCGATACCTGCGTCACTATAATTCTCGACTCCGGCATAAAGGGGGTAGCCATCATTGTATTCACCGATAGCTAAGCGGCGCTCAAAGCACTGAGTTCCAATTACTTTAACTCAAAGGCCGTTCTAGGCTGCTTCAATACTCTTCAAGACCTTTCAAAGCGAAATAAAGTCAAGCTGTGATGGGTACCAGGACACAGAGGAATTGAAGGCAATGAAACTGCAGATCAACTTGCCAGGATAGGTTCTTCAGAAAGGTACATAGGTGCCGAACTCTTCTGCGGCATCCCTACCACTGCGTTCAGAATGAGTCTGACAGTTGGGAAAAACGGAACCTCCTATCCTACTGGAACAACATTCAACGACTCAGACAGGCTAAAAGGGCCATCTGACGCCTTAACTAAGGGACGATATCAGAAGACTTGCCGGCTTCCTTACCAGTCAATGCAGCCGCAGATATCACTTACATAAACTAAATATAGTTCAGGAATCTAAATGCAGACTCTGCTTAGAGGAAGGCGAACACGTACAATGTGAGTGCGTGGCTGTCTGCAGAGTCAGGAAACGCTTTCTCCACAAAGAATTCCTAACACCGGAGAACATTCGTAATGTCTCGACTGGAGATATCATCAACTAGGAAGATAGAGGATCTCCTTGTCTAACTGGCTCCAGGCACAATAGATTTTTTAGGTCGCAGTGCCATATGCGTTAGTCGCAGAGCCTAACCAATAATATAATAATAAAAATAATATTACTGTTACTATCGACTGAATTAACTTCGAAGAATCATGGAAAAGGAGTTCACATACCTCGGAGTAACCAGAAATAGGTGCTGGAGTCTTTGTGAAAAGTAACAACGTTAGACTGCACTTTCCTCTCGGTTTATATGCAGCTGTCTTGTTCCAAGCTGGAATTTTTACAGTACTTATGCCTGCGAACTATGTTGTGAAAAACCAGTGGAGAGGACGGAGTAGGTACCTGCGTCTGTAGTGACAGTCAGGCTGCGCTTAAGGCCTTGCAACTTTCCAAAATAGTTTGAGAACGCAGATCTGGTTTGAATTCAGTTGGAAGACTGCTAAGCCTTGTTTGGGAACCTGAACACAGCGGCATTACCAGATGAGCTTGCCAGCTAAGGTTCAGAGGAGAACTTCTCCGGCCCTGAATTCACGTTAGGTTTGCCCGTATCTTTTGTAAGGGCTTCTATCGATGGTTGAGTTACTAGCAAAAACAACTGTTGGTGGCATGACAGATAGACTAAACAGATCCTTCCCGACATCTGTTAAAAGTCAGCGGCATTCTTGCTGTCTCTTAGCAGAAAGGACTGCAGACAACTTATTGGTGTTATAACGGGACACTACGCCTTTGCCAAACATATCAATGTGTTAGGTTTAAGTGGCAACACTATCTGTGACGCTTATGGAGAGGACGACGACACTTCGGAACACTTCCTTTGTGATTGTCCTATCCTTTCTCGTATCAGGTGGCAGATTTTTGGGCCTAAGCTCCTTAGCACTGAAGCTCTTACTCGACTTTCTTAGAAAAACGATAAAATCTCAGTAAATCTCAGTACTACCTCCTGGTAGTACAATGGACCTCTTTTTGTTTGTTTGAGTGCTCTAGTGTGGTGTTCCAACAACCCGACAGGAAAAAAACAACAGAAACTCCACGAATTATATCTTAGTAGAGATCTTAAGGCAAAGAATGATGGTGGCAAGCCGTTGCAAAATAGCTGGAATTAAAGCTCCTAAGACAAGGGATGGAGGCAATGTAGTTTCGAATGCTTAATCTAGTACATTGGTTCGGTTACATTGGGCAAATGGACAACAATGCTTCAACCAAGAGCGTATTCGAATGGTAGTCCATAGGTTCAAGACAACAAGGAAGATCCACTCTCCGTTGTAAGGATGAAGCTTTCGTGGATACTTGGCCTAGTAAACTGCCAGCAATATGGCCTAGATTAGATTGAAGAAGATGGAAGGCTGCGGCATCTCGAGCAGAGACTCTTCGTAGACGCTCGACACTCGTTGATATTTCTATTTAGGAGCGGTCGCAGATAAGTTGGATAGTAAATGTCTGAAATGAGAGCCAAACAGGGCGATGTCTGCCCCACATCCAAAAAGTTGATTGCGTGCCTCACAAAAGACGTGATGGACTTAATTGGCGGTTCTACCACTTGGTTAGGCTGCTGCAAAATCGATTATTCCTTGTTACATAACTTCGTATCGATACTAAGTTCAGGATAATTAAGAAGCTCGACCTAACCTATATATGTACATATATTTTCATAAAAAAATAAACGAAAAAAATTGGTTCTCCTTGCTAACGAAAGTTTTGAGTGTTATAATGGCATCATAACATGTGCCTTATACACACAGTCCTCAAGGGAATTCCATTGTTTGACTTATAACCTCCTTCGTGAAGAGCATTACACTGCTAGTCGACCCGACGAAATGTCCTTCTTTCATTCGTTTTCATCTCAACAAAACTTGCATTCACCTACATTCGATTCAAAATGTCAAACAAAAACATTGTGCACAATAGAAGCTTTTTGTTCGATGCAACTTGTAACGGTAATACGATTTTGATATACTGTTCAAGCACTCACCCCGAGGTGCTTTACAATATTGTCCTTCACAAACAGAAAACAATTCTTTTTTCCAAAGTTAACTGAGACTTTTATTCGATGCAATCATTCGTTGAATTCTTTTCACTTTAAGCTGGAAGCACTCCAATTACGTCGATTGGAAAAGGAGTTTTCGAAAGACCGTTATAGCAAAGTTGAACAAATCATGAACTATGGCTTAAAACTTAACGTCAAGTTACAGGCATGCAATGCACTATACAGTTTTAAAATCAAAATAAAAAATTACCATCGCAGTCGTTTATCATCGGATTGTCTGGAAATGCCCAACCACTCCCTTGTGATAAATGCATCACGGTATTAGTAACGTAAAAAAAAATTCCATCCCCTATGGAGCAGAACAAACAACAACAACAAAAAAAAGGCTAAAATATTTAAGGAGTCCTTAAATTTTTAGTTCGTGCCATAGAAGTTGACCATCGTGACAAATATTGGGTGGAAAAACTGTTAAGGAAGAGTAATTGCTTTTTATTGAAGTTTGTCAAAAAGATGCTCCATTTGACAGGAATAAAGTTTGGAAGTGTGAAAGATCCTTAAACTTTATTTAAACGAGTGTTATGTGTACAGTATTCTGTGTTCAGTTTAAAGTCGTAAGCAGATTGATCACATTGATGTCCCAACCTTCCAAAGGAGTCAAGGTACGAATGGGGACAACCCAAACATCGAGAAGCTAAAAAAAAAAAAAAAAACGGCGCCATCTTCTTTGTCGACTGAGAGAAGGTTTACTGATACAACTCGTAGGTAAGGGGTTGCCCCGTCTCAGTTAGTTATGAAGTCTAACGTCTTTCCTCCTAAAAACACTAGAGAGACTAATGGATATACACATTCGCTCCAAGTTAAGCCCTATAGACCTTTCCCCAGCTCAACATGCCTACACTAGAGGCCATTCTGTTGAGACAGCCCTGCATGAAGTGGCAGCCGACAATCGAGAGATCAGTCAACCACACAGAATTTACGCTAGCAGCCTTTCTGAAGCACTAGAACAACTCAACATCACTCCCACCCTCTCAGTCTGGAAGCTCAGAACTGGGAGATTGCCATGTACACGCCTTGACCTCAAGGGGAACCCCGCATGGAAGGGTCCTATCACCCCAACTATGGATTCTAGTTGCTAATGATATTTTAATGAAACTAGGGCACAGCGGGGTCCAAGTTGCTGCTACGCCGACGATGTTATCATTCTGGTAACTGGTAAATTTTTGAGCACTATCACCGATCTATTACAGTCAGCCCTGAACACCCTTAACAACTGGGCTAAAGGATGAGGACTAAACGTCAATCCCCAAAATACAGAGGTTGTTCTTTCTACGAACAAAAGAACGATACCAACGTTAGGGCCCTTAAGACTCGAAGCCTTAATGATACCAACGTTCGGGCTCCTCCAAGTCTCATAAAGGGCGAGATACCTGGGGCGCATCCTTGACCGTAAATTGACATGGAAAGAGAACATCTCAGAACGAATGAAGAAAGCGGCAATCGCCTTTTATGCATGCAGCAAAATGCTTGGTAAGAACTGGGGTCCTTAACCCGCCATCATCCACTGGACGTAATCTGGTGGCCTGCAGTAGAGAAAACAACCAATCTCAAAGCACTTACCAAAATACAACGACTGGCATGTATAGGCACCATTGGCGCCATCAGAACTACCCCAACTGCAGCCCTGGAAACTGTTCTCACCCTGATCCCATTAGTGTTCTGCGTTTAAAATAATCCAATCTCTGGAGTGGCCATCGAAAGATAGCAAGTTTGGCAAAACTTGAAACTGACTCGGACTACCTCACACCATCTCCTGACTTCAGCCTAAGCATGAAAACGATCTTTCCCTCAAGAAACGAGTGGGCCGGCGGGAAGGCTATCAACCCGACGAAAATTTTGATTTTCACAGACGGGTCAAAAACCGAAGAAGAATCTACTCACTAGAACCCAACATAAAGTTGCCAGTAAGACTTCCGAACCACGGGAGTGTGTTCCAAGTAGAAGTCCTAGCTATCGCCCTAGGCAGCCCGTGAACTATCAATGAAGCTAGTCTCTAGAGAAACTATCGACATTAGATAGCCAAGCAGCTCCAGGAAACTCTGGACAAATATCAACAAGATAAAAACGGGGCACATTCTCGCGCAAAACAGATCAAATTAAGCTCTCTTCACGGGGATCATCACAGGCCGCAACTTTCTGGAGGTCCACCTTAGAAGAATGCGTTTAAGTACAGACGAGTTATGCAGAGGCTGCGGTAATACAGACGCGGAAGAGAACACACCCCACTTCCTACGCGAATGTCGCAGCCTATACAGAACAAGGAAGACGGCCCTTGGGTGATTTGCCTAACAAGCCACCAGGTTCAGGGAGGCCGAACGATCGTACCTAGTTATGAAGTAACAAGCCTCGGATATGCAAGCTTTTATTATTGATGCAAACGAAACAAGGACAAAACAACCTTCGAATCTATTAGATTCCTCAATAGGCCCAAGTGCCGTCGAACAAGTAGTGAAGACCCTAGACTGTTGCAAAGCAGACGTTATCAATAGTCCGATGGAGAAGGTCAGGCAAAAAGAGAATGAAAAACTTTGACGAACATATTGCAATACGATTGCTTCTGACAATAGAAATAGGATTTGTCGAGTGTCCACATCAGCAGACAGAGTGCCCACAGACAGCTTCTAAGAGGTTTTGTAAAAGACTAATGAGCAGTGCTTAAGCTATGAGATAGGGCATCGTTGGTAAGACCGTCAAAAAATGTACAACCTGCCTGATCTCCGACAATGGATTCAGAGAGAAAAATGGTCGTAGCTCTCATGCCGTTCCTGCATTTCGATGTTTACAAGGGGACATGGAGGTCTTCTGATGAATTAACAACCCTCCTCTAGATTGTCCACATTACGATCGACGTAAGACACTTTTTCAGTATAATGGATGTCTGAACGTTCCGTGGGGCGGATCATTTGCTGTTGCGAAGGTAAAAGCTCAACGTCGGACGCCTAAAATCACTAAAGATCAACAGAGGCTTTTCCGATCAAACCAGGAGGAACAAAAGGGGAAAAACACTGGCTTCTCAGAAGGACAAATGAGAAAGCAAGAGAAGCTCGTTATCGATGAAAGTGGGAGATGCTACTGCTGGCATGAGGTTCGGAAGTTTTAGCAAAGTTTTATAGATCGTCGCGACTCAATAAACTTGGAGTGCGAAACTGGAAGCAGCCGAATCAAGCTGGCTGGTTAAGGATCACGTTTTATACAACCGGAAATAGAGTCAACAAATAAGTGGCCCATGGTCCATGGAATGGGTTCTTCGAGCAGAAGAAAAGGAAAAGGAATGCCACTTTGAAAGTTTTACCGAAGTGTAAAGGGAACAAGCCAAGGGTATAAAATTCAAGTATCTCTTGCGGATGATGAACGACTATCTCAAAGACCGAGAACTGCTCTATAACACCACAGCAGGTACGCGAAGAAAGGAAGTCACTATTGGAGTAGCACAGGGGTCGTTTCTGGAACCTAACTTCTGGAACATTTCCTATGATGACATACTTCGCATGGAGATGCCTGAAGACACTTTCCTGGTAGGGTATGCAGATGATATCGCCGCGACAAGAGACACCGTTAGTGCGCAAAGAAAACTCAACCTGGTCATGAGACGACAGAACATGGTCTACGTCTGGCCACAGAAAATACGGATATAGTCCAGCTGACTAGGAAGAGGATAACCAACACGGAAGCAGTAAAGTACCTGGGACTAGCTATTTATGCCAAGCTCACAACAGATAAGATCTGCATGTGAATGAGCTGTGCGGGTCACAATATCGCCGAGCAAACGTAGGGTGTCCCACAGCCAGCAAACGAAAGCTTCTAATGACAATTTGTCACGCCATTCTTCTGTCTGGGTGTGTGATATGGGCCGATGTATTGCGACAAGGGAAATAAAGGAAGCGGCTATACAGAGATGCGAAGCCCTACGAGTCGCAAGTTCATACCGAACGGCCTTGGAACCAGCCATCTTCGTAGTCGCGGTAGGGATTCCTATCGACCTCCTGGCGGCAGAGAGAAAGTACGTCCACGACAAATAGACGGTAATTGGAGAAGAGCCGGCAATAGAAGAGGCGAAAGAGCTCACCAAACAGCAGTGGGAAGATGGTGGTTTTTTTTAGCGAGTAGGAAGAAGTCTCACACTCTCCAAACAGAGTGGGACTGTTTCTCGTGCGCATTAGCGTTCCTCCACTCCCTAGGCAAAAAAAGGATGAATAAAAAAGCCTTTAATTGTAGTCAGTGTCGAGGACATGGAAAAATAGTTCTACAGACGTCCAACAAGACCAGTATTGTGCTGTCAGGTTAGAACGATTGGCAATATGTTCGTCCACCCAAACACAGGGAAGAGAAGACAGCGATATGTGGACTTAAGTCTTACAAAATAGCCGGATCTGATGATCTATGTGCCAAACTATTCAGAGCAACAGAAGATGACTTGGGCATGAGTCTTTTAGAAGCGTAGGCTTAGGATGCAAATCCCTCAAAGCAGTTTTGCTTGACACGTAAGTCGGACGAAGGGAGACGGATGATGAAGAAAACTCCAAGCTATTTCGTCAAAATCGACATCAACCTTCCTGAGTCTTGCCATTTTAAAAGAGTTTTAGAAAAAAGCTATGATCTTAGCCCCCCGGATAACCACAGCTTTTAATTTGTTAGAGACTTTATAACTTCTACAAAGCCCTTCGTATTGACAACTAAGGAGTATTTTTAAACAAGACACAGATGCACGATTTTATCAAAAGTAGATAAAGACATTCCTGGCTCTACCAAAAGAAGGACTGTTTGAGAAATAAATGGCGCGTCATCTAAATAGATAGTGAAACGAGGATGTACAATTAAATGACCAACTGCGCTAACTAGGGGGTAACCGTGGTGTAGTGGTTGCGTCATCGCTTGAGGATTCCAACAAAATGATTGTACAGAGGTCTTTTTAGAGAATATAAATAAGGGCTCCAATTAACAGTTAACATATGCGTAAAATACTTAGATATGATATCTTACCTTATATCCAGCTTTTAGGTCCAGTTCGTCCGCATGTCTTGCTTTGAAGTTGTACAGGATCACGTATAAATTTGTCGGTAACAGCCGGTGAGACTTCTAGAAAAAAGCAACAAATTTTATCAAAGTTTTGTCATATTTGTTACAGTAAACATCGATTTGCTTGCAAACTTTAAGCGATATGCAAAGTATCTCGAACAATGGAAATGTATTATTACTTTTTAAAAGACACATCCGCTAAAAAGTATCGTCTTCAAAAACTACAGCTACAACTACAAACTCCATCAAATCTATCTGCCCCATTTTTAAGAAGAGGCATATCCCTGCTTAGTGTAGCCTACAAGATCCTGTCCAGTGTACTGTGTGAACGACTAAAGCCGTGTGAACGACTAAAACCGATCCGTCGAACACCGTCTAGGTCAAAACCTAACAATTGACAGCTAGTAGGAAGTGAAGGAGTTTATCTACCTCGGGACAAACATAAACTCCACAAATAGACAACCTTAGGCAACCGCTGCTACTTCGGTTTGTCCAAACAACTAGGGTCCAAACTCCTAAATCGAAGGTCCAAAATCATGCTCTACAAAACCCTAATCTTGCCAGGCCTGCTTCATGACAGCGGATCAGATCTTGGGATCCTTTGAAAGAAAAATTCTACGTCGAATATTTGGTCCTGTCTGTGAGGAGGGCGAATGGAGGAGAAGATATGACCGCGAACTCTACGAGCTGTAAAAAGATGTGGATGTAGTCCGGAAGGCAAAAATCCGTCGATTGCAATGGCTCGGCCACATCGAGCGAATGGACGAGAATGCTCCAGCTAAGAGGATCTTTGAATCCCAGCCACCTGGTTCACGAAGAAGAGGAAGACCGAACCTCCGGTTTAAAGATCAGGCAATCGCGGACGCCAGAAACATTGGTTTAGTAAACAAACTGGAAGCAGCGTTACTGGGACCGTAAAGGATGGAAAGCGGCATTAGCTCAGGCTCAGACCCTCCAAGGGTCGCTGGCCTGATAAGTAAGTAAGTAAGACGCAAACTCCAGACAAACTTTTCTGGAAGCACCAAAACGCACATGAAGGTAGTACAACTTCATAAACCTCATATAGAAAACATTTTTGAGTATCAACGACAGGACTGGATTAAGGGAACTGGAGCTGGTGAGTCCGGTCAGAAGATCAAATGCATATTTTCTAAACAAAATTGTACGCTATCAGAAGGTACGTTAAATTGTCTCTAGTTTGAGAGTACGCAGGCAAGTTCAACAAGGTTATCCTACATCAAGCTTCAAAAGACACTTTCAAAACTGAGATAAACGAAGATATTTGTTGAAAACTTTGACAGAAATGCTCTTGTCTAGGACTTGCATGACTTTAAGGACAAATAAGCAGAATGATAACAGGCTTTTTACATACCGGACATTGTAAACCTTAAAGGAGCTTAAGGTAGAAAACGTCTTAATCAGAGACACTATATATGTATATGTTACCAAAGTAACAAATGGATTGCTAGGCTAGGAGGGCAACTGAAAACCTTTGGGGTCTGATGTAATGGTGAAAGGACTACACAAGGTGCCATTAGACTTTAGACACCAAAGTGCATTAAAAATCTCAAGGTGAAGGCCAGATACACTTGCACCTAAACCTATGTATGTAGGGAGGTATGGGTGGCGGTTCAACCAAAGTAGCACTAGAATGTGCGTTTTTGTAACCACGGCTCGTGTGACCTGGTTGATGATGTGCGTTGTTGAGGATGTAAAACAGTCGGTGGCTAGATCCAGCCTGTGGAGTCAAGAAAACGGATTAGAACTCTCATCCCTTTACTCGAGATGTCGTTAAGGTCGCCGAAGAATGGTTAGTTTAGTCTGGCTCTTGCTGGTGTCAGACAGAGGAAATGGGAGCGAGTTCCCTTCTCATTTTCGTTCCCGCAACTGCGGCAGTGGGGGTTGTTTGACCGCATGGTCTTCAATTGGCCAATGTAGGGAAGTCATGACGAATGTCGAACATTTAAGGACTCTCCTGACTGCCTTTGGGTTTAAGTCTATTATTAGTCTATGCGGAGTGAGTTATTAAGCAAATTGCTCGCTTATACAAGTAGACACAGCTGGCTATGAAGAAGATGAAGACTAAGTTTAAGGGAATAACTCAAAAATCGAGAACAATATTCAAGTTTTGGCCAAACTTGTGGATTAAGTGCGCTAATTTTTCAGTGGTCGTGCCGTATTGATGCTTAGTCGATACAAAGTCTTCTAATGTTTGATGATTTGGTTGACTACTTCAACCTGTGGTTTGATTCAAAGAGAGCTCACTACCGAGAAGATAAAGAAGTGGGGAAAAACTTCAAGTTCAAGTCTAGGTAAGTAGGTTGAAGAGGTGACTATATCTCGTATGATGCAGCCTTCATTCGAATGTCAAGAGTGAAAGAGAAGGCAAAGAAGAAGGATCTGTGTTAGTTTGTTGGTGATCGTTCGACCTCCCTGAACCATCCCGAATTCGTAACTTCTTAGACAGGTCGCCCAGGTTGTTGAAATAGTATTCACCAAGGGCCGCCTTTTTTGTTCTGCATAGCCCTCGGTATTCACACAGGCATTGCGCAGCGCTCTTTTCTATGTCTGTGCTTAAACGCATTCTTCTAAGGTGGACCGCCAGTAGGTTGTGGCCTATGATAATCCCTATGCAAGAATGTGTCCCGTTTTTTGGAGGTGTGGCATGATTAGAGTGCGCTCCATCTCTCGTCAGTATGTCTTCGAAAGTCATGTGATATGTTGGATGTGACGAGTGTTAGTGGGGGCAGTACTGAGTGATCGACTAGTGAATCTTCCCTTAACTCATCTGTCATTTCGTTCCTGTGGGTACCATTGTGTCTCGGAGCCTATCAGAGTTTTACGTTGAGGTTCACGTTGAGAGTTTTGGGCTCGTCACGACAACGTTTTACAAGTTTTGACTTTATCATTGTGAATGAAATGGCTTTGATGGCAGCTTGACTGTCTAGTCCAGGTCTAGGTTAGGTTAGGTTAGGTAAGAGTGGCAGGCTGCAGGTGCAGCCTCACTTAGACCAGATAAGGTCCTTTGTGTTACCACCAGGATCTGTACTTCACCAGAATGACTACCCGCAGAACCACCCGGAATTGGCTATGAAGCGCTGGAGGCTACCTATATTGATGTCAGCCAGTTCACTAAGCTTGTTAAAGAAGCTGGCTCCTAAGTATGCTCTTCTTCGAGCTGAGATGATCGGACATGTACAGAGATAAGGACGGACTACATGGGCTGTTCAGCAACATCGATTTAGTCAGAAGCGTCGAGATAAGATGGTGTAGAGTGGATGCTCACCAGCGTTCTGGTCTGGAGAGTCTTCGAACTAACTTCAGAGATACGCTGCAGTAGATTAAGATCGCGACTCAGGTGGATTGAAGAATGATCTCAACCAACTTGGCTTGTGAACCAGGTAGCTGACTGTTGGTTGAGGCCCACGTTCAATAAAAAAAAAAATTAATTCTGACGACAAATTCAACTCAAATTTCCAACTAGAATGATTTGCAACAAGCCTTGAAGCTACCTGTACTTGTCTTACTGGGGAGGGACACGGCGAGGTGCTAGCCGATGACAATGATTTCTCCATATCATCTGGTAGATCTACAGACCCGGTTCGCATGCCTCGGTTTGCATAGAGTAGCTTTCGTTGATGAGATGGACTGGATGGAGCTGTAAAAATAAAAAACAAAATAAGGAAATGTACCCTTAGTTATATATTTTACATTTTAACTTTATCTATACACAAAAAAAGTTGTTATAAAGTTATTTAATGAGTTTTTACTTAAAAATTAGCATCTACATTCTAGGGAAGGAACAAGAAAAACTCTACTTTTGCTTAAAAAAAAAAGACTAGGTACCTCCTTATGAGTCGTGCATTTGGAAAAATTCTAAAAAGAAAAATTTATTTTTTTTTTTTTATTGTATCTGCTACTATGCTCTGTCAATTGTACAAATAAATAATTTTTTTTTAAAGCTTAGAAAATCTTTTCTACAATTTTTATTTATTTTTTTTAAATTTTTTTTAAGATCAAAGTTTTTCTCAACTCATTTTATTTACAAGAAAAAAAAAAGAAAAACTCTACAAGTAACAGTGTACGAGTATATACTATGAAATAGTTTTTGGATTTGTTTTGTCCTAAATTCGTCTATGAAAGTGGTTTTGAGGTTGTGTTGAGTTCAAGTTGTTGTTTCGCTTGGGAAAATATTCATTTTTTCATGTTCCATTTTATGTATAATTCACAAAAAAGAAATCTTAACATTTTCCACAGAAAAACATAAAAATAAAATGTAAATTGTAGTGCTTAAGGTTTTTTTTTTTTTTTAATTTTTTTTTTGACCAAAGGAATGAAGACGTCAGAGTTATCAAGTTTGAAGTATCCATTTTGGAGAACAGAGCTCCTGTGTAATAAATTTTATTTTTATTTCTGCTCTCGTTACTTGAAGGATTTTTTGGGGGGGTTGGGGGGAGGCGAAAGGGAGAATGGGAGGAAAGAAAAATTTTATCATTTTTTTTTTAAGCGTACTTACAATGCAATCGACTGTTGTTTGATGGTGGTGTACTGTGTTCCAATTGACCTCCGGATCCTCCTTGATAGTACGAGGATGTTCCAGGTACTGGCTGTCGTCGTCGCATCTGTCCATGCAACTCGGATGACTCGGGTGAGTCCAAGCTGAGTGATTTCATACGAAGATTTAGCTTTTGGCGTCGCGGTGAATGGGGCGCTAGATTTGTTTTATGAAGGCGGAATGTTATTTAATGGTATTTACAGTTTTTTTTTTTTTTTAATTCGTTTAGTGGAAGTCACAGAAACAAATGTGTAAGTAGTTGTATGTTTATGTTTAGTTATTGATTTTAATGTTTCAAGTATTTAGTTTGTGAACACAAAAAGTTTAGTTATTTGTTGTAGAGACTGGGGGTGGGGTGCAGTTTTGATTAAACGTAGAAATGTATACTATACATGTGTGCACATTAAAGGCAGGCAGAGTGTTATAAACATGCATATGAATTGCACAGAGAACAAAAAGCTTTTATCTGATAGACGAGGTACACATTCTATAGGTTGCAATGTGGTCCATATTCAAGGGAATATGGAGACAAATGCAAAACATAACATCTATGTACAATAAAATGATAAACAGTATACAAGATAAGATTCATCATATAACAAAAGATTTGTCTCCTTTAAGCTGTATTGTGGTGAAATAGAAAAGCTGCGTCATAAAAAGGGGACACGTATCATCTTTGGAATGCCCAGCTTACAGATTAATTTTTACAGACTAAAACATCAAGGTAAGACGATCAAAAGGTGTGGAAACATTGCTGACTTTCTGGTAGCAATCGCGTTTCAAAAACCCTAAACAAGGATCGTTTAAAACTTCAAGTCCACTATCACACAAACTTGAATGCTAATGACCCTTTGGCCACAGTAACATCCTTGTTACCAAACAACTTTTCACTCGACTTCATCACACCCAAACTCAACTTCAATAAAAACTTCCGCGTAGGATTCTCCATCAGAGCCCAGTGAATGAAAGACGAAGTAGTGAAGGCTTTCGATATGTTCGTCTACTTAACCGACGGATGAAAGATTAACTGCGGTGTGGAGGCCGGCGTCTACTCGGAATCATTGAAAATATCAAGATAATACTGCTTGTCGGACTTTGCCAGTGTTTTCCAGGAGGAACTACTGGCAGTCCGAGAGGCTTGCACGCAACTCGGGCATTACACACAAAACATTGCTATCCTCATAGATAGCCAAGTCGATATCAAAGCTATTGACTCGGCTACCATATCCTCCAAACTGGTGCAGGAGTGCCAGAACGAGCTTACTCTCTTGGGCGAAGGCTTCAGGGTCACACTGTCACAGATGAATTGGCCAGGCAGCGCTCAGCTCTACACGGCTCACTTGCGCAAAGGGTCCAGATCGCGCTAGGAGTGGTTAAAGGACAAATTCACTCACATCTCCTGCATAAGGGGGTTAACCAACTGCCTACCATCTCTCCGGGAGTATAACGGAAAAAGGTTGAATTTGATACAGTTTCGACTGCTTGGTTTATTCAGTTAGAGCCAGCTTCAAGTGGAAAAGATTAAGGCTTAGGACACCTACAGAAAGGATACATCAAATTAAGAAAGATTTGTACTACCTTGTAAAAAGATAGAGGACGCACTTGGCTCTAAGGATATCTCGCTCTTTGTGCTAGGAGTAAGATGACATTTTTGAAAACACTAGTTATAATTCCACAAAAAGAGTCGTTAGTCACAGTAGCATCAAGGATTCGACCAACAAATGGATCAAGGACATGTTAAAAAGTTGTATTATCACTTCGACCACCTTTACTGTGATGTCTGGTCATCGACAATATTCTGGCCAAACCTCATAGTTTGCCATTGGTCAGGACGATGAAAATATGACACAACCAGTGGTATGTAGTGTTCCATCCTACAATCAGTCTTAGGATGATTTAACAGGGACGGGCTTGTAGAAACAGCAGTTAAACGATGCGTACTCTTACAAGATCTATAAGAAAGGGAATATTGTTTTAGATATCAACGTTGGGTCATCCCTGCACCTTAGAAGTCTGGTTAGGTGCAATCATGGATCAAAAATGAAGTAAGTTATGGGTTCCTTGAACTCAAAATCAAAGTCTCAATAGCACTAGAAATGTGAGTCTGTATGCTGGAGACTGAAATCCAAGTCATTGAGATCTGCGCTAGAATCAATATCGATAGGAGCACATATATACCTAGTTAGGCAGCAAGTGAAGCATGACAATCTTACTTTACAGAATCAAAGTTGGCAACGTGTTCTTTTGATGAGTTGCAATCCCTTGGTAGTCTTTTTTCGGTACCTGGTAACGGCATATGGAAGAGAGCTGTGGTAAGGACTGGTTCAGCAACCCTTTCGGTATCAACTGGGCAATGATTATGACCCGGAAACATGAACTGCATCAAGTCTTCTTGTGCAAAGGCAAGTCTGACAATTAATGACGGCCACTACTCAGAATTTATTTAGAAAGGTATTGGAAGAAAGTGATTTTATCTCAGCCCTGTGTAGCTTGGGATATCATTTCATCAAAAACAGAGGACCAACTCTGCTGAGAAATGTCCATCTCTCATTTGAATCAGACGGAATATTCTTCTTAAAGAAACTATCTACCCCGAGGACTTCAGAAACGCCGCGCCGCCTTCAGTTTGTTACTTGCGAGCTGTTAAAAACCTTTAGGGCAGGTGGAATCTTCTTCCAAATTCCTATCTGCATCATCTTGATGTAGGTAAGGTTAGGTTAGGTAGGAGTGGCAGGCTGCAGGTGCAACCACACTTAGAACAGGTAAGGTCCTTTGTGTTACCACCAGGATCTGTACTTCCCCAGAAATACTACCCGCAGAACCAGCCGGAGCTTACTTCTCAGCCAGTTCACTTGATGCAGCCTTTAAGAATATTTCACATAAAGCCGTCATAAAATCGTTGGTATTGCCAACAGCTAAGCACTAGAACGGCCCAAATTTTGATGGGCTAGAAGAAACTAAGGCTGGAGTTGTTCTATTTGTTGTTGTATACATAAAAGAAGACGAATTTCTCGATGCACCAAATGACCAAATTCTCTATAATAGACGTTGTGTCTGACCTTACCTCGGAGGGAACTATCCTGCGTAAGACATCGGTGTAAGATGGCCAACGAGCTGCAGCTTTCTAAAGAATCTACAGCGATGAAAAGAGTATGAATCCGGAAGAGATTTCTTTTGCGATTGCCCTGCAATTCAGACATGACACCATCTCCATCTGGGAGCCATTTTAGGGGGCGCATTTTTTTGAGGCTCTGGATAGTCCGATGTTGTTTTCTTTGATGATTTCAGGCAACGGTGTTTAGAAGTTTCAATGAACAATTTTTTCATCACATCTAGGATAATATAGGATCACTTACTTAAAAAAATTAAAACTTGCAGTCCAAGAGAAGCCCTAGCCAAAAATCATTTTGGTTTTATGACAACGCAAACTATTTGCCTTGGTTTCCAGGACTAAGCAAGAGTAAATTAATACCCAGTACACACAAAAATTCTATTGTCTTTCTTCTATTGTCCAATAACATTTCTTTAAAATTATAAAATATTATTCTCTAATACAAAATGAAAGACAAAATAAGTTCTCATATAAAAACCAATCAATTTGGTGGAAACAAAAGAAATCCTTTTCTAATTTTTTTCCTGCGAAACAATTTGAGAAACGAAACATATTTTCCTATGGTCTTTCGGTCTTTTGTTGATCACAAAACAAAGCCCGAAACCCGAGGATAAAAAGAAAAGTTGAAAACAAAATTTTCCGTTATTTCCGGTATATAATCGATTTCCGTTTCCTGTAGTTGCAATAGCTTTGAATGTAATTGCAAATTCCTTGAAACAAGGATTGCATTGCCGGTGGTAAGGTTTAAGTAATTTTTTTGTAAAATTTTAAAACAATAAATGGAAATGGAAGCAATAGATGTAAACTATGTACATATTCCAACAATTGTGTGTCTTTGTCGGTTGCAAAAATGTGAGAGTAAGTGGATACTTATCTGGTTTCAGATGTGGACCAGGTCCTAAGATGGAAGAAGGATATTACTCCATTTAGGTGACTGGTTGCATGGTTCCGACCAAAGTACGAAAGAATAGTAATGCATTTGGACATAATGGCATTCATACACCGTTGTCGATCCCGATGTCTGTTTGTATATGTCCGGAGAGATATCGAAATTGACGGTCACGGGGGCGCCGCAATTTTTTTTTGATTTTTCTGGGACTTGAACCTTAGCTAGCTAATGTTCTAAGTACCTATTGATTTACGGGTTTATATAAAGGAACAGAGGTTCATCCTTAATCGATGAGACGACGTGACTGAGGACTGACTATCTATGTAGTCAATTCAAGGCCGCCCCTTATGATCAAACATCGTTATGGTGGATTTCTATACTAGGTTAGGTTAGGTTGTAGGACTGGCTGCATTTATGTACAGCCTCGCTCGGATCTCAATGGATCCATTGTGTTCCCTTATGTGGTGTGGGATACCTAAAATAGATGGAAAAAATTACTATTTTTATCAGTTGGCCTCCCTGAACCAACCCGAGTTCCGAAGGATTTGTAGGATGGTTCTCGGTGACTTGCTTGACAGTTCGCCCAGAGAACTGAAGAAATGTTCTCCGATAAGAAAGTTAGGTCATCGAAATATTAATGGCGGACGTTTACTAGACGTGGGGAAAACATTGTTGGTTTTTTCTAGAACTAGAACCTAGGTCACCTTGCTTAGAAGACTAATGCTTAAATCACTTACTTATGGCGACCCCGTGCCTAAGTGGTAAGTGCGTTGGACAGCTAAGCGGAAGGACCCAGGTTCGATCCTCAAAACCATTAAATGTTTTTTCGCGGCACCACCTATTCGTAGGCTTGACAAACCTGCAAGAGAATGATCTGTCTTGAAAAGGTTTTTCAATCCGCCGTTCAGAGTCGGCAATTAAACCGTAGGTCCCTTCTATTCGTGCGAAGAAGAAGAAGAGGCACTGGCTCTCTATAAGCTGTCGCGACAACTATCTGTTATGGCGACGACAATCTCGATGTTTTCGGTAGGAAACCTCCAGAATTGACAGCATGAAAACCTTGTGAAATTTTATAGACTGACGTGTCGAGTTTAAGTAGGCCTACGGTCTTCCTGGTCTTTATTGTTTTCAGAGAACTTCAATAGTTTAAGGGCAGTTTAAGACACATTAAATTAGCGTGAAGTTAAAGAACTTCTCTAAGTAGATCTCGTTACAAATTATTCACTTTAAAAAACAAAAGGCTTGACTGCAAATCTGATTACAGGTTTATACGAGACAGATAGGTCCTTTTTCTTTGGTCAGCATTCAGAGAATGTCTCGGTTAAAGTTCACCTAATAGTTGAATGCTAAAAATCAGGCAGCTATTGATGATAAGGCTGGGATGTCAGGGCTTTTTAAAGAACCTCACCAAACGTTTTTTGTAGTGACTTTTGCTGACACCACAAATTAAAATTGAGGTTAGTATGCTGCAAGAGTCTTATCTGGTATGCAAGCGTTGGGATAATGTTCCCATGAGCATTAAAAATACAAAATCAATGGTGGACTAGGTCACTCATCTTTTGAACAAGGATATCGACTAGAACTCATAACCAGCAGATATCTTAGAATAAACTTAAAGCAAAGACAAAGAAATAGAGGTAAGCGTACATAAGCACAACCAGGGACATAGAAGGTATAGACAGAAGGCTTCTTAACATGTTGTCTGTGGACCGCTGTATCTGTAACTAAGCGTAAATAGATACAACTAGGGACACAGAAGGCTTCTTAACATACTAACGACCTTTGGAAGAAAAAAGACACTTCGAAAGGAGATTCATCCACATGCACATTCCTCAGGTTCCTACATGACGTCGGTCTTGCTTAGGATCACAACATTGTCCAGTTACGGAAAACTTTTCTCGGCATGAAAGATCTTATAGGTCGCAGTACTTTTATGGTCCCTGCCAGTAAGGTAAGAGGCCCTTAAGGGGGTCATTTTAATTTCCCAGTTTAGTCCGAAAAGTCTTTGAAATGTCCACCAAATTGTGACCGAAATTCAGCATTGACACAGTGACATCAGAGACTGCAGTAACGAGAAGGTGCATGAGGATACACCTCATTTTCAAGTTACTATTGCTTGAAGAATATAACACAAAAAAGCTCTGGGATACTATGGATCCTAATTGGTAATCCTTACAAATTTTTGAACAAATCCCGATGAATAAAGACGTACTATCCTCTATATGGTTAAAACAATGGGTCTAGTTGCGATGAGAAAGAACTCAGCTCTTTTTCATAAACCCCGTAACTTAATATTGACATCGCTGTCAAATTGAATGAACAGGATGCACCCAGCTCCATCAAGTATGGTAATATGTCACTTGATGACAGTGAAGTTGTCAAAGGTTAAAACACAGCTACGCACGGTCATGACATATAAAGCCAACATGAGAGGCACAAGTACCTAAAATCACATCAGTCCTACCCTTCTGTTTGAGGGCACAAATTATTCGAATGAAATACGGTCTCGTGTGCATAATAGTGATGGACAAGGGGATACAACATACCTACAACAGCGAACTTTTAAAAGTTAGAAAAATAACATTTGAATATTTGTTGATAGAATTAGCTCTGCTCAGTCGTCATTCTGTTATTGTAGTTCTATTCCAATCCCATTCAGCTTATACCAATGCTGCTGACCCAATTCGGTCTATTGAATTTTCTATAGACCATGATCCATTGAAAAAGTTATCTTCATGCCCTGGCTGTCACTCTTTCAATTATATTATTAGTTGAATTCATGCCTCAGGATTCATAGAGAAACAGCAAACAATTAAAAACAATTTTAGGGGTGAAATCCGTTCAATTCAACCCCTGCAACTCCATCGAATATATACAATTTAACCAATTATAAAGCTTTAGAAAAAAATAAAAAATAAAAATAACAGCTTCACAGTTATAACAAATAAAAATAAAATAAAAAAAACATGTGTATACATTTAATTCCAAAAATAATATTTACAAGAAAACTTAGCGAGAAAAATAAATTGAAAAAAATAAAAACAAAAACTTTAAACAGATGAGTAAAATATTTATTGATTCGGCTCCTAGTAGACATTATAATTATTTAATTTATTTAAATCTAAAACATAAGGATAAATATTTAAATTTTTTTTTTTTTTGATTTTTTGTATAAAATATTGAGACTTTTCTTTTAATTTTCTTTAAATTTCATTAGAAGGTCAAATTAAGGGTTAAATTTTAAGAAAAGGGGGGATTTTCTTTTATTTTATTTTCTTACACTATAGCACATTCACTTTTCTTTTTTCTTTTTTTTTTAATTGTGGCAGTTTAATGAAGGGGGGGGTTGTGTTGTTTTTTTTTTTTTTTTTTTAATTGAAATTAATTCTAGGATTATGTTCAGAATTTATTTTGGTCGCTTTTTACGGGCTCCCTTGGTTGGCGTTGATTTACTATCTTCTTCGTAATTAGTTTCTGTTGGTAGCAGGAAAAGTGGCTGACCAAACGGTCGACTTGTTTTTGTGTCATCTTCTGAAACTATGAACATAATTCATAAAGTTATTGCCTTGACCTATTTTTATATGGCATGTATATTTTATTTTTATTTTTTATTTTTTTATTTTAAATGGAAATAGTATTCCATTGGGTTAGGGTAATGTTCAAACCAACTCACCAACATCATTGCATTGTTTTCTAATACTCTTTTTTATTTTTTAAAACACGCTGTAGGTAAGTAATGCAACTCAAATGGGGGTCACTTTTATAGTTAGTATTGTTTTGTTTTGTATTTTTTTCTTTCAAAATGGCAAAAATCAAAATGAAAACACACACTCTTTGAAAAAGAAAGTTGTAAATTTACTTAAAACAACAGAGCACTCAGTTTAAAATCACACAAAAATACGGGACTACTTACTTAAGTATTCTGATGTCTTAAGACTGTTAAATATAAAGCTTATTTATAAATAGTTCGAACTAATGAAGAATGAAGATTTAACGGGGAAAATTTATCGGTAAAAGTCAATGTTAAGTTTAAAAAAAAAATCCTTAAAACCTTGGAAGCTTCGAAGAGCAAGACAATGCCACGGAAATTGAATGTTACTTCGTTGGCGACCTTTGCCTTTTGTACAATCACAGGGATTCGACTCAATAACGTTAAGACTCTACTCGATTCTCTGAAAGACATTAACATCCTTTTGACGACTTGATTCAAGAGGACGTGGCATGGCAACAGATATGAATAACGTTAAGGACTTTGTCTACCTAGGTTCCGCTATCAATTCAGACAACGCTACCAGTGCTGAGATCAAACGAAGAATTACTCTTGCCAATCGCTGCTTTTTTGGGCTTAGAAGGCAATTGTCTAGCCAAGCTCCCTTTCGAACAATAATCCCAGTCCTGTTCTATGGCGCAGATGCATGGACTTTATCAAAAATGGATGAGAGTGCTCGTTCTTACCTGCTTTGAGAGGAAAATTTTTGGTCCCGAAGGTTCAACGACGAACTGTACCAGCTGTACAGCGACATCGACTTAGCCACACGAGTAAATGTCCAACGATTGAGGTGGCTGGGTCATGTAAAGTGGATGGACACCAATACTCCGGTCCGAAAAATCTTCAAATCCGCCCCCGACGGACAGCGCAGTAAAGAAAGACTTCGATTCAAGTGGCGCACGCAAGTGGAAGAGGACCTCAACCAACTAAGCGTGTGAAACTGGAGGCAGCTAGCTAAAGATCGAGCTGCCTGGAAACGCTTGCTAGTTGAGGCCCGATTGCAATAGTTATACTGGCAACTTTAGACGTGAGAAACGCTTTTAACTCTGCTAGGTGGAGGGATATGCTGAATGCCTTAGTTAACGCTTTCGACGTTATCTCAGAGACAGAGAGTTAATCTATGACAGCACAGATGGAACGCGAACGAAAGGAATTATCGCTGGTGCCGCTCACGGCTCAGTTCTAGGACCTGACGACATCATGGGAGTGATCACCGCGCAGGACACAAAAGATGCCCACGAACGACTGAACTTAGTCATGAGATGCATGCAATACTGGATGCAAGACCTAGACTAAGCCTAGAAACAGAAAAGACGGAGATACTTAGTTCTGTAGACCACGAAACAGATCTTCACTATCTTCGAGGTACAGATACCTAGGTCTGGGGGTAATAACCACTAAAGATGCAGTAAAGTGCTTGGGAGTGAAGTTGGATACAAAGCTCACATATTAGCAGCAGATCAAGTTTGCGTCTGAAAAGGTTTGCAAGGATCAATACAGCATTGACCAGACTATTGGTAAACTTGAGAGGACCAAAGGGAATTTGTCGAAAACTTCTTATGGCAGTCACACATACTATCCTTCTGAGATCTGAGCTGATGCGCTCAATCAAGAGAAATAAAGAAAGCAAATGGCAGCAGTACAGCGAAGAGGAGCTTGTCGACACTCAGCTTTCCCTCGATGTATCACAACACAACCAGCCGTTCTCGTGGTTGCAGGAGTAATTCCCCAACGATCTTCTAGTGACAGAGAGAAAGGGTTAGGAAGGAAACGGCAACAGCGGAAGCTAAAGAGATTATTAGACAAGGCTGGTAAGAATGTTGGAGCAGAGAAACCAGAAGAAGATGAACTGGAAGACTGATTGGAAACATTGCAGTCTGGACTCGATTCCTTACCGGAAACAGAATGGGAAGAACAATGAGCCCACCATGTCAATAACAACGCTGAACACGCATTCTTCGAATGCCCCTTAGGCCTTACAGGGAGACGAAGACTAGAAACGGAGGTAAGCAGAGTCACAACGGACAATATCGTCACGGTAATGCGCACGAGTGAAGGAAATTGGAACCGAGTAACAAGACACCTGTGAAGACCGTAAAGATCAGAGCCCATAGAGGCTAGAAAAAGTGAAACCACACTGAAGTGATGCAAGAAGCAGTTCCGGAACTGGTTCGCCTAAAGATGGAGAGGGTTTAGTCGGTAGGAGTCCGACACACTGGGGAAACTTAGTCACCCCTGGCGATGCATGTAGCATTCCCTCTCAAAAAATTGAAGAAATTCGAACCGATTATCTTAATTCTAGATCCGCGTAACACCTTGACCTACAACGGCTAGTGGGTATTCTTATATTTTTTGTCAGTCGACTTAACCAATTGAAATTGATTACTGAACCAAATTTTAAAATTATTTCATGAAACAAAAAATCAATAATTTAATTCATGTCATCGTTCGTTATGTAACCGAAATATGTCCTGACACTGTCCTGACACTGACCAGAGATCGAAATTAAATAATTATTTTGAAAATGTTAATAAATTCTATAGAGCACGTCAGATATGTTTCAATTTAATGAACGTAATTATTAATTAAAACCTTAATTGATTGATTTATTAAATTAAATTAACTTAATTAAGCAGCTGTCGATTAATATCTAATTAGGAATTTTTCATTCTGAGACAAATTCGATTAAAATTAAATTAAGTCATTCACAAAATCATTTAATGTAAATAATTTACATTTAAAGTGTTTCCCTTGCGAAACTTTATGACATTTGTTGGGGTTTGCGAATAAAATAAAATCCAACTGACGTAACAACCACGACCAGAGTGGACATTTGCGACATCCTTCTTATGTCAATAAGGCTTTTTACATGCTGTTGATTGACGGACTACAAATTACTCCTTTTCTCAAATGGGACTGCCTTGCGGGAATAAAAGCAGAAATTCTGGAAGGATGCACAATAAATGATTCGAAAGCTTTTCATTAATGTTCTCATTACGACCTTAAACTAGCGCTAAATACTTAGATTAGAGGTACTTAGGTAGAGTGGCAGGCTGTATATGACAGCCAGACTTAGATCAAGGTCCTTTGTTATACCACATGGATCTGTGGTTACTCCAGAAAAACTATCCGAATAACCAGCCCGAGCTATAAAGCGCTGGAGGCTACTTATGTTGGTATCAGCTAGTTCGTTAAGACTATGGAAGAAGCTGGTTCCTATGAATGCTTGTCTACGAGCTGAGAGGGCTGGACATGTACAGAGAAGTTGGAGAATTGTCTCTTCCTCGTCTATATAGCTTCTACAAAAATCATTATAGAGGAGACCTAGCTTATTGGCGGGTCTGCTGATGGTGCAGTGTCCCGTTGTACTTACAGACATTATTTTTTGTTAAACTAGGCAGTAAGAGTGTTTGTTATCCAGCTTGGACCAGATTCACCTGCCATTGATGATGACAATTGTCTTCCTCTTAACTAGCAGCCTGCAAGTGGCAAGAGGCATATAAAGATTGACCTTTTCCGGTAGAATCGAGTCTGTCTGGCGAGTTCGTCAGCCATTCCCCAGCGCCCAAATAAGGTGCATTTTGAATTATTCAGTCATCTGGTTAAGAGACAAGTGGCAATTTAGAATTCTCCTTGAGTTAAACGTGACATATTCCAGGGATTTGATCATAGCCTGGCTATCACAGTATATCACAGTCACCATGTCTAACACTTCTAAATCCCGAAAACTGCAGTCGTTAATAGGAATTTCTGTAAAGAAAAACATGTATGTATGCACTTTTATCGTCGGAAATTAGGATGTCATTACTGGATTCCAGACGAAGTACAGAATTTTTGATTGGTCTTCTGGATGTCCTTAGACTCTAGTACCCAAACAATAGAAGATTGTGAACTCTGGTATTCTATCTTATGGTGACTAGTGCGGGACAGTCGAAGACCGGTTGTAGTACGGATTGTGTTTCCTCGTTGTCCCTACAGATTCTTCAGTTGTCATTGTGGGGTAACCCAAGCCGTTTTTTGCTTAGTCCTTAAGCATCTATTGACACCTTTGAGTTACATATATAAAAAAAAATATATAGCTTTCAGCTAAATACTTTTTTAGAAACAGCTTGGTAATCTTCACTTGTATAGCCATCAATAGTCTCAATTTCTGCGACACTTCTCAGCGCAATGACGGGGCATTTGATTTTGTCTACAAAAAGTAAATGAACCTGTGTATGTCCTGACGTCTTGAGGTTGAATTAACCTGGCACAACATTCGACTTCGACTTTTTTGGCTGAATAATGTGCCGACTTTGACAATTTTTGTATCTATACTTCGAAACTTCTTATACCTATGTTTGGAGCTCATGTCTATAAGCTAGACTTCAAAATTTCGTCCGAATTTTCTGAAAAAGAGAGGATGGCAAGACATCCTTAATTGGACCAATTGAGGCGGTCAAACCTCTGAATGGAGCGACAGAAACGGGCATAACCTCGTGGAGTAAGAAAAAAGAACGAAGATAACTACTTCCGGCTTATCAATTTTGCAACAGCTCCTTATATGCTTATAAGCAGCACTAGGTTTCCTCATAGAAGAATACACACACATCAACTTGACTTATAAGATGGTCAAATCAACATTGCAATTGACCAAGACCTTGTTGATAGAAGGTAGGCATCCAACGTTTTTGAAGACCAAATGTTAAGGGTGGAAAACGTTTTTGGTTGTTGGCCCTTTTAGAGCTTGAATATTCGAATATCGATGCGTCTAGGTACACCAGGAGAAATTGTTCAGTTTGCCATCAGCAAATACAAACAGCAGAGATCAATGGTACCATTGTAAATGCGGTAGCAAGGACCACGTTGGCCCTACTAAACAACTTTGACTGAGTTGCAACCTTGGAATGAGGTGACAGAAGGGACATAAGTACCTTGAACCATTACAGGGCAAATAAGGGCAGCAGAGGATTAAATAAATAAAACTATGTCAACGCGTTCTTTCCAGCTTGAAGTCGCTTGCTTTGTTTAATAGCTAATAGCTGGCATGAAGTTATCTACACTGAAGGAAGTCTAGTTACTGATTTGTAGGGAGTAATTGGTGTTTTAATGCAGCCCTTCCAATAGCTTATTTATGGTCATCAGATGCAGGAAGTCATAGAGCAAGAAGATGACACAAATCGAGTTGTTGAACCTTCACAGTTCTGAAAAAGCCGGCACAACTATCAAGACGAACAAAAATGAAAGCCTCATTTCAATGGGGAAAGCATGTACCAAATTGTTAACCAAGTTTCGATGGCTGTGAACATGCCCAACGACAGGAGTGTCACTTCTATAAGTCTTGTCTACAAAAAAGGCGTTAAGTCCCATTGATTTAAATAAAGACTCTATGAGCTGTAGAAAGATGTAAATGAAGTCTGTAGGTAAGAAAAACCAAAACTGCATTTCAAAGACCAGGCGATTGGGACACAAAATTCTTCACGGATCCGAACTGGACTTAAGTAAACACTTGAATGAGGCGAAGATTGAACAGAAAAAAGTGCGCTTGAGAATGCTTTAAGTTCCTCAATGTACAACTTGAAACAACTTAGAACAGAAGATCGATTTATAGAAGCACCAATCAAGACATGTCCTTTGTCAGGCCTACGCCAATGTATGGCATGATCAACTGGTAGATAGCTCTCAAGATGGCTGTATACCTTAACCTACTCCATCAGTGATGCGCTAAGAACCAATTAATGGCAATTAAGGAAGCTTTGTCCTGTAACTCATTTCCTGCGGAGATGCCTGAGCAATTCGTCATTCACCAATACAGGATACGTGTAAACACTTATTTAAGCTTAATACTATCAGCGAAGCCAATCACGGATGGGAGCTTGGTACGACTTGTCAAGTGTCCAGAGAGGTCTGGCCTATGCTAGATCAAAAACGCTCCAATGGACTGGCAGAATGCTTAAATAATCCCAAATCAGTTCTATAATCAGTATCCTGCATAGGTTGAGGGTTTAAGGGCTAGGTTTCTTTTCAAATGAAGAATCAATTGCCCGTTTTCTCTAAACTTTTTCAAAAGAAGATTGTTCCATCTGGGAGTTACGATCGCAGCAATCTTATGTCAACTCCGTTTTATAAGAAGCTTCGACTTGTTGAACTAGCCCGCAAGTAGATAGAATAGCGTTAGATCCAGTGGTAGGTTAGGTAAGGTTGGAGTGGCTATCAGCTGTTGCCAGCACACTTAGACCAGTGGTACCACATGAATCTGGAGAGATCTCGTTACATACTCGTTGAACCAATTGGAGCTTCGATTCGAAGGAGGTTTTTGATATCTGTGTTCACCAGATCGCCTAAGTCGTTAAAGTAGAATTAACCTACGTGGAGCCTCCTTTTGCGGGAGAGGGCTAAACAATTGCAGAGAAGGTTGGGAATGGTTTACTCCTCCTCTTCGTCCATGTAGCGTCTTCAAAAATCGCTTGAATGTACCCCAAGCCTTGTTGCACGCTTACCTATTAGACATTGTCCTGTGATGACACCTATTACGGTGCTGATCTATGATCTGTTGAGAGAAATTGAATTCTTAGAGCGTTTCAGATCCAGCCGCGGCCAAATCTGCTTTGTCGCTAAACAAGTTGTAACTCTTGTCCACCTAGAATTTGTTCTCTCGATAGCATCCAGCTTGAAATTTAGTTTACTTGTAGCGATCGGTATACCCAAGGTACTTAATCATGGGTATAGTAATTCCATATCTAACCAGTTTGTCTGCCTTATAGTTCCCTAGAATATCTCTATGCCCCGGCACCCAACAAAGCTGATCTACTGGTATCACACGGGACTAAGTTTGTCTTTACTTCGGTGCCGACACCTTGAGAAATGGATTTCATTTCATTCTCCCTTCAAATAAAAGACACATCAGACGATAAATTGTCCCAAAATCGCAGCAAACGTTTCTTAAAACATACAACTCCTTCACAAAAAAGAATACTCTCTATAAACTAATCAAATTGAAATTTGAAAATCAAATTACCACTTCAGTAATTAATTCCAATGAAACCTAAACCAATTAGTTCAAAATGAAATGAAAATTTGATTATAACGCAATGGTTATCCTTTTTGCATCAAACCCAATCCTTTTTCGTTTTAATTTAATTATTTATTCTAATTTTTCAGACACAAATTCTATAACTAATGGCGAACATTTCCAAAGAAATTAAAAAGAACTTTTTTATGCCAAAGTTATGATAAGAAATACTTTTTATGAATTATACAAGAAGACTAAAGAATAATTGCACTTGCATTGTATATTTTTTGTCCCAGTTAACCCATATAGTCATCATGTTACAGATTTAATTATTAATAAAGAAGCTGCGCTTCCTTTAATTGTATTTTATCCGGGAAAAAACTCTTCTAGCTCATTATAAAGTTTAAAAAAACTCACTTCAATTACCCCAATTAGCCTCTTAAAACGTTCACAAAAGAAATTTATTTTATTTATGCATTTTAAGAGAATTATTTTGTTAAGTTCTTGAGAAAAAGAAAGGAGTATATAAATCCTTATAGCATTGCAAAACCTACTCCTTAAACAAGTTTTATTAAAAACAAAAATGATTAAGTAAAATGAAACAAAGAATTAAAAAAAAACATCCATACACCAAAGACAGGATAAAATATGAATTGAATACGATCAGACTTAAGACATTAAAAAAAAAAAAAAAAAACAATTTATATAACATTAAACATATAGATTGTATGATACAGATTTATTTTTCATCTATTGTCCCAAATAAAATGCGATATATATACCTACAAAAATAAGAGAACACATATTAACACCGACATTCACACTTTTGTTGCTTAATTAATAAATATATAAACAAAATAAGGAATATCGCACCTAGTAAGCCCATTTACACTTAAAACTAAATACTATCCGTTCATTCAAAGTCCCTTCAGACATTATAAAAACTTCAACTTGAGGAAGGTTGCATCACCTTATATTGTATACAAAATGATAAAAAAAAGCGAACAACTCTGTTAAACAAAGGATCTAAAGGACATCTTTGTTTCACAATCCGGAAAGTGTAAATGAGCTTTTAAATTACAAAAAAAAAAAAAAATAATAATGATGGACGAAAGGAAAAACTTAAAATAAAAGAAAAAAATTCGCAAGTAAACATAAATTCAGGATAATGACACTGCAAAAGGATACACTGCAGTTTCTCATTCCTTTACTCTTCTCTCTACCTTGTCGCGAGTAAACAGCGTAACGCAAAAAAATTAAAATAAAAACATGTATAAATAATTGCAAACGAGCTAAAGGAGGGGGGTGGGAGTAATAACGATTCGTTTTAATTTTTTTTTACAATTAATAACAGAAAACTGGGTGACAACGAAACCAGTGAATTTCTAAACACAAAAAGGAAACTTAAAAAAAAATAAATAAAAAATGCCACACTTTACATCAAGTGATGTCCCAATCAAACACAGGAGGAGAGCTATACGACACCATTTTTTATTTTTTTTTTTTGACAAGGTACGGTGTAGAGTTTTTTGTGTATTATTAAAGAGTGTATAAATATTCAGATAATTTTTACCATTTTGATGCAAAGTTTACAATTAGATTTAAACATCTAGATAATTCATAAATTTAAACAAAAAAAAAAAAAAAACCATACAAAAGATTTAAATTGATTTTGTGAATTATTTTTCATTGAGCTGCATCAATTATGGCAAACAACTGACGACAAAGAGATAGATAGAAAATTATTGATTGCATTATTACAATTATTGTAAGTGGACACGTAATTACTTTCAGGCAATGATATTGATCGATGTTGGGATGAGCGACTGCGAAGACGTCCAAAGCCAGACAATGGTCGGAATCCTGCAAATAATCGACGCCGTAGTCCGGAGTCATTTGGATATTGTACAGATTGGTTGGATGGTAGTACGGTTGTTGCGACACCCTTTGTTGATGGGATGCGGTAATCTTAAAATGATATTACATAGCAAAATGTAAAAAAAAAAACACAAGGACTTTTTTTTTTAAATTTAAATATAGTAAGTATTATATTTAAAACTTTCTTATACATTGCTATCGAAAAATAGAATTATTTAGTCATCTTCTGGTACAAATTTATTTGTTTTAGATTAAAATAAAATTTAATTATAAATTATAACTAAATAAAATAAATGTAGAAATTCAATTTCAAAATTTTTTTTTTTAATAGTCTTATAAGTTATTTTTAAAGGTTGCCCACAAAGTCAGTTCTAGACAGGAGTTTTCATACCAAAACCAGGTTTCTCTGGAATTATTACAGAATTGAATGCAACGAAATTAAAGCTGATCCTCGCAAGACTTGGAGCCTAATCAATGAAATTATGGGTGTCTATGAAGTTATTGTTAGGAACTTTTCGTCTGAAAAATGTGCGATCACTATATCTAACGAATGTGCGCAACACTTCTTTGGACAAAGCATCAATGCGATTTAACCATTAGAATATTACAATTGCCATTACAATCTTCACGAAAGAAACCAGTATCGAAGAGGTCTATTACCTAAACAGACGCATGAGCGAAAATAAATCTCCAGGAGTCGATGGTATTCGTGCAGTGGATAAAAAACGACATTCTGCTATTGTTGCTCCCGTCTTGTGCAAATTGATAAACCTAAGCCTTCTGTAGGGGAAAAATCCAAACTGCTCAATTTTTAAAGGTATTTATAGACCCATATCCATACTTCCAGTGATAGAAAAGTGCCTGGAAGATGTAATCACTAATAGATTACATGGCTTTCTTTAACAAAAATTCCCTCATTCACCAAAGTCAGTATGATTTGGTTGACCGTACTAATAATATCGGGATGTTCGAAAGAAATACTGTGAATTATAAGCAACGGCAACAGCAGCAATAATTCTCCCCAGTCATTCTGGACACCACCCTCGGAGCAAAAAAAACTGAAACCTAATATCATTTGAGTTTCAAAATCCCTACACCAACACTAGCGCTGTGTGAATAGCATCATAAGGGTGTTCATAACCCCTTTAGCACTAGTGAATTATAAAAAATAAAAATAAAAAAAGCCCAGGAGAATTCGCGAACTTCGTCAATGAAAGCCACCATATACTTACTAGAACTATTTATGGATTTCAGTTAAGCATTCGAGACTTTAAACCACACAAATTTACTAGAAGCCCTTGAGCGTATCAGTATTCGTGGAACAATGGTTGTATGGCTTAAGGACTACCTATGCAATAGACAATTTTCTGTGAAAGTTAAGAACGAGTATAGTGCAAGAAACAATACGGGGTTCCTCAGGGATTTAAACTAGGTCCAATTCTCTTTATCTTATATACAAATGAGCTTCTTCGACTTTTCAAAAAAAACATCCCGTTTGTTTATGCAGATGACACAGCTATAGTAGTTCGTCATAGGTCTCGGGAAGTGGTGACTGAAATAATGTAAGAGGAGTTCAACAATGCAGTAAAATTTTGTCTCGACAATGGCGGCAAAAACCAAGATGATGCATATAAGAAGTCCACATCACAAGGCGGCGATCTATGTCCTCTTCTCTGGAATGAAATACTGATAGCCTTACAAGCCAAAGGGATGCACGGTGATTACTAATGCGGTTAACGTGGCTTTAGCAGTCTCAGGAAAGCATCTCAACACCGTAAAAGAATTCCTCCAAAGAGCTCTAAATAAGCTAGTTAGTGTGGTTAAGGTGTAAACCCCTACAAAACTGAACTGGTACTCTTTTCTAGGAAATATATAATTCCAGTCATTGACCTTCCTTCTCTTGATGGTATAACCGTAAGCTATTTTGGATAAGAAATTAAGCTGGCAACCCAACATCAAAGCATCATTGGGAATAAATGGGGTTAACAAGCTCTTATAACTCATTGGGTCTACATCTTGGCTGTCTCTTGCACCACCTTAGACAACGCTACAAACCAAGATCATCTGAGAAAGGTTCAACGATCAGCTCAGCTTATCTGAGCATAAGCGGACACTCTCCGCAAAACTGAACATTCTGTTACATCTGACACGAATTAGCCAGGAAGGGTTCAGAATAGGACCTATCACGGGTCGACCACTCAGTTCTGCCCTCCCCCCCCAGCTTTCGTCAAATCTTCCAACGACATGATGAGAGATGGAGCGCACTCTCATCATGTCGCATCTTCAGAAAACTCTGGACAACAGGGCACATTCTTGCGCTTAACAGATCAAACTTAGCTCTCTTCACAGGGATCATCAAAGACCACAACCTACTGGCTGCTCACCTTAGAAGAATGCGTTTAAGTACACATGAGTTATGCAGAGGCTGTGCGAATGCAGACGCCCCAGCCTTCACAGAACGGCCCTCGGTGAATATTGTTTCAACGACTTGGGCGCCCTGTCTAAAAAGCCACTAAAAGCCATTCTAACATTCACTACGAATTCAGGATGATTCAGGGAGCTCGAAAGATCGTAATTGCACACACCCAGACCTTTCCCCTCTTTTCTGTCTTTTCAGAATGGACATTCCACGTCAGAGGAACACAATGGATCCGTTAGGGATCTGAGTGAATGATGCATCACGCGATGGAAGTGATGAGGAAAGTATCACCTTTGTCCGTGCAGAGTATTCCAGGAGCGAATAATGTCGATCAAAGAATTTTCAGGGACAGCTTAGGTTAGGTGAGGTTAGGTAAGTGGGTCCTAGGGGTTGCAGTCCCCTTACTAGGAACCATAAACTTAAGCTCTATCAAACCAGTCTGCAGCGCTAATGAATCTGTGTATGTCAAACACAGACTTGCTGGACAATTCTTCTAGGTCCTGGAAAAGGTAAAGGTATATGGCAGAGTGCTGGACAGGAGCGGAGAAAGTTTGGAGTATTCTCATCTACTTCCTCGTCACCACATCCCCTGCATTGGTCATCTGTGTTTAATCCCAGTCTTCTTGCATAGAAGTTTAGCATGTTATGCCCAGTGATTTCAGGGACAACTTATCTAATGCTGCTCGTCTCCTAACGAGATAATATCCATCTGCATTAGCCGTTGAGCCATGGGGACGGTTTCTACTACAGGAGAAGGCAAATAAAACCATGTAACAGTGGAAGTGACGATAGTTTAAGCAACCGAACTTGTGTACCAACGGATCTGAAGGCAAATTTATCTGCGAGTTGTATCATCCTTCTATTGTTGGCTGGAAGGCACTGGCACGGTCTTTGAAGCTCGCATCAACATGGTCCTTCATCTGGTGGAGAAGCTCATATTGAAATCCTTCTTGAAGCTCAGAGTGGAGGTACTTCAACCTTCGATTGTTCGCTGAATTTTGAAGTTAGTTCCAGTGGGAGGTGGAAATCTAATTGAAAGCTTCGCCTATCTTTCGAAAACGTTCACAGAGCAACCACGGTCACAATATTTTTGGGTTTTTGAAACTTTTTTTTAAGTTCATTTAAATTGTTAACTTTGTTCAATGTGGACCACCATCTTAGTGACCGGTAGGTGAGAATTGGACATAGTTTGGCAGTGCACCTTGACAGAAGTCTGTCCTGTGTTTGTTGGTGATAACTGAACTGGAATTTTGTCTTCCCAACAGATGAAAGTTGGACAAAAACTTGTCCATAGTCACTTCGGTATACAGAAACATTTCCACTAAAATACTGATGACACTTGCTCCATGGCACTGTATCTGAATCTGACAGAGTAAACATCATGTTCCTCCATTCCAGACTGTAAAAAGGAAACATCACCACATGAGGATACAAAAGAATAACAAACATTGTTACCAATTTAAAATTTATAATTAAAATTAAAATTTAATGAATAATCCGCTTGACAGCAGCTACCAGTTCTCACCCCCCCCCCCCGGGCGAACCTTAAACAGCCACAAAGTACCTAAAGCCAAAAATGGATAAAGCCTCAATAAATGCACAAGCTTAATCACATTAACCCAATTAAAGTTCGCAACATGTAAGCAATTTTAATTACATTCAGTTACCAAAGTAAGGTATTGTGCAATTCGGAATAACCTCTTTATGGGATGTACTCGAGTGGTATTATGTACATCCAGACAAAAGGACTACGAGTACGAGTATGTCTGCACGATTCCGTTCGGTATCCTAAGTCATTTGTGTGTTAAGTCAGGAGATGGGGTTGGTTCACCCTCAGTTTTTATTTTTCTCTTCTTTGTTTCGAAAATTAATCTTCTTAGGTATTTTTTATTTCTTTTTGGCGAGACGGCATTTATAACTCTTTCAGGCGTGTAAGTGAGTTAAGGAAAACTGGTACACAGGGTTTCAGCTAGAGTAAGGTATAGGCTGCTGTTTGTATTTGAAACTTTTTCCTTATGCTATCTTCTGCGATGTCAATCACTCACTTAGGGGTTTAATGAATGTAATAAATTCATTACTTGAACATATCAATAAACAGGACTAATGCTTGCTCCTTAATACTTGGATGTGTAATCTCTTTGCAAGAAGATTGGTTCCAATGGGAGAGAGGGATTTTAAAAAAAAAATCGTAGTCGACAAAGGTTTTAAAAGATTTCAGAATAAAGGGAGGAAAACAGGCGAGTGTTGTGTAGCTCCGAACTTAAGCGAAAAAGAATTGGAGGATTCCTTTTCGAATTGATAAACGGGAACTCAAACCGAAACAACTTGAATGATTTCTGTCACCTCATTAGAACGTCTACCTTTATGTAGAACTGAATTCAAGCAGAGGATACTTTGACGGGGTCAATTTCAAATGGTGGATGTTCTTTACAAGAGATTAGTCAGAAAGGCACAAGGCCTTTGAAGTTGTTTCGGTAAAACTATTGTTAATATCACTTATTTTAATCGGTTAAATCATGGTCATTTCCCCAGTTGTATGAATATCACCCAGGTTGGTGGCGATCGTGTAAGTTCGAGCCCAGTCGGGGAATAGCAAGAGCCACCGTAAATAAAAGGAGCAACGAACAAAATCTGAGTTTCTCGAACCACTACACCAAAAAGGGGTTTCTGCCTAGTACAATGGACCGAAACGAGTTTGAGTGCCTATCACCCAATCAAAGGCCTTCACTGTGTTATAACAGACAGATACAGAAATACTGTGAATTATAAACAATGGCAACAATACTTCTCTCCAACACCCTCGGAGCAAAGACTCAAACCTAAGTTTCAAAATCACTACACCAACATTAGCGCTGTGTGAACAGTCTTGTAAGGGTAAACACCACGCGCTACTTTCTTTCCTTTCAAATCTTCTGGGGACCTAATGGCATATTTTTGTTATTGTTTCAGAAAGCTTCTGGACTTTGCTGTGCATCCTGTGCAAAGTGAGGCTCACACTGGCGGTCAGATCAATTCTAATCTACGGTCCACTGGTATATGATGGAGAGGAATTTTAAAAATGATGGACAAATCTATCGAGTAGCATATGTCAGTATCACCGTATTGACACTGTTAACAGACAACCAGGCTGTGCTTAAGGTCTTATTCAATACTTTAACTACTTCCAACGTAGTTTGAGAATGCAAAACCTCCGAGCGTTCGATCAGAAGTTTGAACTTACTGAATCTTATTTTGGTCTCAGGACAGCTCGGGATAACAGAAAAATTAACCTCTGATCAGCTTACTAGACAAGATTCAGAAGAGAATTTCTAAAGATGTGAGTCCACTTTTAGTTTGACAGCGTCCTCGGTTAGTGCTTTCATTAACAGTGGGGTCTCGACGATGTAGACAAATCAATTGAACGCGCCCAGACGTCTGTATGAAATTTGCAGCATTCTTGCCACTTACAGGGCACTGCGCTTTTAGCAAGCGCCCTAAGTATGATATGTACAAAGGTGTGTGATTGTCCTGTCTTTGCTTGAATCAGGTGCTAATGTGGTAAGTGGTGATAACCTGAGCTCCTCTTTCGTAATAACACATTAAAATGAGGTCCTCGACCTTTCAGTTTGAGTACACGATTGGCCCGACAAAAAAAAACTCTCTGTCCTTTGAATTTGACAAGAAAGATAAGATGGACAAGGTGTACCGAAAGCGAGAGACATCCCAAGTCACTGCAATATTTGTTTACTTAGGAACTTCTACTTTTTTTTAGGCTAAGCTGCCTCCTGGATGACAGATGACATCGTATCGCAATAAGACATTTTTTTCTTTATCGCAGTTAGACGGTCATCTGACGGTCACAGCGGAACCCTCTGCTCGGCAGCCGGCCACAGCGACATACGAGAAGCATACTTACTAGAACGTGATCTCCTATCAACTCGCTAGATAGGATTACGAATATGATGTCTCGGAACCTGAACCTGTATTGGATCCTTCTATGTCTCTAGGAATAAATACTTTTCAACGTTCTTAAGGCATTTGGACACTTTTGTCCGTCTGTTAGCACTGAACTGAACATTTTATTGAATTGAAACAAAGTCTTTGCACTTTATTAACAGAGAGCTGTAGTTCTTGTCAGCGACTTTCCATACTTTCTCGTAAGGCAGCAATATATGACGAATGATGACGAATGGGGTTGAAATTTTGTAATTGTTTTGAAAATGTAGCTGCTGGCGATGTTTTGGTAAGGAGTATACGCCAAATCATCTGGAAAGTCTAGGAGAACGAAAGCATGCCCAACGACTAGGCTATCAGACTACCTATCTGCCCCATCTTCAAGAAAGGCGATCCTTTGTCTTGTAAAAACTACCGAGGTATATCCCTGTCTAATATAGCCTACAAGATCGTATCCCGTGTATTGTGTGAACGACTCAAGCCGTTTTGCATCGCACTCATTGACACCTACCAGTGAGGCTCCCGGCCAGGCAAATCGGCGATGGACCAAATGTTCACACTAATGCCACTAATCCTGGAAAAGATCAACAAGTTCCAAGTCGATACTCAACATCCCATCATCGACTTCAAAGCCGTATACGACAGCATTTATGGCACCAAACTATGTAACGCGATGGCCGAACTCGCGAACCCGAGAAAACTGATCCGGTTGTGTCGTGCCACGCTAGAGAACTGCCAATGCACCATGCAGCTTGGAAACAGAACCTCAGGATTAATCCAAACATGCACCGGGTTTCGGTAAGGAGACGCGCTATCGTGTGGTCTGTTTAATCTTGTGCTGGAGCAGATAGTACGAAAGGTACTTTATTTAACAAATTCATCCAGTTGCTGGGGTACGTAGACGATATCGACACTATCGCCCGTTCCCAGCGTGCCATTATAAAAGCTTTTTCGGCAACAGAAAAACAAGCCAAGCGAGTTGGTCTCATGATGAAGGATAAGACCAAGTGCAAACTGTCGACCAAAAATCCATCCGTCGAACACCGTCTAGGACAGAAGGAGTTCATCTACCTCGGGGCACATATAAAATCCACGAATGACACCCTAGTGGAGATTCGACGAAGAATAACCTTAGGCAACCGCTGCTGCTTCGGTTTGTCTAAACAACTAGGATCCAAACTCCTAACTCGAAGGTCAAAAATCATGCTCTGCAAAACCCTAAGTCTTGCTTTGTGGAGATGAATGCCTGACGATAAGTAAGATCCCTACCTTGCCGTGGTGGAGAGGCTGAATCTACTGTCTGTGAACTACATGTCAAACCGAGAGAGAAAGTAGATCTAATCTGCGTCCAGCTTGATGTTTTCCCACAAAGCGGCTTGACTGAAAGGATAGTTTCTAGAAACCAAAAGGTGAACACCCAAAGCAAGGTACGACGCGCCAAGGCCTATATGGCTGGGCTGAGCTTCGTCGCTAGCGCAACCTTTAAATACCTTGGAAGCAATAATCGAGCAAATGGACGAGTACTCTTCAGCCAAGAAGGTCTTCGATTTTTTTTACCAAGAAAAGGAAGGCCAAACCTTCGGTTTAAAGATTATGCAATCGCGGACGCAAGAAACCTTGGTCTAGTAAACTGAAAATAGCATACATGGGACCGTGAAGGATGGAAAGCGGCGTTAGTTCAGGCTCAGACCCTCCAAGTGTCGCTGGACTGATAAATAAATAAGTAAGAAGGCTTTAATTGGAAGACTTTTCAAGTTCTGATAATAGATTCCAATTCGATGACTAGGCTGTGAGCCAACTCGTGTTTAGATTTTTTTTGAAAGACAGGGTTGGCACACTCAACGAATTCAATGACATTTGGTTCTTCAGTGCAGAAGTCAATCATAAATGTCAAATGCAAAGTCAACAAATGACATTTTTAATGAAAATGTCAACACTCAGTGAAATGGCGTCCCGTCCCGGTGACTTTTCCCAAGAATGTGTCAAAACTGACAGTTAAACTCGTTAAAAGATGACTGCATTTGGTGATAAAGAAATAATACCGATAAAAATGGATTCAATTTCAATCGGAGACCTGTTAATTTTTGTAAAAGATTTCGAAATCGGATTTAAAAAAAAGTTATGTCACTTCAAATATTGTTTTGTGTAAATTTGTATTTTATCCTGCAACGAAACACAAGCTAAAAACGGTTCAATTTGTTGCATGCCTCAAGAAAAAAAGTATAAAAAAAAAAAATATAACAAAAGCTAATTGTACAAAAAGACAGATACAAATTTGCAACACTACACTTGTTTTTTTTTTGCCACAAGAACCAAATATTTAGCTACTTGTTAAGGAAGGACGAAAAAAAGAAAAAAACTAAATAAACTTTTGTTTAACTGTGAATGCATTGTTTAAAAACGCGTGTCGTTTAACTTTTGTAATTTAACAAATTCGAATAGAACTGAAGAAAAAAAAAAAAAACAGGGTGTCTCGAACAAAGTAAATTAGAGAGATGTTTTATTTTTTGTAAAGCGGTTTTGATGTCGGACCTGAGGAGCTAGAAATATCTGGTGCTGGTGCCGCGAGTCCTTTTTGCTGTTGTTGTGATCCACCAATAGCAGTGTTGTTGGGTGCTGTCGAAGATGGCCGATAGGAGAGTCCACCTCGCCGACTCCCAGATGATGCAACAGGTAACGTTGAACGTTCTGGACATTCGGGAACATTAACAATTGGTATCTCATGTTGTAGCTGCACTTGTTGGGCATTACTTGGGTCCAATGCACCAATAGGCTTTAACTGGACGGATGATTTATCTGCATTGGATTTACCAGCATCTCCGGCTTGCTTAAGGACTCGATAGATTTGGTCGATATCCGTGATTTCTATATTATCGCACAACATAACAGTTCAAATAGTAATTTAGCTTAATTAAGAAAAAAGGTTACATAACTTGTACATGACTCGCCCTCTGTCGGAATCAAAATAATTGAATTAAAATCAAAGTAATGAATGCTTAATGTGTCTTAAAATGTTTCTTTCTAAAGGGACTCGAATGTTTTTTTTTTTTTTTTAAACAAAACTTTTGTGTTTCGCTACTTAGTGTGTCCTAAACAAAAACAAAATTAAATTAAATTAAACAAACCTCTGCACATGCTCCACTAAGAGACAGGCTTTTGAATGTTTTTAATACATTTATGTATGTAAGCTCTGGCTATGCGGTTAAGGTTAGGTAAGTATTTAAATTTAATAAATTTGATGAAGTTAATTTTTTTTTAAATGTTGCTGGTTTTAGTTTTTGCTAAAATTGGGTTTGTGTACCTAATTGTTCTAGTCTCTCGACTCGTGGTAGATTTTGACGAGTAGTAACACTTTGTGAATTGGCCTCTTCTCCTATAATGGTGAAGGGATATGTATACAATTTTATAAAATAAATAACTCTTCCGTTGTGAGTAAGCTTTTAGAAGTAATAACTTAACTATTGAGATTGTTGTATAGGTTTAGCTAAATTTTATATAATTTTACATGCGACTTAAAGAAGTTAGTAAAGATTTCCACAAAATTGTTCAATCACATTTGAAGGTTGTTCCTACCCAAGGACTTACCACCTTGTCGTTCAATCTCACTATAGATCCCGCGAAGCATTTGTGATAACATTTCGTAGCAAACTTCGTAGGGCCCCAAGAAGAGTGGAAAAAGGAAAAAAATCATTTATGATTTATATCCTTACTCCTAGAGGGCTTCTTAGGGTCCTGTGATTCACTAACTCGACACTGGTTTGAACCTATAAGTTCATCTGCTGTAGAAACATAAGCAGCGCTCTAGTCTTAACTGAAACTCAAGTCGAATTTACAAAATGTTGACCCGATTTAAAAACAAAGGTGGCCTCTATAGAGCTTGTCAGCGAGAAGAAACTTTATGAAACTAAATACACTCGATGACTTTCCCCGTCTTAACTTTAAAGTTTATATGACAAAGGCGCCACTTTGGTGGATTGCAGGATTAAACTCCTCCAATGGCATAGAAATCCATACACAGGGTAAAGATCTGAATGCGCTCAACTCGGCATGATGCCAGGTACAATCCCTGTCACTGTACCCTTCAATTCGACATACAGCCTTCACGTGGCGCCCCTGGATAACTATCTCAGCATCTGCTGAATAGTGAATTAATGTATGCAGCCTTATTCTAGGCAAGAGGACACGTTCTTCTATCCCGACGTGGGGTGAACCGCCCAATTACGAGAAAACTGATTGCCTAGGAACAAAAACGGATCCGATTTACAACGACGACACGGCGCGAACGAAAGGACTGTAATGGATGGAAAGCGGCATTAGTTTAGGCTCAGACCCTCTAAGGGTCGCTGGCCTGATAAGTAAGTTAGACAAAGGTGACTAAATACAGATTTTTCGTTCGACATCAGCTGTCACCTCAACCGACTTCCACATGCTTCGCCGACAGCCTAAACTCTTTTGAAATTACCTCGCTATTACTTGGTTGGTCCATTCAGATTCCGACCACAAAAGTTCCGAACCGTATTATTGCTTTACGCGGATCAACGTCACAATAGGACGGTTTGGCGACTGCAAGTGACTGAGATGGACGTAGTAGGGAAGACTGGCATCGCGTTTCCAGGATCTAGAATGGACAACGGCGTTGATGTAGGACGTGAAGTTACTAATAAACTTTTTGAATGTCAAAGAAGCTCAATGCCTTTTATTTGCATCCCAGCTTTCAGGGTTGAGATGACCAAGTATCACTGATGCCACCTTGTCAGAGGAATGATTATCTCTCGAAACCTCTACAATGCTTTAACATAACTTGAAGGGTGAATCAGTCAGAAACGTGATACACGAAGTTGTCTGATAAATTGAGTTTTCACTGGATCTCATAGAGTCCTTTTTCTGGCAAAGAAGGAGCCCTTTCAAAAGAGAAGAAGTTGTCAAAAACTAAGAATAAGTCAAATCTGTCACAAAGGTAAGATGCTTAACAGAAAAACTTAACATTTGGACCCAGTTTTGTGACGAAAATAACGATTAGAGGACTATGGATTATGATTAGTGAATTTATGGCATGGGCACCACTGTTAGTCCTTCGAAGACAGAGCTAATTTTTTCAGCCTTATGCCAAGATTTTAACTTAAGACGTTGAATGGAATAAATGTCAATCTATCGACTCAAGTGGATTATCTCGATACTTATGGTCTTCCGTGAGTACCTATTTTAGTGCCTATAATTTCCATTCCACATAAGATGGTACTGACTGCTATTTCTTGTGGTCATCAGTGATGTTATCCATGCAGCTTTGACAGAGGAAAGTCGCGATTAATGGATTATGACATCTAAACAGGTTAATGGACGGACACCAACTGGCGCATAACCTGAAAATCGAAGATAAATACGATGCAAAACAAAAGTCCTGAGTCTTTTGAGCTCTAATGGCCAACTGCACATTGCAGGAGACCGAGAAAATCGATAACTCAATTCATGAGGGAAGGACATATATTCCCGGTAGACGGAGGCACAGAACTGGATGTGAGCATCAGAATCTGGAAAAGAAAAGTAGCGTTCGGCACTTAAACCACTCTCTGTTCCGCTCCAAGTCAGTACTTCTTTGAGGATGTAGTACTTAGAAAATCGACTCCACTGTCACTCGTAAACAGTCCACGTATCATACTGGGGATTTTCTAGCCATATTGCATCTCAGAAAAGAGTAGGCTACACCGTGCCATAATAGGCAAGTATGCAACAGGGCTTGGCGAACGTTCAAAGGATTTTCGAAGAAGCTGCATGAACGAAGAGGAGCACCTTCTCTGCAGCTGCTTAGCACTCGCCCGCAAAAGAAGGCTTCACCTAGGAGAATTCTGTTTTAACGACTTAGGCGTCAGATGTCAGAAGCCTACTCGCTTCATCAGAAGTTCAGATTGGTTCAACTAAAATGTAAGGAGATCCTTCCAGATTCATGTGGTTTCACAGTGGATCTATTACTGGTCTAAGTATGACAGTCACTTCAACTTAACCTATGCCAAAAAGGAAGTGGCAGTGAATCAGTCAACCCTTACATTCCGTTGCGAAATTGGTCATGCAATGAAATCCACTCACCCGGTTGGGCAGAAGAGTGGGTCGCTCAAGGTAAAGATGACGCAGAACAGTTAAGGATAAGCCGAAACGAATTGCAGAACTCCGAACATGATGGCGGACAAGCGTTGTTGATGTCCTTTGTCCCAAGAGGTGTACTAGGACTTCAGTAGAAAGTGGGTATACGATTGTGATGGTAAGCTTGCAAGGGCTGTTTATGTCAACTTTCCAGCAAACAATGGCAATGTTTTCAAAGCAAAATAACCTGTCAATTGAGGAAGCAGTAAAGTCCTGATAGGAAAGCAGTCTCTACGTATCAGAGCCGATGCACTGAAATCAAAAGCATTTTTAAAACAGCAAAGTTCACTAATTGCCATCAGTAGATATCCATGGAGGCAAACTCTGCTGAATACCCGGATTAATATAGAAGAAATTGAAATAGCGGTCGGATTCCATTCAAAGTTCAATGTTTTCCACTGAACACCCTGTATAAAAAAAAATTCCGCAAAAACTGAAAATATGAATGTCATGTAACAACCACGGAAATGGTTCATGAATCCTCTTTTTTTTAAATTGGACACTGTACGTGTACGATGTACATAAACGAAACGTGTTTTTAGCGTTGAAAAACAAAATAAAAAGTATGAAAACGTACAACTTGATCCTGTGAGTCCTTATAATTAACAATATTCACTTTTGTGTCATTTTTCGTTTACATTGCGGTTTTCTTCTTTTGCAAGGACCCCAGCTGTTACACTAGTTGTCGTTAACTTGCGTTGCAGTTCGACTGTGTTCAAATTCCACCTCAACAGGATATGCACTCAAAAAAAGGGAAAGAGTACCTATATCTGGACGTGCTTGTGCACATTTTCAATTTTTTATGAGAAGTAATTTTATTTTCGTTTAGGTCGGGGGGCTAAAATCCCAAGAAAGTAGCTCACAGCTAAGTTACTTATTTTACGTAAATCAATTTTGAATGACAGCTTAAGGACTATGGAAGAAAAAAACCGTAATAGAATCTCAATTTTATGTACAAACCGAGCTAAGGATCTAAGCTATTATTAACGGTGGTTAAATGCAAACAAATAAAATAAGGAAGTCTACCCAAGACTTCTTGGAATATTTATTGGTCAGCTTAACTCGTAGTGGAACTATGTAAACATGTTTCCATCTAAGGGAACGTCCAAAAATGGACATCATTTCCGTTTTTATTTACTACACCCTTTAATGGAGGTTATGAACTACTTAATCTGGACATAAATAGCCTGATGAATAAGTTGATGGTTGTGGTCTTTGGCCGGTAGGTACTCGTACACACTATCTCTGAATACAAATTATAGAATTTTGTTTGAATGTTTTCCTTGTTCGTATGTCCTTGTGGGAGGATGTGACAATATTCATTGAGCTAAACATTTAAATTCTGATCAACATCTTTGCCCATGTGAATTACATAATTCATTTAATACATTTGGTCATGTATTCAGTTGGAATTTAGAAAAGGATTTCCACAAAAGTTACGAGTAGTGTAAGCTTTCGTTTATGACGTTTGAGATTTCCTTGTCCAGAAAAGATTTAATTCAAAAGAGAAACCATGGAATATTAAAGCTTAAATCAAGGGTCTTTGAACTCAGTCATATAAGTTGGTGTAACCTAGGGCGGTTGGTTAAGTATAATTTAATGTTAATTTTATTCTTATACGTATTTTATTTATGCGAACGAACCTGATGACGATAAAAATGGAAGCTTCCACTTCAACTGAGGGTCGAGATAGAGTATGTAAGGGAGATTTAGACTGGTCAACCTTATTCGGGATACAATACACACTGGTGACGTTATTTTCCCCTCATTTATTTATGTATCCCGTTCTATGTAAACAAAGAAGTGAAGATTGAATTTCAGAACCAGATTTGTAGCTCATAAGGCCTTTCTTTCCATTTTCCAAGAAACCTGAATCAGTTAAAAGTCTCTCTAGACTTCTTTCTAACCTCTCTTTAGGATTTTGAGTGCATAAAAGCTGTCAGTGTCAAAATAACATATGATTCAAAAAGAAACCAACAGATGGACTACCGTATATTGAATCGGAGTTTCTGCCCGCCTAGTATTGTTTTTTGTACTTTCAGGGCCTTCACGGTCTTGTGGCTACACTTATAATGTCGCGACACAGAATAAGTATAAGGGGACACAAAAAAAGGTTCCAATGTACATTGGTTTTGGATGCTTCTGTACCGAAACAATGGCAAAGCAATCAACATTCGCAATGCACGACTCGAAGACTGAAGAGAGGCTTGAGGTAGGACTGATGATCACTTTCGGAATGGAACAGCGTTCCACATCTTTACTTTCTGAATAATGTAGTCGCCCGATGCTCAGGTCCGAAAAATGTTAAATACTCGAAGGACAGCGCAGTAGAGAAAGACTGCGACTCAGGTAGCGCACTCAAGTGGACGGGGACCTCAACCAGCTTAGCGTGCGAAACTGGAGGTAGCTAGTTAAAGATGGAGCTGTAGCGGCAATGTGACTTCTGCTAATACATTCGCAATTAAAAATGATCTCCAACAGGGTGTAGTAAATTCGTCGATCCAAATGTTCTCGTAGGCTCTATTTACCACGCTTTTGCGTACGCAAATGACTTGATTGAGCATAGATTAGGTCCAAAGACCGAGGTCATTGTAAATCTCTTGCAACGTAATTTTGATGAGATTCAGCGAAAACTGTTCTGTTTAGGCCGTCGTTGTCTGGGGCCTCTAGGAATACCAGGAAGAATTAGCGAAAGTTCGTAATCGTGGGAAAACACGGACAAATATTAGAGTCAGATGCCTTGGGATCTGACTAAAGTGACTCGATGCGAAGGAGAAGGTAATCTACTACACGCCCTTTATCCGGCGAATGGTTACATATGGTTGTCTCGTATGGTTTAATGTGGGCGCAAGCTGAATGGAATGGATTCGGGTGTTTAAGAGGGTTTATCTTCACTCATACAGAACACCAGAGTCTAAGTTTGAGAAATTGTATTCCAATGAGGTCCTGCACAACAAGGCGGACCTAATTAGAGTGGACAATTTCATGGTAAAGCTAAATCGAGGGCACAAATGCAAAGGCAATAAACTCGACCACCAACAGGATATCTGTGACTTACTACCCCAATTCTACGTATTATGAGAGGGTGCGCCTTAACGGCTTGATCCCTCTAGAGGCTTTTTCATATGTTAACCACGAAGGGGTGATCCAGGACTAGCGGTGCCTCTAATCTTCCACGTTGCCCGGACAACCGTAGATAGGCGACCCAACTACGGTCGAGATGTCGTTTAAAGTACTAAGGAGCGCCTCTGGATGAGGAAGGTTGGACGAAGCATCCGAATTTTTAGTGGCTATCAGCAGGAGAGGGAACTCCCTCGGCGACGGTTTTACATCGCGTTGAGCAAAGTACTTCTTCAACGCGTTGCTCAATTTTTTAAATTGTTCATTGGTGTGGGTGGTGTTGAATGCGACGAAATTTGCGTGCTGGCGCTCATGGAATGAAGCACGGTGTAGCTGAAGTCCAACTCACTGCTGTATGGAACATTGGTTGTCATTCATTGTGCATTGACCTTAAGGGATGAAAGCCAAAAATGGACAACCGATTTGATTTCGTCCACAGACGAGTAGGAAAATCAGTTGGACAGTCTGTTGAGAGCATTCAACTCGTTGCTCAAAGTCGGATGCGTCATCTAGTGTACGAGGGTTGCAGCGCGTGTATCAACTCGTTCACCAATTTTTTATTTATTTTTTCTTCATCTGATTTTGTTTATATCTGATTCGAAAAGGGACATTGCGAAGTCCATAGACTAGTTGTGCCAGTAAGACAACGCACCGGTCGAAGTACCGAAAATATCGCAGCCGTAAGTGGTTGAGTTCAAAATGACCCAAATCAGTGGATTCCGCTCCGCGCCGTTCACAGGAATTTGGAATCTCTCAGTCCACAATTGTGCCAAATTTTGCATAAAGATCTTGGCCTACAACCCTTCAAGATCAAATTAACTCAAGAATTGAAGCCTCTTGACAAAAATATGCGTTATTGGACATCAACAAACCCAAATGGCTTCAAGAGACTCCATTGCATCCACAAAAAGTGACCGTGTATTGTGGATTTCATGCCGGTGGTGTGATTGGACCGTAGTTTTTCGTCGATGGAGTTTGCTATCGTATCATGTTGGAAGACTATTTTTGGCCAGAATTGGATAAACTTGACATCAGTGATATGTGGTTCCAAAAGGATGGTGCCACATGCCCCGCAGCTGGTCAAACAATTGATCTATTGAAGGGGAAGTTTGGTAATCGTCGAATCTTGAGAAACGGCCACCCCACTCATGCGATTTAACTCCGTTGGATTTCTATTTATGGAGTTACGTTAAGTCGTTGGTTGGTCGTTGCCAACAAGCCAACATCGTTACAGTGGCTTAGGAACAATATCGAACGCGTAATTGCCAAAGTTCCGGCCGATATGTGTGGAAGAGTGATGGAAAATTGGTTCCAAAGAATCGATTGCTGCAAACGTGCTCGCGGTGGTGACATGAACGAAATCGAATTCCATCCTTAAATTTAACATGTGTACTATACCTTGAATAAATTTCAGTCCGATATCTCAATTATTCTGTGTTCTGTTTGAATGCAAAATTGTTATGTCCTTATTGAACACCCTTCTTATTATCCTTCTAAGAAAGCAAGAGGACTTGTTCGTTTTTATTCAAAAGGAAAACCGCATCTTGTGTCTTTGACATTATTTCTGATTAGCAAATAAAGTCGGAATCCAAAAAAAAAAAAAAAAAAAAGGATATCAGGAAAGGAAATACATACCTATACGGCTATACTGCATACATTATCTCATGTGTGTAATTTATTCTTTAACCAACTGGGATACATTCCATAAAATGTATTGATTTGTGTAAAATAGACGCAAGCTGTCACACATAAGACCGAAATAACTCTTCTATCAATTCCAACCAACACAACAACCGCCGCCGCGCCGTGGTTAGCAATAGCTCCCGAGAGAACAATTTCATGGAAATCTTTTGCGGTAAATCCTCCTTCGACAGTCTTATCAATATCCTAAAAAATACATGTGTACATTGTACATACTGTCTGTCGCAATACCCCGAGCAGAGTCCTATCCTATTGCAATACATCTCAACCCGATTACGTACTCGTACTTGTGTACTCGTACCCGGTACCCGTACAACAATCTCAAAGTTTTTCAATTACCTCCTTTTTTTCTATTTTTATCAGATATACTTCAGATACTGTTTTACAACAAAGAAAATAAAGCAAACAATTTGACAATCTGATTTCTCTTTTAGTTTCAAAAAAACACACACTAAAACCAAAGAAAAGGAAATAAATTCTAACAGAAAAAAACAAAAAGGACGAAACAAAAAAAAAGAAGAAAACTGAAACTTCTGGACCGACCAAAAACCGTACGGAAAGTAGTCGTATGTAGTATGCCAGGAACAAAATAAAAGAAAAAAAACCAAAAGAAATCCTTAAGAAACGAAACAAACCCAGTTGTTTCCTCTTTTGAATGAGGAAAGTATCCTTTTTTTGTTTTTTTCTTTCTCACACAAGCACACACAGGCATATACATACATACATCCGCAGATCCTTAAGATAGGATTTGCGTACTCGAAATTAAATTCAACTTACTTTCTTCCTCGACATCTACACGATTCTCAAGCTCTGAAGTGCTCTTCTGGCGTCTTAGCAGTTTCTGCTTAGCTTGGCATCTCGGCAATTGAGGTGCACAGTCTCCATGTGTGTTCAGCTTGCACATCCTGCATCGTAATCCTTGTCTTGTGTGTCCTATTGCGAAAGAGAAAGAACCATAGCATGATCATTATTTTAGTAGTAGTAGAAGAAAAACAGAAAAAAAAGGACGACAAGGACGACGTATAAAAATGCAATAATACGAAAATAAATTTTCAACTATTTTTTTTTTTTTTTTATCCACACTCTCTCAGGACTTTATGCATGAAGCGATGAGCCGGGAGTTACGCCGACCATAAATCTGGCGATAATGACATATAAAGGCGTTCGTCCTTGTTTGTAGATTCGCCTCGCACTTGCATTTGGGAGTGTGTGGTGTGTTTATGGTTGTGATGCGTGTGCGGGGGCCAAAGCGTATAAGTACTCTGGGGGGCGGGCGGGTTGAATGATGGTTATGCACAACAATTACCTCGAAGGATCTGTGAGCAGACGTCGCATGCGGTGATTTTCTTGTACGTATACTCTTGCAGGTGATGGCTTCCATCTTCGTTGGGTCGCAGTGGTTGAGAAGGTGCACCTCCAGTGGCACCATTTCGCCTAAACACCAAATAATAACATTTAAGTATTAGTATCTGTGTGAGAGAAATAGCACATAGAAATATATATGTATATATCGTAGTAGTGGGAGGTGTAGTATGTAGATACAAATTGTAGGTGAAGGGAATACAGGACTATGTGGACATTTAATTGTTCTTGTTGGTTATATTGTGTGTGTGCGTCGTGTGGGTAGATGGAATCGAAAGTAAAACAAAAATCGATAGGAAAGGGTGCCGCTTCTAAGTGTTGAAAAACGTTACTCATTTGGGGAAATCCAGTTAAGTGGGGGCGTCTGTCTACTCCATTTGAGACGGACGAAGAGAAAATTTGAACACAACAAATGTAAGAAACCATCAGACGTGTCGGTTAAATGATTGTCATGCGACAGATGACATCGAATAACCCATAGACATAAACACACACCGATACTGTGAATTTGATATCCACACTAAGTATAACGTGACTTTTGGTCCTGTCACTCAAACAACTCGAAGTGCTGCAACCCTTAAAAGGACATAAATTTGTAATGAGATCGTTGAAGTAGTTGCATCTAATGGTGGGGATTGAAATAAACTTGTCCAACGACATGCAATCTTATCAATAAGGAATTTCCAAATGCACAGGAAGGATATCCTCCTTCCGCTTCGACTTGGGATGAGAACGACGGGGTTATTCAACGGCAAAGTGAGACAAATTTGTGATTACACCTGCAAGGAACGACGAGGATGAAAAAGTTCTTAAGTGCGACATAAAAGTGAAGCGGTTTCGACGGGTAGAGTGAAGGTACTAAACGAGGTCTTTAAAGAACCATTTGAGTAAGTCTGCGTTATAAGACAGCGTTGAGCAACGACACAGTGCTTCGCGACACAGCTCAATGCAATCTGTTGTGACCAGAGTTGTAGAAGAAAGCTTCTCGAACTTCTATTGATCCATATGCCCATAACATCATGTCCTGTAGAGGAGGGTAAATCATCACATTTTCCTGTCAGTAAGCGTTTCGATACGACGGCGGTCAAATAAGAACTGGATCAACCGACAGAAAGCTTAGATGAACAATCTGCTAAGAGGAACGAAGACGTTTACAGACCGTACTTCACCAAGCGGAACATAACCAAGCCCCGTTGGCATTTCGGACAAAAATAGACACATTTTTGGCTGGATAGCGACAGCTATTTTGAAAAGAATCGAAGTTTACAGGATAAAGCTGTTTCAATTGGATGTGTAACGGCCATCGAACTAACAGATATTCTCACTCAAGGACACGGGTAGAAGAGCAGGACATTTGTCAGCCATTGTGAGAGAAGAAAAAAACTAAGTGGTAGGAGTCCTAGGAAAACAAAAATCAAGCAGCAGGAATCCAACAACGAGACCAAGGAATAAGACCTCAGCGATCTAGTCCTGAAGTTTTGTTGGTTGTCCTTTGAGGTTGAACGAAGTCAACGAGAGATCATATTGGTATATGTACACAGTTTGACGCTCTACAATCTATAGAGAGAGGTGTACGTTCCAGAAGTCTCCAGCAACTGCCGCATGGAGTTACCTCTTCGTGCCAACTTAACAGATCACATATGTAGACCTTGTGCGACAATTAACGTCTATAGAGTTCAAATCAGGGGCTAATACAGGATTTGGAGTGCATAAGTGTGAGGAAACAGCGAAACAGAGGAAGAATGGTTCGAATAGCAAGAAACTGTTTGCGAAATTCCCGGATCGATGGAATTTGGACAGCTAGTGATGCCCTCCGGTCCAAAGGGCCTTCGAATCCAACTCGGAGGGACAACGCAGTAGAGGAAGACTTCGCACAAGTAGAAGGGGACATCAACCAACTTGTAGTGCGTAACTGGAAGCGATTAGTCAAGGACCGGGCTAACTGGACAGGCTTGTTGGTTGAGGCCCAGTTTCACCCCGAATTGTAGCGCCACCTAAGTAAGTAAGTGATGACGTCTCAGAGACATTTCACTCTAAGACTTGTGAGAACTTACTCTGAGTGAAGGAAGCATAGATTGGTTTTGTCCAAAGTCAGTTTCGAAGAGAAGTACAGGCCACGGGGAAGAACACATCTATTGCAACGACTGTATGGACACCAAAGGCAGTTTAAATTCAATCCTTAGTTCTACCAAAGCTGGGAGGATTCAGTCTTAAGGCAGATGGACTTGGTCAGTCAAAAGGGTTCTCTACAATGAAAAAAAAACTGAAACAAGCAGTTGGAAGCTGAAGCAAATCCTAACCACAGAAAACAAAGGAAGAACCGGAGGTGGGCAGGCACGCAAAAGGAACAAACAAGGCAACATATGTCTAGATTAGGTGCAGTGAGACTTCTGACTGACAACAGAAGTCGGATAAAATTGCTGTGAAGAAGGCATCATCAATGATGTTTAGGTGACTGATGATTTTCAAATAAAGGAACCTTGCGTCTTTCATAGAAAGTTCAAAGGACTGCCAGCTGAAGACAGGGGAGAAATGGGACACTAAAAGAGTACGAAGAACCAAAATGTTGTAGTTTCAAAGGATTAGGCAGAGATCCTGCAAGCAGCTGGAGGAATCAAGGTCGTAAAATAGCTTAGGACACGTAGGAGGGCAAAGAAGTCCTTCCCCTGATACCCTAAGGTCAATGTAAACTCATTGTGATGTCCCCTTACTATGGAACCATAAGTCTATTTGTTATCAAGCCAGCCCGAAGCGCTGATAAATCCGTCAGGTCAGGAAATAACTCTGGATATCTTGGATTAAGATGACTTAACAAATGGGCTTGAATGCTGGACAATAAGTAAGATGGCGGAGCAGAAGGAGAAGATATAACCGCGAACTCTACGAGCTGTTTAAACATGTGGATGTAGTCCGGAAGGCAAAGATCCGTCGACTGCCCCAGCTAAAAGGGTTTAAGAATCCCAGCCACCTGGTTCATGAAGAAAAGAAAGGCCGAGCCTCCGGTTTAAAGTTCAAGCAATTGCGGACGCCAGAAGCCTTGGTCTAGTAAACTGGAAGTTGGAAGGATGAAAAGTGGCATTAGTTCAGGCTCAAACCCTTCAAAGGTCACTGGACTGATAAGTTAGTAAGTAAGTTCTGGAAGTCCTTGTGGGGTCTGTAGAAGTTATATCGAATGCTCTCTTCGAAGGAAGTTGGACATTCGATTATGAAGATTGAGGGGCTGATTGGGGGTATGGAGTTCGGAGACACATACCTTGATTGGCAAACAATGAAACGAACTAAAGCAGATCAATTGATTGACAATTACCTCGTCTATCTCTTTGGATAGCAAAGGCTTTGTGAAAAACAAGTTCACTTTTTCGAAGAAAGTGTCTCCTCTATGAATCGTATTCCTTCACCAATTGTCTTCATTGAAATAAAGGTCGTAGAGTAGTAAGTAGGGGTGCTTGCAAACTCATGAGATCTATGCAGATATTTTAAAGTCGCTTATAGGAAGGAAGTACCCTAACTTCTTTTGTAACACGAAATCTAAGTCCTAACACCTCTTGTTCAAAGATTTTCTCACAAAGGATCAGTGTTGAGTAGGAAAACACAAAACTATACCAAACACTGGAATGTGTTTATTTCGTTGTCATCTCTATGATAGCTCTCACCATCCTGAAGTTGTTATTTTGAATTAAAAATATATACACTCCATCACAAAACCTTTAAGTGTATAAACAAGTAACGCTTCCGAAAATGCTGTCATGTAGAACAAATTGGAAACAACAAACACATGAGTGCAAGTTGTATCTAATAGGTGAATCCGTGTGCGTGAATACAAAAAACTAAGAACTAACACTCAACGCGGATGGATTCTTTTAAACACTTGAACATGGAAGAGATGTTGCGCCCACTTAAACCAACAGGAAGAGTTAGGAAGGAACAAAAGAAAAAAGAAGAAAAAAAGGACCATAGGTGTTTCTTTTTTCAAGTAAAAGTTGGCAGGTGTCTAAAAAAGTGTGTATGTTCTAGTGTTTGGATTAATATAGTGAAGTTGTCGCTGTTTGTTATAAAAAAACAAATAAAAAAACATAAAAGGATATTTCTCTATATGGAAATACATTATAGAAACAATTACACAGGCTTTTGTTTTTTGTTTTTTTTTTGAACGCAATACAATATATTTTGTTTAACAATTACTCGTTTAACTAGGACGAAATACAAAACTAAACTTACACCGGAAATATAATCCTGCTAATGTAACATGTACTAAACATAAACAAACTACATACGTAAAGGAAATATGTAAACAATTTTGTAATAGCTAACAATGTTGACAATGTTGTATAACATTTTACGGAGAAGTTACATATATTGTTTGGAATTAAACTTAAAAAAATGCGAATAAAAATGTAAGGACGTTGAGTAAACTTGATGAAAGGATATAAGCTAACGATTGTTTAATTTAAAAAAAAAAAATACATATGACAACATGAGTGAAACTCTACAAAGATGACAATGATAGGGATTAGTAGTTATCTCAGGAGTCTTGTCAAGTTGGAGCTGCACAAGGCGAGCAAACTACTTTGAAGATAGAACCCTTAATTAGGACACGGATAAAGGACATACGAAATACAAAATAACAGAAGGAGTTCCACAAGGGTCAGTTTTAGGTCCAACACTGTGAATGTCGAAACAATTAGATCGCAGTTGTGGATGTGGCCAAAACTTTGGAGCAAGTGATGCAAAACTGCAACCGCGCCATCACAATTACGAGGCTGTCCTCATTGAGCCGTGTTGAGTTCCTGACGATACAGGTCGAAGAGGGACAGGCGAGAAGGCTTCTTTTGCAATGGAAGCAGTATCTAACCTTGGAGGACGTAGATAGCCAATCTTACATGAGAAGGATAATTTTTGAGCACAGGATAGCATCATTTAGACTTAAGAGTTTCTAGAGTCTTTAAAAGGGTCTCAGTGGAAGCGATCAGTGTAATTTTAGGTCCTTTAGGCAGGAGAATCAATGAAACTACGAGCACCTCAACCAACGAGTGGATAATTTAGAAACCAAGGAGACGTCAGCTATTTCCTTACACAATTCCTGTCGGACCAAGCGGAGGACCAACCTAAGCTTCTTATTACTGAAGTTCTTATCCGACTTTCTAAGAAAGACGAAGAAAACACTTGTACCTGCTGGTAGTACAATGGACCTGTTTTTGTGTCTGATTGCTTCAGCGGGGTCTTCCAACAGCTCGACAGAAAAAGAAATAAAAAAGCGGAGGACCCATATTGCTAGCTGGGGCTGGAATCCATAAAATTGTAAGCCCCTCTTAACACCCTAGAAAGAGCAATTCTTGGCCCAGTGATCCCATCACAAGCATGTTACAGGAACTATGGTGAGAGGAACCAACAGCGGCGAGAAACCAGCAAGAAGGAAAGAGACGTTATATCAAAACTGCCTGGAGGAACCTTAGGGGGCCAACAGGACAGATAAATAGATGGGCTACATAGTATCCCCTTCCTGTTTGTGCTTATGTCATTGGGATATTGAAAGCTGGATTGAAGCAAAATTCACAAGCAGATACAGAGGTGGACATATCAGAACTGAAATAGGTGTCATCACGGGACACTGTCTAATAGACAAGTATGCAACAAGGCTTGACGTACATTCGAACGAGTTTTGTAGAAGCTACATGGACGAAGAGGAGGAGGAAACATTTTCTGTAGCTTGCCAGCTCTCTCCCGCAAAAAAAGGCTTCATCTACTTCAGCGACTTAGGCGATCTGATAAACCCAGATGACAGAAACGTTCTTCGCTTCATCAGAAGCTCCAATTGATTCAACGAGTAGGTCAGGAGATCTAGGACGGCAGAGCCTCGATGCAACTTTGTTACGTAGATGAAGATGCAAGGAGGGACTGGTGGCTAAGTAAACATTGAGTTGGAAACTTTCAAAATGGGTCTGATTGTAAATAAGGAGAAGACAGAGAGACTTTGTCTACCTACGCTTTGCTATGAATACTGTAAACGAAATCAGTGCATCTGTAGAATAACATCGGCTAATTGCTGTTGCGTTGGCCATAAGGGATATTTGTGTAGTAAGGCCCCCTCAAGGAGAGGCAATGAGACCCGACAGAAGACTAATCAGAAATATGGATCAGAAAAGCGGATGAAAGTGCATCTGGAATCTTCCTTCGAAGTTCGACTTATGATTCTATCTGCATTAACGGTATACTGTACGAGCTGTACAACGACGTCGAAAAAGTACATCCCTGAGGGTCCACGCAGAGAGGAATATCATGTCCGATGCTATGTGAGAGTGGAAGGTAACCAACTGGAAACAGCTGGTTAAGGCTTTTAGGCTGCGGCAATGGCTCATCTCGAGCTGTAGCGCCGCCTAAGTAAGTAAGAGTCTCGATCGAAAAAGAATTGAGTCGAACTTTGATTGAAAGAAAAGGGCGAAGTAGTAACTAAAAAAGTTCAGAAAGACCATGTAGCTAAGGTGGATTCACTTCGGAAGATGATTTCCATACGGTTAAGGTCAATGATATTCTTTTCGTTTTTCATATCTCAGCTTGAAGTGTATGGAGAGTGGCATGCGCCGTAGTCCTTGATGTTCTTATGGCATACATGGCAATGAGGTGGAAGGGCTGTCTGTTTGTCAGTATAGAAGATCTCTTTGCTGGTGCTACCTTTAATTTCGGGTGTAATTTGCTCAAAAGATTAAGAGATAGCTCAAGTCGTAAACAGTTCAATCAATAGACTTGAAGCTGTTGATGCAAAATATCACAAAGAAGGTCTTTAACAATGACGAAGTGGGAGATTTTTCAGGAAAATCATCATGAATGACGGCATGCGTTCCTATCTTTCGGGATATCTGAACAAGCAATTGCTTCTGGGCAATTTTAGATCCTCTAAATGTAGTTTGTTTACTTCAAGGATCCAAATTGGGATTGGATTCGGTTCCAGCAGGTGCAATACCGCCACACATATCGCTCGTGAGACAATCGTTTACTTACAGTCAACCACTCAAGCACTGTTATTGTCTCCGGACAATCCTCAGTGAATAGTCCTTCAACGATTTGAATTAATTTCCAACAAAGCCATCAAAGGCTCTTCCAAAATGGAAGTGAGTGCTGTTCGCTTTCCCTTTACATTTCGAACTTTAAACTGTTTCTGCTATTAACAACCAAAACGTCGTTTGCGCCCACGGATATGTTCCAAGAAGTGGTTATCAAATACACAAACCACGTATATTTATTTCAGCTCCTGTGGATATGCTACAAATATAAATATTTAGCGCGACAACTCATAAAAAGGCAAGGACTAGCTCCTAACAATGTGTTACATTTTTCGCAGGGACCTACAGTTTTATTGCCGACTCTGAACGGCTGTTTGAGAGGCATTTTCATGACAGATGACCGAAAAAATGTTTTGAGGATCAAACCTGTGCTTAGCGGTCCAAAGCACTAACTACTGAGCCACGGCGACCACGTATGGATATGGTATTTCCATGAAAAAAAAAACATCAGTAATGCTGCCTTGAAAAGTTGCTTCCAATGTACCTAAGGAAGTCGGATCTGTAGGGATTCGAGATTCGAGTGATGTCTTGAGGTTTTCAAAATAAAGTTAGAAATGCTGGACGATAAGTAAGACAGCGAAGCAGATCTTTGGAAAGAAAAATTCTACGTCGAATATTTGGTCCTGTCTGCAAGGAACCGCGAACTCTACGAGCTATATAAAGATGTGGATGTATTCGGGAAGGCAAAAATCCGTCGACTGCATTGGTTCGGCCACATCGAGTGAATGAACGAAAATGCTCTAGCTAAGGGGTTCTTCGGATCTCAGGCGCTTGGTTCACGAAGAAAAGGGAGACCGAACCTCCGGTTTAAAGATCAAGCAATCGCGAACGCCGGAACCTTTGGTCTTATAAACTGGAAGTTGGAAGAATGAAAAGCGGCATTAGTTCAGGCTCAGACCCTCCAAAAGTCGCTGGCCTGATAAGTAAGTGGCAATGGTGTAGTGGATAGTGTGTTCGCTTGTGACCCGACCTGTGCAGGTTCGAGAAAAGTCGGGGAACAGCAACAGCGAAATCGAAAATAAAATGAAAAACCAATAAAAATTCGAGTTTCTCAAATCTCTACACCAAAAAAGGGTTATTGCCTGGAAGTACAATGGACCGGGACGAGTTTGAGTGCTCCTGGAATTTATTTATTCAACGAAGGTTATCCATTAAAAAATTCTGGAAACAGTAAATGTGGTTATATTGGTACAACAGGGTTGTAAAAACCGTTTATATGCTTTTTTTTTGGACAGGGATTCATGTGGGGATGTAGACTGTTAAAACACAAACAAATATATTTTGATGTAAATTTTGATTTCAAAAACTTGTAAAACAAGGTTTCTCTTCTTATTATTCTGCCAATTGTATGGATGTAAGGAGAACATGACTAACATGCATATATGTACTATTTCAATTCAATCGACTTACTATACAAAATGATTTCATTTAAACAAAAATTACACAACCTAACATATATTAACTCTGTATATTTTGAATATAATCGTTTAAAATCAATGAAATGCAATAAAATTATTAACAATATGAGATTATTATTTGTCGCAATTAAAATGGCTCGACAAATCTACAAAATGGAAATGGTGGGGGGGGCTCTACAGGACAAATTCAACTACAAAAATGTGTTAAGCAATTGTGATGCAATATTAAACTTTTTTTGTAATAATTTTTCGATTCCAAATGACAAAACAATTCAATGAACAATAGTAGCAATGAATGAAACAAATGTATCAATATGCAATTAAATATTATAAAACAGAATTTATTTTTATTTTCAATTTTTTATTTATTTTTATTTTTTTTGTGGTTGTTACCTTAGGGTTAAAACGGTTGAAACGGCGTGATACATTTGGTTTGATCGGGGATGACTTTAGATTTTTGGTTACGAATTTGATTTGATTTTTGATTTTATTTTATTTTTTGTTTTTTGTCATAATGATGGGTGAAATTGAATAAAATTAAATTAAGTAATTATTACAAATAAATTCTTTTTTAAGTGAGTTAAGGTATAATATACATAAATAATGCCTAGAGTGGGTTATTTATTTACACTTGATTTAACTAAGATTTAAGACAGGTACAATTTATGGTTGGGGCATAGGGTAGGTCTGATCTAAGAGTAAATAGGGCATCAAAGCAATTGTGATAAGCAAAAGGAAGGTCCTTCCTTACACATATATTTTTTTTTTCTGGGAAGAGTGCTTAAAATAATAAAGAGTTATGAGTGAACTTAAAGTAGATTTCGCTTATAAAGGGTCTTTCAATAGGGACTTCCGAACTGTGACAGTTGATAGCGGCCATATTGTTGAAGCTACATCTGTCAAATTGGCTGTCGTTTATTCAGTCTGTTTTGCCAAATCACCATGAACAGATAAAGCGTTCAACAACACGTGCAAATAATAACATTGTTTTATCAAAATGGGTGTTCTGTTCCGGCAACGTTCCGCGCCCTTCGCCCATTTTACGGTCGCCATAATCGTCCTTCCGAGAAGACTATTCGCCGTGTGGTGGATAAATTTGAGTCCACTGGTTCATTAAACGATAAACCAACACCCGTACGTCGACGAACGCAAGATCTGCCGAAAACATCAGGAGAATCCGAGGCAGTCGATTTCACGTCGCTCACAAGAACTCAGCCTTTCGCAGACCACAACTTGGCGAATTTTGCATCGTGACTTGAGCCTGCACCCGTACAAAATTCAACTGACACAGGAGCTGAAGGCAAACGACCATAGACAATGACGTGTGTTCGCTAAATGGGCTCTGGAGTAGTTGGAAACTGATCCTAATTTTATCGAAAAATCATTTTCAGTGATGAGGCCCATTTCTAGTTGAATGGGTACGTCAACAAACAAAATTGTCAAATTTGGGACGATACCAATCCACATGAGATCCAAGAACGTCCAAAGCATCCCGAAAAAGTCACTGTTTGGTGTGGATTTTGGGCTGGCGGCGTCAACGGTCCATATTTCTTTGAGAACGACGTTGGCCAGGCCTATAGGTCGATGATTACCAACTTCTTTTGGCCTGAATTGGATGATATGGACACCAACGATATGTGGTTTTAATAGGACGGCGCTACGTGCCACACAGCTCACGCGACATTGGAAATTCTGCACGAGTGATTCGAGGGCATTGTCATCTCACGTGGAGGTGATGTGAACTGGCCACCGAGATCATGCGATTTGACTTCGTTAGACTTTTTCTTGTAGGGTCTTCTGAAGTCGCAGGTCTATACGAATAAGCCACAAACCACAGCGGCCCTCAAAGCCAAAGTTCAAACAAGCCAAAGATGACTGTAATGTCATGTCAGACATACTCGTATAAAGAATTCTGCCTCGTCATCGATTTCAACGCTCATTTACAATGTCATTCCAGCTGTCAAATTTTAAGACCAAGCCAACGTGTCAAATTCTCAATGAGAAAAAGTCCCTTTCGTACTCGTACAGTTGCAGGAGTACTTAGATGTCTCAACATTCACCGACTTGCTGGTCCAGATGGTATCCTACTATTAGTTCTGTCCCAAAAAAGGCAAATCTTTTTCTCAAGTTTCCATATAAATACTGGTGTTCCCCAAGGTCCTGTTTCATGTCCGACTCTCTTCTTCTGCAACTTCTAATCCAATTCATTTCTTCCAAAAGGATACCTTAAGTTCCTCATATTTCTTCAAAAAGTCTCGTCCTTGCTCTTCGGATGTAAAAGAGGAACAGCAGCGTATGCCTACTTTCGGACGTACTGTCAAATATAGAGATTCTTTCTTTAGCCGTACCACACGAATGTGGAATAATCTACATAGCTCTGTGTTTCCTCATCACTACAACCCTCAAGCATTTAAAACCAACGTGCACCGGTACCTCCTTTCTCTCTCCTCTAATTTCCCTAACGCCCGTGCTCTAGTCCAATAGTTTAAGGGTAGCCATATCCCCTTTAGCGCGCGCTAATTATAAAAAAAAAAAAAAAAAAAAAAAAAAAATGGTAAACTCATTAAATACCGACCTCAACAGCATAATAATAAAATGAGGTTCTATAAATAAAGTTGAAGTGTATGCTTCCAAAACCCACTTAAGAGAAACCTTAACCTCAAACCATTATCCATGAAGGGTAAATCCATCGCCGAAGACGAAAGACTTCCCATCGTTGAAAGACCCTCTGAATAACAAAATTAGGAAACTTGATAAGCCTTTGGAAAGTACAGAAAGAGTCAGGGTTAGCCATAGATTGGAAATTAGTGTAAGGAGACTTAAACACCTTTACGGACTAATCCAAGGTAGAGCTTGCCATCTTAGTCTACAGACAAAAGCTTCAGGTTACCAAGCCTAGTTCATGTTGCCACTGCTACATGAGCTGGACCACTTGTGTGAGGGTCAGACTGCGAGGAAGATATATCTAAATTGTACTTTGCAACCAAGCAGTGATCAGATGCATGAAGCAGACTGGAGTCAACACGTCAACGCCAGTAGAATGTGTTCAAAATTGCAAGTCAAAATGAGTCTCCAGAACGTTACGATAGACAACAGAAACTTTGAGGTCATCCACCTAGAATCTCTCATTAACTCTTCTTATGAAATCAGCGCAGAGATCCTCGCTCGAAACGTTATACAAGTCAGAACCATGGACATTGTCAAAAGCGGATGAAAGTCTTCTTATAACCTTCGTGAGAAAAGTTTTGTGCCTTCGATTTATGCTCCTATCTGTATTGATGGTGTATGGAGACGAAAATTCAACCACGAAGTGGAATGAGCTATACAGCGACATGGACGTGGCCGAATAAATACGTAGAACGAATGAACACCGATACTCTAGTCAAAAAGGTCTTATTTAGTCTTCACCCCTGAGGTACTCCATAGAGTGAATGAACACCGATGCTCCAGTCCAAAGGGTCATCGTCTCCAGACCTGAGGTACTATTTAGAAAAGGATGACCCCAGAAACCACTTCAAGAACACAACTGGAAACGAAGGATCGCGCATTGTTTCATCTCGAACTGTAACACCATCAAAAGTTAAGTCCTTCTTTCATTGCCTTGTTTATTCGACAATTCATAAATCCACAAATAACGGTAAACATTCATAGCAAAACTATTCTCAAAACAATGAGACTTCAAAAATTCTTACATGTGCATGCATATGCGCTCGTAAAGAAACTATATTCCTTATTTCTCCCTCGTCCTTACAACTCCTTTTTGCAAGATTTCAATTTTTTGCTTCAAGATTTCTTATTACAAAAAAAGAAAAAAAAAAGTTCTCTCGTAAAAGTTTTCAAAACGATTCGTCGGAAGTCATTTGCATTTAGTCGAGAAAAAGATTTGATAGTGCAGTCCCTAGATCCTGGGGACCTTTCACACCAGTTGTCACAGTGCTAAAACTAAGCGTCTCACGTACGAGTTTTCTCCCACGAATAAATTATTAAATTACATTTAAGCGATAATGGGATAAGAGGTGGATTGCGTCGTGTTCTTGGTTAAGAACGTGGTACACCAACACCAACACCAATACCAACCCGTACACGCTATTTTTTTATTACTTAGATGGAATTATGGGATTTTAATGGATTTGAGGTAAGTGAGGTAAGAAGATATATCCTTTTATGATGATTGTGTGACTATTGCCTTTGTGGTCGTGGTGGAACTTAAGTCTGACACAGAGACGACACATTGAATGTATAATTGATGTTCCATTCTCGAGTGTGTGTGTGTGTGTTATAAAAGAAAAAGGATTTGTATGAAAATCCTTAAGATTTGTGTGTGAGAGATGGAATTTGTAACGAGTATGTGTAGAGAATTTCATGAAAATGTGTCCTTTAAATTAATTGATAGTAAAGTTATTATAACTGTCTAAGTGAAGGACTAAATATTTACAAAACATCAATAGGACAATGTCCTGGAATATTATTTTGTACATTATTTGACTTGTCAGGTGTGGATGCATATAAATGTCAAAGAGATTGTTTGTATAAAGTGACTTTCAGCATTGTAATGTCCTTACAAGGGACGTAGGTGGAAGTGTTAATATTTGAATGATGACATATATCGGTAATGGTCACAGGTTGAGGGTGGTGGATAGGAGTTACGAACGCCAAGAAAATACACAAGACTTCTGGAAGATTGTTGATAAGAGGTGGAGAGTATGACGGAACATGTGGCCACAAGAAAAAAAATATTAACGCCCAATAGATTGAACTTAATACTAGTGATTCGCAACATTATAGGTCATAACCTAAAATGCGGCTTTGTAGGCCTTAGTAGAACAAAAAAAAAAAAAAAGAACAGCTCCAGGTGCACACTTCTTCAGGATCTTGGTGAACTGCCAACCATGCTAGACTATACCGATATAATGTGCCAGTCATTTTAAGTGGAAAGTGAGGCGGCTACTCCAAGTATTAACCGGTAAAAGACCAAAACAATACACACTTACCGCCCCATACATCAGCCCATCTACTTGAGGCAGACGCCTATATTTACAGATTTTTCGAACTAGAAATGTTCAGCACGGTTTGGTAGAGGGTTCAAGAATAAAATCCCAAGTCGTGATAATAGGGCTTCTGGCGGTCCGCGGCTTAATCCTAAAACAATCATGGGTTATACGAATGACTCCGCTATCAATTCAGACAACGACACCAGCGCTGAGATCAAATGAAGTATAACTGTTGCCAATCATTGCTTCTTTGGGCTAAGACGGCAACTGACTAGCAAGGGCCTCTCTCGAACAACAAAAGACTAGTCGGCATCGGTCGAACCACAAAAATCTCGAAACCACTAGAAAAATGTCACTCGTATATTCACAGACAGTCAAACGGCTCTTAAAACACTAAGTGCTGCTTTGATGCCTTTCAGGTCTTGCTACGCTACAACAAAGTCTTCGTTTGGTGGCTACCAGGCCATGAAGGCTGATCAGAAATAGTTCTTCGGAGACTTATCAAACCAATTCATGTGCTTATTGCATTGGGAATACATTCACAGAGCTCAGCGAGCTTAAGGAGCTATCAGTCCCTTTAATAAAAATTCTAACAACGCCCTTCAATTTAGCACGGATGGTTTCAGAAGACTTGTGGGTTTTCATTTTGCAAAATATACATAATTCCAGAAACCGAATGGCGACTCTGCTTAGAGGAGGTTACTTCGCAAGATTTAAAGGCGTCCACAGGGATTATACTCATCTTCATTAGGACGGTTGAACAACCTCTGGCTTAACTTGGTTTGTACACCCGGCAAAATAGATCTTCTAGGTGGCAGTGCCCTTGTGCAACTGGGCGAAACTGCAGGAAACAATGTCGTCTCTCTATAACCAATACAACTGAAGGTGTTTATCATGTCGGGAGTGTCTGACCACACTGAATATGGAGCTCGGGCCTTAAGGAAGAGAGACGGAGGAGATACTGATGCACGTTGGTTTTTTTTTTTTTGGTCACCTTCTGACCTCGTTTGGTATACGGACGAATCCAAAATGGAAACAGGAACTGGCTCCAGAATTTTTGGAGAATCATCATGTGCGAACTTCTCAGTCAGCCTTGGTGAATTCTCGTTCATAATCCAAACCGAGGTCTTTGCCATTTAGCGTTGTGTGAGACTCAGTCAGTCCTCTCACACCTTTGGGAAAACCATTCTCATCTTCTCAGACAGTCATGCTGCCATAAAAGCGCTCGACTCACCCGTCATCAAATCAAAACTAGTCCTAGAAACTTGCAATGTGATCTCGGACCTAGCTAGGAACAACATGGTCATCCTTCATAGTGCATTTGCCGGCTGACTCACTGGCAAAAGATGGCGCGGCAACAACGTTCATTGGACTCGAACCCTTTTGTGGCGTAAGCAAATCACTCTTTGCAAAGGTCTTAGCATGCAAGAATCCAGAGAAGCCGGGCTCAACACACCAGGGTAAACATGCTCAAAACTCCTATTCTCAGTACCGTTACAAAAAATATCTTATTTCATTGTAAACCTCGATAGGTGCCCTAACGCTGCTCTAAATGGATTTCTCAGTGGACACTGCCGCCTAAACAAGCACCTACATCGAAGAAACCTTTCTACACATCCTAAAGCAATGTCCAGCCCTCGATGGCGCAGTTGTCCCTACGGAACAGCTTGCTGCTATCCACCCAGAAAAGTTCCTAAACTTCCTGACATATTCTGGAGTGAAACAGTTCATCTCGGAAACATAAGGGAAGGCGCAATAGGATTTGTTAGAAACCACAGGATTTGAAACGAAACAAAGACACAAATAATTTGGACTAGGTGTTCCGTCAGGGTTAAAAGTGCAGTGGACCAATTGGAACCACTGAAAGGCTTCCCTCAAAATCCATAAATCATTGTGTAGGATTAAAGTTGACCAAGTAAACCGAAAAGGATTTATCTGGTATTTACGGATAACTATCAAGTCCTGACCATCTGACCATCATTCGGCCAATACATCAAACTATCACCCAACAGATACTGATTGCTGCGTTTTTTTTGCCAAGAGATCCTTTGCAGGATAAAAAATCGAACACGGACACAACAGTGACATGCTTTTGTGATTCAGTATCGACGCATTGAAAATCCGAATGAGGTTCCAAGCATAAACTTTTAATGCATCCACCGATGGTCCAGAGTTGTGTACTCTTTTATCGGGTGCCAGTTTAATGAAAACATCGTCCACAAATTGAGTGTCACTTAATGAAGGCATATATCCACTTGGAGTGGTAATTTAATTAATAAATGACAAATAAGTTTTGGAGTTTAAAAAAGATACACGCATACAGATACGAGTATCTAGATGTCATGAAGTTAATTGGATCGTTCAATCCAACCGGTTCCGGTGTCAAGGTTGGAAAAAGTACTACCAATGGCTTCAATAAAACTAAAGGATGATTGCATTTTATGTGAGTTCCATAACTCGTAAGGATTATAAAGAGGGGTACCTCCAACAATGGTAGAAACAGTTGGAGGTAGAGTTCCAAAGCAGGATGCTACTACATAGAAGCTGTATGAGGATGTGAGGACAAAAAATCGTTGAGGATAAGCTGGAGATGAAATAGTTAAACGGTTTTAGGAAATCATCGCCCTAACTCATCATAACACAATCCACAAGCATTTAACTAGGGCTGTTCCGGTATTCGTAACAGAAGACGTGTATCTATCTAGGAATAAGTAGAATTGGTGATACGAAGCCATCAATAGATGCAATCAAGCAAACAGTGGAAACGTTTTTAGGCAGCAAAGTGGTCCAACATTCTTCTTCACTTTACAACGTTCCCTCCTATCTCACGCTTATTTTGCATACAAGCGTACAAAGTCATGACAGGCGTACTGCACGCAAAGTTCAGTGCTCGGACTCAATTTGTGTAACTTATTGTACGAAGGACTAGCATGTATTGGCACCACTGGCGCCATCAGAACCACTTCAACTGCAACCCTGGAAACTGTACTCGCTCTGATTCCATAAGACCTCTACCTACAGAAAACAGCCGCGAAAAGTGAGCGATATGGGTCATAGCCTCATAGGAAGATAGCAAGTTGGGCAAAACTAAAAACTGACTAAGACTTCCTCACACCATCTCCTGGTTTCAGCCTTAAGCATAAACTTAACGATCATTCCAATCAAGAGACAAGTGGGCTAGCGGGAAAGCTATTAGACGGGTCAAAAAGCGAAGAAGTGAGCTCTGGGATCTACTCATTAAAACCCAACATAACGCGGTCAATAAGACTTCCGAACCACTTCGACTTCCGAACGACTTCCTAGTCTCTAGGAACCATAATTTCATCCACAGATGAGCCAACCACAACGTTACACTCTGGTGGATCCCGGGACACAAAGGTATCCACGGGAATGAAATGGCGGATGAATTAGTCAGGAAGAGTTTTGAACAAGACCTATCACTGGTCGACCACTCAGTAGTGTCCGCCCTAGCTCTTGCCAAATCTAGCATTGCACTTGACTTCCAAAGACAGGCTGATGAGAGATGGAGTGCACTCTTATCATGCCGCATCTCCAGGAAATTCTGGACAACAGGACACATTCTTGCGCTTAACAGATCAAACTTAGCGATTATCACAGGCCACAACCTACTGGCGGTCCAACTTAGAAGAATGCGTTTAAGCACCGACGAGTTATGCAGAGGCTGTAGGAGTACAGATGCCCCAGCCTTCACAGAACAAGAAAGGCGGCCCTCGGTGAATACTATTTCAACGACCAATTCATTACGAATTTAGGATGGTTAAGGGAGGCCCAACGATCGGAATCACACTCACTCAGACCTTTTCCTTCTTTTTGTCTCTTCAGACTGGACATTCCACGTCAGAGGAACACAATGAATCCGTAGAAATCCGAGTGAAGGCTGCATCACATAAGGCTGTACGAATACATAAAGTCAGTGACATACGGTTGGTGAGCACAGTCTGTCTAGAATTACATGGTCGAAAATAGGTCCACTTGCACAATCGACAATGCATGCTTCGTCATTAAATTTGCTGATGACTTCACAGAATCCCAAAGCAGGTGCCTAACACTTGCTTCTTCGTCCTTGCAGCTTCTACAAACATCGCTGTAGGGTTCTCCCGGACACTTTTCGTGAAAAGAAAAGACTCATGCATCTCAACGACTGAATAAAGGTTTGATAGTGCTCTCGCTGAATGTTACTTACTTACTAAAGGTGACGCTACAGTCCGGGGTAGACCTGGACCTCAACCAACAAGCGGCGCTGAATTTCCGTAGCGTAAATTATATCTGTGGCCACAAGGAAAAAAAGCATAAGTTACACACAACACAATACGACTTATGTTGGTTTTCCTTGTGACCACAGATATCTATCTAGGGTTTCGTAGTCAAGTTTGAAATAAGAACTGATCGGCCTTATCTTACACCCTTATGGCTTGTCCGTATCCACTGACGGGGAGGTATTTAACACTACGACTCCCAGAGAGTCAAGGCCTAGCTTCTCGTCACCATACATTTCTCGCACGAATGGAACGGCTCAACAATTTTTATTGCCGACTTTGAACCGCAGATTGTGGTCGCTGTGGCTTAGGGGTTAGTTCGTTGGAATGCAAAGCAGGTTCGATTCTCAAAACGTTTTTTCGCGACACGACCTCTTCGCAGGCATGACAAACTTGCAAGAGTACGTATTATCTGCCATGAAAAAGCTTCTCAACTCGCTGAGGGTCGAACCTGTGTCATCCTCAGATGATGAAGCGATTTAGTGGCAAATCTCTGTTTAAAGAGCCTTCCATGTCTGCCCATCAAGTGATCGTATAGAAAGCTGGGAAGTTAGTTCTGGACCGGGAAAAGAGCTACGGTTCCACAAATAGTTCCACCAAAATGTATGGGTGCATGTGTAGGTTCCTCAGGCTAGTAATGGACGGAAGCTATAGATGGACAGACACTGGTAAGATTAGATTAGATTGTATAGTGATGCGGGCTACTAATGGACCTATTGTGATGTCCTCTTCTTTAAAGCTCCTCCATGATGCTGGAGTGAGCAGACACTGGTTATAAACCGCGGTTTCAAGATTGATACTCATGTAAGGAACCTTTGTCAGTTGAAAACCATTAGACAGGGAAGTGTGTGTACATGTAGGTACGCAACATGTGTTTATACACTAGACACTGAAAACCATGTTCCAAATCCTCCTTCTGGACATTAATGCTAAAACCAAAAGGTATCACCATTGACACGGGCATACAGCACCATTCCGACGAAAAAAGGAAGGGAAAACTACGTATCACCATCACTTCTGTAGTAAAAGTCTACTCTGATGGATTTAAGACAGGTGTCGACCCCACTATGGGTAGTTTTTTTTTAAATCCCTGAAGCATTGCAATGTGTTTCCATTCATGAAAGTCGTTCAGTTGGGGAATGGGTTTCGGACATTATTGTCCCATACACCGATAAGCAACGAGCTGTAAAAGTATTTGAATCCACTGTTCCGTACCCCTGAATTGGATGTCAAATGACTTACTCAAGGTGGCACTACAGTTCGGGGTGGACTTGGGCCTCAACCAACAAGCCTCACCAGCCACCTCGACCTTGGATAGCAAATGAATGCATTTAAAAAGTGCATAATGCATCACAGCTTTAGAAACAAACATGACCCTACCTGGACGTGGCTATATGCAAGTATTATCCCAATCCTACATCTGATTTTCTATTCTTTTAGCTCTTCGATAAACATATACATATGTACGTACACCTCTTTACAGAATACAAGTTGTTTTGTCAACCCCTCTGTTGTACACAAAAGCCGTCTCATACAAAACTACTCAACAGTATGTGTGTGATTATTTCCTCATGTAAGTTTAGGCATAGAAATCTACGAAAACGGGACAAAAGTGAAACACCAAAACAACCTTTCTCTTTCTCATTCTCTACCCTGAAAGTAATTTATTTAAGAGCTTCTGTAGGCGGGCTAAAACTTTATTTGATGATGACCTTCCTGTTTTGCGGCGAATGAAACTATTTCTATATACAGAAATGGAATTATGGACTTCTATTGAATATTTTAAATGCAATGTTCCTAATTACATGGAACGGGACCTTTCTTTGAAAAATCCTTTTGAAAAACTTAATTAGCACACAAGATTCTTAAAGGTTTTTCTTTTTTTTTTTTTGTTTTTTTTTTTTATGGATGCTTGCTGGAATAAATGTGCGTCAAACATTTTTGTAAACATTTTTTGAATGGTCTTCAATGGAAACCTTTTACAATTGACTACAAGATATGGATGGAGTCGTCGGTATACCTTTTTGGTGGAAGAATGGAACGAAGGGATCCCCTTTATAAATCTTACCGAAATGCGTAGAGTGGTGGGGAGTATTTGAATTTTGTATTTGAATACCTTTCAGAGTTTAAACTGACAATCCAATCGAATCGAATGGAATATCTAACCTAGCTAGGTGTTGAGAAGTTCGGTTAGGGGTAAATGGAAGACTTTGGCTTTATTTTGAAGCTACATTCATGCCATTATGTGTGGAATAGCACATCATTCAAATGGCCGCCTCGGCTTTGCTGGCAGTGCTTCAAGCGGTCGGTTCAATTTTTGTTGACTCGGTCCAATATGTACGGCAATAGCGTCTCGAATGTTGATCCCGAGCTCGTCCAAAGTAGTTGGCTTGTTAGCATGGACTAAAGACTTGACGTAGCCTCAGAGAAAATAATCAAGTGGTGTCAAGTCGCATGATTGCGGCAGCCAATTGATGAACGCTAGCCGTGAGATGACTGAGTCGCCAAAATTTCTCCTTCACAACTTCGAGTGTTGCGTCGCTTGTATGGCATGTAGCGCCATCTTGTTGGAGCCACAGCTCGGATATATCGAGCTCTGGCCACAGAAAGTCGGTTAACATCGCTCTATACCTGAGACCATTGACGGTAACGTTGTCTCCTTCCTAATTTCGAAAGAAATAAGGTCCGATGATGCTGCCATGCCATAAACCGCACCAAACAGTCAATCTTTGTGGATGCATTGATGCTTGGTCGAACACTTGTGGATTGTGTTCGCCCCAATAATGCCAATTTTGCTCGTTGACATAGCCGCTGAGCCAAAAATGGGCCTCGCCCGATCTCTGGGCAACATTTCCAGCGCCCAATTGGATATTCTTTTAATAATTTCCGTACGTTCGGCAAGTGTGAAACGATTCATGATGAAATGGCAAACCTTGTTGAATATTTTGACAGCTGGATGTCATTGGTAACTTTGACAGCTGCTGAAACATAACAATTGGAAAAAGTATCATTGCTATCTGGTCACCCTTTACTAATCAAAGCAAAACTTAACATGGATGGTGCTTACCCACATTCGATAAAGCCAGGACCTACCTTTTCACCCTTATATGTGTGATTATTGGTCATAACACTCGGTGGTACCATATGACGAAGCTCCATATTACGAAAGAAAACCTGTGTAGGGGTTGCGGTAACAGGGAAGTCCATGTGGATACAGTCCACTTCTCTGCCACTGTCCTGGCCTGTACCACCTAAGACATAAATTCCTCGGACATCACGTCTTCCATGATCTGGAGGAACTATCCGACAAACCGGTGAACGACCTGAATAATTTCATCAAATCCACAGGATGGCTTGTACCTCAGACGCAGTTTGTATGCTAAACAGTTTTATACTTTTATGTGGGTAAGATTTCCCACTATGGGAATCACAATGGGTCTGTAGAGACCTGAGAGTGACGCAGAGGTAACCTAACCTAACCAAAACACTGATGGTGCTTACCAATTAAATCAAACTAGTGACCTCTACACCTCAAAAGCTTAACGTCCAATTAAATAACCTTTTCCAGAGGGCGAGGTTCTTACAAATTATACTCGATTCAAAGCTCTGTAACTGTAGACTTAACATAGAACAGAGGACTAGCTAGGGAAATGCCTGTGAAACGCTGCCACGACTTAGTACAACGTAACACTCATTTGGGTCCCGGGACATAAGGGCACTCATGGGAATGAAAAGGCTGATGAACTCGCAATAATAGGTTCTGAAATGGATCTGACAATTGCTGATGACTCAATCCTACCCCTATTCACTTACGACATGCCGCAACTAAAGAACGCTCTTGACAGACCTAAGTAAAAGGAAAGCAAAAAAAGTCACCTATCACTCCTTATAGGCATTATGATAGGTCACAACCTGCCAGCGGGCCACCTAAAGATAATGTGTTTGAGTACAACGGACTTATGCAGAGGAGGACACATTCCACCTTCTACGCGAATGAACAAGCCTTAGCAGAAACAGAAACACAGCCTTCGGAGAACACTTCTTCAAAGCTACCGAGAACCATCCTATAATTCCTTCGGAACTCGAGTTGGTTCAGGGAGGCCAATTGACAATAATAATCCGAGTTCTACTTATTTTAGGTACCCCAAACCACACCGGGGAACACAATGGATCCTTTGAGATCCGAGTGAGGCTGTACATAAGTGCAGCCACTCCTATAACCTAACCTAGCGAAGAATGCCTAAATGGGGCTTTCAACTAAAGTTAGTCTTGTGGATGTACTAGTACGTCCTATTCTCAAAATGAAATGCGCGTCGCTAGGTTAGGTAGATAGCTGTCCTGTGGGGCTCTGGCTCAGAGCCCCTGCGATGCCGATATAACTATTTAGAGTCTTTAATAAAGAATAGGAGTTTACGTAAGGGGAATTGGTTTAGGTCACTATTACTATTGAAATGATAGTTTTGTAGAAGTCTTGTTCTGCTGTAACATAGCGCTGGACAGTGACAGAGGAGGTGAATTTTTGTTGACTCCTACTCATCTCTACAGCTTCTACAAAAGCCATTGAAGAGGGCTCATAATCTTCTGTTGTGTAAAGAACTCACTGAGACCTTTGATGTCAAAAAAGGACTTTGACAAGGCGATGCGTTGTCATGCGATTTCTTTGACATCGTTCTTGAAAGATAAGTGCAAAACTAACGCGCCAACACAAGAGGCACAGTCTTACAAAAGTCTGGGGAATTACTCGCCTACGCCGACGACATTGACTTAATCGGAGGAATGCAGCGTGATGTTAGTATTGAGACGGAAGCGGCGAAGATGGATTGAATAGTCAATGAGTGCGTATATGCTATCAATAGGAAAGGACACCCAACAATGACATCTAGGACAGAACGTCACCGTAGACAGCTAGGCTCTGTTATCAAATCAAACAACGGCACCAGCGCTGGGATCAATCGAAGAATAACTCTTGCCAAAAGCTGCTTCTTTGGGCTAAGAAGGCATAGCCCTCTCTAGAACAACAAAAGACCTAATCCTATCCTTGCTCTATGGCGCAGAGGCATGGGCTTTATCAAAAATGGATGAGGGTGCTCTTGGCAGCTTTGAGAGAAAATGTGTTCGGTCCCGTCGGCATAGGCGGTGAGTGGAGGAGGAGATACAACGACGAACTTTACGAGCTGTACAGCGACATCGGCTAAGCCAGATGAGTGAAGGTTCAACGACTGAAGTGACTGGATCATGTAGACCGGATGGACACCAATGCTTCGGTCCGAAAAATCTTCAAAACCATCCTCTAGGGACAACGCAGTAGAGGGAGACCGCGACTCAGGTGGCGCATGCAATTGGAAGCTGACCTTAACCAACTCAGCGTGCGAAACTGGAGGCAGGTAGCTAAAGATCGAGCTAGCTGGAGACGTTTGTTGGTTGAGGCTTAGGTTCACCCCCGGACTGCAGCGCCACTTCTGTTTAGGGCAATTATCTCCCTTGACTTATGGTCTGGTGAAATGACACGTTTGACCGTTTTTCCACTTGGAGTTGATTCCTCTAGTTGTGATGACACGGAATTTCTAGGGTGATACTAGATTTGGCAAGTTAATCTGCAGTTTCCAGGGATGTCACTGTGTACAGGCACCCAACAAAGGTGAATGTCATTTCGTTAAGAGGTGGAAGGCAATCGACTGTCAGAGTGAGGCGTAGCTAGCTAGAGGAAAAAACTATTCTCTACTTCTCCCGCGAAAGATAACCTCACTTAGAAGCCTTCTACTATAGCAATCTGATGTAAGAAACCTCTTACGATTTATCAGAAGTTCCAATTATAGGGTCATCTAACAAGAGGTGTCAGTCAATATCGTTCGGCGATGCAAACTTTTCACTGAAATGGTCATTTTCGAACAGATATGGCCCAATAACATCGCCAGCCCGAAAACCACACCAATCTGTCACTCATTGTGAATGGAAAGGTTGGTCCACTATTTCTCTTGGATTTTCGGAACCCCAGAGGCCGAAACTTTGTTTATGTACTCAGACAAATGGAAATGAGCTTCATGATCTTGTTCATTCATTTCCAGCACCCAATCGGCGAAAGTACGGGATTGAGCGTGGTCTGCTGGCTTTAATTCTTGTGCCAGTAGGACCTTATACGCATGTAGGCCAAGATCTTTATGCAAAATGCGGTGCAAAGTGGTTGCGGATTGGCTCAATTCCTGTGATCGTCTCGAAATGGACACATCTGGGTTTTTAGTCGGCCTGCCCAACGAACACAAGTTGGAATCTTCACATCACTAACCTCTCCGAGACGTTCAAACTTATCGATTAAATTCACGATAAAGACGCTTGATGATGACCAAAAGCAGATTCAAAACACTATAGACACTTGCATCTGCCTGCCTTTGTTCATCTGTAAACTGTCAATTGTTGCTTTCCTTCATTTCCAGGAGACAAAATGTGGGATGCACTTTCATTTTTGGCAAAATTTGTCCACCTAACTTTTATGCAAACTTTCAAACGGAAACTTCAAGTCCTTCCATGTCTATCAGACACAAAATAACTTCTTCTCGATGCAACACAGAGTTTTTTTCTAACCGGGAATGCGTTTGACGTTTGACCCGTTTCGGAGAAGTTGATAAGCACTTGGCAAAAATTTTTTTCTTTCCCGATAAAACCCACCACCAAAAGTTAAATTTATAACCTGCAAAATTCTGTTATTCATAGAAGTATATGTAATCGCACTAATGTAGATTTTATTTTAATTTAAGAGCTCGTGGAATATTTTATACATAATTTATTGTTTTACACTTTTGGCCAAAAAGTCAATTAGCATTGAATGGAGTTGTAAAAGGAAACTGATTTTTTACAGTCCAACAATTAACGTAAATGGATTTATTGCATTAGCTGTGGATGTCCTGTGTCCGGCTTCATTGGAAATAGGACACCAAGCAAATTTTTATTTTGCCTGAAATAGGTCTGCTTCCGAGGAAAGTTTGATGAATTTTTATGCGTTAAAATAACTTACCCGAAGTGTTATCTTTACATCTTGTGCTGCTATATACACCTATCGCAGCCAATCACGATCTACCAGCTCGCCACTGATGCGGTTGACTCCGTGTTTAATCCAGGCGACGAAGTCATCACTTTAGGGGACTTTAATCTTCCCAATCTCAAATGAACCCTATCAGAAGATGAGTCTCATTTTGTTCCAAAACCGCTTCTTACCGACCGTCTCTGTGACTCTGGCCTAAACCAAGTCAGTGGCGTTCGAAATTTCATGGATAGACCATCTTGACCTTATATTTTCGTCCGAATCTGATCTCGCCAGCTATATTCACACCTATACCCAATTTTCCAATCTCTGCGAAACGCTTTATCTCGAGTTCCTCCACTGGATGCAACTCAACCTGATCTCTGCCCCTAAACGTTTCTTCCACGTCAGTAATATGAAAAGAAAATTGGACGGCTTTCCTATCTACTCTAAGGCTACCAAACACATCATCGTTTGACCCTGAAGTTTCCACTTACCTATTCGTCCACTTTTTCAGACAATCATTCGCTGACCACGTCCTTGAACTTGATACCGATTATTTCCGCTTCATGAACAACATTCCCAGTCTCTGTGGACATAACCTCATCTGCGATCGCTAATAAGATCAACAACCTAAAGGACGGTTACTCCCCCGGCCCTAATGGCCTGCCTGCCATAGTTCTAAAAAGACGCATAAATCATCGGACAGAACTCCTCTTCGCCATTTTTCAACTTTCAATCGCGCAGGGACTATCGAAACACTCCTACATCATCCCTATCCATAAAAAAAGAAACTCTCATGAGTTTCCAAGCTCCAAGTTCCTCAAAACAACATGGGTTCCTTAATCTAACTGAATTTGTGTCAAGAACTCTGTGCACTTTAGGGGATGGCGACGAAGTCGATGTCGTGGCTTCAGATTTTAGTAAGGCTTTTGCCAATGCCAATCTATTACATACTCTGGTAAACGCCTACCACCACCTCCCAGGGATTACGTCATTAACAACGAGCTTGTACCCGTAATCTCTTCAGCTTGTGATCTGGGTGCGATAGGGAACTCAACTTTCGCCACACATCGACAACATCATTAGAACACCCAACTTAGCACTAGACTTTGTCAAACTGTGGTCAAAAGAATTTTCGGATCCATACGTAACTTAAGCTCTCTATACTACGTTCGTTAGGCCTCTACACGAGTATGCTAGCCAAGTTCGGTCGCCCCATGACATTGTCCTGGGGAACCTGTCTAAAGATGATCGCATCTAGAGGCAAGCCGCTGGGAGGGGTCATATTCCCTCTTCTCTGGAACACAGTGGGATTAAAGCAACTTTGCAAGGGGGGGTATGCAGATGACATCGGCACGGTGAATGCAGCCAGAGACACCGAAGATGTACAAACAAGGCTAAGCCAAGTAATGAGACGCATGCACGTCTGGATGGAAGACTATGGTCTTAGCCTGGAGACAAAAAAGACAGAGATAGTCCTGCTTTCTAGGAAACAGATCCCGGCGGATATGGAGTTTCAATTAGGCTGGGAGGTTATAACCTACAAAAATACAGTCAAGTACCTGGGAATTACCTATGACTCCAAACTCACTTTTAAGCTGGGAAGGCTACTGCAAGCAGACAAAGACTTCTTAAGTCAATCACGCATGCTATTCTCCTGTATGGCTCTGAGATCTGGGCCGGAAATAGATGGCAGCAATACAAAGACGTGGAGCCCTCTTATGGTACGATGTCGGAACCAGCCGTCCTCGTAGTAGCGGGAGTGATTCCCGTCGATCTTTTAGGGACCGAGATGAGATTCGTCTACGAAAATAAAGCTTAGATAGGAGTGGAACTGGTAGCGGCAGAGGCGAGGCAAGGGTAAAGGCGATGGAGTTCTGAAACTAGAGGTAGGTGGACGGCGAGATTGATTAGAGCGATTGTTAAATGGACGACATAGCTATGTAAACTAGAGTCCATTTCAAATCACTTGTAAGCTGCTTGCACACGAGTGAGAATCATACCTCGTACGGAGGAGAAGAGGAAACCGCGCAAGCATCTGACAAGTGATTTGAAACGGACATCACCCTCTTTCTAACCGGACAAAGAAACTTCAATGCGTACCTCTGTTAGATGGGATGAGTAGGGAGCACGGCTTGCCACGATTTGCAGAAGGAAGAACCAGGTTGGAACTAGAGACAGGCAACATCACTTGAGAAAATGTCGTGGGAATGATGATCTCGAGTAGTGTCAGATGGAACCAGATAGGCTTCCTTATTGAGTCAGTTTTGCAAAGGAAAAAGAGGAAGGAAGTCGAAAACCTACCCTCGAAAGAACATGGGACCCTCTTCTCCCTGAAGTGATGCAAACAGCGGTCCCAGGGACTTGTCGAAGATACCATAGGTAGAGGGGCAATAGGAGTCTGACACACCAGGTGAGCGTACTGATGGTGCATGTTGCAGGACTTTGAGCGATAGGCAAGGCTTTAATTAATGTTTGAACCAGGAGTTTTGGCATGCAGCAAATATATGGTGGACAGAACAAGGACACCTAAGGGAAGCCTTTCTATCATCCATTATGTTTTGCGATAGGGCACGTGATACTGCATGTGTAAGGGGCATGCTTAGTGTCATGCATGGCCAGTTGATGCCAGATGCAGATTTATTTTTTAAAGGTTTTTGGGATCGATACCACAGTTCTGTAAACTCCTCGCCCACAAGCATGTTTTTCCAAAGCTGCTTCCTAAATTGAAGTTTGATCACGGCCCTTAGTTGTTTGACTATTTTTGTGACCTTACAGGCGATACCTGATCATACGAATGGAAACGACAATTTAAAACACAGCTCCAGTGGGTATCCTCGTAACCACAATTCACTAACCATGGTTATATTTTTTTCCATTAGTGTCTCCATGCTTACGAGTATATATTGTTTCATTCATCAACCCTTGTGTCTTAATCTTAATTGCATGTTGTGTCAATCAAAAGCGTATAAGGTTGTATTTACATGTTAATTTGTCTTCTGTCAATCAAAAAGTAATTAAGACAGAGCATGCTGCTTCCGTATAGAAACAACACCACATGGGGGTGATTGCTAACCTAACTGACCACAGAAAAAGTATTCATTTCATCCTGTAACCACAGAATTAAACCGTAACCCCACCCTCAACCCAATTATAGTGTTTCATAATTGGTTGTGTGTAAGTTTGGAAAAATTATTTCAAAACTGATTGACCAAGGGTGGTGGTGGTGTCCAAGCCTAGGAGGGACTAAAGCATTTCATTTGATCTTGGGTTGAGCTGACGGTCAAACTAACTTAGGTTCGAGGATCAGAAAATCCTTAGAACTACTCATATCAGACTTACATACGTACGACGATAATGAAGGTGGTTGTAGATAACAACATGACACTAGAAGTCAAAGAAACAGCTATCATCGCCTTGTAAGACACAGAAGGAGCCTTTGAAAGCACTTGACTTGTGAAAGACACATCAAAATGGATGTGTGTTGGACAAAATGCCATAAAGGTTGGTACAACACAATGTATCCTACACTGGAAATGTCACCCATTTGCAGAGTGTTGTCTTACGCGAACTTGATTGAAGCACGACTAAGGAAAGTCTCGAGAAGGTACAAAGAATGGTTTGTGGTATGCTCATGGAAGAAGGCACCTTGAGTCCATGTCATGAGAAGAGATAAGCAAAATAGAAGCCTATAACTGGTCATTCGGTTACTCAGTCACACAGTCAACTAGTAACTCAGTCACTCATTCACTTAAAGTGAAACCAAATGCCGACACCAAAGGCACAATCTTTCAAAAGTCTGTGCAACTAATTGCGTATGCTGACGACATTTATGTATGTAGTCGCGAGCTGTCACCAGTGTTGAGACAGAGGCAGCCAAACCAAACGGGACATTCAACATGAACGAATCGGAGAGAATGTCACAATAGACAGCTATAACTTCGACGAAGTAAGGGACTTTGTCTACCTCATCACAAATGAAACGAGGAATCACCCTTGCAGCGATTGGTTCTTTTGGGCTAAGTAGACAATTGAGTAAGGCCCTAATCATCCCAGTCCTGTTCAACGGCGCTAAAGCGTGAACTTGATTGAAGGCGAATGAAGGTACCTTTTAGTCGCTTCAAAGTTCGCTTCGTGAAATAATCGGTGCAGCTGACGGGCTCTTAAATAGGAGATTCAACAACAAATTTTACGACCTGTACCGTGCCATCAACCTTGTGGAAAACTGCGTATTTGTTCTCTCAGATGGCTAAGACATGTAGAGCGAATGGACACGTTCTATCTCGGAGGGTCTCTGAATCTAACCCAGAGGGACAACGCAGTAGAGAAAGACTAGACGGGGAACTCAACCAACTTGAAGTGCGTCACTGGAGGCGGTTAACTAAGGACCAAGCAAACTGGCGGGAAGAACTCATGGTTCTTGGAACACAGTACAAGGTTATGTTCTATTGGGTCCCTGAGCATGAGGGCATACCAGGGAACAAGAATTCTAACGAATTGGCTAAAAGGGGTTCAGCATTAAGTCCGAAATAAGCTGAGCCCGCCTTGCTCATTGAAGATTGAAGCAGGTAACAAAGCTCTAAGAGAGGCAAGCAACATCACAAGGAAGTTATGGCCCATTTTTGATAAGAATAGGACCTTCCCCACACTTATAGTAGTGATAACGGGACTAAATACTCCGCGGCACCATATGAAGACGCTTCATCTTACGGAAGTAGACCCGTGCAGAGGTTGCAGCGACGAGGAACTTCATGAGCATACAACCCACTTCCTCTGTCACTGCCCCGGCATTTACCATCTAAGACACAAATTCCTCGGGCGTCACATCTTCCAGGATCTAGAGGAACTATCTGTCAAACCGGTGAATGACTTGAAAAATTTTATCAAATCCACGGGACGGTTTGTATCATAGACGCAGTAAGTGAAATTAAGGGTAAGATTTGTCGCCCTTTGGGTATCACAATAGGTCTTAGAGACCTGAGCGTGGCGCAGAGGAACTCCTCTTCGCTGGCCCACGTACCTAACGGGCGAGTCTTGTTGGTTGAGGCTCAGGTTCATCCCGAACTGTAGCCCCTCCTAAGTAAGGAAGTATGAGAAAAATGTCAAGAAGATCCGGACAGATGACTGGGGTACATAAAGCCCGGGCAAGGTAGTAGAGGAAGACCGAAATCTCAAGTGGGGCGCCTAGTTGGAAAGCAATTAGCAAAGATAGCTGGCAAAGAATGAAACTGAAAACCAGTCAAAGCAATCGTCTAGATTCTTAACTTTACCAAAAGACAACCATTACCAGTAGATACCTCATTCACTGAGACAAAAAGTTGCATAAACTTTGTAAGTGTTCGCCACTCCAATCCGAGTTGTCCCATCGTCCTTATCCAACGATCAAGACCATTACAACGTCGAAAGTGAATGCACAAAAAAGGACTTAAAATAGAAATCGATCCAATTTGTCCCGGGAAAACTTTTTTATTTTCCATTTGTTTGTCATTCCTCCCTCCCCCCCCACAACTTCCTCGGTCATACATATCCTTATTTTCTATCCAATTTGAAAGATTAAAAATGAGTTTCCGCCCTCTATGTAGGTGTGTGAGAAGGATGATGTGCATTATATGCACGATTTAAGTAAAAAAAAATTATAAATCATGGGAAAAACTTCACACGAAGGACCATAAAACCTATCTCGAGACGAGATACGACAATGAAAAGGTTACGAGTAAAGAAAAAAAAAATTGTTAACTTACCTATCTGGCTGTGCTACGGAACCAGAAGCCGGCTTTAGGCTTCTAAATGCTTTCAGCCACTTTGTTTTCATCGATGACGCACTTGCAGCTGAAAGTTTACGCTCCCCTCGTGGTGACCCTGGATCTAGTTTGCTCACGAATAAATCTTTCTGAAATTAAAAAAAAAAAAAAAAAACAAAAACCGGGATAAAATGTGTAAATCTGTCAAGGCACACACATATAGAGCTTCGAAAGATGACATTAATTAGAGAAACGTTTAACGCTTGTGAAACTTTTCCCTATTCACCACTTATCGGGTTCAAAATTTTAAGCACAAAGTCAATTGCACGAGTAATGGGATAGAGTTGATGGCGTATGAGGTATCCAAAGAGGTGTAGACAATTTTATTGCATTTCGAGGATATAAAGTTCGTCCTTTGGGGTTGCGCTGCTCCCACGGGGAGATGGCTGAAACAAATGCAATTTTTAATTTGGTATTTCATTCCGGTGTTTGCTTTTTCCGATAATTAAATCTATTTTAGGATTTTACGTGAGTGAAACAAGTTCTAAAGTTGCATCCTTTCTCTCGATCTCCATGTAGTTTGTGATAGTTTTCGAAAGTCGATACATCAAATAGAAATTAATGGATCGACGAGGACTATGAAATAAATAACTCGTCTTCTAGAAATACAGTTGAAAAAAAATAAAAATATTTTCTGACGGTAGCTTCACAAACGATCACAGTAAAACTGTAGGTTTGCTCCCTTAAATCCTATTGTGTGGATCGAGAACTATCGACGCATCCTCTGACATCCCTGTTGGTTCAAGGTCCCTACTGGCTTCGTAATCCAAGGCGTCTTTTCAACTTCAAAACCATACAAATAGCCCCTTTAGGCGGAAATGGAATCATCGCTGCACCTCAAACCAAGTTACATTAAGGGTTTTTCAAGAAGGACATAACAATTTTGCATTCAAACAGAACACAGAATAATTGAGATATCGGACTGAAATGCATTCCAGGTGTAGTACACATGTTAAATTTATGTTTGGACCTCGATCTCGTTCATATGACCACCGCGAGCACGTTTGCAGGGATCGATTCTTTGGAGCCAAATTTCCATCACTCTTCCATACATATCAGCCGGAATGTTGGCAATTTCACGTTCGATATTGTTCCTGAGCTCCTCTAACCGTGGCTTGTTGGTAACGACCAATCAAAGACTTAACGAAACCCCTCCAAACGGCGTTAAATCGCATGAGCTAGGTGGCAATTTTTGAGATTACACGATTACCGAACTTCCCCTTCAATAGATCAATTGTTTCACCAGCTGTGTCAAAGATTGCACCATCTTGTTGGAACCACATATCACTGATGTGAAGTCCATCCAATTCTGGCTAAATATGGTCTTCCAACATGGCAAGGCATGTAAGGGTGTAGGTCAAGATCTGTACGCAAAATTCGCCACAATTGTGGACTGAGAGATTCCCAATTCCTGTGAACGGCGTGAAATCGACTGATTTGGTTCATTTTGAACTGAAGCGCTTACGGCTGCGATATTTTCGGTACTTCCACCGCCGCCGGTGCGTTGTCTCACTGGCACAGGAACATTCAATAGGGAATATTTTGACTCGAATTGAGCCACTGTAGCACGCATAGCCTGTCTGCTGGGACGATTATTATGACCGAAAGTTGGAGTAAGTGCTCTTTAAGTTTCAACCACCTACTCAGAATTTCCGTAGTAATTTTGAACAATTTCCAAACGTTGCTTGTTCATGAACTCCACCACGATAAAAATGTAAATCTTGACTGATATTTTGGCATTGACAGATCACAAAAAGAGTTTAAGGGTGCGTTTGTATTGAAATGCAAAATTATTATGTTCTTATTGAAAAACCCTTTACATGGCTACATTTGAGGATTTTGTCACAATTTTCACATATGCGCCTGTGAAATGGCGGCCAAGGATCACAATTAAATTTGGTTGTACCTACGTTACTCACCAGTCTGCAAAGAGGAGTCTGTCTTGGAATGACTTGAGCCATGGGCACCACCTCTGGTGACGCTCTAAACACTTTTTTTTTGACAATTTGCCTGCGCTGGACTAAATCGTTTGACATTCGACATGTCCTTTGTTCAGGATGCCTATCGTATCGACAATATGAGGTCTTTTGTCATGTTCCACAGGATTTATGAGGTAAACTTCGCAAAGATGGTCAAATAGGACAATTCAGATGACCTTCTTCAAGCTTTCACTTCTGTCTTCTACACAGACGTAGTGATACTAGAGCTGACCAAGAGTAGAAGTAGAGATGCCGCAGGAGGGTTCAGCACATATGTATCTTTCTGAAGAACCTTTCCTGGCAAGTTGGTCTGCAATTTACTTGCCTTCAATGTCTCTGTGTTCTAGTGCCCACCAGAGTTTGACCTTGTTTCGTTTTGAGAGGTCATGGAGAGCATCGAAGCAGCCTGAGACTGCTTTTGAGTTGCAGTATTGGGCTGCTTGACTATCGGTGAATTTGTTGATGGTTGCCCCCTTTATGCCGTAGTCGAGGATGATATTGGAGCAGGTATCTATGGCATGTTATGACCGGCTGTTTTCGCTGTTGGTGGTCACGGCCTAGCTGCCGAGCTATTAAGGAACTGTTAATGAGTATGCACCAATTCATCTGTAAAACATGGTCATGCTGTCAACAAAAAACGACACCAAGCACCGACTAAGGCTCCGCTTTTAACTCAGAAAATGACACAATTGCTGAGTTCGGGCGCAGAATATCTCGCTATTTCTTTGGGCTGAGAAGGGAATTGAGCAGCAAATCCTTATTTCGAACAAATGTAGTGATTTGATCATCCTAATCCTGTTCTATAGCGTACGCAGCACAATCTAGATTTTGTTAGATTCCCGGCTTCAAATAGGCTTATGAGCTTATACCACAATAAAAATGGCACCACTAAGTTGAAAAAAACATTCAAAAGCTTTCAAATGAAAAATGGAAGGCGCTTCACTCTTTCAAAATCCTCCAAAGTGTAGGTCTAATCCACGTGCATAATATGCCATACAAAGACTCAATTCAAATGACCTGTGCCGTGGATAACTTGACGAATAAGTGCATGAAGACCATCCACACTTTTTTCGTCATTGTCCAGCATTCTGTCAAATTTGATCTAAAATCCTAGGACAGGACGGAGTGGAAATATAGCTTACTTCTCCCGATATACCAAGTATCGATCTTTACGGAGGGTTCCAAGATGAAATGCGACATTGGAGCAGGCGTCTTCTCAGCGGAACTAAACGGATCCAAATCCAAATCCCACGGCCTCCGAAACTCTTCGAATACATTCTAGAGGGAGGACATAATGATTAGAGAAGCTTGCAAGATACTGAGTATTAACTTCACAATCAGAAACCACATAGAAATCTTTATTGACAGTCAGGCTGCCATAAAAGCGCTCCATTCCCACACGTTGTCCTCTAAATCCGTAGAACAGTGTAAAGAAATTATGACCCAAGCAAGGCACTCGGTTTAATATTACTCTCCTCTGGGTTCCTGGCCATAGTTACATAGAGAGGAATAAGAGAGCATTTGAGGGTTCACTTGCAGAGTTAGCCTACTCCCCGATGGGACTTATCAAGGAAAGAATTCTCCAGCACTTTCTTTCAATCGCCAACTCTAGGTGGAACAGCCTAGAAAACTGTGCCATATCCAGACAAATATAGTCCACCTGCAATAAAAATAGGACGAACGACCCTTTAAGCACAGGTCACTGGCCAATTGGCTAACACGTTGTCAAGATAGGCATTCCGCAGCTGCAACAATACTAAGGAAAGGAAACCGTATTCCCATTTCACTGTGACCGCCAGTCAGAACCAGGCATCTCACACTTGGCGAAGCCTTTTTCAAGGAACTACCAGAGATGACATGCACATACATATAGCGTGAAAGCTCATAGAGAGCCAAGGCCTAGTTTCAAACGTTCTATTGCCGACTCCGACCGGCGGATTGGGAAGCTTTTTCATGACAAATTATACTCCTTGCAGGTTTGTCATGCCTACGAAGAGGTGATGCCATGGAAAAACGTTTGGTGGTTTAGAGGATCGAACCTTTGTCCTCTCGCTAAGCAGTCCAAGCACTAACCATTAAGCCACGGCGACCACAGAGGTATCTGGCATACAATTTGGCAAAATCCTTAACTTTTTCAACTTCACCGGATGGATTTGAAAACTTCCCCTCTCAGTCACACGCATCAACATCTCGGTCACGTGAGTTGGGCTAGCAAAAGGTTGAACGTACCTTCCTATAAGAACTGTCCAACAAATCTGTACAGATTTATCAGCGTCTAGGTTTCCCCCAAGGAATGTACATTCATCAAAGTGTGACGGGGAAAGGATTTCCTTGCCCTGCCAAGCCGGATGATGACAGAAATGAAGATTCTTGAAATTGTTTTCCCACTTCCGTTCAAAAAAACCTAGAATATATACAATGAACATATGTCTCCGTTCAACTTACACAAAATAGATCCATAAAAACCATAAAAAGTCGTCATGTGACACGCAACGCAATGTCCTTTGTCCTTTCGATTCGAAACCATTTTTCTTCGAAAAAAAAAAAATAAAAAATCTCTGACAAGCATATATCTGCAAAATACCAAAATCGTAAATCTGTAATGATTTCAACGACTTGACGGCTCGTAAACTCTATATTTATTGTGTTCTTTTGCCAAAACAACACATACAAACACAAAAATTAATTTCAAGGATCCATCGTACATATGAGATACTGATGAGTTTTTACATGTGTTACAACAACTGGAGTCACGTCGAATTTTATAGCATGTGTCGTTTGAATCAAATTGAAACCACTTAAGACTTGTCCAATTGTCTAGGGGTCTAGGCAATAAAACATCAAATCAAACAAAGTCGTCATCTTTTAACGTCGCACTTAATTAGCGCACACACATTCATAGAAAAAATCAACTTAACCTATACTTAGTTGCAAAATTTCAACATTAAAAGTTCAAAGTTTTCCACAAACACAGCTGTGCTCTCTTTTGGTATACCACAGGTCCACAGATGAAAGATACAATTTCCGTAGATTTGTAACAAAATCGAAGTTCAAATTAACACGTTCAGCCATTTGGCATCTGCACACACCCACCCAAATGTATCCATGAGATCGTGATTCATTATCGGAATTCAATCACAAAACAAAATGTAAATGTAAATCACGTCGAAACGGTGGGGGTAGATACTTGTACACAAATTGTGTATTCACAAAATGGCGAGAAATGTTTAAATTGCATAGCATAGCGGTTTTAATATCCTGTGAGTGGGTGGGGGTGGTCTTGAACGTGTCACATGTGTAACAATGACAGAAAGCATGGCGCATGCATTATGGAGCGGCCATTTCAAGATTGTTGCGGTTTTTTTTGTTTTTTTTTTTGTTGCATAAAATGAATATTTTTGCGTTGCACTGTGGCTTGTGACAGCAGCGCCCCTAATTAATTATTTAAATTTCATCTCTGGTGCCCAATGTGCCGGACAGAGAAATGCAAAAACCACCGCGCGGTTACATTAGTTTATTCACCGCTATGAGCACAGCGGTTTGGCCTAAAACGAAGCGCGTATTAATTGAACCGTGTGCCATTTGTGTGGTGTTAGTGAAGTGCCAATGGGGAGCTTACGCTTTAAAATATTGCTCATCGGCGGCGGGGGGAGGATGAACATAATTGGTGATATCTGCTGCAGATGCAGATAAACCTGTTCCCTGTGGACGTCAGGTGTATATATTTTTGTGGATTTGCACGTTGGCTTTCGTGCACCTGTGCAGGGGTTGACTGCTTGACAGAGAGTTCACAGGTGCACACATGTCAGATGGATTGGTACCATGCTGCGGGGAGTTATTTTAATTGAATTAGAAGATCAACTCCTAATCTGGTGAAGGTACACAGTTCCATTGCGTCCGAACACATGTTGTCTTGCTTCTCTTCGAAGAACGATTGTGTATCTACAGTGGTGTACCAACACGGATTCGTAGAACCATATTGGATTTGTGTTGATTCATTAGTGGCAGTTGACCAAATTTAATTGAAACTGAGTCCCATCGGGTAGCAAACTGACTTAGGAAGAGAGGCATCAAGGGTTGAACAACATCTGGCTAGGGCATCTACTTTCTCATTCTCCTCTTTGTAACTATGGCTGGGAACACAGAATAAGAAGCGTTTGCCTGCGTAAGAGTTTCCTTGCACTGTTTGACCAATTTAGAGGACGAAGTGAGGGAGTGGAGCACTTTGATGGTAGCTTGGCTGTCAATAGAGATTGCTTTGGTGTTTTTGGTAGTGGGGCTTAGGCTAAGTATCTTGCCGGTTTTTCTAATCGCTAGTACCTCCGCTTGGAAAACACTCGAAGAGCCTGGAAGGCGGTACGATTTGAAAACGTTTAGTTTCGCTGAGAAGACACCTGCTCCAATGCTACACTCCATCTTGGAGCCGTCGACGAAGATTGATATTTGATACTCCGATAGGGGAAGGTTATTGTTCAACTCCGACCTTTCCGTCCTATCTTTGAATATGAGTTTAGGAGTCGTGTAGTCAGTTATGGTCGAGGCCAGATCCCTATGCAGCAGACCAAGAGTTTTACTGTGACCATATGATTTCAGGGACCATAACCCCGATTCTCTGATTTTGATAGCACTACACGAAACGATGTATTTGATGTGCAAGCCCAGGGGCAGGATATGGAGGAGCACATTGAGAGCTTCTGTCGGGCTCGATTGAAACGCTTACTTAAGGCGGGTCACTACATAAGTGATCCATAAGAAAGGATAGGACGAACTACGGCAGTGTACATCCAGACGACCATCTTGGGCTGAAGACCCCACCTTTTGCTAAAAGTCTTGCTGCAGGCGTAGAAGGCGATGCATGCTTTCTTTACCCTGTGTTCTATGTGTATGACGCCAAGGTACTTTGCACTGGGGGATAGAATGAGTGTTAAGTTGTTAAGACATGGAAGCTTGAAAGTCAAGTCGACTCATGGCCTCTTTTGCCGATTTAAGGGATGAAAACGACTCGCACCAATGCTCCGGTCCGAAAAATCTTCAAATCCGCCCCCGAGGGACAGCGCAGTAGAGGAGGACCGCGACTCTGGTGGCGCACGCAAGTTGAAGGGCACCTCAACCAACTTAGTGTGCGAAATTGGAGGCAGCTAGCTAAAGATCGAGCTGAGTGGAAACGCTTGTTGGTTGAGGCCCAGATCCATCCCGGACTGTAGCGCCACCTTAAGTAAGTAAGTAAGTAAATGACTCGAACACGTCTCCAGTTCGAGGGGATGTGGTTGAGTAGAAAGCGTCAGCTGGGATAACTGAGGAAGAAGCGGAATCGGATGTCATGGGACAGTTCATTTATAAGCCACAAGCCTTCGGAGAATACCCTTCGAGGTAAAAATTGTAAGATCACAGGCATCCAAATGCATCACTTGAAAAGTTCTAGAGCTAGAGAGGAAAAGGCGGTATTTATGGCTGAGCAATCGATCCAGGGCTCCAGCAAAACTTGAAAAGTTCTAGTGCTAGAGAGGAAGAGGTGGTATCTATGGCTGAGCAATTGATCCAGGGCTCCAGCTGGAGACGGGACGGAGTGATTACACTTGATGCGAAAAATGCCTTCAATAAAGCAAACGGGAGCTATATAATGGATGCGTTCACAGACAGGAATACCCCGGGATATGTCCTGCGAATAGTCAATTTCCTCCAAAGGGTGCTGTTAAACGAAACTGCCATAGGGATAAAGGAGTATTCCATAACCGCTGGCGTTCTACAGGGCTTCGTCCTCGGACCACTACTATGGTATATAATGTACTGAGACGGCAAATTCCCGATGGAGTACAAAATATAGTCTTCACTGACGACATAGCGACAGCGAAACTCTTAGACGAGCTAGAGTTAAACACAAACAAGACCATCGCATCTGTCAAAGAATGGCAAAAAGACTAGCTTTTTCAGAACACAAGACGGAGGCAGTCCTCATAAGAAGCTACAGGACAAGAGAGACCATCAAAGACAATACACTCCAAAAGATGTATAAAATATCTCGGCATCATGATAGACGACAGGCTTACCTTTGGTAATCACGTCAGAGAAGGTATCGAATGTACACTTGGCGCTTTGGAGAATGTTGCCAAATACTGGGGGCCCAAGAAGCACTAGGAGACTATTACTGGCTAGAGTAGTCAGCTCAACAATGTCTTAGGGCGGATGCGTTAAAAGGAAAGAACAATCGGACGCGATTGAACAGAGTCTATAGACTAACCTAAGAGTTATATCGACCTACAGGACGAACTCGGAGGAAGCAGCGAATGTCATCGCTGGTATGATCCCCCCTTAGATATCCTAGCTGATGAAGCAAAAAGAATTCGGAATGGAAAAAATGAAAACATCGCAACTAAAGAACTAAGAATACAAGGGAGGACAGTACCATTAAGAATGTGGCAACAGGGATGGGATACCTCACACAAGGGTAGTTGGACACACAAACTTATCCCTAGGATAGAACCGTGGATGTGTAAAAGACATGGGGAAGTGAACTACCAACTGACGCAATTACTGTTGGGCCACCTCCATCGCGTTAGACTCGACGACTCACAAGAATGCCTAGCATGTCCGGGATACGACGAAAACCAGGAACATGTCGATTTTAATTGTCCAAGGTTCCTCAAGGAACAACAAAAATTGTAAAGTGAAGTGAATAGTACACTCAATGCCCCAAACCTATAGCAGGGATGCTTAAATCGGAGAGACATCGGGACGAGGGAAGCACATCATTAACCCGAGCTCAGACAGGCCGAAAGTCGAAGAAGAGTTCGGTAAACGCAGACAAGGACGAACGTGTAAAGAGGAAAATCTGTCCTGCGAAATAGTACCTGGCGGTGGTCCCGCGAGGTAAGGTTTAGTCAGTAAGAATCTGACACTATCCTGCAACTAAGAGCGCATTGCCTATGCAAAGTTCCTTCTCCGCTTTCTAATAAAAAACAAAAAAAAAAGGATCCTAGAGCTTTCGTCAACAATCCTTTTCGAATACTCGTAGACCTTCGGCAGTGAGGGCATACAGTCAATTGAGAATTCTACGGAATCATTCAACTCAACTTATTGGGATGTGAGGGCTCCTACTTGAATTCCTATGCAACGGTCCTACAAGACCAATGGTAAGTCTTTTTTTTTTTTTTTCATAAATCCCATTCAAGTGGATTCCTAGGTATAAGAAGACCACTAAAGCCATCCAATAGTCAAATAATTGGATAATTCTTTATTATCCTCGTTGAACAATGTCCATAACCCATAAGTGCGACATTTAACTCGAGGGGGATGAGTAACATGGTCGATGGTTTTCGTAAAATCCCTGCCAGTGTCATCGTCATCAGATTAATTACCAGTGAAGTTCGTTGGACAATTAGAATTGGCCACAAACTGTGTCATGCCAACTGTCACAGTTATGATTTCCTCTTTTGTTTTTTGGGTTAATGGAAACAGATGGCGCATAACCTAAGAAGTTCCGATTGGCTGCAGTTCCTTACAATCTCTTATGACGTGTCCTTAGTCAATTGAAGTTGTTCGAGATGTTATTTCGGATGGTTTTGGGAAAAGGTTGGAACAATGGTCTCGTTCTGATACCAAGTTGGACCGTTTTTTATATCATGGTTTTGAATACCAACGTGTGATTTATAGGAAAATTCATTACAGAATAGGGAAAGCAAAGAACCTGTGGACATTAAGTGACCTAAAGCCACCTCTTCTGTCTATAGAAAGCATTGAAATTTATGACCACCTTTTTGGTAAGACTAGAAACCGATGAATTCGGTGGTGCTTCCATCTATGGTATATGACCTCTCATATGTGTCGATGTCAATTTTTTTTTTTGCGGCAAGATTTATGTCCTGATTGCCCTCCTAGATGTGGAATCTTGATGATATATCTCAACGCTTTCATAGGCTTCCCGGTTCTGCTTCATATCTTCTTTTTTTTTTTATAAATCCCACTACCATCCAGCATTCCATAGTTAACTTTGGAACCGTCGCCACCGTTCGAAATTGCCTCTTTTTTGTTGAATATGGGCGTTATTGCTTCCTGACCATTCTCTGACAAAGGTGTTTAGAGTCTCAAACCTCAATGCTTCAATATGAAAAAGTGACTCAGAATAAGGACCTAACGATACTGTAAACGGTATAGAAAACTTCGCTGTCGAGAAGAGCTCAGGGTTCTTGAAATACAGCACAAGGTTATGCTCTTCTAGATCCCTGGGCATGAGGGCATATCAGGGAATGAGAATGCTGACGAATTGGCTAGAAAAGGTTCGGCTTTAGGTCCGGAACAAGCCGAATCCACGGTAACTATCCCGCCTTGCACATTGAAGCTCGAAGCAGGCAAGAAAGCTCTAAGAGAGGCAAACAACAGATGGTCCTCTCAAGACACTTGTGGAAGGAAATTATGGCATGTATTTGTTAGGCTAGGAGCGCCAAACTTATAAAAAAGGATAGAAAATCCCCCTCCACCCTTATGGGTGTGATTACGGGTCATAACACTCAGCGGTACCACATGAAAAAGCTCCGTGTTACGGAAAAAGACCTATGTAGAGGTTGCGTCCACGAGGAAGTTCATAAGGATACAACCCACTTCCTCTGTCACTGCCCCCGAATTCCTCGGGAGACACTTCTTCCGGGATCACGAGGAATTATCTGGCAAACCGGTGAACGACTTGAAAAATTTTGTCAAATCCACGGGATGGTTTGTATCATAGACGAAGTAAGTAAGTTAAGGGTAAGATTTCCTCCTTATGGGTATCACAATGGGTCTTAGAGATCTGAGTGCGGCGCAGAGGAACTCCCTTCCTCTCTCGATGACGGTGTAGGTAGAGTTGTTTCCTCTGATAGTCTTAATTTCAGCTTCTCGTCTTCCCAATCAATGCAGCATGTTCCACGTAGAATTTGTGCCCTAAGCTAAAGAAAAACGTGATTTCTTCCACAGATATTCGCATTTTTTCAGACAGTCCAGCAGCTATCAAGTCCTTGGAATCATTCTCTCCAAAGTCGTTAAAAGCTCTAGATTGCCGATTATCTCTCATTGAGATGCAGAGCAGATCCATAGAGATATTTCATGGAACTGTAAGGCAGACGAACTCGTCCAGATATGGAACAACTATACCCATGCTTTCAGATAAAGGCACTTTGGGTATGCCGATCGCTACAAGGTGGACAAGTGGTACAACGTGTCTAGCGACAAAGCAGATTTGGCCGCAGTTAGACCTGAAGCGCTCTAAAAAATTGAATTTCTCTCAACAGATTGCAAATCAATACCGTATTAGGTGTCATCACGGGACACTATCCAATAGGCAAACTATGCAACAAGGCTTGGCGTACATTCAAATGATTTTTGTAGAAGCTGCATGGACGACGAGAAGGAGAAAACCATTCCCACCTTCTTTGTAACTGCCCAAGTCTTTGCCGCAAAAGAATATGTCAGAAAGCTCCTTTACTTCATCAGGAGCTTCAATTGGTTCAACGAGTAGAAAAGCAGATCCCTTCAAATCCATGTGGTATCACTGGACTCATCACTGGTCTAAGTGTGCTGGCTTCAGCTGGTAGCTACTTCAACCTGTAGAGGTTACCAAAGCATTTTGCTCTATTGAAAAGCTTCCTAGCTCATCCTCTGAAGGTCATTGCTTTACCATGTGGTTTTTTGTGTCAAAGTCATCAAAGTACACCAGTTTATGTCTGCTATGGCTGCAAAGTGTGTATCTGAACAATAAAAATAACCCCTTAAACTCGTGCACAGTTTTCACAAAACTACCACACAGGGAAATGTATCTTTAATGATTTTTAAAACATTCTATATGCAGTGACAATCTCCTTTAGTCGCAGTTTGGGCACCGATTTGATTTTATTTTTAAATTTAAATAATTGAAAGCCGTTGTTTTAAAATTTAAATTTTACTTACAATCACAAAGCATAATTGCTCAATCGTTTTGATTAGGAGGTGTGTGGGTGCATAAGTGCTCTTATAATGCAAATGGATTGCAATTGAGAGTCCTCTATGTGGGGTTATCTCTTAAACGCATTAACAAAACTCAATTTCCTTTACACTAATACAATGTTAAGCAATGTGTTGGTACTCACTACACAGGGGAAGCACTGTGACAAGTATTATCGGTATCTACTCGTATTATGTCCCCCAAAGGATGCGTTGAATCGTTACTACAAATTTTTGCGACAAATCAAGTGAATATCCTTGATGTCAAAATGTTCAACAATAACTGGTGCAAATTTGAGTATTTGTCATGAACAGTAGTAAAATCTGGAAACTGTATGCCCGCCAATACAGTGCATAAGACGTCTTGAATGACTTGAAAGGACATACATCATGTACCGTCAGACGGTTGTTACGCTCACCTAGTTTGTCAGACTCCTACTGACTAAACTTTTTCCTATGGTATCTTTGACAACTCTCCTCGGACCGCTATTTGCATTACTTTAGGGGGGGGGGAGGGTAGGTTTTCGTCTTCCTCCCTTTTTTTCCTTTCGATAAAGGAGCCTATTCCATCTGTCGTTGCTCGAGATCATTATTCTCCCGAGATTTTCTGAAGTGATGTTGCCTGTCTCTAGTTCCAGCCTGGTTCTTTCTGCTGTCCAGCTGCTGGAGGTGAAAAGAGCATGGTTTGCCTCGGCAAGTTGGGGTTTCTCCTTTTCTAATCTTATGGAGGTACGCATTAAAATGTCCATGTCCGTTTAGTAACTGGGTGTTGTAGTAGAGTCCTTCCAAATCTCTTTTCCTTTCTACGAGGTGTGATTCTCACTCGTGCGCCAGCAGCTGACAAGTGATTTGAAACGGACTCTCGTTTACTTCGCCCTATTGTCCATTCTGTCCATTGAGCAACGTCTCTCTAATCAGTCTCGCCGTCCACTAGTTCTCTATTTTCAGAACTTCATCGCCCTAGCCACTGTTGATTCGTGGGATCCTTCGCCTCTGCCGTTACCAATTCACTCTTATTTCAGATTTATCTTCGTAGAAAAATCTCCTCTTGGCCACTAGGAGATCGATGGGAGACAGTGCCGCTACTACGAGGACGGTTGGTTCGACACTTGCTACTCGGAGTGCTTTACGTCTCTGTACTGCTGCAATCTGTTTTCTGAATTTCCCTTTCCAGCACCTTCTTAGTCCGCGCCAAAGATTCGTTGTTTATTGCAAGCGTGAGCTGGTACAGTTGCAAGTGATGGTGCCCAACACTAGGTTCTACGGATTCTCAGTCTTTTCTTAAGTTTTGCAAACTAGCCCAATTCTTAGTTAACTGCCGGTAGCTTCAGACTCAACGTTAGGTAAGATCCTTTTCTACTTATGCACGCCATCCAAGTCCTCTCTTCGGGTTAGACTCGAAGGGCCAGAGCATTGGTGTCACTTACCCATCTCAAATCTTTGACTAGGTCGATGTAGGTATAGTTCGTCGTTGAATCTCCTTCTCCAACATGAACGGGATCGTTTATCTCACGAAGGCTTTCTTGCTCGAAAAGACAGTTCTTCAACGCCATTTAGTTGGAATGCGATGATAAGGGTCTTATATCGAGTAAGGGCCCATCGTCCGCTTAAGCCTGTTAATATAGACGTTGAGATTGAACGTCTCATCGAGGATTTCTTCTATCTATGAAAAATGGAGTTTCGGATATCTCTTCCCTCAAATTCGTAATCCAGTTTCTAAAGTCACAGTTCTCTATGATGTCGACTTATGCTTTTGATGGTGAAGACAACGTTTTGTTGTCTAAGATCAACAACCAAATCTTAACCACAGAACTGTTCAAGTTCGGTTGCTGAATGGATCCGCGTATCAAACCCGTAGAACTTCAAACATGATCTATGCCACTGATGCCTTTGTTGGAAGATCATTTGTTTCCAATACTGAAACACCGAACAGAAGCAGCCTCAAGTTGTAGATCTAGAAGTCAATGAGAAGATGAAATAGAAGATGCATTACAAGTTGCATTACATTCAAAACTCGTGCCTGAGCACCATCAACACTGGCCAACATCTTTTGGTTTAAGCAGGAGGGCGCCTGGACTTTTTGGACACGATTCCCCCGGAGGAAGAGCTTGGTGTCGCCTTCCCTTTTTCTGCCAGTTTTTCAGCTCTTTTTTTTTTAAACCTCCTGATGTGTCAGCCTCTTACTGACTAAACTACTTCTCTCCCTTTGGTCCCTTTGACAACCCGCTATTCATATTTACTTAAGAGGACCGTCTTTCTTACACCCAAAATCAGCGTCTCTTGAGTTTTCGATACTGACTCGATGACAAACCATATTTGGTTCCATCTGTCATCATTCTCACAACCTGTTCTGGATTCCAACCTCCTTTCTTCGATTTCAACGTGCTTCTTTCTGCTCCCCATCTGCTACAGTCAAGGAATACGTGGTTTGTGTCGTCTTCTAGAGTGTCCACCATCCTGCCAAGTCACCCATGTCCGGTTAGAAAGTGGATAGCGTCATCATTTTCCTTATCCGTCTATTCAGCAACATCCCTGACCAGCCTCGCAGTTCATCGCACTGCTGCTTGGTGAGCTCCTTCGCTTCTTAAGTTGCCCTTTCCACTCCTAATTTTGCTTTTTTCTCGTGGATGTTCTTCTTCCTCTAAGGGAAGGCTTCTACGAGGACGGCTGGTCCCGACTATTGTTTGGTAGAGGAACTTGCTTCTTGAAGGCAATTTGCTTCAGCTGTCAGTGCAACCTCTTTGGGTTGCATGACTGCTTCTTTTCATTATCATCCGACGCACGTTTGGACAAATGGCAATTAACGTGTTTATTTGCCGCAACTGCTATATGCATGTGTTTAGATGGGAACTATTGTCCATCCTTCCAACTCAATCCAATAAAAGAGTCGCAGAGAGACCTGAAGGAGGTGCAACACAGTCTCGCGACCAGGCAAGAGGCCAAATTCATTTTCACAGTCCAAGCCCACAAAGATCAAGATCACACCATGCTATGAGTTAAGTTGCAACCCCGTTTCGAAATATCGAGACCACAGACACATGGTCGATTTGTAGTTGTTCTAGTTCACCTTGTCTCATGCAACATACAAGGAGGTAGTCAAGGCCTGCAGAATCCATTTCCAATTTCCAATTCATTTGGAGTTTTCTAAAAACATTTCAAAAGGCCTCTTTCTACAAGCGCCCTTACATAGTCCCTATCCACTAAGTTGATCCAACCCTGCTGACTTCCTTTAATATATCTCGTCTTCCAAACATCCAATCGAAAATTGCCTTCCATAAAACGATAAGAAAATATTTTCTTCTTGGCGGAACAGGAAATTGAAAGAAAATGTATTTTTTATTGATTTTTAATTTTATACAGTTCTGTTGTAGTTTTTTTTTTTTTTTTTTGTATTGCTATTGCTACATCATCCGTAGTTATGGACTTTTGGGATCTTAAATAAAATAAAAGCTTTTGTAGGCACTTTTTTGCTTGGCAATCATTGGAGATGGTACTCAAGTTTTTGAGGAAACAGTTTCATGTTGAAATTAGTTTTAAAGTCTTCAACGAGATGGATACCGAACCTTTGGTTGACTTTAAGGCTGCAGAGTGTACAGGGGACTCTAGAAATCTTGTTCAAAAACACGTGACAATTCTTTGCTGCCCTAGCTTCTACTGTGCTAAATACAAGGACTGTAAAGTGCTTTAGTAATCCCAGTCCTGCTATACGGCGCAGAGGCATGAACTTTGTCAAAAATGGATGAGGGCGCTCTTGGCTGCTTCGAGAGGAAAATTCTTCAGGTGAGTGGAAGAGGAGATACAACGACGAACTGTACGGGCTGTACAGCGACATTGACTTAGCCAGAAGAGTGAAGGTCCAACGATTGAGGTGGCTGGATCATGTAGAGCTGATGAACACCAATGTTCGGGTCCGAAAAATCTTCAAATTCGCCCCCGTGGGACAGCACAGTAGACGAAGACCGCGATTCAGGTGGCGCACGCAAGTTGAAGGGTACCTCAACCAACTTAGCATGCGAAACTGGACGCAGCTAGCTAAAGATCGAGCTGGCTGGAGACGCTTGTTGGTTGAGGCCCAGGTCCACCCTGGACTGAAGCACCACCTTCAGTAAGTTAGTAATGTGCTTGGATATTTGTTAATCTCAAGCCATGCTGTAGCCTGACGTACATAAACCTAGCCGTGGCTTTGACTTGAAAGACGCTACAATGGCTAAGGATACCTACCGAAGCAGCAGTCTTTCAAAATGATACCGAGACTGTTTTAGAGCCGTTCTTCTACTCTGTCTGGGCCCTTCTATGTTAGGCATTAAAGCACAGTGAGTTCTGTGTTTTGTGACTTGTCTTTGGGTAACACTCTTGGGTGTCTCTGCATGGTTACAATTTTGACCGGGAGCAACCTCTTCTGGAAACGCGGTTTATGGTTGCGTTTCCAGCTGATGATCTCCTTCTTTGCATTTAGTCTTTTTTTAGAACGTTCGATTTTTGCCTGGACTCCTTCAACTCTTAGCCCACCTTAGAATTTTGCTTATCTCTCGAAGAGATTACCACGAAGTTCAACATTTCATCTATTTCTGGGTGCCTATGCACAAAGACATACCGTGTAACTGAAAGGCTAATGAACTCGCAAGGCATGGCATATGAAAAAGGAGAATCTCGGAAGAGATTACCAAGCTACTAGACAGAGTTAGCCCGATCTGGATCAGAAACCTAGTTTCGTTGAAAAGATTGCTCATCAGCATCACAATAGGCGTCATAACTACGGTCACTGTTCCATAGGAAGACACGCCAAAAGGCTTGGTGTCTTCTCTAATAAATTTTGTAGGAGCTATAGGGACGAAGAGACAACTATTCCAGCGCTCTAGATTAAACGGAAATTTCACCACTTCACGAGTTATCGACTTGTTTAGCGTCTCCGCCTGGGACAGGGTAGCTTTCCATTTTCGTCGATTCTGGGCACGCTGCTTATAATTATTTAGACCAAGAGCTTTGGCCTTTGATCGACTTTTCTTTTTATCACCTCGGGATTGATCCACGAAGATCCTCTTGACTGGAGCTTTGTTTCCTATTCTCTCGATGGGGCTGAGCGAATGTAGTCAACGTGTAGAGATGTCCTGTCAACACTTTCCGATATTTACAAGCATCATCATACCATGGGCTTCTTTTCTAGGGTTGCTGGTATCCCAAGTTGGATTCGGCTACCTCATCGATGATGTTGTGATACTGCGTCCGGAGAGACTCCTACTCAGTAGGTTCTGGCTATTCCAGGAGTGCTAAGGCATCCAACGTCAAGTCTCTTTTTCGGAGCCGTTCACAGGTTCATTTGGAGTTGGAGAAGCAAGCTTTGAATTTTGCTCGAAGAGTCGACGTTTACTACTCTGAATGTTTGCACATTCAGGACGTTAGAAGCGTTAGCACGGGGTCCATTTGGTTGACAGTTTGACCGCCTAGAGGTTGTCTGTGTGGATTCGAAGTTTTGAAATCCTAGTGCTTATCTTAACTTATCACCTCATTACTATCTGCTGCAATGTCTATAAGTTAAAAGACGTTATCTGTTGTCGTTTTGTAAAGGTTGCACCTAGAAGCATACTTCTTCGATCATCTTGAGAACTTGGCAAATATGGATGTCAGGTGCCTCCAATGTTGCATGCAAAGCTTGAACTGGTTCTTCGGATAGTTTTTGGAAATTACCTAAATTTGCTTATAAGGTCTAGGTTAGGTTAGGTCCCCGCTAAGTAAGGACATAATTAGGCCAGAACGAAAGCCCATTGTGATACCACGTAAAGAAACCAGAAAAAACAGCATTCTAAGGCCCAACTGTGTCTGTGAAGACGATAACTCTAACCTAACCTTATCTTACCATGCATGAGCGGTGGTAGCTCTCAAAGGCGACGACTTTTCTAAATTTATTTTCTTAGTTTCCTTCTTTGGAAGCCTGTTTTCCTGTCGGTAGCTGGCACAGTCTCGAGTTTGAAGAGAGCTTTCAGACAATCAGCGCTTTTTTCTTCACTTGGTGTCTTGTACCTTCTTGGACATGGTCTCCCTTGGCATCATCGAAAGGGGGGTCGACAGTCCTTAGCTGGATGCTCCCTTTTCAAATCTAGTGCCTCCCCCGTATATTCTAACTAACTTTCAGACAATCTTCTTCTGAAACCCTTTTAGACACGGTCTCCCATGATACCACCGAATAATGCGTCGACAGTCCTTGGTTCGTTGCGTACATTCTAACTAACTTTCCCACACTCCTTTCCAAAAATCTACTCTCATCCAATATCCCCATCATCAATTTAATCCTTAGCGACGGGCTCTCCTCTTTTTCAGCATATGGGGAGGGGGGGAAGCATAGCACTTATGCAATTACTCCACGACGACATGTGTCTCAGTATTCATTAACATAGCTCTCAAGACATTGAGATACACAAAGTATCTAAAGTGCACTTAACTATTGCGTTTTACCCATTAAAATCGCTTCTCTTGTTGTGTTGTTGTTGCTGTTCGCATCGCATCCTTTAAAGAAAACAATATCCCCGCACATGTAACACATTAAGCACTAAAAGTTCTCCTAGTCACTGCTCGCATACATAGTGGATACACATTTGCAATACAATTTGGTATCCGCATCCAAAGCGCCTGTGTGTGATGGATTCACTCTAATGCAATATCTCGGGCTTCGCGTTCCATATGTTAGTGGGCATCCTTTCGAGTAATTCATGTACAAAATGGGTTAAGCACTCAATACCGAAACTGAAGATGAATCCACAATATATAGTTCCTATGCCGAGCAACGCCATTATTTTGCATTATTACTACGGCGGCGAGAGGAAGTCGTTGAAAGGGGCACAACGGCGGGTTCTATGCAACAAGGATCTGAACTGACCTCATTTCATTGAGGTTTCCTTTTAAATATATACTTAGGAGGTGCTGAAAGAAAAAAGGTCAGAGTTGCACTAAACCGGGGTGACTTTCTTTCGACTTGACTTGCTCCATAGCTTGAGGCATATACTTACGTACCTGTTTTGCGGGATTGTTTTGATTGTTCTCCACTATGCATATATCTAGGAATTCAATAAGGAAATCCACGCATGAACTGCAATGATTTTCCGGGACACTGCCTCCGGACAAACGAATCCTGACGTCCTGATTCTCGCATCCAATGATTAATTAAAACGCGCGCTTAATGTTGTGCATAATGATTGCAAAAGTGGGCCGCTTCGATTGCATTGATTCCGAGGATTCTTTTCGAAGTGAACGTTTCCCATTACATGTGTGTCTGTCTGTGTGTGTGTGTTTAATCAACAATGAAATGAAAACCGCCAGAAGCGCCCGTTCTAATGGGGCGCTGTGATAGAGAGATGTGAAAGTTCAAACGTTTACCCGGAGACAACATACTTATCCGATGTTGTTTGCACATGAGTTCAGATTAAATATTCAGATTGAACGAACTTAGGTGAAGCTTCCTTCCACAGATCTATGCGTCGTCATCGTCGTTTATCGAGTCTCGCAGAAGTTTTTTTCTCCTCACTCGACAGATTTTGTGAACGATGATGGGGTAAGCACTTTACGTTGAAGAAGGGGACTTTATGCTGAGGTTTCCCTATTTCGACAAAAAAAAAAAAGGCTGTGGGTTGTCCATATCTGCCTGACACAGCATATCATCCTTTACATGCACTGTGACCATGTGAATGATGGTGACAACTGGTTGTCGTTTAATTTAATCAAATTGGTTGATGCCAATGGCCTTGGGCAATCTGGTAGATACAGTTTACCTTATTAGATTAATTACTCTGCTGAGTAATTGATTAGGATGGATGGTCACATAAATTAAAAAACTCCCTGCGGTGCGGTGACAGAGTCCAGAGAATATCCACTGTCACTGGTCGCTTTAATCATTTGAATTTTGATGTATTTTGTTGCATATTCACAGGAGTGGGAAACAGTTTTAAAGGTTGATGTATTCTATGAAGAGTTTTTTGTAACATACCCATGAGAACAACAAGCTTTTCGCGTGGAGAGGGACCCACGATCTCTCTCTAAACACGTATAAGTACATACATCGAAACTGAATGTTTCAATTCATTTCATCTTTTGAAGGCTAGGTCTGAAGTTTAGATTGAAGGTCCATTGTGATACCACATGGATTTGAAGAGATCTCCTTATCTACTCGTTAATCCAATTGGAGCTCCTGATGAAGCAAAGGAGGTTTCTCACATAACCTGCCCTTATCAGATCGCTTAAGTCTTTAAAGAAGTGGAATTCTCCTAAAAGGGGCCTTCTTTTGCGGCAGAGAGTTCGGCAGCCACAGAGAAGCTTGGGAATGGTTTCCTCCTGCAAAAGTCGTTTGAATGTACGCCAAGCCTTGTTGCATCGTTGCCTATTGAATAGTGTCCCGTGATGACACCTAATACGGTATTGATTTGCAATCTGTTGAGAGAAATTCAATTCTTTAGAGCGCTGCGACCAAATCTGCTTTGTCGCTAGACACGTTGTACCACTTGTCCACCTTGTAGCGATCGGCATACCCAAAGTGCCTTTATCTGAAAGCATGGGTATAGTTGTTCCATATCTGGACGAGTTCGTCTGCCTTACAGTTCCCTGAAATATCTCTATGGAACTTCTCCGACATCTCTGTGAGAGATGATCGGCAATCTAGAGCTACTAACGAATTTGGAGAGAATGATTTCAAGGACCTGATAGCTGCTGGACTGTCTGAAAAAATGCGGATATCTCTGGCATTCTTTAGCCAAGATAAGACTTGTTTAAACGCCAATATTTCCGCGTGGAACACGCTGCAATGATTTGGAAGACGGGAAGATGAAACACCACTACGCACACCGCCTCTGAAAATATTACATCTGCCAGTTGTCGACGGCGTAAAGTTCCAAATCCGTCACCTTGGCAAGCACTTACCAACGAAAAAAGTCATCAAACACAAAATAAGAAAGAGATCCTGGAAGTCCTTTTTAAAACACATTTTCTAGGCTCGCTCATAACTGATCATCTCCCAACGGAACCCCGCTGAGCTACCGTCTAGTGAAGATGGGCAATATCTTCTTTGAAGCCAAGAGAGGATGAGATCTTTCCAGCCCTGCTACAGAAGGCAGCTCATGCAATAGCCCCCGCTCTATTTAAGCTTTTCAGCTGCCCTCCAAGTGTGTGGAAGACAAGGGGTGTGGTGTGCAAAGAACGTAAACAAAAGTTGTTGCATACTTTACCTAACCTTTTGAGGATGGTCCAGGACTGTGTGTTGCAGAAATCTAGGAAATTTGCTTCGAACACCAAGCACATGGGTTTGCTAAAGCTACCTATGTCTGCTTTACATGAACCAAGCAAGTTTGGATTAGGTAGCTTTGCCTGGTGAATGGTATTGACTATAGGGTGACACCGATACTGCTACCCAGAGTTTGCATTCCTCTAAGGAAATTTTACGTGTGAGGTTTCTGATGCTGGTTATCCGGTATCTCTACGTGGTATCACAATGGGCCTTCGTTCTGGACTAAGTGTGTCTCTGCTTGGCGGGGAAAATGCTACACTGACTCGAAGACTGAAGAAGTATTGATTGTAAGCTAAGAAGACTCTGGCTTTCTTCGTTGTTTTGGAGCCATCTTGCAACTTCACTTTGGTTCCAAGTTGTGACTTGGTTAATCGATTGCTATCTGTGCTGTCATTGATCGAAAGTCGGCTTTATTTTCAAGACTCTGACGCTATCAGCTTCCAAAAGCAAAGTTGCACAACAAAAAGGCGCTTCAAAGGCATATGAACTCACACAAGAACCACAACAATGATGAAAGACCAAAATCGGATACATTCTAGCTCAGTTGTTGCATTTCTTTTGTTTTTGCCTTCTTTCGTGTGCATCAGACCTTTTTTCCAATCCACCGAAGCCATTATCACATAACCCTTTTGCACATGTCTGACCTTGAATTATGTTCTGTGGGACGAACAAATTGTAGGAGGTACCTCTCCATTTGCACCCTTGTCGAGCACTTCAGTGCCACACGCCACAATTTATTTAAAACTTGCAACAGAACGCAATGAATCCATGTAAGCTAATTGGGTCCTGTATGGGAGAGATGCTTCTTTAGCAACATTTTTTTTCTTCTTCTTTCATACCCCCAAGCAAGAGCTCCTTGTATGCATACGTTTGCTTTTAATAATGTAATTTGCACACAAACATACACACACACTCTTACATATGTGAGCCTTTTAAGTGGATCCCGTTTTATTTTTTTTTTTGCACCATGAATTGCGAAAGGGATTTTTCCACGTCCCCAGATAATTGCGTACAAAAGCGTAAATGACTATTAAAAGGAAAAAAATCGCTTTGAAATTATGCAAACTCCATTACGGTCTTATGAGTAAGCGAACGGATCCTACTCCCCTGGTATGTGCTACTGCACACTACTACACATTTGTGTATGGTGCCTGCAAATAGTATCAATGCCAGCCAGCAGATGGTATCTGCAAATATCACTTGACAGTGATTAATGAATTTTTTGGAGCGAAAAGAGAAATCCTTGATCTTTTGTAATGTATAAGCGACGACGACTACGACCGAACGCGACGGTGTGAATGTAAGTATCTACACCCCCCCCAGGATTGGGGATGTGAGTGAAATCTTCCTTTTTGGATTTGTGTTCGAATGAATATGAATGCTGCTACCATCGTCGGAGCGCGAAGCTCTCGTTAAGTGTTGATAGATTATTTCTACACACACACACAGACATGTGTATGTGTACCACTATTACCCCTTTTTTATGGAGGTCGACTTTGAAGGAATTGATGTAATTGCCTAGATAATTTGGTGCCACACCAACACCTCTATCATATGCGGGGTCTCGAGATGTAATTTGGTGGAATGATTTGTAGTTTTGCATCCTTGTACACTTTTTTTTTTCTAAGGTTGTGTAGCGTGTGCACAGGCGAACTTTATTAAACTGTTCTTGAGCATGAGAGGTACATTATTTTTTTCAAGACGAAAATAACAAGCCTACTTGACTTCTTCAGCCTCCAGGTTCACACATTTACTTAGAAGAAGTCACTACGTTGGTCCAGTGATATGGAACTCAAACCAAAGGAAACTTCGTTACGAAATGCATAATCCGAGGTGGGACAGTATGGGTTAGAGGGTCCTATGTCCAAAGTATGGAAAGTCTAACTCCGATTTAGAACAGTCTTTCCATGATATTTCTAGGCTTCGGGTGAAGTGTTTAGGTACCCCCAGGAGATTCTGTTGACAGCCATGGCTTCTCGTGCTTTTGGGGTGCATACAATGCACCAATGGTTCCAATACTGACTGGAGAAATCTGAATTCATAGTCAAGCAATAGACAGTACTCTTGACATAGCCACCCCTAAGGATGACAAAAACTTCAGGAGTGCGCCATGTAGCAACAAGGCCATAAACCAGACATGTCTCTGCATTAAGCTGGATGGTCATTTAACAGAATGAATAGGGATGGTTCCATTGACCTGACTTCGCTTATAAATCGTGTCACATGGTCCTTAATTTTCTCAGACAGTGCTGAGTAGAAGTCTAATAAGACTAGGAAGGGTTCTGTCCTCAAAGAATTGAACTGTAAGAAGATTTCCAAACCGAATTCGAAAGAAATACTGTGAATTATAAGCAATGACAACAGTACTAGTAATTCTCCCTAGTCATTCTGGACACTACCCCTCGGAGCAAAAGACTGAAACCTAATACCACCTGAGTTTCAAAATCACTACACCAACACTAGCGCTGTGCGAATAACATCATAAGGTAAGGGTATTCATAACCCCTTTAGCACTAGTGAATTATGAAAAAAAAAGATCTCTCGGTTAAGTTAAAGTCTACCTTCAATTGGTAGAAGCTATCGATGATGGTCCAATCGATAAGCTTCAATCAGCTTTAAGCAGGTTTAATGAAGCTGGTTCTCTTCACTAAGGAAGTTCAATGGTACACCTAGGAGTTTCGCAGTCAGTGCCAAATATCCAGGACTTAACCTCTGTAGACACTAGTTAGAAGACTTCTATGGCGACGAAGTACTGTCGAACGTGCTAGCAAATCCCTAGTAGCCAGCTTATACTCGTTAGAAAAAAGCGACTGCAACGAAGGTTTCAAGTCGTGGGACGAATTCCTATTTATGGCCAGAGGGAGTTGGTGTCAGCTTTTTTTTCAATAAATCTTGACATTCGCCACTAGTTCAGTCTTCAGTCCTCAGTCTTCAATCGAAATCATTCCTAGATATATGCATGCATTCGTATGTCTGAAGATAAACCATGGTTCCTGCACGGATGTTGTGATTTCCTCGACGGTTAGGTTGAGATAAGTGTCTCATCAGACTGAAAAGACTGCTCATAAGAACCACGAGAAACTGTACCCCAATAGGCTGGGCCTCCTCTACAAAGACTTTTGAAGGAACTGCATGAACAAGGAAGAGGAGGAGGAGACGATTCTCCACTTTTTCTGCACACGTCCGGCCCTCTCAACTCGAAGGATATACTAATGTTCACACTTTCTTTGCCACTGTTCAGCGCTATGCCAAATAAGATTCAAATCCCTAGAAAGACACTTCTTTCAGGACCTAGAAAAACTGTCCGACAAGTCTGTGGTCGACATACACGCCTCGGACTAGCTCGATAGAACATAGGCTTATGGTTCCTAGTAAGGGGGGTTGAAACCCCTGGGGTACCACAATGGGTCTACATTGGATTAAGAGTGGTGCAGATAGGACTTCCTTTCCCGTCAACCCTATTACCCAACCTAACCTAAGAAGCTAGCATCTTTCACAGTCTAAACGATTTGGTTGTCATCAGCATAGGCAGCCTCTGGTGCTTCATAGCAAGCTCGAGGTGGTTATGCGGGTAGTATTTCTCGTTGAAGGACCTTATCTGTCTAAGTGAGATTCCAATTTGCAGCCGGCCACTCCAACTTAACCTAACCTAGGCTGCAATCAGATGATTTGTCAAGGACTTGGAAGGTCTGCAGTTGGGGTTGTTTTAATTGCACTTGTGGTTCCTACGTAAGCCAGTCGCAGTTTAAATTTGTGGTCAAGGACCAAAACTACAGCTTTCTTAGATATACAACGTTAACCCGAAGGATTGCAAGTCGAAAATAAAGAACGGATGATGATGTGACAGCAGTTGTAAGTTTTCTCCGCCAGGTGCACTCCGTTCAATGTTGAAACTAATCACTCGTCCTTTCACAGATCTTTTAACATCCATCTTGTTGTCCTTGAAGTGAAATTTTCTTATGAAAATCAACAAATAATGAAGTGAATACAAATTCATTAAAATATCCTTTTCAGTCAAAAGGACGAATCCATTCATTTGTCTCTCGCATTGCGGTGTCTCGATGCATAATACGTGCCATTATTCGGTTTTTTTTTTTTATCTACAAGTGCGTCTGCATTGCAATAACCACAAGGCAAAGCTTTAAGGATAAAAAAAAAGAAAAAAAACAAACGATGACATTCCGGCCTCAAGGTATTAATCGGAGACAACCTCCCTTGATTTCGTTTAAAAAAAAAAAGGAAAACAAATAGAAAGACCGCCGCCGCAGTGTTATTGTGTTATATGGTCACATCCTAGTTTTCTGAAGAATGAGGCCAAAAACAAAGCATTCGAAGGATAAAATTCTTCGAAAGGACATAAAGGATATAAAAAAATAAAATAAAAAAATAAAGAAGAATCAGGAGCAAAGGCAAAATGCAGACTCTCACACAATAAGTACTAAGGAAAAATATCACCCCAGGTTAACTCGACATGGGACATAAATCTGTTGAAATACTCTGCATTCAAAGGAAGAACAGGATAAAGGAGAAGAAGAACTGAATTTCCCTTCTGTACACGAAATTCCAAAAATATCCGCGTGACGTTCACATTAAAGGTGTCCCTAGGGTACGTTTGCTTCTAAGCGGTTAAGTGGAATTTATTTTAGAAGAGAAATAGCCAAAATGTTTCTACTTCAGTGTATGTGTGTGTGTTAGTGTGTGTGTATTTGGATGTGTTTTGACATAAGTTGTAAGAAAATGTCTTCATGCCTTCAGTTTTCGACTTAAACTCTGATTGGTGTTTACAATTTCTTTTTTTTTTTTTTTTAAGGCGAAACAATTTCGATTATTAATCGAAAAAGTATTGATCCGCAAAGAGAGGTCCTGATTGATATTCCTGGCATGTTGTAACGATACATGATAAGTGGGGAGACCGGCGGCGCGGAGGTCTCTTGTGTTTAAGGCGTTGAATGTTGAATCCACTTTATTGCACAGAGGACTCGGTGGTCATGGTCAATTTTTAAAAATATCCTCAAAGTGGATTGGTGATGGTTTTTTTTTTTTTTTTTTCTGTCACCAGGATAATCGTTCTTTTTTTTTTAAGAAACTTCACAAGATAACTTGTCGATGAAAAACAAAGTTCTTGGAAGGATTTTACTTGTGGGTGTTAACTTTGAAACCACTTGGGGAAGGACATTGTAGAAAATTGGATAAATATGTCAATTAATTGTTTTGCCAAGCGTTCGAGTTCGAAGGATCCTAGTTCTGAGAAATAAAATCGAGATAGTTTCTCAAGGCGTGCTTACTTGTGTGGAAGCAATTGAATGCCTTATTTGAATATCGTGGCGGTCTGTCAATTTCCATCCGTTAGCAATTTTCGTAGAAGTTCATCGTTGTCGGTAATGGCGTTTTTTTTGCTTGTGGACTTTGACTGCGACTTGGACTCTGATCCGAAAGATCCGCTCCCAGATTCCTGCTGATAAGTCATGAAAAGGAACTCGCCAAGGTTTTTTTTATGAGACCATGAGTTACGCAGTTCTCAGCAAACCGTTTGCTAAATGTGTCTTGTCATAATGTAGATTCGCTTGTCACACACTTACGACGATTCTGTCTTTAAAGCCTTAAGATTTGGACTCGTTTAGAGGCTTTACAACCTCCATCAGCCAGATACACAACGATGATTTTATAATGTGTCCTTTGTTGCAGCTGTTTAGCCAGCAACCTGTGTCTTGCCTTCCGGCTCCTCTAATAAAGGAGAGAATTTAGTCCAAAGGTGGGTGCCCTAGAATTGTCCAATCTTCTTCTTAAATCTTTAAGCTTTGCTACCGAAAGAGAGTTCAGATCGATTGTTCTGGTAGTTGTTCAGATGATTTAGGTCGTCGAAGAGGTTTGCCCCTGAGGTTGTCTTTCTCATGTCTGGATACGTGCAGAAGGCAATGGATCCTACAGAAATTCTTGCATACAATGCTTAAAGGCTACCTTAATCTGCCCAAGATGCAAGATTAGTAAGTTTGAATACTTGGTCTCGTTTGAGTCGAATTAAAGCTTGCTCGTCAGCCACACAGTTCCCTACGAGTATCGTTATGAACTGGGATCTCTTTTACAGATACCTGTCGATCTTTTCACAAAGGAAGCGCTCCGCTTACAACAATCCAACCGTAAAAAAAAAGGATCTGATAGGTCACTAAACAATCACCAAGTGAGCGAACATTAAAGCCCAAAACTGACTTTTTAGCACCAATTCCTGAATTCAGCTTAAACCTCGAACTCAAGATTCCCTCCAGAGATAGCTGGACAGAAGAAGAGTTCATAAACCCCAACCGCATACCCATTTTCATGGCTCAAAAATTAATGTGGGTATAGGCTCCGGGATCTATGCATCAGAACCAAACATGGCATGGTCGATAAGACTTCTTAACTGCAGCAGCATGTTTTAGGCGGCAGTTCTAGCAATCGCCGAAGACTCGCGAGACTACCAAGAAGTTATATCGACGCAGATGGCCAAGAAGCCATCCAAAAGCCATCACATCCACAATAATCAGATCCAGGACTGTGAAAAGCTGCCACGATGAGCTCAAAACACTCATTTAGGTCCCGGGACATAAGGGCATCCATGTGAATGAAAAGGCAAATGAGCTCGCGAGAATGGGTTCAAAGATGGATCTTACAATGCCAGCGGCATTTGAGTACAACGGACCTATGCAGAGGACGTGGGGACGTAGACACCGAGGAGGACACATTCCACATTCGATGCGAATGCCCAAGCCTTAGAAGGAACAGGAAGACAATCTTCGGAGAACATTTCTTCCATGATTTGGGCGAATTTTCGCACTTTCAACGCAGTGAGCTACAGGAAGTGTCTGTATAGATACAGCTTTTCTGTTAGAGGTAGGCTAAGGCAAAAAATCTTGAGCTTCTCTGCATTGAAGGTTAGTTCCACAACATCAGCCTCATTTGTGCTCACGCCTCTACAGAAGAGAAAGGCGACGTCATCAAATACTGTTTTAACGAGCTCTTCGAGAAGATCTACGAGCAGGGTTCGAGATATGACATGAGGATTGTGGTTAAAAATTTGCAAGGCAAAGTCAAAAAGGAGAACGTCTTCGGTAGGACCAACGGCAAGCATAGTTTACAAGACACGAAATATGGAAACGAATACGGCTCCATTGACTTTGTAGACGAAAATTACACATCTCAATACCGCACAAGACAACTTGGAAGTCGCTTTATAAAATCACTGTCAACGGAAAATACTCCTCCAGTATACTGGAAGTTCGAATGTTCCGAGATGCTAACATCAACTTGGCCCATTACCTAGCTGCACTACTATGAGGAAGTTCAACGTTGAACCACTGCAATCGCAACCAAATATAAAAGCCTCTGTGCCTATCAACTGTCCCTAGAGCTCTCGATGGGAAGCGCAGAAGATCACTGGTTTCACTACCACCAAGCCGCAAGAAATCCCATGACTGATGTGCTAGGTTTCATCCTTCCACCGTTCTCTCTGAGAAGGGATGAAGACCAAAGGAGTAAAGAGAGTACGCGTTACCAAACATTGATGTCACAAGCAAATTTACTTCTCACACTGCAATATCGACCATAAAGGCACAAAGAGGTGCCATAGTCTCTGGAATTCTATAGGCTCCAGTAGATAATGACATTAATCGCAGGTGTGACCTATTCCAATGTTTTGCTGAAGAATCGATTACCAGGAGCAAGAACAGACTAACCAAAGCAAGTCATTCGCATAGCAGAGACAAACAGATTCAATTGAATCCTTGTTCCTCTGCCAACTCCTGCAGTAGTTATATTGCGGTCTACCTCGATTGGAATATATTTGCGGTGGACATCCTGGGATGGAATAATTGAAAATTGAATTGAAATTGAAATTAATAACGTTCCTCTGGTCGTTATTGGTGTTCTCTAACCACACTTTGAGGTTGATATCGTAAATATGTCTTGTGCCTGTCAACATATGCCAATCTCCATTATCCTTCAATTTAAGAACAACCCTGATGTCAGATGTAAATATTTTCATGGTTGGACATCACGCTAGAAGACTGTCTTAAATGTTACGACAGAAGTTCCATAGCTTCTTCCCTGTCAAGAGAAATTCAACATGCAAGGTTCCTGGTACCGGTTTTCGGTACTCTACGTGGTATCATAATGGGCCTACATGTTGGTTTAAATGTGCTCCTACTTAGCGGGAGCAGCCACCTTACCTAACCTAACCTACGATAGAAGTTTGTATAATCCCCAACTCTTGATGAAAGGCTTAGACGGGAGAAACTATCTCAGTTTCGGTCCTCCTAAGCAAGCTGATTCTCAGTAAGATTGCAACTTCTACCACGGTTAAGACCGTCACTTGTATGGAGGGCGCAGAAAGACCACGAAGAAGACTTTGTGAAAGTGTGAAAGAAGGGAACCATTGTCAAACTCCTTTAGGAGTTAGCTGATGAGACAATTGACGAAGAACCGTTTAAATAGAGTACAAGGACTGAGAGTCCTTCCACAATCAGTGTGCTTGCTGGGACTAAGATGCTAAAGCGGCATTGGTTTGGAAAGGTCTATGGACACAGAAAGATCTTGAATCATGTGAACAACAAGGTTAGGGATCTGAATATCCCTGTGGACGGTCAGCATAGGGAAAGAGTCAGGATTACTAAAAGGAAAAACATAACTCTTATAGATTTAATCAGAGAGAAGGATCTAGATGTAGCTTGTCATCTCAGCTTGGTGATGGAAACCTTGGACGTTGGAAACACTTTATACACCGTCAGGGGTGACCAAGTTCCCCCGGTGTGTCGGACTTTTACCAACTAAACGCTTTCCAGGACAATTTACGTCAACTTAATCGCATTGGACAGCAAATCAACATGAAAGACAAACGATTCAGAGGTTAGCCCCTGAATATCTGAGTTCTGAACCATTCGTTGCCTGAGGTCCAAGACCAAGAATGAACATCTGCATCAAGCGAGCATGTCCTGGTTGTCCACAGGATTTTGAAACTTTGGGTACATTCTGAAGAAGAGAAGTCCTTTCGAAGATAAAACCCACAAGCTGTGTCTAGAAGACGAGACGACCTCTCCATACCTCGGATAAGACTTAGCCGCAATGAAGCCCGAACTATCTCACACTTTATGTCGCGCACAAGTATTACAGCAGAATCTGCAGGTAGGGCGAGGAAGTTCCATCCGTCCATCACCTAGTCCTGTGAGTAATGGAACACCTCTGATGCAACATAGTCGAGTGACCCATCCTTCCTTACAACTCTACAGCTATTGTGTAGCTTTACGGTGGTAAAATCAATAAGTTTCACATGCCGCAACATATTGCGAAGTCTTGCTGTGTCACCTTGAATGAAAGTCTAAGAGTGAGTATCTCCAATTCGTGCAAACAAATCACATGTCCTGCTTCCTGTTAGTTCAACGTCATCGCCAATTTGATGAAATAGTTTGGGAACTTCGTAATGATGACTATAGTCGTTCGTGACTAAGGGATATGTTTTGATGTGACCGCTGCATGATACCAGGGCACATGTTCACACATAGACCGGTCGGTATACATATGACGCTGGGAATAACTTTTGACAAATATACTTTCGTATGACCACGTGCCGTTTTCGAGCTGAGACATGAGCTGGTGTCTACTGTGATACGCAGAAGATCAGTGAACATTTTAGGTATCAATAGCTTGAGACCGCAGTTTTGTCATTGGTACCTGCTCTGTCTCTCCTCTAAATTCCATAAGGAGAGTCACAAACCTTTTAAGAATCGAAAAGCGAACCGCAAATCATACACGGTTATCACAAAACCGGTGGGATTTCTAGGGTTGTTGAAGGAAAGGAATGAGCTGATGAAGTGGAAAGACAAGGATCAGAGCTAAAAATACGGGATTCGAGTTTCAATACTTGGTAGCTGTGAGGCTGACTTCTACTCATACCTTGCGGATCATTGCAGAGCAATGCGTTGAGAAGCGTTTTATCTACTTCGAGAACGTCTTTGACAGCATTTATCGAGATTTCATTTGGTTGGCCTTGCACAAGAGCGGTATTCAAACAAACGACAGGGTTGCAGTGAAAACGAAGGTCCTAAGGCTTTTAAATTCAAATGCTCAACTCAGGACAGTAGATTGAGAGAACCGACTGCTTACCTTGCCTTATGTAAGATGTAGGCAGCAGATGCCACCAAAACCATGTTGTCGTCACTTGGAAAGTGACCACTGCTGTCACTCTTAAGTTGCAAAGCTTCTTAAAAAGGTGTCTACGTATTATACTGAGAATTATCCAAGCGAACCGCATCCTGAATGATCAGCTCCACGACGAAGGAAGTGGCAGTGGTTTGGACACATCTAGAGTGCAAGGAAAATTCTACTGCGAGCCATGTCTTAAGCAAGTGTGGCACCGAACGAATAGTGAAGGAGGAGGAATCGAAGTCAATGGGCATTAGGTGGTGGGAGTTGAAACGCAGTGCAGAACTCCACACAAGATAGGGCACTTAGGCCTGCTGGTAGCACAATGGATTTGCTTGTGGCAATTACTTCCACGACAAGCTGAGACTCTTCTAATCCAACGTTAGTCTTGTGCCCTTGTACGCATGTGGAACGTGTTCATCGAAACAAGCGAAAAGAGCGACTCATTCACTTTAAGAAACAAAGCTTTCAAGTTCCTAGATGGACAGACAGGTTTTCACATTATCTAAAGGAACCTCACTGCTTAGGCTTAGCGAAAGCTTTAAGACTCTGACCTCAGCTCACCGGAATCACTTTCAACAAGCACTCAGAAATATTCAAGCGTTAAGGCATCTCATCAGAATTGTAGAAGACTTAAGAACAAAAGATGCCCCACAGCGAACCTACCGTAGGGTCGTCCTATGGGTTTGAAAATGTAAGGAAGTAGTAGGCTTGGCTTTACGTGTTATATTTTTCGTACGAATGCAAGGGACCGAACAGTTTTCATTGCCGACTCCGAACGCTAGGCTTTTTCACAGATGGATTGGAGGTTCGTCATTGCCTCCCGAGAGGTGGTGCTTTGCTGAAACGTGAACAGCTGACCCTACTAAGCCACGGGTGAGTACGTAGCCTAACATTGGCAGAAGAGTCAGTCAACTTCAAATTGCGAGGGTGAAAACCTAAGTCTAGCGTATGAAGACAGCCCTTACTGTCTTAGCTACTTCGCTAGAAATCCTCATTGTCATTCCAAAATTGCCGAAATCTTACCCTAAACTTACTGACTGCGTCCATGATACAAACCATTCCATCGACTTGATAAAATTGTTCAAGTCGTTCACCCGTTTGCTAGATAGTTTCTCGAGACTCCGGAAGACGTGTCGACCGAGGAATTTGTGTCTTAGATGGTAAAGGCTGGGACAGTGACAGAGAAAGTGAATTGTATCCTCATGAACTTCCTCGTCGATGCAACCTCTTTATAGGTCTTCCTCTGTAACACGGAGCTTCCTTATGTGGTACCGCAGAGTATTATGACCCGTTATCACACCTATAAGGGTGGAGACGGATTTTCTATCCTTTTGTATAAGATTGGCGCTCCTAGCCTTATCAAATACATGTCTTTCACAAGTGTCTAGAGAGAACCATCTGTTGTTTGCCTCTCTTAGAGCTTTGTTCCCTGCTTCAAGCTTCAATGTGCAAGGCGGGAATCGGCTTGTTTTGGACCTAATGCCGAACCTTTTTTAGCCAATTCGTCAGCATTCTCATTCCCTGCCTTCATACCCAGGGACCAAATAGAGCATAACCTTGTGCTGTGTTCCAAGAAGCCTGAGCTCTTCTTGACAGCACTTCACAAGCTTCGATTTTATTTCTGCTGTCTGGCTGTCAATTAAAAATGTGATATTGCCTTCATCGCAGTCTAACGGGCGGCTGTTGAAACTGCTAAGACCTCCGCTTGGAAAGCACTGCTGTAGTTCGGAATGCGGACAGATTTACTTATTCCCAGCGGTTCGGGGAAGATTCCTGTACCTACACCAATGTCTAATTTAGATCCGTCAGTGTGGACGACTGCACAAGACAGAACAGAATGGAGGCACGTCGTACAGAAGGCTAAACCTCCCCAAGGATGTAACGCCATAAGAAGAAGAAGAAGTGTGGACGACTATCGATTGCATATTGGGTGCTTGACAGGTTTTCCATTCTTCCCTGCTTGGAAAGTCGCTTAAAAGTGGTCTTTCCAAGTCTAGGTATGGCGTTGTGTAGGTAATTAGTGGCAGGCACATTACCTAGATATTTCTGGGAGGATCATGGTCAGATTGGCTCATTCTTAAGGCACTTATGCCCGCTGATAGTTGTATAAAGATATCTAGCGTAAGCATGTTGATGATAGCCTTGAGTCCCACTGTGGGTGTTGTTCTCATTGCACTGGTAGTGCCGATTTCAAGTCATTAAGTCAGAAGCTTCGCCTTTTGACATATGAACCACGACTTGGTTCATATATTCGTATGTCTATGTACATATGGCTCACAACAGACCATCAGAAAACTTTATCTATCTATACCTCTCTGCTTGAATTCTTCGACAGAAAAAAAAAGGAACAAGGACGATTCCCTTAAGTTTCGAGAAAACATTCCAAAAACCTTTTACATCCCTTGTCCAAAGTGCCCCAAGTCGTGTTCATGTACATGTAATTGAAGTTAAGGTCTCTCTCTCTTCATCTCTTTCTTTCTTCAATTTCATTTTATTATCACTTTTCTACCGATACTCCTACATTCTTTCTTATTTTTGTCAAAAATTTCAAGTGCACGTGTGCGAAAAGAAGAATATCCAATGTCCTTCGGCGCTGAAGATGATGACAATAACAGTGTTATTTGTTATGGATTTCATCTAATGTTTCCCCACATTTATTATCGCATTATCTATTGATTCACCTCCTTTATGTCTGTCTGTACGCATGCACAAGAGTTAAGGCAAAAGTCAGCCGTTTCCTTGTTTCGCATAAACTGCCCTCTAACCCCGACAAAGATAAATTGAGGAATTAAAGCTTTTTACGGTTCGTATACATTTTAAACGAAGACCGCTTCGAAGATTAATCAATCACTTTGCACACATAGCCTCCCTAAGCCCACCACAAGTAGAGGTATGAATTTTAGGAGGTGTCTTTGGGGTGCCTCTGTAATTTTCACACACACACACACGCACGCAAATAGCGCCACGAGGACCTTTTTTTTTTTTTTTGACCGTGGAATGTATTTATAATTCGTCTGGCTTTGGTGTTGGTTTGGTAGATGGTATATTTATAGATAAACAATTTTTAAGGGTGGAGTTCAATATTAAAAAAGACTGTGGTTTTTATATAAAAAAAAAAAATTGACATTGGCTATCTCAATCAATTAAGTGCTGTCAATTGAGTTGTTTTGACTTTTTTTTTCGTTTTTTTATTGACGAGATAATATCTTAAGGACACAAGATGGATTTTATATTTTGTCATCAAAATGTGGCTGAGAGGTCAAACTAAGGAGAATGGTCAGCTTGACCCGATTCCACTTATCTCCCCTTTCGATATTTTGTCAAGTGGCTGTAGCACACTCGGTGAAGGATGATAGCATGTAAGTATCTGTATTTCTTTTTAATTTGTATTTGTATCTGTGAGTGCATACTTGGCAGTTTTATAAGAGCATTGCAGGGAAGGTATACTGTACTGAGAGGAGATGGCTCAAGCAATACATTTGGAGACCAAAAAAAAAAAAAAGGGAGTGTACTCTGTTCGATTCAAGGAGAAGGATCGGAACGGAGAAGATGATAAAACCACAAAAAAAACTGAGGCTTTGAGTCCACATTGTTATGAGCCAGGGCGAGGCCATCCTTCCAGTGTTCGAGCGTGACGATGACGAGACAGGACAACACTCACTGACAATGATAAGACCCGATGACCGACCGAATTCTTCTACAAGACAGGACACCTTGTGGCTGGAAACAGACAAAGCGGCTATCTCCGAGTGAACAGGCCAAGGGAGATAGCGAAGGTTGGGAGGACTGGCCATGCTGATGCCATCGTCATCAGGCGTGTTTCTGGAACAAGATGAACCCACATGGAGCAGCGACAATGGAAGGGGAGGGTGGAGTGCGACTGACGCATTTGGCATTGCGACCTAAAAGATCTATTATGCCTGGAGCCAGTTAGACAAGAAGATATCCGCAGTCGAGGCGTTTCGTGCGTCTTTTGGTGTTAGGAATACCTCGTGGAGAATGCGTTTTCTGACTCTGCAGACAGCCACATACTCACATAGTGCATGTTCCACTGATTCGTCTTCCTCTAAGCAGAGTCTGTAGTTCAGATTCCTGAACTATATTTAGTTTATGTAAGTGATATCTGAGGCTGCAGTGGCCGGTGAGGAAGCCGGCAAGCCTTCTGATATCGTCCCTTTTGCTCAGGGGTCGGATGGCCCTTTTAACCAGTCTAAGTCCCTGAGTGTTGTTCCAGTAGGATAAGAAGTTTCATTTTTCCCAGCTGTCCAGACTCGTTCTGAACGCGGAAGTAGGGAACAAGGGTTCAGTACCTATGTATCTTTTCGAAGAACCTTTTATGGCAAGTCGATCTGCAATCTCATTGTTTTCAATTCCTCTGTGTCCTGGTACCCACCAGAGCTTGACTTTATTTAAAGATGGAATAAGACATAGGTTAGGTGAGTTCTAAGTAGAATAGGCTTAGGCTGGGGCTTTAGTTAAAAGTTTTAGGCAAGCTTAGGTTTAGATTACGTTACTAAGGTTAGAGAAAGTTTTCCCTTCCCGTTCTCTCTCCTCTATATGGGCAGAGACCCTTTTAGTAGAAGCTTCTCTTTCCTTTCTTTTCTGTCCTATCCTTTTTATGTCCCTCCGAAGTCTGAGTTACGGTATTGGGGATCCGTCTTTCTTTCTTCTTTCTTCTAGTTTTGGCATGAATAAAAGCTTTTGAGCAAGTGGTGTACGAGGGGAGATAAGAGCAAGCCGTCCCCCTCGCATACACCCAAGATGTCTCCGTGGCCTGACCCTGGCTCATAACAACATGTTTATTTTTCCTATGACAAGGTTAACCTATAACTCACAATTAAAGGCTGTGATGCCATATTGTGTCCAAGATACACTCAAATCTTGAGGAAATATATTGGTAACGAGGCAATCACTGATTACACAACGCCCTACCTGGGCTAAAAGACCGTTCTCTAGCCATTTTCCAAGCCGAATGGAATGGGAAACCAACGAGACAGTAAAAGTCCGATCTATCCCCATCTACACTGATGGATCCGAAATGAACGTAGGACTAGGAGTAGGAGTTTACTTCGAGACCCTTAATCCCTCAGTTACTATTAGGCTTTCAGACCATAGCAGCTTCTTCTAAGCGGAGGATCTGGCAGTTACAACGGGAAGTCGCGTGGTGAATGACCATCAGGCTGCAATAAAAGCTTGGGCTCTTGCCTTGCAGCACAACGTAAGACTCTGCCGGGTTTCTGTTCACAGAGAAGACTTAAAATCCCAACTTGCAATTTCAGGCAAGAAGTTCGGAATAAAACACTTGAAGTAGCCAACTTCAGATGGAGTGCGCTTAGCTCCTGCACAATCACCAGGAAACTCTGACCACTCTATAAAAAAAACCAGACCCAAAAGAATCAAACAAGAGGATAGGAACTTCCTTTGCACATTGGCAAGCGTCCTAACTAGACACTACTTGTTAAGGTATCACCAAAAAAATCTAAGTTGAACAATAGTGATCTATGAAGAAGCTTCGATGATGGAGAAGAGCATGAGGACAACTCACGAACCTAACCTAACCTAAAAAAAACCCTTTCTGAGCTTCAACGTCACACGTATAAGAAAGACCACACCAGGAAACCTGATTCTAGAACTTAAAAACCCGAAATATGGGAACCTAACCTCGTATCAAAAAAGGAGTGGATATGGCACTCAATCAGTGACAAGAGAAAAGTCGGTCATTCATGAGGTGCTCTAGACGATATCACGTCTGATTATCAAGACAGCTATCTGCCATTTAGTCTCTAAGAAAAGCCTTCATGGGGATGTGCATGGTTTCTCAGTAAATGCCCCTTCGGTTACGAATCCATTCTTTCATCGATGACTCGCTGAGGGGCATGTTGATACCGACTTCGATGGGAGAAGCCTGATCTACTCCAATGAAGAGCTAGATAAAAGGATCCAGACCGTGTTTTTCGAAAACTGTGTAGTTTCAAGGTTACTGTGACAAGTCTTGAAGAAGAATCTCATAAAGTAAACAAGTATCGTTCTAGGGGCCCTACAGGATAGTGTGCAACGACTACTTTAAAAGCTCTATGACACCTGGTTTGCGATTGTCTCGATTGCTTAAATCTCTGAGGGTTGTGCTTAGCAACTCTTAGTTAAACGAGAAATTGCGCACAGCAATGAGCCAATTGAAGATCATCGGTCTTCAATAGATTCGGTGGGGATAAGGCGTAGCGGCCATGACGGACCATTCCAAGAATCTAGGTCTTTTAAAGACGCAATCAAGACAAGATATGAGCAAAAGGGAGTGTTTTTTGAAATATGGAAGATGCAGGGACCTCTCCTACTCTTCGGCGAGCAAGTTGCATGTAAAAGACTAGAAGCAAGTTTCGAAGAAACAAGACTTTTACAGTCTTATAAGGTATTCAACGACACTAGGCCTTCATGACTTTGAGTTACTTTTACTGAAACGCTGTCCAAATTGTTACATGCATGTCGGAGTGTATAGTCGGACTTAGCATATGATTTTGTCCAATAACGCCTTCACGCTAAGTAAGTCCATAAAGTCTCCTCATTACCACGCTCTAACTTCACACCAACGAAGTCTGAAAGACCTGGATCTACACGTTTAACTAAACGTTTTCTAATGAATCTCAAAGTAGGTTAAGGAACTTCAAATCCACATTCCGTGTCAACCAAGTCTTAGCCCATCCCGCCCCCAAAAAAAAAAACCGAAAAGTCACGCTCCAAAGATTATAACCACATACTGGCTTATATCAGAAAGCTGAATCTTTCCAATTATATCCTTGAAGACTGTGTCCTGCATAATCGGCTAAGTTCATGGAATTCGACAGATTTTTCACAACTATTTGCACATACTCGTACATGCAACGTTTTTTCTCACATCAAAGTCAAACAGTTTGACTCTAAGGGGATCCCCCTTCCCTTCCCCTTCAAATATATATGAAAATTCCTGCTGCAGCCACAGAAATTTCACATTCAGATTGAAAAACTGCTCCGCACTCATGCATCCCGATAGATATCCATGCATATCTCCGTGGAGAGAAATAAAATGAAAGCACACACGTTATCCACGATTGGATGCTTTTATCTCGTTATCCACTGACAAGAAAACGAGTACGCCCGTTGAAAGTATGTGTCTGTGTCTGTGTGCATTTTCAAGCTGTTTCCATGCGAACAAGACCGCAAGCAAGAAGTCTTATTCCTTCGTCCCACCTCAACATAAAAGTCGCATAAAAAAAAATCAAAATGTCAAAGTGTCCTGGCACAAGGGCAGGCGACATATCCAGGCAACTGTGCATTAATTTTTTTTTTTGCACTGGGAAATGTTAGATTTTTCCTTGTTGGCATTCAGTGTCCTGCCCGCAGATGCAATAAAACGGGACAGGCATTCATTTGCAGAGCCACTGGCATATTTTCGAATTGAAATAGAAAATTTGTTGCGAACAATTGCCATATGTTCGGATGTGGTTAACACAGGAAGTGGATGCGTGTTTTTTTTTTTTTTGTGTTGGATTTGCAAGTCCAAGTGGGGAATCTAACAGCTTTTGTTTGATTGAAAGTGTTGACCGTATGCAGAGAGCTAGTTTAAGCCAATAAATAACAAGAATCGTGTTGTTTTGTTTGTGGAATAGGGAAAAGTATTTAAAGTTTCGAACGTGCCTAGTATGGCAAACCTTTTGGAACTTGGGGATGGAACTTTAAAGCTATCTTGATGAAGCTAGACTTATTGCGAAGTCCTTCTGGAAATATGTCTCAACTACCCATTTAGTACATATGGGCAAGATGAAAATTCAAATTCTGTCAATGAGGGTATACGCCTTTTGGTTTGGAAAAAGGAGTCCTCCAGGTTGGAGGCTGTGACATTGGGGTAACTTCCTTAAAAAAAAGAAGAAGAAGCAAAGTTATGAGAGAGAGATTAGCCTCGAACACAAATGGAATTCCTTATTGAGGATCGCAGCTGAATCAAGAGCTCGACTGTTCAATTAGAAGAAGCTGTAATGGCCCAGGAAAAAGAGACTTGCTTTTGGCATACCTGGAGCAGTCAGGGACAACAAAGAGCTACTGAGTGGAACTCGCCTTCCACTAACAAAAAAACACACAGTGTACCCAGTATCGGAACAGAGGTGACAGAAGATGTAAATTTTAAGGCAATACAGCGCAAAACAAGAGCAGCGCGAGATGAATATCAGCTCAGGGAAGTCGAAGAGTCGCGCTATGAGAACAACATCCGGCTATTCTAGAAGTGGCAGCTAGCGTCAAGGACGGAACACAGGTTCTTTAAAATAGTGATGGGAACCTAGTGACCGATGTATAGGGTCAACACATTCAGAAGTTGCTGAATGCGCCTGATGTTGAGAGAGTGATAAGGCAAGAAGTGAACGAAGAAGTAACCCCTTCCTCCCATATATAGAAGAGGTTGGTGCAGCTATCAAAAAGCTGAAGAATATAACAAGGCCGACTGGTTTGATGGCTTAGGTTAGGTTGGATGACTGTCCCCGCTAAGCAGGAAGACACTTAGGCCAGAACAAAGTTCCATTGTGAAACGACACGTAGATAAACCGGATAACCAGCATTAGAAACCTCAACATGCGGAATTTCATTAGAGGAAGAGGGAGTTAAGGTTCTGGGTAACCGTATCGGTGTAAAGCTTTTCTTGTGACGCACTAAGTGCAGAACCAGTAAGACCCACATACGATACTCTTAATTTTAAAGATGCTGAGCCTAGCTAGGTCATTGAGGTCCTCGAAGAAGTACTCTCCTCGATTTTGACCATGCAGAGCAGGTGCAGCTCCTACTATATTTCTTATATATTTCCCATTCACGGACAGAAGTCTTCCCAGGCCAGATCTGTTTCGACAAAGGGCAAGTGTTGATGTTCTTCCACCAGCTAATAGCTATTCTTCTAGCTCTAGTATCAAGGTGAGATTTTATTGATTCTAGAGAGGCAGGTGGTTCCCCTCTATTTTCAGAAAAGATACGACCTGCGCCTTTCTTTATTTGCTCGTCCAGTCTGCAGTTGCCCGGAATGTGTCCTGGAACCCAGCATAGGGAGACGTCGCATCTGACAGCGATCGCATTCAGAGACCTTCGGTTATTCCAAGGCTTTATTCGTGCCTGACTATCTAGTGCAATAGGGCTACCATCTACAGCTTTAATTGAAAGTCAAACAGCAGCTTCTTGGACGGACGTAATTTCCGCATGAAATACACTACATTGATCCGGCAGTCGTTTGGCAATATTCAAATCAGGTGCACTCGAGGAGACTCCTGCTCCCGTATCATACGCTATTTTAGATCTATCTGTGTATATCTCTATCGCAGACTCGTCTAAGACCCCTCCCAATTCCCAAACACTTCGGCTAGGAATTCTTGTCTCGTATAGTCCGTACTACTAGAAAAAGTGATATTGCTGTAAAGGAACCCTGAGTGGCCCGTATTAACACTGTCATTTGCTTCCCATAGATATCAATAGAAAGTAAATGGAGCACTGTCTGCAGCTTGGAAGTAGGTGTTGTTCTTAGAGCACCCGTTATACAGATGCATGATAAGCTCTGGATTCTCGTAAGAGGATACAGGTTACCCCTGTTGTCCAATACTCCACTAGACTAGTACACCGTACATTAAGATGGGCCTCACTATGGCTGTATAAATCCAGTATACGATTTTAGACTGAGGACCCCATTTTTGGCCCGAAGCCCTAAGACAGGAATAAAGAGCAACCGAAGTCTTCTTGACACGCTCCAAAATATTAAGGTTCCAGCTCAGTTTACTGTCAAGAATGACCCCTAAGTACTTGTCAAGCTTAGCGAACTGGAGTTCCATTCGTAATGGCTTACCAGCAGCGGATTTGAAATACGGAGGTGATGTTTTGGATGATGCACCAAATCATCAACCAGGTATGAGTGGGGAAAAGTGGATTACCAGTTCCATCTACAAGAAAGGCGATCCAAATAAGATCCTGAAGGCCTTCTGCAGTAAACAAATCGGTAGTGTGGCTTCCATACCAAAGCAAATCTCAAATGGCCATCAATTTACTTTGAACTTGACAAGTTACAGGATAACATCGCAGAAACAAAAGGTCGGCAAAACATGATAAAGACTACAGACTTACCACTAACACTTCGTATATAAGGAAATTAGTCAACTCACCTGTAAAGAAAAAAAAAAGAAAAAATTAAATTAGAGCTGTGGAACATATTTTAAGCAAAACGTTTTTTAAGAATAAGAAATTATGAAAGTTAGACCTGCCCTCCTTGAGAGAGAGAAGGCTATAGAGAAGATTTCTTAGACTCCTTAGACTCAAAGACTGCTCCATTAAAATACCAGGTATCTACAGGACCGCACCAATGTGAGGCTTTCTTTGACCAGATTTTGGAACGCAAATTATCTTTGCTAGGGGATGCCATTTTAAAGAAACTTTGGAAAGTAGTTATATGTAGCTCAACCAGTCTTTCCATGTTTTTTCAGTACGAAGGATGTGAGATTGATAGGTCTGAAGCTCTTGGTGAGATAGCAGTCTTATCTGCCAAGATTCGATATGCCAGTAGATTCACTTCAGACTTCTACATACCTACGACTTAATCAACAGAACTCGCACCGAGAAAGTAAGAATTGCAGCAATTAGCATGGGCCACTGACCAATAGGCTTACACGCTGCCAAGGTAGGTATTTCGTTCAACCCCCACTGTTGTAGTTGCAACAACACACACGAAAAAGAAACCATTTTCCCCTTTTTCTGTGACTGCCCGGGACTAGCTGGAACCAGGCATCGCACACTTGGTGAACCCTTTTTTAAGGCTTTGACACAAAATTCTGTAACATTACAGTCGAACCTGGTTAATCGGAATTCCTTGGGCCTTTCATTTGCGAGTCTTGCGTTTGATCACAACAGATCTATGCAGAGGATGCAGTGACATAGACGCGAAGGAGGGCACATTCTGCTTCCTATGTGAATGTCAAAGATCTAGCAGAAACAGGAAGATAACCCTTGAAGAATATTTCGTCAATGATCTAGACGAATTGTCGGTCCAGCCACCAAGAGCCATTCTAAAATTCTTTCGGAACTCGGGATGGGTCAGGGAGGCCAATTGAAAATATAATACATATGTTCATTTATTTTAGGTAACCCACACCGGGGAACACAATGGATCCGTTGAGATCCGAGTGAGACTGTACTTAAGTGCAGTCACCCCTACAACCTAACCTAACCGTTCATTTGAGTCTTTCTTAAAGAGGTCTTACCCAGTTTTCACTTATCCAGGCACTGCAGAGACTTGTTTCGGCGCATCTGCGCTATTTGTGTTTCTAGTGAGACCTTACTAGATTCAATCACTTCTACCTACCTATCTACCTGTACATACTTTGTTTTAGGAAGGCTGGATATCCCAAGTGACAATCAAAGGACTTGACAGTATATTTGATAGCCTGATCTGTGGCTACTTTAAATTGTTTGACTCGACCTAGAAGCAGTCTTAGAGGAAAGCTGAACTGACTTTCTGAATCTCCAACAAAAGTTTGAAGGCCTTCGACTCAGTCAAAGCTTAAGAAGAGCTGTCTTAACGAGGGCTTTTGACCTCTTATATACATTTTGCTTAAATCGAGAAAGACTTCAGTTCTTCTTTGAATTTGTCTTGAGGAACTTATTCAGAATTGGAAGTCGATGCATTGATGGTCGAGAGGGATACCCCCCGGTATGTATGACAAGACCCTGCCTTCTTGTATAACAGTGTGCATGACCATCGCTGGTGGGGGTAGAACCAAGTCAAAGGCAAAGTAAGAAGACGCAACAGCATAGTGGTTGGTTTACAATCAAACGCAGGTAGATCAGACAAGAGAACCAGAACACGAGCGGATTGGTTAAAATATCTAAGCTAACAGCTAAACAGTTGCACTCCAACAGTCTTGCTTTAAAGTTATGCCATCTGAATGGATTTTTAAGGCTTTAGGAGGAATATGGCACACTTGTTGGCGTTGATATTGCACACACCCGTCTACATTTCATTCGCAAACTTCTTGTTTACAAACTGTTCGAGCGAAACGACAGTCCAGAAAAGGATTTTGAGCTTCACCGCCATTCTTCGACCGGAACGACAGTCCAAAATAAGGATCTTGAGCATCACCGCCATTCTTTTTAGGAAGTGACCCTTGAAATCCGTGGCATGATGAGGAGTGCATGCAGAGGAAGAAGGCTTTGCAAAGAAAAACTCGAGCAACGTGGAATGAGAACAGAGCAGAAGAAGAAAAGCAAAGAGCCTTCGCAGTCTTCCAGCTCAAGGATATTGAAGAGTTCAGGAAGAAGCAAAAGGTGCGAAGCTTTAACAAAAAAGTAAAAACCTAGTTGTAGGCTATAGACCAGGAACCCAGGTCCTCCAAAACAGTGAGAGTGATCTTGTCACCGATCCGCAGAGAATTGTGGACATATTTAAGCAGCATTTCCAACAGCTGCTTGATGGGCATGACCAGGAGAGAGTGATAGGGTTCCCCCACCCAGCCTAGTGGAAGTCGGCACAGCCACTAAAAAGCCGAAGAACAAAAAGGCTGCTGTCACTAAAGCTGGTGACGATTTTTTGGTAAGGAGCATGCATTAAATCATCTGCAAAGTCTGGGAGGACGACAGCATGCCTCATCTTCAAGAAAGGTGATCCTATGTCTTGTAAGAACTACAGAGGGCCTCCTTAAGTAGCCTACAAAATCCTATCTGTGTGAACGACTAAAGACGTTTTGCGACACACTCATTGGCACCTACCAGTGTGGCTTCCGGCTCGGCAAATCGAATAAGGAAAAGACCAACGAGTTCCAAGTCAATCCTCACCATCTCTTCAACGACTTCAAAGCCACCAAAGGAGTTCATCTACCTCGAGGCAAATGTAAACTCCGCAGCTGACACTCTGGTGGAGATTCGACGAAGGATAACCTTAGGCAACCGCTGCTACTTCAGTTTGTCTAAACATCCAGGGTTCAAATTCCAAACTCGAAGGTCCAAAATCATGCTTTATTAAGCTGAATGCTTGACGTTAAGTAAGAGAACCGAACAGATCTTGGGATCCTTCGAAAGAACAATTCTACGTCGAATATTTGGTCCTGTCTGAGAGGAGGGTGAATGGAGGAGAAGATATAACCGCGAACGTTGCAAGTTGTATGAAGATGTGGATGTAGTCGGGAAAGCAAAAATCGAGCGAATGGACGAGGATGCCTGGCTAAGAGGGTCTTCGAAACACAGCCACCTGGTTCACGAAAAAAAGGAAAACCGAACCTCCGGTTTAAAGATCAGGCAACCGCGGAAGCTAGAAACCTTGGTCTAGTAAACTGGAAGCAGCGTGAATGTGACGAGGAGATTAATATATGGGCTGTCAATTTGAATGGATCCTTGGTCAATGAAAGACCAACTCTGTCACCTTGAAACTACACGTATAACAAACCCAACACGACCAGAACAAGGCTTTACAACTAAACAATTGTATCCTCCCAAAGCAAAGGTGTAAAGGTTCTCATTACCGTTACCAGCAGACCAACCGTTTAGTTTTAAGTGCCGGTAATTTTTGATTTGCATTTGATGGCTTCGTAATGGAAGTCAGGAACAGACAATGCGAACCACAGACAAAAGCTCGAGGATATTTCTCTCATGCACTCCTTTCTGTGGTTTGCTCTGGGGCCGGGCAAAAGTGATTTATTTATTCTGGTTTCCGGCGGCATAACCACGAATGGGTGTTGTTTCCTGTGAATTTTTAATTAAAGCTAACATCCTTTTGAATGGAATTAAGCTATTTTACATCCCACATGCCCTAGGGGTTATGTGATGTGGTGGATTCACGTTGATTCCTTATCCAAGGAGAAATCATTTGTATGTTTCCAAAGTGAGTAAACAATGATTATTCACTATTCAGTGTTGATTGTAAAGAAGGACTTTGAACAAGGAAATATTGTTCTAATTTTAATGATTTCCACACACGCTGTTGAAGGATTCATTTGGAGTTGAAGCTTACTCCACCAGAGAGGATATTGGAATTTTTATCGTTGAGAACTGGAAAGTTGTTGAGACGGATTAGAACAATTCTGAGAGATGGTGGGTAGCTACAAGCTACACATGTATTTATCGATGTCAAAACTTCCCGAGGAACTAACGTCGATTTGGACATCATTCTAGCGATGGTTAAGCAGCGCCATAAACTCTTGAACGCACGGTAACAGCGGTTGTCATGAGTTAAGACAGTCAAGCAGAAGTCAAGGCTTTAAACCTCAATATTGTCGAACATCGGTTACTACTGTGAATTAACATTTCGAAAACCAGGTTAAGGTACCAGTACTGAGCTACATCGGCGGTTGACTGTATCAATTGAAGGACAAGCCACCTATCGCAATTTGGAACGTTAGAAACCAAACTCTTAGATTCGTGTAGCAGAATCGAAGCAAGAAGAAATTAGTTCCACATAAGTTCCACAAGCAGATAGAATGCAAATAGGAAGGTAGAAATCGTGACAGAAGAACGTATGGTGGAACAAAACTACGTCAAGAGATCCCTTTGTCTCTCGATATACTTGGGCTTTAACAAAGGAGCACAGTGAACGATAAGTCAAGTGGTGAAAGACTTCGTACAGTTATCTACACCGGTGGTGGCTCAAGGTCGAACTGCGGTGTTGATGCAGGCATCTATTCAAAATAATTCCGACTACTGGGATTTTTTTTAGTGTCTTACAGGCGGAGCTACTAGCAAGAGAGGCTTGCATTCAACTTCTACATCCAAACTTGTACCACAATGCCATACACTGAAGTCGGCCCCAATGGATGCCTTTGCTGTGCTCCTGTACCTTCTGCCTCCCGACTTACACATAAAAAATACCGCATTATGCAACACAGTGCAGAGTACAGCCCTACCGCCACAGCAACATCCTGCACTCGTTACCAAACGACATGGTCAAATTTCCAACGGACTACATCACACCCAAACCACCAGAGCTCAGTGGAAGAAGGACGAAGTAGTGGAGGACTTCGAAACGATCATCTACACCAACAGATGATAAATGAACTGCGGTATGGGGACCAGTGTCCACTCGGAATCACTGAAAAAATCAAGATCATGCAGCGTTTTCCAGGTGGAACTACTGGCAGTCCAAGAGGCTTGCACGCAACTCGGGCGTGACACAACGCACAAACAACACATTGCAATCCTCATAGATAGCCAAGTCACTATAAAAGCTGTTGACTCGGCTATCATATCCTCTTAACTGGACGAATGCTTTAGGCTCAGGTCCAGGGCACAGTGACATCAAAGGAAACGAACGTGCGGACGAAAAGGTCCATATCCCGCTAGGAGTGGCTAAACTTCCTATAGAAGGCTGACCTCCAATGAAGGGGGCTACCCAACTGCGCCATATCAAAGAAAATATGGCCGAACTACGAACTACAAAAGATCTCTTGAACAGAACCAGCCCAGATATCGCCAGAATAACAGCGATAACCACGAGGCATTAGCAAATGGGAGTCCATGCGGTCAAACCAGGTTGCGAAGCCGAAAATGAGAAGGAAACTCTCTTCCATTTTCCCACGTCCAGCACCAGCAAAAACCAGACTGCATGCACTAAACCAACTATTCTTTGACGACCTCAACAACATCTCGGATAAAGGGATACGGGATCTAATCCGTGTTCTAAGCTCCAAAGGCTGGATCTAGGCACCGACCTTCTTATCCATCTTTGACAACACACATCATCAACTAGGTCACACGAGTCGTGGTAAGAAAAAAGGCATATCCTGGTGCTATTTGGGTTCCGTTGAACCACCGCCTGTACCAACCTACCTACAACAATGCCATACAGAGCTTGCCTGCTTGGGCGATAAGTCAAGCTTTATACTGCTGATGTGAAAGTTGTCCTTAATTTAAGTGAATAACATGTGTACCACTGTGGTGATTAAGGATTAAGGAGTCCCACTGCTATGCCCTATGAACTTAGCCTTGAATCAGAGGACCAACAAATGAGCCTTAAAAGATCACACGAGCTGATACATCTGCCTGCGCTGTAAAGCCCGTAAGACAGTCATTTAGAGCCCGATTCCCGATTCAAAGGGAACTGGTAAGGATATTTCCTAGTCGGATATTTTTTGCTGTATGTAGACCGACTTCACACACATTTCGAAATATTTTTCGAAGCTCCACCACCACCAGAGAATTCCCATGATGACTTCACAGACTTTATAGACTTCACACCCATTCAAGGGATGTGGGTGAATCACTTTCAGTTGTACTTGTAGTAAAACAGGAACCCCGCAGGGATAAACTAGAACAAGAATATTGTCATTAAGCTTTTAACCAAATTGTGGTTTAATCTTTTCTCAGATTAGAACGAGGGAAACTGGGGAAAAAAAAGGAACGGAAACGGAAACGTTGTGGAACAATTAAAACATCTGAAAAACGAAATTGAAGTCCTTCTCCGAATAAAATGCTAAAAAGTTATCTTTCCTCGAAATACACACACACACACACACATACACAAAGAGGGCTACTGTACTCTGTAGGACTGTAGGTACCAGCAATTTGTTACTTGCTCACACAATCAGCGGAATGGATGTCGTCCCGTTCGAGCATGAGAGTGTCCTTTGGTAAAATTGTAATTTTTTTTTTTTTTCGAATTGAAAAACGAGGAAGAACACCGCCTACACCTCGACAAGGAGCAACCATTACTTTATGTGTCGGAGCCATAGGATATATCCATGGCTGCCAGTAGAATGTATACACACACACACACACACACAGAGGTAGAGACACGAATGGATCTATTAGTAAATTTCTTTGTTTGGTCAGCCGTGATTAAAATTCTCTAGAGTTGTGCGACAATCCTTTCAGTTGCGGCACTCCTGATTCGCCGCCATAAGGGCATGTTTGTGCATGGTTTGGGTTATCGTGATGGCATTCACATGAGTGGTTTGTGGTCCTGTCGAGAGTGGCTCGATTAAAAAAAAAGAAAAAGGTTTAACGTATGAAATCCCCTTTGGGTTTGGTAGCCCAAATTGAGGGCTTAATTTACTCACAACAGGAAGAGGGATGACACACCATGCAACTGGCAATATTGTCGAGGTATAGTGTTGTATCAGTTAAGGATCTACAGGTATCTTTTGCACGTTGGGTCGGTGTTATTTAGGGGTGTTCTCTCCCTTAGACGTTTTGGGGAGAACTCAATACAAAAACACGGTGCTTCTGAAATAAATTTAATTGTATTATGCCATAAAAATTAAAGGTTTGCATCTTCCAGGATAATGTCATTAAAAATGTGTCCTCTGCCGTGTAGTTGTGTCATTAGCTTTTATTTTCACTAATTTACGACAGGACTGGTCATGATGTCACCTTTGTTCTTCTTGTTGTTTCAACAATTTAGAAAGATTTTACATTTAGTGTCGGTGGGTGGTGAAATTTATTAGGCGATAGGTAGTGAAGGTTTATGTCTTAAAAGCTGACAAGCGAGACAAACAAAGAAGAATTCAAATTTTGCTGAGAAATATGATCTTGTAGGAGGGGTTCTTTGAAACGTGGTGGCACTTCAGTCCACAATTTCGTTGACGTTGCTATCTTGTTGAGAATGATGTGTCTTTTCATTGGACATGAGAAGCTGGTGATGCACGAGCTGAATATGCCTTATGTTGGTGTGGTCAAACTTTTTCTGAAACAGCATGAACCTCATCTAGATTCGTAAGGACGAACAAACCATAGTCACCATAGAAGAAGTGTGCAAGCCAGTTATGGATTCGGAAAGACATCAAGGAGTGCAAAGCTATGCTATCTAGTGGTAGAAGGAATACATTTCGCACTTCAAATTAGTCTCACATCCTGCAGGCTTTACAGGGCTTTGGCAATCCCTATTATCTCACGAAGGGAGTTGTTGGTGCGAACTCTTACTCATATATGAGATGGAGTAGGGCTCCATACAACAACTCCATTTCCTTAGGGGATCATTGACCTAAGTGTGACGGTGGAAGGAAGTGCCTTTCCCTGTCAACCCTCCTTCCTAACCTAACTTTCTACAACCCTATTAGGCCCAGTTTTTTTTTACCACATAGCGATGGAAATCTACTGATCTGACCCTTGCGATCGGAAAGGCAAAGGCTACTCCAAAAGGGAAAGTAGAGTCGAAAAATTACTAACGCAACACAGGACCAAAGGATAGGTGAAGATGAGCATGAGAAAGTCGAATCAGTCTACCTTTCATATGACAGGAGTGTCTTCTCCTCAATCGAAATATAAGCGCGTGCTAAAGAGTTTATAACTACCCTTAAACTAAAGCACGAGCATTAGGGAAATTAGAGGAGAGACGAAGGAGGTAACGATGCGCAACGCAGATTGAACTCATTTGAAAAAAGGTCCAGGGTATCAATATACAGTAAGCTGAGGTCATTAGCTCCGAAGCATCGAGTATATACAAAACGCAAATATTTGGCGTGACTGCTCATAGAGAGCTAGCTCCTCGCAACCATTGATGTTGTGCGTGTTATATTTTTCGTACGATTGGAAGGGACCTACAGTTTTATTGCCGACTCCAAATGGCGGATTGAGAAGCTTTTTCATGTAGGTTTGCCATGCCTACGAAGAGGTGATGTCGCAATAAAACATTTAGTGGTTTTGGGGATCGAACTTTTGCTCTCTCCTCGTTCAGGAATCTAGGAATCTGAGTGTAGAACCGTGGATTAAGGAACCTACTTACAGCAAAATCATTGACAAAAAGGATATATGTACACGGACGTGATACGTTCAATTCTCAACAATTTTTAGAAAATACTTTTGCGTAAGTTACCGATCGCTGTAAAATGGACGGGGAATCTTTACGAACTGTGAAGGTTAGGTTAGGTTAGGTTAGGTAGATATGTGACCACAGGGACTCATTTAGATTCAGAGCCCATTGTGATGTCCATAGAATAAGGAAGAATTCTACCCATAGAACCACTAAGAGTTGTTAATGAAAGATAGGAGTGGGTTTGGCTCAAGTCTTCTTCTGTTGTGAGATAGCGCTGGACATTGGCAGAGGAAGTGAGTTGTAGTTCCTTCCTCCTTCACTTCCAAATTCATTTAGCGTCTTCTAAGCGAAGTTGCTGGCAATCGAGGAGGCATGTTCGACTGTAAAAGACAACCCTGTATCCCAATAGATATCTTCATCAATAGTCAAGCTGCTGTCAAGGCTTTAGATCCGACTCTCTCGTCAAAGTTGATGGAACAGTGTAGAAAGAAGCTCGCTTGATTGACCTGACGATTCACTCTTGTCTAGGTCGCAGATCACAGTGATACAGAGTGAGCAGTCCGACGGAGTTGTCAGGGAACTGTGAAGGGAAAATATTTTTACTACACTTGTTATCAATGGTTAATGCAAGGTTGAACAGCTTCCACAACTGTGCCATATCTAGGAAGATGCGGCCCTCCGAAAACCGGACTAAAACACTCTTTCTTGGCTTCCCCTGTCGAAGTGGTATTAGCTGGGGCTTGAGGCAAACTACTATTAGATCAATTGCAATAGGGCGGGGCAGTCGATGCTACCAGCTAATGGCTGATGAACATCACGTCGTTTTTCGAGGGACTATGGTGGTAGATTTAGGTTGTCGACCCAAGAAAGTTTTAGCAAACGGAGTTCAAATCCTGATTGAGTTTGTAGCTGAGTCCCTTTGCTTCATCTTAATTTTACTTAAGCATGCAGGTTGCAGGAGGTCGCTATGGCTAAAACCAACCATACAATCGCCAAAAGGGAAAGGAACTCAACCAGTATACACAGCTTATTGCTGTTTCAAGAGCCATTCATAAGCCCCCCTTTCCTTCTGTTACGTACAGATCCTATCTGTGTGTGTGAACTTAAATCGGATTCAGCTTGTCCTCAATAACATAATACCCTCGTATCTGCTGCACACAAAATGGTTTAATTAAATCATTAATTTATAATTCAAAACGTGCTCTTGAGTTTGAGGGCAAGTGCATCCCTGTAAGGGGTTAACACCAATTAACCTACTTTGTATTCATCTTCAATTAATGAGATTTCAATTATTGGATGCAGATTTATATGTGATCGATACTTGAAGTAGCTTTGCTTGCAAATAATCGATTCATTTGCACATGAATCACGTACCTAACTCAAGTCAATTTGAATTTAAATTATGAATTTGAAATGAGGTATTGAGATACATTAGGTTTGCAAGTGCATACAGAGAGTAATTTGCCATAAGGAGCAATAAAAACCGTAGTTCGTTGAGTCTCCCAACGATAACGAATGACACATTTGTCCAAAAACTCGAATGTAAATGTCAAGTTTAGGCAGGAGCTCCTGCATCATGGTTAAGTTTAATCTTTAGATAGGGGATCAATCTACTTACTTGCTTAAGTGGCACTACAGTTCGGGGTGAACCTGGGCCTCAACAAGCAAGGCTCGCCAGTTAGCCCGGTTTTTAACAAACCGTCTCTAGTTACGCAATCAAAGTTAGTTGCGGTCTCCCTCTACTTTTCTACCCGTCACCGTAAGTAAGGTCTGCCTCTACCGCGTTGTCCATCCGGGTTAGATACTAAGACGGAGCATTGGTAACCATTCGCTCTACATGTTCTAGCCTCCTGTCCTTTTTGACTAGATCGATGTCGCCGTAAAACACGTATGATTCGCCGTTGAATTTCCTTCTTAAGGGTTCATCAAGGCAAACGGGACCGAATATCTTAAGAAGAATTTGACCAAAGGGTATCTTCATTCGCCTTCAATAGAGTCCATGCTTCAGCCCTATAGAGTAGGACTGGGATGATTAAGGCCTTAGTACTCAATTGCCTTCTCAGCCCAAAGAAACAGACAAATCTGATGAGTTGTCATTTTCAGAAGTGATAGCAGAGCCAGAGTTAAGAAAGTCCCTTTCTACCTCGATTTTTATTGTGACGTCCTGTCAGATTCGTCGATGTTGAGTGTTCCCCTTTGTTGACAGTAAAAATTGAGTTTTGCTCCCGCTTTGGCTGCCTCTGTCTCAATACTCGTGAATGCACCGGTGACAGCTCGCGATTATATAAATTTCATCAGCATACGCAAGTAAAGGATTTTTTAATCAGGACATAACAATTTTATATTTTAATACAAAAGGCGCCCTTAAACTTTTTTTATGATCTGTCAATGTCAAAACTTCAGTTAATGTTTACATTTTTATAACAGTGAAGTTCACGAACGAGCCACGGTTGGAAATTATTCAAAATTACTACCGAATTTTTGAGTCGCTGGTTGCAACTTAAAGAGCACTTACTCCATCTATCGGTCATAATAATCGTCCCACCAGACAGGCTGTGCATGCTATAGTGGATAAATTCGAGTCAACATATTCACTATTGAATGTTCCTGTGTCAGGAAGACAAAGCACCGGTCGAAGGACCGAAAATATTGCAGCCGTAAGTGCTTCAGTTCAAAATGGGAATCTCTCAGTCCACATTGTGACAACTTTTTTACACAGATCCTGGCCTTCACCCTTACAAGATCAAATTAACTCAAGAACCGAAGCCTCCTGATCAAAATATGCATTATAGAACAGTAAGTGCTTCAAGAGACTCCATTGCATCCACAAAAAGTGACCGTGTGGTGTGGATTTCATGCCGCAGGAGGTGTGATTGGACCGTATTTTTCGGTTCATGAAGTTCGCTATCGTGCCATGCTGGAGGACTATTTTTGGCCAGAATTGAATGGACTTGACATCAGTGATATGTGGTTCCAACCAGAGGTGCCACATGCCACAGAGCTGGTCAAACAATTGATCTATTGAAGGGGAAGTTCGGTAATCGTGTAAATTCGAGAAATGGTTCGGTCGAGGGTCGCCTTGTTCATGCGATTTAACGCCGTTGGATTTCTTTTTATGAGGTTACATTAAGTCGTTGGTTGGTCGTTGCCAACATGCCAACAACGTTAGAGGAGCTCTGGAACAATATCGAAAGCGAAATTACCAAAGTTCCGGCCGATATGTGTGGAAGAGTGGTGGAAAATTGGCTCCAAAGAATCGATCGCTGCAAACGTGCTTCCGGTAGTCATATGAACCCTTTAACCCTTTAGTTGCACAGACTTTTAAAAGATTGTACCTCTTCTGTTGGCTTGAGAGTTTCGCACAATTCGTTTTGGCATGATGTCTAGATCTTTTTTTTTTTTTTTTGACATCAAAGCTCTTTACCAACTTTGATGGAGCGCCGAGCATTCTTCATCATTATTCTGCACGAATGAATATCTCCAGAACTAGACATCGCTCTGTATAGCTCGTCCTTATAAAAGCTGTCGTAGGCGTCCTTAAAATCGATAAAGAGATGGTGTGTATCGATAAGAACTTCTTGGTCTTTCTCCAGGATCTGTCGAAGTGCGAAAATTTCATCTTGTCCTGAAACCATACAGATGGGTACCCCAATCAGGTTGTTGATGAGGGCTTTCAGACATTCACACAATATGGCGGATAGGACCTTATACATAATGTTCAGGAGACTGATGTCTGTTCTTGTAGATCGGAGATCAATCTTTTTGCAACAAAAATCATTTTCTTTGAAGTTGTCTGTCTGTTTAATGTTTTGGTATGCGCATTCACGTGGTCTGCCAAATGATTTGCATACTAATTTGAGTTCATCCTGCGAATTCTTGAACATCAAAGTCCCATTCTACCGCCATTGTGTCAGTCCACTTACTATTCAAAACGCTTTGCAAAATTCAATAGAAATGATTAGACCGACGCCGTAGAATTGTTACAATTTTTCAACAAAAAGTGTACAAAGAACAAGTCAACTTATTTGACAATTAATTTGGTTGTGTCCAAACTTGTGGTGTTAATTAAAATTCAAGCGACCTATAGAGGAAGAGCGCGTTTTTTTTGTTTTGTTTTTTGGTCCCAAAAACTTTACTCATTACAACAAATGCGTAATTGGTAACTTCTCGGTGAGGAACACTGTTCATTGTCGGAAATCAAAACTAATAACGATATTAGAGTTTGGAATTATCCTAGGGCACACCAAATCCTTGCTGCAACTAAACAGACACACACATAGAGAGAGAGAGAGAGAGAGAGAGAGAGATACGCAGGGTGCACATACGTAACAACGAATAGTCATCTTAAAACAAAACAATCATCAGAAGCATAAAAAGCATAAGCATAATGAACAACAGTTAAAATTAATGCGGCACCAAGAGCACAAGTGAGATATTGTCACACTCACTCAAATCGGTGGGGGGGGGGGGGGGGTGGCAAAAATGGGCAAAGGATTCCACAGTAAAAGTTCTCTCGTGTGATATGCTAGAGACAGGATCTGGAAAAGTTTTCAGCTTATTTGCTATGCATGAGCGCATTTCGTGCTGAAATTTGACTTTTAAATTGTTGAGAAGCAGTTCAGCGACGAAACACAGGGTGTTTCGGTTCAATGTGCCCAAGGCAAGGCAAGCGTGTGGGTTGTGTAACTGCAAAAAAAATAAATCCTGCGGCAGATTTAAAAAGGCAATTTCCGATTCATACTTGCAGATTGGATTGATTGAATGATCCAATGCAATGCTGTAGGCGTGAGGGATGAAAGTGTTGCGTAAAACAAACAAAACTTGGATTAAGGCAAAAAGTTCAGTTTTGGTGGGGAGTTGGAGGCGTTAGTTAATACGTGTATTTAGTTTGAATTCAAAGAGTTTTTGATTGTGTTGGCGTGGGGATACTAATTTGTATCACTTGCAAGATGGTTTAGGTGTGATGAAAGAAGTTCTTGGGATAAGAGGTAAGGAGAAGATTGGTTTGTTGCAATGAAATGATGAAGAGAATCCTCGCCCTTAACATGGAGGACGTCTTCCTTTCTAAGTACATCACTTTTTGCGGCAAAAATATCGATGAATTTCGACTTAAAAAACTGCACATTAAGGTTGTTAGCTGTTTAAAGGCTTCACAGTTTCTCAAAAGAAGGGGTAAAGGTTTGAATGGGACACTACAAGCTATTCAACGATGCATCATTTATTGCTCTACGACTATCATTTCCGATGATACACGCGTTCAAATTGTTTCATGTTTTCGTTGCACCCATTATGCCAACGAAGTAAGCCACTGTCAGTGCACATGGAAGACGTGGATCTACTTGAAAAAAATAGAAGGGGAAGGTCATAATTTTGCACAGTAAGACCAGCGGAGTAACGAACCAATACAATGGGTTTGACCATTTAGGTCTATGGGAGTTCTAAGCTTGACGGAAGTGCAAGAGGCCATTAAAAAAGAATTCAATGATCCTTCAGCGGATATAGTTAGGTAGAGTAAGAAGGCCGGTGGTGTTTTTTAGGAAGCCGAACGAAGACTGCCAAATCAACCACGGGATAAACAATGCAACACTAACACGCTGCAGAGTTGCACTGTCGCTTCCCGGTAAGGGATAAGGAGTCAGCGGATGCCTCGAAACTAGAAGTGTAGGCAGGTATCAGACACGCCAAAAGACAGACAAAGCATCCACGGGTGATCTTATAACCGTTGGAAAGCTTGTTGTGCCGTGTTTCGCACGTCCGATGCCCACCCACACGCCTTCTTTAGGGGTCCATATGTGACTATATCCAGGTCTCTATTATCCCTTTAATATCCTCCGGATCAAAATAGGATGGGCCCACTGCAGAATCTGTCGAAGGGTAATGGTCGCACGCTGCTATAAATGCTTCGGGTATGGACACCAGCAAGCAACTTGCAAGGGAAAAGATCGAAAAGGCCTAGGACTGTGGAGAATAAAAAAGCGCAAAGTGCTGCTAATGCGCTGAATTGAAGACCCCACCACTAGCGCTGGATCACGTGCCAGGTTCTGGCAGATGCCAAGTGTTTAGGGAGGTACTTGAAAAGGCGAAAAATGAAATGGTGCACAATGACCAGAATAATATAAGGAGTCGAACTACTGACAACCTTCTCGTTAAACTCCGAACTGAGCAGTACAGGAATAAAGATGGACCTAACTGGTTCGCGGACTCGCTAGGAATAGCTGCCATTTGGATCCCTGATACAAGGATAGCCCCAATAAAAACCCAAGGCACACTTAGAGGTTTCGTTTGGGTGGAATATGAGGGTCTCACGATAATTAGCTGCTATTTCACGTTAAACGAAAGTATAAGCGAGTTGGATGGACTGGATGACTTCATTTAAGAGAACGAGGGGGAGACCCTCGTTGCCGGAGAGTTCAATGCCAGAGCACTATCTATAAAAATGAAGCGACCGGACACTGCTAGTTCTATAAGAAGAGGGCTTTGGACAAAGAAAGTGAAGAGGCTATGTCTCGATGTTGGGAGCTATTCCTCCAGCGATAGATTGTCCTTCCTACAAATAAGTCTTTCTTCAGAGAAAACAGCTAACAGTTTCGAGTGAACACAACGAAGGGCAACGTTAAAAGTCCATAATACAATAATAGTTTCGCAGAGAGAGTAGTATCTATGGTAGCACTACTTGTGTCTATGGCAAGCCCTCTGACAGTTATGATTAGGCACGATTACATCGATTATCTTAAGGTCATCCTGCAAGAGAGCAGGATTCGACAAAGGGACCAGAGATCACTGTTGACAGAAATAGCCCATCACACACAGAGGAAGCCAAAATGGCAACTTTGCGAAGCAGTCATTCGAATGGAATCCTCAAGGAGCACAACGGGTTGGAAGGTGAAGGAAGAGATCAACAGTCTTAGCAGAAGCCACAACTGAAATACCCAGCTGCAGTTGGGGAAAGATGTAAGAGATTTGTTGTCGTCCTATGCCCCGACCGGGGTTGAAGGAACTGGGGGTGAGTCTTAATGTCTTAAATTTTAAAAATCTTTTTATATCAGCGTTGATAGCCAAAGCGGCCACCGAAGCCTGCTTAATGACTTTGAGTGTCTCGATGATCGTAGAGAAGGCTATCGATATATTTAACAGGCTTGGACGTTGTGGCATAGTGATCTAGGATCAGAGAATTATTCTACTGGTTACGGAACTCCTCGCTACCAAAACATAAGCTCGACAGAAGAACAAAAAAAAAAAATGTTTCGACTCAAGTCTGAGAGATGCACCTTGAGGAGGATACTTCCACGCGATAGAACGATTTCCACTAGAATAAGGAACCGTCCAACATACGACTTCATCCCTAACGATGCAATAAAACTGCCAAAGTAACCCCCACGAACATTAATGGCTTTCGAATTGTCTGTCGTTCTTCAGCGTGTGCAATTATCAATTGCTTTCCCTATCTCTCTGTCACAGGCAACACACATACAATGAATGTCCTTCCCGGTAAATAAAGCCGTAAACGGGGAACTAAAACTTGCAGACAATGCTAGTTTAATTTGTTAACCAATTAGAGTCGGGAACTTTGCCACTGCGAGTAAACTTTTATGCATTTCACGACATCAGTCCAATACACACACCCTGTACCACAAGACCACATTTAGCAAAGAGGTTGAGCGTGTACAAAAGCAAAATGTTGCTTGTGGCAATAGAAGAGAAAAGTTTTTTTTTTTTTTTTAATAAATTCCTCTAAGGACATGGGATGCACTAATGGCCGACAACGTATCATGACTTGTGTCTCTCAGTTGTTTTGATTACATTTTCATATATTCCGCATTAATATTAAAATTTTTAAACGTAACGGTTTATGCATGTTAATTTTTAACACATTCTCAACCCCCCGAATGAAATGGGAAATCGTTGAGAATATTTTAAGAACTTGTTGTGGTAGATACTCGTGTGTGTCCACCACAAATTTTTTCAAAAAACGAATTTGAAAAGTTTTTCAATTTTAATTTCCAGAACATTGGTTAGATTTGATTGAGCTGGAACTTTTCACAAGATTTTAAGGACACAAGTTGTCTTGTAGGACATGTATATTGTTGGGTTACACTCGGATAAGACTAAATGAAGTTCTAATGGCTTTTTATACCAAGCGACGAAGGAGTTACTCTTCCCACCCACGCCCTTCGGAAAGTCTTTAAAGAATCCATGCCTCTAACTAAACGAAAGAAAGGGCTTAACAGCAGCTAGTCGTCATATGAGCTAAAAAGCTATATAATGTGGCTAGAAAGACGAAAGATACCAACGACTGGGGGATCGCTACAAGGGAAGCAAAGATTGGTTCAAAAATACAACCACTGCAGCGAAATCGAATCAACAAAAGACGCTTCGAGGCTTAGAAAATTGTTGTCAAAAGCACACACACGTGACCCCAGGACGTCTGAAAAAAAAACAGGACGATTCTTAGACAGAATCTAACCTGCAAACATTTGAGATCCTTATCGACACCCATTTTCCAGGATTGGAGAGGGTCATGACCGCCATCAACAGAACCACAAATGAGCTATGTCACCAAATAATAGATAAAAGAAAGATGGATTGGGCCATCAGCTCCTTCTTCCCATATAAAGCTTGTCTAAATTTTCAGAGGATACCTCAGCTGCCGCAAATCTGGAAAGAAGCTAGTGTCATCTTCATACCCAAAGAAGGAAAGCCTAGCCACACAACGCCCAACGACTTAAGGCTAATTAGCCTCACGTCTTTCCCCTTGAAAACATTGGAAAGATTACTAGACATTCCTGGCAGGTGACGCTTGTTGGTTAGGGCCCAGTTCCACCTTAAGTAAGTAAGTAAGTAAAAGACACTCAGATCCGTTCCGAACTGAATCCAAGGGACGTTTCACAAGCGCAGCACGCGTACATGAAAGGCAAATTGGTAGAAACGGTGCCGCATGGTGTGGTGACAATGATTAAAAAGATGCTTCATTACAAGAATTTATCCTGACGGCCTTTCAAAGGAGCCTTTAACAACGTAACATCAGAAGCTATAAGGACATCACCAGATCTACTAAAATTTAACTAAATCTTATCTAACTGGATAGAATGCATGCTCAAAACGAGAGCTTAGGGAATGCCAAATACATGCTTTCGTTCTCAATAAACTTGATGGGTTAAGCTGCAGACAACTAGAATTAAGTTCGCTCGAGGGACTAAGCTTATAGAGTCTTGAAAAGGTCACGGTACCATCATACGAAGACCAGAGAAGAAGTACAACCTTAACGATTTTTTACGTCAAGCATAGGTATTCCTAAAGTTGAAAAATGTTCTAGTTCCGAGCAAGATCGTAGTCATGGAGGGATCTAAGAATCGATCTTTCAGAAGGTCCTTAATCCTTCGCTGAACACCTGAGAAAGTGGAAAAGTCTGACGTCTGCATCAAGCGAAAAGTTCTAAGCATGACACAAAGATCTCTCAAATGGGTAGTAACGTTGTTCACAGGGGACGGAAACTTCATATCATCATCATGAAGTTTCTTCAATCCAGGGCGGGCCATAGATCGGCAACAAATCTCTTCCATCCTTCCCCATCTGCAGCTAACTAGTTTAGCTGTGGCTTCTGCTAAGACTGTTGATCTCTATGTTGTTCTTGGCCTTTCAACCCGCCGTGCTCCTTGAGGATTCCATTTGAAGGACTGCTTCACGATGTTGTCATTTTGGCTTCCTCTGTGTGTGACCAATCCTTAGCCTTATCTCGAAATCCAACAGCTTTTGACTCGTCTTTCGCCACAATTCCATCGAATCTTTAGGATGTATCGCAGACAGCCCAATGTTTGTCTAGCCTCTCCAGGTTTCACAGGCATACAATGGCACGGATTTCACGTTGAAGATTTGACTGGATTTCCAAACTGGAGACAGGATACACAAAGGCAGCGTGAGCTTTAATTATTTTGATCTAGATCCGTTCCGCCATCAGATGATACAAAACCTCCAAGGTAAACTTTTCGACCTCTTCAATCGACGTTTGCTTCAGAATAATACGCTGATGTGTGGAGTGATCAGTGGGCATTATTTTTGTCTTTTTGTCCTTTATCCTTAGACTGACCGACCCTCCATTCCATCTGTAGTGATTGACATGTCTCGCCTAGCACGCTGATGGTACTTGTCAGGAAACAGATATCATCAGCATAGCCTCTCTGCTTTACCTACTGTGGCATCCAGTACATCGTCTATCGCCAGGAAAAAGAGGATTTGCGACAGAATATCCCCTCGAAAGAGTCTGAGAGCTGTCCATTGTACAGAGCGTTGTTGTAGGACTCCTTTTGCTTACAATTGCTAAGCGTTACTCTCGCTGTTCATTCATCTTCATCTTCTTCATTGGATTTCACTTTGTCTTCTTCTTCTTCTTGAAAAAAAATAATGACTCACATTTGTCCTCCCCCCAACGGAGCTTAATAATAATGTAAAATTCAGTTCCGCAAAGTCATTCTTTATACACCCGCCACTGGAAAGTGGAACAGCGATTATTTTCGACTAACTTTCCTCATAAACTGTGCTGTCGGGGGGGGAGGAAACAGTTACAAAAAATTCCACACACCTGTGTCCTCCCTAACACAGCTTCATTCCCCCTCCAACCACCATTTGGGTCTCCCAAAACTATGCAGCATAAATCCACTTGCACCTTATCATCTAGACATCAGGCGAGCGAGGGACTTTAGCTAAGCCTCTGATTTCAATCTCAATTTCCCCAAGCAACCTGCTTAACTATTTAAGGTTTTATGGAAATAGGTCAATTTCTCTTACACCAACTGTCTCAATTATTAATTCTTATTTATCGGATACGGGTTCGACCAACCGTTTATTGCATAATTGCAAAAATGTCGCTCATTATTCACAATTTTTCCAATTGACCTACAGCTACACTCCTCTCTCTTGGTTGCAATTCAATTTATGTAAACAAGGTGAGCATTCCACTTAGATTGACAACATTTTAAATGTCAAGCCTCAATCCAAAGTCACCACTTAACATATAAAAAAAAAAATTAAAATCCTCATTAGGGATTTGGCTTTGCCCCACTTAATTAACTTTGCACCACTTCGTCCTTAACGATAGTAACTGATTATTTTCAAGTGTTATTCAAAAAGAAAAAGCTCAAATGTAACTAGAGGTACACCATACGTGAGTGCTTCCACTGGATGCCCTCCTTCCACCTAAGCATGAGGATGTGTACTTTAAATGCACTTTTAGCCTCGGTCGTGCGTTAGTGTAATCCACCCTCCCCCACTGGCAGGATATACTCGTATGTATCCTGTATCTTGAAGATAATATGCATGGGGGTGCTCTTCGAGGAAGGATGTTAAAAGAATACACCCTGGGCAGGAGAGAATCGTAACGTTCGCTTCCTAGGACCGTTTTATACTTGAGAATTAATTATTCAAGATATGTAGGTGTAGTCATTGGGGATTGTTTGTTGGTCTTATCCAAAATTTAGTTCATACCGAGGCCTTCCAATACGAACTAGAACGCATATACCGTGTCGTCTTCGCTTCCCAAGATAATATGCTTTTACATGGTTTGGTGGCGCGTCGTGTATCGTGTATCTGGACAATGCTCACCAGGTATGGCAAATTTACATAAATGACAAAGAAACCCGAAAGCCTTATAATGGCCAATTCCATGGAATTCCCCTCTTACACAGGAGCAGACGTTTTGCCAGAAGGAAGGCTGTATAGTTTTTCCTGCTGGCATCAGATTTTTCCGTATTGCCAAAGTAATCCCTCGTTTATGAAAGTTTACGTGAGAATAAATCCTTGCTTCAATTAATTTTTTGCATTTTTTTTTAAAAAGACTATTGTACAAGGACACATAACAAGGGGATGTGGTATGAGCACTCCACCTGCTGCTACGAGTATGTGCTTCCTTTTGGCAAAACAAACAAGAAAACATCAGCTGGGATGGGAAAATTTAAAATATAGGGAAGCAGAGCAATGCCAAGGCTGCCATAAGCCTCAATAAGAATGTATTCCTTTCATTTGCATTTAATAAATTATGAGTTTAGACTGAAAGCGGTTATCCTTGCAAAGGGACGTATACAAATATTTTACTGACAGAGGAAGAACTGCAAGGATCTCTTGAGTGGCAGAAGGACAAGTTGTTGAGTTATTTATTGCAGATAAGTCTATGAATGAAGTCTTGTTTCCAAAAACCAAATTGCATTCCTAGCACAGGTTACCACTTGAAAATAGAATTCACGCCGGACTTGACAAAGCCTAATACTACCTGAGTTTCAAAATCACTACACCAACACTAGCGCTGTGTTAATAGCATCATAAGGGTATTCATAACCCCTTTAGCGCTAGTGAATTATAAAAAAAAAAAAAAAAAAAAAGCAACTTTGGCTCTTAAAACATGTATTTATAGGAACATACCGAGAGATATGAAAGTTGAAAGACATTTGGAATGAATTTCTAGTGCGTCTCCTAGTTGAGCGAAAGCTACAACCTTATGAGACTCAAAAGGTTTAAAAGAACAGCCAGTATAGTAACCACGGGCGCATTGGGGTGGACCCCAACGGATGCCATTACTGTGGTCCTGCATCTTCTGCCTCTCGACACAGACAAAAAATACCGCACTGGGCGCTGGACCGCTTGCCAGTGTCTTCCAGACGGAACTACTCGCAATCCGAGAGACACAATGCACAAACAAAACACTGCTATCCTCATAGATAGCCAAGCCGCTTTCAAAGCTAGTGTTTCGGCTATCATATCCTCCAAACTGGCCGAACGCTCCAGGGTCACACTGCTCTGAGTGCACAGGGCACAGTGATTAAAAAGGAAACGAGCGTGCAGATGCACTGAACCAGACAGGGCTCAGCTCACTCACAGCAAGTGTCCACATCCCACTAGGAGCGATTAAAGGACAAATCCACTCAAACTTCCTATAGAAGGTCAACCTCCAATGAAGGGGGTTAACCAAATGCTCTATATCAAGGAAGATATGGCCAACCTACGATAAGATAAGAACAAGCCCGCAGAATAATGGCGAAAACCAAAGGGCATTGGCCGGTTGGAGACCATGCGGCGAAACTAGGTATTCCATGCAACCCCCACTGTCGCAACTGTGGAAACGAAAAAAGTCCCAGCTAGATTGAACTGGGAACAACATTTCATTGGACTTAAACTTCGCCACAAGGCCGAACTGGGAGAATGATTCAAAGACAGTGTGGGTGTCCTTTCTCTTCATAGCAATTCACTAGCGTTTGAAACCAATGAGCCTCAGAACTTCCTTTCGCATCTCCAAGCTAAGTGATTGAGAAAGCTCTGCCAGATCTAGGAAGAAATAGGGCCATCCTCAGAAAATTAAAAAAAAAAAAAACAGACGCCGGAACACTTAGCTTAAACTTATGACAAGAAGAATTATGGTCCGAAGCTCTGGCGACCTCTGATTTTATTAAGCCTCATCCATGTATACGGGTTTCTGCATGAACCGATCTGTCTTTATCCAGTTACTCTTGAGATCAAAATATGTAACCAGAGGATGCCTACAGGAGCTGCCCAGAAGCCCCTAAAACCGAATCGATTTAACCCTTCAAGCTGGACAATCTATCACTCAAATGAGTTCGTCTTACGACGCATGTCTTAGAAAGAGAGACAGCGAAGGTTTTTTGGTAAATGATCTGCCGCTTACAACTGCGCTGAATAGACCAGACGCCACCACTAAATGGCCATTCTCCCAACGAGTCAAAGCTAAGTAAGAAAGCGAGACTTATCATCTCCTTGTTTGCGAACGAGGTATGAGGGATCAAAATGGTAGTCATCCCATCTAACTTCCCAGCCGATCACGTCGAGTCTGAACAACAAAAGGCAGTGGAATATGCCTCAATCAGGGAGCTGCATGAAATCCCTGAAGATGGTTACGGTTAGCCAAGCTGCGAATGGTTGAAAGAGATAGTCTCCAAAAACCCTATGTGTACAATCTCCGATGTGTGGACGACAAGGCTCTCGACATTTGGAGAATAAAATCCTGCTTCCAGTTACGAATTAAGACGAACCCCTTCGTTCGGAAATCAAAACGCACCCTTTGTTGCTTTTGAATAAAATTGTTGACCTAGAACTAGGTCTTTCTTTGCAATGGCTACAGGAGCCTAGTTTGAAAATAAAACGTCACGAAAAAGTGAAACTCCTTTCTATCTCAACTGCTTGCAAATGAAAAGTCGTAGAGAGATGATTTATACAGCGTTAGACAGAGAAAGAAGTTCCGCAATTAAAGCTCATCAGTTGAGCTTTGTCAGCTCGTCGCCAAAATGTACTAGATTAAGTTGCTTGTCAAGTCGCTGGTTGTTGCTTTAAATGTTTGAATGGCTTGTGATAGCGTTGAGTTTAGTACCGCAGTTTATAGCTAGACAGTTTGTAATGTTAAAAGTAAACTTGAATTTCGTTACAGGGCTTAATGGGGGACTTCTTAATGTAAAAATGCCCAAAAGATAGACCGACGAGCTATTTCTAGACAAACGGGAGTCTTCTAGGAAATCAAGAAGACCAGGCTAAGTTCTGGTGGAGCAGCTAAAACTTGAGCAGTGTGCGCAGGAGAAAACAGCACTCGACATCAAAGTTCAGCTCGAGCTATGTTCATCACCGACCGAACAGATGAGTTGTTCAGGACAACAAGGCACAGTAGACTCCGATGTAAGGGATGTTGTGTTCGATGCTTATTACAAGCGTACTGACGACAAAGGTTAGGCTAGGTTAGGCAATGGAGTTGACAAGGAAAAGAAGTCCTTTTTTCGTCACACTTAGGTCAATGTGGATCCATTGTGATATCCTAGGGGCTGCAGCCTCCCTTACTAGGAACCATATCCATATGTTCTATCGAGCCAGTCCGAGGCGCAGATAAATCTGTGTATGTCGACTACAGACTTGTCGGACAGTTCTTCTAGATCCTGAAAGAAGTGTCTTCTTGGGGTCTTAAGTCTTAATTGGTAGAGCACTGGACAGTGCCAAAGAAAGTGTGAAGTATCCTCATCTACTTGTACAGAGGACATACTTTACCGCTCGTTTTCAAGCTGAGTTCCATTTGTCGCAAGATGCTTCTATCGTTTTATTTTTTTTTGTCTATTCAACATCCCTGTTCTGGACACACTGTACCATTGGAGCCACAGGGACAACAATGGCATTGCTCTGTAAATTTGCCAGCAAACAACAAGATGTGCTGTAACTCCCTCTAGAACTGTTGTAACTGTCTTTCAAAAGAAAATCACTCCCTAAGCCCTTAAAATGCACACATATTTTGCTTTAATCCTTCATTTCACTAGTTCAATCCACCAGCCTATGATCCAACTATTTACACTTAAACCAATGATCCATTTAAACAGTTTTCCCTAAGGATTTCTCTATTTCCATAATTTATATTCGAAATCCAGGACACTGAACAATAAAACACTTTTTCCTGTTAAATATTCATGAGATGCTATATGAACACATCAGTTTCTATCCAAATGCAATGCCCACCCCCACGTGCATTCGTTCCAGATACATCAACTAATGCCAGGCAATTAATATTTACTCTTTGGTTTCAAGGACTACAATTTTCGATTTCAAATAAACGCCCCCAAATCCTCCCTACACTGTGAAAGTGCAATACAAACTCTATTTTACATTCGATACGTACAGATCCAGACACATGAGTGAGTGTGGTGTAAAAAAAAAAAAACAGGAGCATCCCGAATGCAGAAACACGAGAAGGCACTTTATTTTAATTGAACTCTCCATCTCGATTGCAGGAGATATCGAGTGGGTGTTTAGGCAGTTCAATTGCCCAAAAAAAAAAAAAAAAGGACAACTACAACGTTCTCTATTATCGGATTACAAACATTCTCTGTGGCCACAGAGATCGACACTTTTACTGGGCTAATAGCATAGTAGTATCCATACACCCACATGGGCCAGGATTGGGGTTAATCGATTTCGTCATACTGTTTTGCCAGAACCGACTGTAAAATGATGCGAAACGTGAGGTAATTTGTCGCATCCTAAAGCTTGTTTTGGAAAAATTTTTTTTTTTTTTTTTTTAAATGTCCACAGAGTAAAGGACTAACGTGATGTATACGTGCTAGGGCTTTAATCCATCTACTAAGCTTAATTAAAATTTCTTTTAATATCCTGACGTTGAGTACATCAGCGTTACTTTGAAGCCTTCCTCTGTTGATTATTCGAGTAAACGTGACCAGAGCAAAGTGCCAAAAATAATGGGTATCCTTGTGAAGTTACATTTTTAGTATCACCATGGTGATTATTTATAGAAAAGGACCTCAAGTTGAAGTCTACACTGTTTAGCCCACTCAGTGAGTCATCCTTTTGGACACTTTGGAGGTCTTTGAAAGCTCCCCATACTTTCGAACTCACTGCGTATTAAGAGCAAACGCGACAATTAGGACCGTATGTGGATCCGTTCATTCCACTTCGACTGACTAGTGACTTGGAACTGTTTCAACCAAAAAGGAGTGTAGATTCGGGAAGTCACTAGAAGTTGCTTCTAAGGTATCCAAGGTAGGTTAGGTAAGGTTAGGTAGGAGTGGTAGGCTGCAGGTTGCAACCTCACTTACACCAGATAAGGTACAGCACATGGATCTGTACTTCAAGCAAAAATACAACCGGCAAAACCAGCTGGAGCTTGCTATGAAGCGCTGGAGGCTACCTATGCTGACGTCAGCTAGTTCACTTAGGATGTAAAAGAAGCTGGCTCCTAAGCATGCTCTTCTTCGAGCTGAGAGGGCCGGACATATACGAAAAAGGTGGAAAATCGTCTCTTTCTCCTCTTCGTCTATGCAGCTTCTGCAGAAGTCATTGTAGAGGAGGCCCAGCCTATAGGCGCGTTTGCCAATGGTGCAGTGCCATTGGATCCCAAGGTATCCAAGGTAATATGATGCAATTATTTGTCCTGATATGGACCATTGAAAGATCGCAAGTTGGGCAAAACTAGAAACTGATTCGGACTATCTTACACAATCTCCTGTCTTCAGTCTAAGCATCCCTTCCAGACATATCTACGCCAGCAGAAAGGTCATTAACTCGAATAAAATTTCAATTTTCCCAGACGGGATCAAAAACTCAAAGACAGAGTGGGCTCTGGAGTCCGAGAATTATCAACGAAGCTAGTCTCTAAGGAAACGGTGAGTGGAGGAAGGAGGAGATAAAACGACGAATTGTACGGGCTTTACAGCGACATCGACAAAGACAGAAGAGTGAAGGTCCAACGACTGAGGCGGTTGGGTCATGTAGAGTGGATGGACACCAACGCTTCGGTCCACAAAATCTTCGAACTCATCCCCGAGGGACAGAGCAGTAGAGGAAGACTGCGACTGAGGTGGCTGGCGTACGTAAGTGGAAGGGGACCTCAACCAACTTAGCATGCGAAACTGGAGACAGCTAGCTTTAAAATCGAGCTAGCTCAGGTCCAGGTCCACTCCGGACTGTAGCGCCTTCTTAAGTAAGTAAGTAGGTCTCTAGGAAAGTTATTGACATTTATATAGGCCGTCAAGCTGCTTTCGAAGTCATTTCATCCACGAGTGTCGAGCTTAAAACTCTCACCGCCAACCACAACGTTTCACTCTGGTGGGTCTCGGGACACAATGGTATCCACGGGAACAAAATGGCGAATGAGGGAACTGATTGGTCGATCACTCAGTTCTGCCCCCACTAGCACTCGTCAAATCCAACATAGCACATGATTTTCAAAAACGAGAGATGGAACGCCACATCTTCAGAAAACTCTGGACAACAGGACACATTCATGCGTGAAGCAGATCAAACTTAACGGCCTTCACAGGGATTATCACAGAACATAACCTAGTGAGGACTCACCTTAGAAGAATGCGTTTAAGCACAGACGACTGGCTTTATACAGAGGCTGCGGGAATACAGACGTAGTAGCGAACACAACTAGAAAGACGACTAAGAAGCCACCACAAACCATTCTACGATTCATAACGAGTTCGGTATGGTTCAGGGAGGTTGAATGATCACCAACCATCTAACACAGACCCTTCCTGTTTGTTTTTCTTTTTAGACTTAACATTCCACGTTAGGGGAACACAATGAATCCGTAGAGATCAGAGTCAAGACTGCATCATCTGCATTACCTGTCTTTGGTAAAAGTGAGACTGGCGAGTTGCTCCGGTTTCTGAGGTACAAAATCAAGGTTTGCTCACTGAGAGGCAGTGGAAACAGATTGGGTATATGAAGCTCCTTTCACTGCAAAATTGGAAAATCGTTGCTCAGAACCACTCACGCGAAGTTTAGCTCATAAAAAGCGAAGAGTATTGTAGAATACTAGAATGTATTGTGAACGTCCTATACCTTTACGTTTATAAGATACCTTAATGTCAAAGATTCAAATGATAGCCTGCATCAGCACAACTGGAGCATTAAGAACCACCCCCACAGCGGGACTTGGGACAACACTCAACCAACGCCTGCTTGATTTACTTGTGCAAGAATTGGCAGAAAAAAGCGTCCTTTGCAGGGATGACCTATGCAGTGGATGTGGTGTCGAAGAAGTATATGAGGACACTCCACACTTTCTTTGCCACTATCCAGCGTTCTGCCAAGTAGGGTTCAAGAGCCTAGGAAGACACTTCTTTCAGGATGAAGAAGAACTTTCCGATAAGTCTGTGGTCGACACACACAGATTTATTAGCACCTCGGACTGGCTCAAAAGAACATAGGCTTATGGTTCCTTGTAAGCGGGCTGCAACCTCTAGGGCATCACAATGGGTCTACATTGACCTAAAAGTGACGGGGAAAAAACTTCCTATCTTACATAACCTAACCTTACAGAATTAAGAGCCCTTGGGTAGCCGTGGTTGAGTGTTTAGAACCAACGTTTTCCGCAACACGAAAAGTCAACTGTCAATGGATGAATGGAATCACTGGCAATACGATCCAAGTTGGTGAAGCAATGTCGCAGGTCTATAAATGAAATGAGATCGCTGACAGATGTGACGATTCCTCGCGCTAGGTTTTAGGAAACTCGGCCATTCCGGGCAACTGTAGAACGGACAAATTGACAAAGGAGGGAGCAGGTCAGAACCTTTTCTGAAAGTAGGGGGAGCTGCCTACCTCTCTAGAATTGATAAAATCTCGCCTCAATACCGAGGCCAGAAGTATGGCTTATAAGGTGAAAAAATATCAACAATTGTCTTTCCTCGAGACAGATCTGGCCTAACCTAGACAACGTAAGCCAGGTGACGTGAGTTTGCGGTACCAAAACGGCGCATCCACGCTACTTGTGTTTCTGGTGGGGCCTTACCAGGTTCAACCACTTCTACCCACCTACCTACAATACAAGCATGCAGATGATGGACAGTGAAGAATGTTGGAACGCAGCAAGATGTAAAGGGTCTTTCATTAAGCGCTTCCTATCTTTAAATTTAAATAAAACAAAGTGTGTGTGAGATATCATCGATGGGCTATCGATGCCATTATGTATGGAATATAACATCGTTCAAATGTCAGCCGTGGCTTCTCTGGGTGGCGCGCATCCGAAATGTCCAATTTTCCATGACTCTGGCGCATAAATCAGACTGAATTTAACCGATGGCATGGGTTATGTTGACTTTGAGGGCCGCTGTGGTTTGTGTCTTTTTCGCATAGACCTGCGACTTCAGAGAACCCCACCAGAAAAACTCTAACGGGGTCAAATCCCACGATCTCGATCACGTCCACTTGAGATGACCATGCCCTCGAATAGCTCGTGCAGAATTTCCAATGTGGCGTGGCACGTAGCACCGTCCTGTTGAAACTACATGTCGTTGGTTTCCATATCATCCAATTCAGGCCAAAAGAAGTTGGTTATCATCGACCTATAAGCCTGGCCAACGTCGTTCTCAAAGAAATATGGACGGATGACGCCGCCAGCCCAAAATCCACACCAAACAGTGACTTTCTCGGGATGCATTGGACGCTCTTGGAGCTCATGTAGATTGGTTTCGTCCCAAATTTGACAATTTTGTTTCAGAAATGGGCTTCATCGCTGAAGATGATTTTTCAATGAAAATTAGGGTCAGTTTCCAACTGCTCCAGAGCCCATTTAGCCAACACACGTCGTTGTCTATGGTCGTTTATCTTCAGCTCCTGTGTCAGTTGAATTTTGTACGGGTGCAGGCTCAAGTCACGACGCAAAATTCGCCAAGTTGTGGTCTGCGTAAGGCCGAGTTCTTGTGAGCGACGCGAAATCGACTGCCTCGGATTCTCCTGATGTTTTCGGTAGATCTTGCGTTTCGTCGACGTACGGGTGTTGGTTGATCGTTTACTGAACCAGTGGACTCATTTTTATCGACCACACTGTGAACAGTCCTCTCGGAAGGACGATTATGGCGACCGTAAAATGGGCGAAGCGCATGGAACGTTGCCGGAACAGAACACCCATTTAGATAAAATAGTTTTATTATTTGCACGTGTTGTTGAACGCTATATCTGTTCATGGTGATTTGGCAAAACAGACTGAATAAATGACAGCCAATTTGACAGATGTAGCTTCAACAATATGGCCGCTATCAACTGTCAAAGTTTGGAAGTCCCTATTGGAAGAGCCTTTACATTAAGAAGTAAAGGCGTGAGAAATGACAGAAAACTGACTGCTTGAAGGTAGTCCCGTGAGAAAAAACGACAGAAAGCCCTTAAAAATGTGGTCCTTCAGTAATTTTTGAAGCCAAAAAAAAAATGGACACACCATGAATGTAAGGATCGGCTTAGGGTAGGAAATTGTTCTATCCCTGTCGATGGGCTCAAGAATCAACTCAAGTTTCCTAGCTTCCAATCGTTCCTTACTTTCAAGTGAATTCAAAAGTCGAACGTGCAACTTGCACAAATACCCTGTGGCCTTACACTGACAAGAAAACAGTCCTAGTTCACATCCAGTTCCTCCTTAATTAACTCCAACAAAAGGTTACATAGAAAAACAAATCTAACAATTCGGATGGAAAGATTGTGCTCCAATTATTCCCAAAAAATTAACCACAGACATCCCAATTTATTCTTCTCTTCATCTTTTCATCTCTCCACTCGAGCCATCATAAGCAGGTTTCACATAATACTCATTCGGTATCCCCTGTTTCAAGTACCTCATGGATACCGTATCGTATCGTATCTACCACATTGTGTGTGCGATAAATTTGTGCATCTTGTGCCTCCAGCAGTTAAGTATCAACACAGTCGTTCTCATTCAGAATAAAACTACAATTATCAGGCATCTGTACCGAGGAAAACCATGTCGATGTAGTAGACCACCTTTTTCACTTCGTCCTGCCTCATCGTTTCGCATATAAATTAGCCCATTGAGCTCTAGTACTTTTGATATTTGTGTTGAGTTGAGAAGTCCTATTTTTTTCTCCAGAATGACGTCATTTTCTTCGTTTTTTTTTCCATAAACGAATCAATCAGCAAAATATATATATTTGCACGTGTACATATTTATGTAAGCTAAACAAAAAGTGTATATAGTATCAAGGACTTTTTGTGTGTGTGCTTCACGTAGAGCACACAAGTGTACATTGTTTGTGTTCGTGTTTTTGGCAAGAGAGAGAGACCTGACAACTTGAGAAGAACCCCTTGAATGGAATATTGTGAAGTGAAGCTGCATAAGTAGGAACAAACGAGACACAATGTTATGTCATTCGTGGAGCATCCTTTTTCGTTTTTTATTTGCAAAATAATTTTCGGGTAAGCTTCGTTATTTTGCGTTACATTGCAACTAAAACAGGATACGACTGTGTTTTTACCTTTTCTTGTCATGTGTATGTTTTGGGAAACAAACCGGAAAGGCATCATGGATGGGTTTGGAAGTGCAGTAACAATGTTTGTATTGTTTGACATGTCTATTAGTAAATTTGTTTGGAAGGTCCTTACACGTTGTGTTGTGTGTGAGAGGTTAAGTAGGTAAATAATTGTTTTACTTTGTCGTGGTGGATATAGACTCTTTGTGACACAAATACACCGAGGTGGAGGTGTTTTCTCTCTCATTCCGTCTTCCAAATCATTGTGACCTTTTTGAGGTGGAAATGAAGTGGCTTAAGAAAAAGCCAAGCAGTCTTTGTAGTAAAGTCCTTGGAGTTTTAGATTACCGTTCTTACTTACTTGCTTAAGGTGGCGCTACAGTCCGGTGTGGACCTGAGCCGCAACCCACAAGCGTCTCCAACCAATCGATCTTTACCTAGCTGCCTCCAGTTTCGTACGCTCACATTGGTTGAGGTCCCCTTTCACTTACGTGCGCCACCATAGATTGACGTTCGTCACTCACTTTTGTCGGGTGCCGGGGCATAGGGACATTCTAGGCAACTGCATGACTGACGAACTCGCCAGAGAAAGCGCAATTCTACCGGAAAGGGGGAATCTAAGCATGCCTCTCGACATCTCGACATCGCCAAGCAAAGGTGGACAGAAGGTTACACCTGCCTCATCACGAAGCAGATTTGGCCAAAGCTGGATCACAAACACTCTCACTGTCTCATCAGACAGAAAAGATTGCTCATAAGTACCACAGAAGGTGTCATAATGGGACACTGCACCACCGGCAAGCACGTCAACAGGCTGGGACTCCTCAACAATGACTTTTGTAGAAGCTGCATGGACAAAGAGGAGGAGGAAACCATTCCCCACTTTTTCTATAGCTGCCCAGCTCTCTCCCGCAAAAGAAGGCTCCGACACAGATGTCAGAAACCTCCTTCGCTTCATCAGAAGTTCCAATTGGGTCAACGAGTAGGTAAGGGGATGTGGTTACACAATGGACCTGGCTGGCAACAGCTTGCAGCCACTTCAACCTAAGCTAACCTCTCCCCTGGTAAGAATTAATGGACAACAACTTTTGACACCATTAAGTCCCAGATTTTAAATACTTTTTTTTTTTTTTGCTCTTAGAAAGACAGCAAGAGCATGCTGCTCACGGTAAGTACTAAAAGTGGCCGTCTTAGCTAAGTGGTTGCTACATTGGATTGCCAAGCAAGCTGACTTAGGTTGACATCTCAACAAAACAACCAAAAAGTCCCCCATCTCATGGCAGGAAATGGCAAACATCTAAAGGTTGCATCGTCAAAGAAATATTCTGCCAGGAATTTTCTTTTAAGCGAAGATAGGGTAGTACAAGTACACAGAAGATGGCTAGTAGTTTCCATAAAAAACAAAAACCTCTCAAAAGACTTCGTCATTATTCCTGCGCACACCCTAAGACCTTTAGACTTTTTTGACACAAACGATTCTGTAGAGGCTTTCTGAATTGAAGCACAGCTATCTCAAACACGTCATTAGGGACAGCTATCGACTGTTATTTAAAAGTCACCCATCTTCCATAAAGGAATCGATTTTTTTTTAAAGCCTTAAAAATAGGAGGAACACCTGCCTCCTGTTCAACATAATCCCTAAGCCCTTAGCTATTGATGCAGGATTCGGTCATGACATGACTATTTACGAATTCTTAAAAAATTCCGTGTCATCATGGTCACCACAGCTATGGATTTTTCTATCATATTCCTTGACACTCATGACAACGACAGTGACATTGGCAATGTCCTCTTTAGGCGTGTTGAAGTTGCGAGTCTCTTGTGTCGTCAGTCGGGGAATTTCTGAGTGAAAAGTGTAGAATTTTCTGGTGTAAAGCTTTTATGCCTTTAAATGGTTTTTTCGCAACCCTTTCTACAGATGAGTGAGCCTTATCTACGCTCTTTTACTCCACGAAACTGAAAATTGATAACACTACTCCTCCAAAGTTTGAAAAACATTCCAAACGTAGCCTTAAGTGCAGTGTGACCTTCGATCGAAACAATGCTTCCACAGCAACATTTTCTAATTCTTTGACTGTACTTAGGCTTCAATCTACCCTAATTGCTTCCTCTCTCAGGTTCTGTTACAAGGATATCGTCAAAGCGGTCCTTTCGTACCATATGTCCGCCTGTATGACAAAGGGATATCGACAAAGACTCACGCCACGTTGGTTACGTGAAAAACTTGTTGAATTTGTCTGGTCCGGGACTCGAACCTTAAATTTTAAATCGCCACACAGCTTCATGCAGAACATCCCTTATTGCGACAAAAAATAATAGCGGTGACAGAATGCGATGAATGCGGCATAACTTTTGACCGCAGAGTCCTCTGATATTAAGCCATTATGGCAGATGTTGCTCTTAGTCGAGTCGATGGAGCAAAGGCCTTTGTTCGAGACGATCTATACATTTGTCTGATGGTCGATGTCATTAACGATCCAGAGGCCGGCTTTAGCAAGGCATTGTTTCATACTGTCCAAGACTCCCATTACTACTGTGTCGTCATCAGATAACAAGCTTGAAACATCTCGATAGGAATGTCAGAGACTACTTTTCCAGTCTTGCGTACCTTTATCGGTATTTCCACGGTCAGTTCTGTAGTCAGTTCTGGTCGAGATCAGACCCCCAGGCAGCAAATCAAGAGCATTGCTATGACCGATGTAGTTTCGGGGACCAAAACCAAGAATCTCTGAGTATATGCAGGTCCTGGGGCAGCATGTTAAGTGCATCAAGCTACGGGAGTATATGTACATCCAAAGAAGCATCTTTGGCTTGCTATAAAGCGCTGGAGGCTGCCTATTCTGATGTCAGCCCGTTCTGGCTCCTAGGTATGCACTTCTTCGAGCTGAGAGGGTAGGACATATGCAGAGAAGGCGGAGAATTGTCTCCTCCTCTTTCTCGTCCATGCATCTTCTGCAAAACTCATTGTAGAGGCCCAGTCTGTTGGCGTGCTTGCCGATGGTACTATAGCAACATCGTCCGCCGTTTCAACCGATTTCCCGTTGTTATACGCATGTTAAGAGGCCGACAACCTAAACTGGAACAGTACAATCGGCTTAATTGAAAGTATTTTGACTAAACCGTATCCAGGCAAAAGGAACATTCAACTAGACTTAACTAGATGCTTTCGGTAGGTGAGGCCTCTTTTCCAACAACTTTCCCAGCTCCTTAGTACCTTTTTTCGATTATCTCAATGACTTATCAACTTTTGACATCAGCAGGCTGTTCCGTCTATTTAAAACCTTTGGTTGGTTCAGGTGGGCACTAAGTGGTATCCCAACCGACTTTATTTGGTCTAAGAATCCCTAAAACATTCTCACAGGGATAATGATATAGTTTAACCGAAACAGGTGTCACCTTCAACACGATGCAAGTGTTGAAGTTTCATAAAAAATACAATTTCCTTTAGTTCTATTATTTCCTCCGTCAAATCCTTAAATTATATGGGCGTCAAGGGAATGTACATGTGCTCTGTTCCCTACATAATTTATCGCAAAACTTTGTAGCTACAGCTGTATCCTTTCATGTTATTAAGTCAATAAACATGTACAAACGCGTTTATTGAACTTATAATCTTCAGCTTCAGCAATATGTGTTGAAAGAACTGGTTGCATGCGTCCCTAATTGCCAGTGTCCCGTGCAGATCGTCACAGTCCTGCATATATTTACCCGAGTCAGAGTTCAATTCTGTTGCATGACAGTCTTTCGAAGAGCTAATACAGAACCTTAAATAGGCCAATCGGTTCGAAGCTTTCTGACTTGTCGTGGATTTAAACAGGTTACCAGAGTGTGGGAGAAGAAGCTCGCGAACGAGCTTTTAAAATGAGCGCCGCTTCTCTAGTTCCGCGGTTTTGTTTACCTTAAGCTTATGGATTGCAGTTTCGACTTCCTCGATGTTAAAGGCTTTAAAAACTGTGACTCTCTTTTCAACAACTTAAGCTGGTTTGCTTTGTGTCTTGTCTGAGGGAGCTTTAGGCAAAATTGGTTGTCTGGTAAGTCCTACCAGAAACACAAGTAACACTGAGGCGCCTTTTTGATACTGAGATAGCCTTAGAGAGCTTTAAAATTCTAAATTATGGACAGTTTTGTCGAACTTGCTGTTTCCAAATTTTCGAAGCAAGCTCCAGACTTTACGGCTAAAGTGGACAAAGCTGGTGATTTCGACAACGTGCTGCCATTTTTCACTGCGCGTACCCTTTTTTTTATGACTAGCGCGCGCCAAAGGGGTTATGAATACCCTTAACCGAGAGCACGGGCATTAGGGAAAATTAGAGGAGAGACGAAGGGGTACCGATTCACGTTGGTTTTAAATGCAGTTACGGTCTCGCCGCGCCTTACACCTTGAACTCTACACAAGGACAGTCGGTATACATCCATCGTGGTTGACCTGTAGGCTTCACTATTGGAATTTGGATGCCAATTTCTATGGCAAAAGGTCTAGGCTGGCTATGTGGGAGGGTATCAAGAATTTTGTGACTAGTTTGGAGGGGGACTTCTGGGTTTAAGTCCTATTGAGAGATTAGGGCCAGATGACCATCCGTGTTCAAACGAACAGGCCTTAAACTTTTCCAAGTCGTACCTTGTGAGATGTCTAACGAGTATTTCCGGTTGAACAGCGTGTGCCATGGCACACTGAATTCGATGCTTGGTAGCAGAGATGTAACCAGGCTAAGAGGGCAAGTTACAAGAGCCTATATAGGCTAAGTCGGGCTTCTATTTCTATGTGAACTTTTACTGAATTTAAGCCCAAAATAGCATTGAAAGATGCAGTGAAGGTTTCATACAGATTCCAACCAGACGTTTGACTTGTTCCAGCTTCGTAACAGTAGTGACGTTGTAGGTCACTAAAGATGCATGAAGAGTCGGTCGGTCTAAGGATTAACGGCAAAAAGACAAAAATAATGCCCACAGATCGCTGCACACATCAGCGCATTATTCTGAAGTAGACACCGATAGACCTTAAAACCAGAATAAGTAAAGCTCACGTTGCCTCTGTGTATCCTGTCTCAAGTTTGGAAATCCTGTCGAATCTCTTTACGCACTAAGTTGAGACTCTTTGAATCCAACGTGAGGCCTGTGAAACCTGGAAAATCTCAACAAACATCACGCTGTCTGCAATACATCCTAAAGATTCGTTGGAATTGAGACGAAAAACGAGTCAAAAGCTGTCGCATGTCGACATTAGGCAGCGCTGGATTGGTCACATCCTGAGAAAGCCAACTGACAACATGACGAAGCAGTCTTTCGAATAGAATCCTCAAGGAACACGGCAGGTTAGAAGGCCAAGAACAACGTGGAGATCAACAGTCTTAGCAGAAGCAACAGCTGAAATACCAAGCTGCAGACCGGGCGAAATGGAAGAGATTTGTTGCCGTTCTATACCCCGCCCGGATTTGAAGGAACTTCATGAGACCACTGCCGAGTATGCTAGGATAGGTCTGATGACTAAGGTGTACATTTAGGGCATCTAAATTAGGGCATCTTTCTACACCGAACGAACCTTTCATATTTACCATTGATGCTCATTGTCACGTCGTTCGCCTAGCGAATAGCCTCAATCCATTGGCTTTTTAGAGGTTGAAGTAAGCTGTCTATAGTAAGGGATTAAAGAGGCGAAACAATTCCACCTTGCGGGCACCCCTTGAGTTGTAAGCGCAGAACTTTCAGTATCTTCAATGCTGGTGTGTATTCAAATGATGGAGATTGATCTAAACAAACCCTTATTGGGGTCTACTACTTGTATTTCTGGTAGGACCTTACCAAACCGCCATTTCTATTTACCTACCTACCTATCGGGGTTTAGATTTCCCTAAAAGGGGGGCTTTCTTTGAAAAGTCTTCTTCTTTAGTCGTAAGCGACACAGGATTCAATAGAAAGGATTCTAATTTCGTGAGTGCTAGCGATGGTGTAGTGGGTGACCCGACCTGAGCAGGTTCGATCCCAGTCGGGGAACAGTAACAGCAAACAAAATTTGAGTTTATCAAACCAAAACAATGGTCCAATGGACCGAAGCGCGTTTGAGGGCTCCTGGAATTGGTAAATTTCGATTGAAAATTTCATTAGAGACTTGGAGAAGGACAAATTTATACAACTGCGTCTATCCTGCTTTCCATTATAAAGCAAATGGAAGAAAGCCATTATTCATCACGTTCGATTGATTATTTAAGTGCGTTCAATTTCCTCGATTGCCTTGTAATTTGTTGACTGTGCTACCAACCTATCTTCCTTTCCATTTTCCAAGCTACTTTTTCCATTTTAACCACTTTGAATGGAAAACAATCAAAAACCGAAATCCAACACAGATGTTCTGATTTTCCTTCCAAGCAATTGTAACAACCAGGCAGGATATATCCCAAGGGCAGTTAAGGCTGACAACACTGATTGCTATCCGTCACAATTTCTCTTTCCAACAGATTTGTGTGTTGCTGTGTGTGTGTGTGTCAGCAGAACATCCACTATTCAACAGCAGTCATTCTCGTCACTAATATTATCCATTATCCTTCGTGTGCAAGTAAATTGTTGTTAGTCAGGCAAAAAAAAAATAAAAGAAGGCTTTGATGCAAAAAACCTGCATCTTCAGTGCCATCTATCGTATAATACACAATGAATGCTCATAAATAGATGGTGGTATATGGCAGTGGCAACCCGGCAACGAAGGTGAACAAACACACACACAAGCAATCTATTATGTTGTCCAGGATTCTTTGCTCCTCCATCCGTTTGCCGGTGTAGATAATTCGACGCCACTGAATTCATGACGGTATTAAAATTAATTTCGCTGAGCTCTTAATCCTGATAGTGTACGAGTATCGTTTTGAAATGTCCGTTCGTAAAGTCTGCTCTGTCGCCGTTAGAAAATTAATGATTTATTCCTTTTGGAAAATGAACTGGAAAACTATTAAGACAATTGATTAATGAAAATGTACACATCTACGTAAGAGTTTGATTTTTATTCGGAATAATCCTTTTCGTCCTTGTGTTGTAGACAAATCGATTGCTGAGCTATTTTCATTAATTGCAGATGAATGTACATGTATCGAAACAAATCAGAAACATGAATGATTCCTTGTCTAGCTATAGAGGGACAAAGGATTGTTAAAGTTATTGCGAGAAATAAAAACGATAAAAGGATAGACAAAGGATGGTTTATGACAAAGACAAACTGCTTTTTGTACGACTTGCGTAACCAGGGAGTAGCAACACATTTACTTACTCGACAATCAAATTGGACTACCTATACCAACTAATCGATGTCAACTCTGATGGCACGACTATACTTATTAGTAAGACCAGAGCTTGAGAATCAACCCAGCTTTTTACAGCAACCTGGCTTTTCTCTCGCTCCCCAAATGGCCCACAATTTCCCTTTCAACCCGGAATTCTCATAGGGATGTCTTTAAAAAAAACAAAATACTGTGAATCATAAGCAATGCCAAAAATTCTCCGTAATTAGTCTGGACACCACCCTTGGGGCAAAGACTGAAACCTTATAAAGGGGTTTTCAATAAGGACATAACAATTTTGTATTCAAACAGAACAGAATAATTGAGATGTTGGGCTGAAATTTATTCCAGGTATTGGACACATGCTAGATTTAAGCACGGAATTCGATCTTGTTCATATGACCACCGCAAGCACGTTTGCAGCCATCGATTCTTTGAAAACCAATTTTCCATCACTCTTCCACACATATCGCCCGGAAATTTGGCAATTTCACCTTCCATATTGTTCCTGAGCTTCTCTGACGTTGTTGGCTTGTTGGCATTAACCAACGACTTAACGTTACCCCATAAAAAGAACTCAAACGGCGTTAAATGGCATGAGCGAGGTGACCATTTCTCGAGATTACACGATTACCGAACTTCCCCTTCAATAGATCAATTGTTTCACCAGCTGTGTGATATGTAGCATCATCTTGTTAGAACCACATATCACTGATGTCAAGTCCATCCAATTCTGGCCAAAAATAGTCTTCCAGCATGGCACGATAGCGAACCCCATGGACAGAAAAAATACGGTCCAATCACAACTCCGGCATGAAATCCACACCACACGGTCACTTTTTGTGGATGTAATGGAGTCTCTTGAAGCACATGTGGGTTTGTTGATGTCCTGTAGCGCATATTTTGATCAAGAGGCTTCAGTTCTTGGGTTTATTTGATCTTGTAAGGGTGTAGGCCAAGATCTTAAGGCAAAATTCGCCACAATGTGGACTGAGAGATTCCCAATTCCTATGAACGACATGGAATCGACTGATTTGGTTCATTTTGAACTGAAGTACTTACGACTGCGATATTTTCGGTCCTTCGGTCCAGTGCGTTGTCTCACTGGCATAAGGACATTCAATAGTGAATATGTTGACTCGAATTTGTCCACTATAGCACGCTCAGCCAGTCTTGTGGGTCGATTATTACGATCGAAAATCGGAGTAAGCGCTCTTAAAGTTGCGACAACCGACTCAGATTTTTGGGTTTTGGAGATTTTTAATAATTTCCAAACCTTGCTCGTTCGTGAACTTCACTGTTATAAAAATGTAAACATTGATTGACGTTCTGGCATTGACAGATCACAAAAAGAGTTTAAGGGTGCGTTTGTATTAAAATACAAAATTGTTATGTCCCCATGGAAAAGCCATTAATGTGCAGACAAAACTTCACCTCGTGGGCAATTTCTATTTATCCCAATCACACGTCGCGTCCTTTAGTGTTAAATCACAAAATAAAAACTGTTGACGCAATTCACGAATGACATTTCACTCTCCTTCCCACCACCTTCCTGCGGATTCTTTCAAACTGGCGCTTAATAGCTCAAACCATTCAAAGTAATCATTTAAATTCTCATCCCGTTTCTACCAAATCCATCGTAATTTTCCTGTTAAATTACAAACTTCAGAGTTCATTTAAACTTCCCACAGAGTGCATACACACATACACACACACACACATACAGTAAAATACAAAAAATAAAATTAAAACGTTTCCCTAAATCCCACCAAGAAATTTGCACAAAATTTCCTCCCTCTTCTAATCACCGCTACGTATAAATGCCACGTTTAATTAAAATTGTTCCTCCCGCTGTTGTACAACACTCGTGTCGTGTCCTGGGTTCCCTTTCATTCAACCAGAACCACCAGCAGCCCTTAAAGTAATAACACCATGATGAAACATTTCCTCTGCCGCGCGAATTATGTATCTATGTATGTCCCGTCAAGCGAAAGAATGATACAATTTAATTCATATTCTCATCGAACAATAGGACGACAACATTGACCATACACCAAACAATGGAGGAGAGTGATGCTCCATCTTTATTCAGGCGAACAGCCTGTTCGGTCTCATTAAAATCTTTGGCATTTTGTAAAAAAGGACATACCTGCATCAAACGCTGATCAGTTTTAATTAAATTTTTTTTTAAATTTGCTCCTTTATTTCAGAAGCAGAAAAAGGGCAAAATCGGCGCAATGCATCCTTTTTTGTCGTTGCTTTTTGCACAACAAAAATTGCACAAAGGACACTCAATTTGAATAAGAAAATACAAGTACAAGTTCCAGGCACAATCAACTGATATCTACATCCTTACAGCCCCATAGCGATAGACAAAAATAAAATCCCGTAATTAATTGTGTACGAAAAGCGGAAATCTTAAATTAATTCGCTCACACCCTCTGGGCCGGAAGAATTAAGAAACAACACCGTGTCGGGCAGATCGTGTCGTGATTAAAAGCTTAACTTCCGCAAAAAAAATAAAATAAAAATTGTTGTTGGTAAAACTTTTACCATCCTCTTTTTTTGGTTGACTTGACTGAGACTGACTGACTGACGTCTTCATTAAAACGACAAAACGGTAGTACCGCTTAATAAAAACGACAATTTCTAACAACTGATTGCATAATTAATGCAGCGACTGTGCTTAAGGAGTAAGGAGTTACAAGGCAAAAGACCGACACATCCGCAGAATCCAATTTCGGAAATTGCTTCTCTCCCCCCCCCCTCCGTGTGTGGGTGTGCTTGTTAAATGAGGAATGCGCCACGATACTAAAATATTTATACGATTTTATTAATGAGATCCGCATTTGAAAACTGAATCCTTGCCATTTGTAACCAGTGAAAGGATGTACTGAAGTCCTTTTCTTAAAATTTTTATTTTTTTTTTTCGTTTTTCAACAAAAACATGTCCTAATCTGATGGCTCAATGGAATGTTTTCTGATTCTCCGTCAGTGTCCTGAATTGGTTATCTCTTAAGTAGATTAAATGGATACGGTAAAACGTATCCTTACTAATGTGCAAACAGAGACATGTGGATGGCAATGCCAAAATTGAATGGAAAAGCTTTGAATTTATAAAATTATAAATTCAATGGAATTTGGGTTGGTGGGTGAACAAACCACCGTTATGAATTTATAAAAAAATTGCATTCTAGAACTTTTTGCTGAGATAGATAAAAGGACGAAACGTTGACGAAACTCTTCAAAGTACTGTAAGTGATATGAAAAGATATGTGAAACTTGAGTGCCTGACTACGAGATACTGTGCATTCATTTAGACAATTTACATACTCGTATGTATGTGTGTGTAAAGTTTGATTTGTTTTTTTTTTTGGGAAAAAAAATGAGAAAAATTTCCCTTAAATTTTTGAAACAAGAACACAATGTCAGTTGCATTCCACCAACCTGTTTGCTATAGCTAAAGTGTCCCGTCCCACACTCGGATAATATAAATATTCACGTCATGGTGCATGGATTATGACCTTTAAAATAAAACCAGAACCAGAACTTGGTGTCCGGGGTGTGAATTATGGCACAACACCCTTTAATACAGCATGCACAAGGATTGTGGACTGTAGGTGGAAGTATATTTCTTAAAATTTAACCACAAATTGCACCCGCATACTTTGCAGTACATGGTTATTTTTAGTAGGGATCAACTCTGTCCATCTGCAGGACTTTGGTGGAACAGAGGGTGGCTGTGGTGTAGTGATTGTCACGCTTAAGGTTCCAAGTTCAATTTCCGATGTCGAAAAAGTCAATCAACTGTGGAAAAACTGTAGGACTAAGAGTAGAGTCCGTTTCAAATCACTTGTCAGTTGGGAAAGCTGTGAGTTAAAAATATTCTGCGCAGCTTTCCAAACTGACAAGTGATTTGAAATGGACTCTACGGAGAGTTGGTCGGAACGGAAAAGTATAGACCAGTTGAAGTTGTCGCAGCGCAGTTATCCCGGTCGTCCGACACCAACTGGGCAAACACTACGACGTTTAGCCCCTCGCCTAGAAGAGTATGGGACAACACGAGATGCTGTCAGGTCTGGTCGGCCCCGGAGCAGCCGTTCTGCTGAGAATATCGCAGATGTGGTTGAAGATGTCGCAGAGGACCCCGGAGTATCGACAACGCAATTGGGCATCAATCGGCGGTCTTTACAGAGAATTTGGGTGATAGACTGTAAGATGTTCCCTTACAAAGTACAGACAGTGCATCAGCTGTTCGCTGTTGACCGTCAAGCGCGTGTAACATACGCTCAAGCCATCCTGAATTTTGACGACGAGGGGGACAACTTTTCATCGAAAATCATCATGAGCGCCGAAGCCCATTTCCATCTCGGTTTTTTGAAGTCACGAGCCTCAGATTCTTGAAGCCCTCACAGAGAATATCCGTCAAGAATGCGAGGACCTATTGCCGGAAGTTATGGCAAGAGTGAAGAGTGAAAATTCCATAAATCGGGTCCGAATGCTCATCAATTCTGACAGGCAAAGAACATCGGATGACAACTTTTTGCGCCACCTTGTACATCTTGTACATGAACCAGCTATGATGGGTTGTCATTCCGGATGGGTTAGCTTGATAAAACAAAAGAACTTTGACTTTATGACAACTCATTGCTTCATTCATCGACAAGAACTTGCTTTTAGGACGTTGTTAAAGATAACACATTGAACACGGGACTGTATAAAATATTATGCGAAGACATGGGTTCCGGTTGCGAACACCTACTATTTTATATCGAAGTGAGATGGCTTTCGAAGGGTTGTATGCTGAAAAGACTGGTCGAACTTAGGGAGGAAGTCGTTGCGTTTTTGGGCGAAAAGAAAAAATCTGCTTTTTCGCAATTCCAAGGCAAGGAAAATCTCATACGTTTGACGTATTTATCGGACATGAATTTGCAATTATAAGGGTCGGGGAAGGTGTAAGAATTCGCAAATATTTTTACATACTAAGACAAGAGTCGAGCATTCGTCGGAAATACCGCATTATGCAACAGTCGATGACCTGAAAAGGCAGATAATTCAACATTTTCAAAACTTCTCTGATGAATTTTCAAACTTTTTCCTAGACTCCTAGAGGACAAAGAAGACGTAGTCTGCGTAACCCGTCCACTGTGGACCTAAATTAACTACTGGACGAGTTGCATGATAAAGTGACCGATTTGAAGAATGACTGAACCAATAAAGAACTATCACCACAGAGAAGAAGAATTCTGGATCAAAATACTTAGGACAATCGAATAGTGAATTGCAAAACGTAGCTTTAAGGGGGGCTTGCGATCTTTCTAATTCATCAGGACAAACTAGTTAGGGTAACACTGGTATAGAGCAATGACAACAACATTGTGGACACTACCCTCGGAGTCAAGACTGAAACCGAATACCCCTTGAGTTTTTAAAATCTCTAGACGGACAAAAAGAATTCCTAAATGACTGCACAATCATCCTTGGATATGAATGATTTTACTGTTGTCGAAGAGGCCCAGGACCACCTCGGACAGTAGTCGCACAATAAGTAAGACTACTTTCGAAACTTAGTCCTCTAAAGTTCTCTAAACTGAAGAGTTCTACAAAATGCCAGGGCCAATTCGTCATAGAACTTGATGACGGTGAGAATTCCTATTTCGCTCCTCCCCGTGGTAGAGGATGGTCAATGTCCTTGACGGCAAAGCGAGAGGTGGACAGAGTGGCTGTCGGAATAAGTAATCAAACCAGCTATGCTGGCCATTAGGGCAATTTCTAGTCCTAAGGCTTGGGAAACCAACCTTAAAGGCGGATGAACTACAGGCAGGAATGGTGGCGGATGAGCCTATTTCTGTTAGGCCAACGACAACAGCTAGAATCCTGTACAAAAGGCGTGAGCGGCCTCAATTTCAGTATATGTTCGACCATCCAAAGGCCTAGTAACCCCGTCGAATCTGAGCTTATAATTTAATGTGGCGCTACAGTCCGGGGTGGACCTGGGCCTCAACCAACCAGCGTCTCCAGCCAACATGATCTTTAGCTAGCTACTTCCTGTTTCGCATACTAAGTTGATTGTCCCCTTCCACGTGCGTGCGCTACATGAGTCGCGGTCTTCCTCTGTGAGCTTGAGAAATGTTATGCATAAAATATGTCAACGAATGGAACTGGGTACCCCAGAGGTAACCATGGAGAATCCTCCTACTGCTTCGGCTGTAGTAAACCGCACATCGTCAGCAGAGACGCCGCAATCAATTAACCGTTAACAGATTTAAGAAATCTTTCTTGCACTACGGATGGAACTTTTGGTAAGAAAATCGGAGCATGGAACGTTCAATCCCTGTATGGTTACGGGAGATACGATCAAGTTGAGCGTTAAATCCTCCACCTTAACACCAACATCCTGGACATAAGCGAAAACTGCACGGGCCAGTGGTAGCTGATAAACTCGTGGAAATCCTGGACTAATTAAAGCGGATGGATTGAGCATAAGGAAGATGGAATCGGACTTCAACTAATCGGCCTTGTGACCAAGAGAAAGATTATCATGTCCTTGAAGAGGGATACTAAGGTTGCAAATCTGAAAACGATTGCAGCTAAGAATAAGTCGGAACGGGTTTTCAGTAAATCCTCTTAAGCTGGCTAGACAATCTACCAGGCGTCCGAATCCCACTCGCCAACGAAGCGCAATATTTAGGAGTAATCTTGGATAGGAAACTTCTGTGCTCAAAACACGTCGAGTCTAAAGCGTGTCGAGCATTAATAGCTTTCTGGCAGTGGAAGGGCATGGGGTTTATTACCGAAAAGAGTCCTATGGCCCTATAAAGTATTTGTAAGACCTTCCTTAGGATATGCGTCGATTGTCTAGTGGAATAAGCCTTCACGCAAAATCCTGATAAAGAACGATTTGTCTCAGCTGCACCGGGGCTTTTCCCACCACGCCTGGCTTTGCTCAAGATACAATGCTTAATTTACCACCAGAGCCATCTTCCGTTCAAAAAGAAGTGGTATAACACGCACTGGACCTTTGAGGACCTTAGGACAGGTTAGGTTGCAGTGGCTGCCAGCTGTTGCCAGCACACTTAGACAAGGGATAGGTAAGTGTAGTACCACATGGATCTGGAGAGATGTTCTTACCTATTTGAGGACCTTGCGCGAGAAATGCCCTTTGACTCACATTTTTTGGATATGTCATGTGGTGCAGTGATTCCGGAATCAAGACTAATGTGTAGATTTACGGTCTACTTTCTCTCTGCACAGGATTGATTTTCAGCATAAGGATAATTTAAGTCGAATTTTTACAGAAGGCTCAGATGCTGGAGTCTTTGTGGAAAGCAACGTTAGACTGCATTTTCCCCTAGGTATATATGCGTCTGTATTCCAAGCGCAAATTTTTACAACACTTATGGCTACGAACTACGATGTGTCTGTGCCTGTAGCGACAGTCAGGCTGGGCTTAAGACCTCTTACTAGATCCAAAATAGTTCAAGAACGCAGGTCTCGTTTGAATTCGGTTGCAAGACTGAATTTTGCTAAGCCTTGTCTGGGTCTCTAGACACAGCAGGGTTACCAGATATAAGTTCTGTAAATCCCTCTCTCGAACAACAAAAGTGACCTTAGATAGATTAGTAAATGAGGCGGGTACTGGTCCCTTTTCACTGCGGCCACCGGTGGGCCTATTGTGATATTATCTAAGCCCTTAATAATCCCGGTCCTGCTCTACGGTGCAGAGGCATGACCTTCATCACAAATGGATGTGGACGCTCTTGGCTGCTTTGAGAGGAAAATTCTTTGGGTAATTTTCGGTCCTGTCCCGGTGAGTGGAGGAGTAGATACAACAACGAACTCTACGGGCTGTACAGTGACATCAACTTAGCCAGAAAAGTGAAGGTCCAACGACTGAGGTGGCTAGGTCATATAGAGTGGATGGACATCAATGCTCCGGTTCGAAAAATCCCCGTATCCACCTTCGAGGGCCAGCGCAGTAGAGGAAGACCTCGGCTCAGGTGACGCGCGCAAGTGGAAGGGGACCTCAACCAGGCAGCTAGCTAAAGATCGAGTTGGCTGGAGACTGTTGGAGATTGTTGGTTGAGGCCCAGGTCCACCTCAGAATGTAGCGCCACCTTAAGTTAGGAAGTAAGAGTTCTGCAATAAGCTTGCTAGGCAATGTTCAGATGAGAACTTCTACGGCCCTGAACCCACGTTAGGTTTGGTCATTTTCCCCGGTTATGGCTTCTATCGATGGTTAGGTTTCTAGCAAACACAGCTGAAGGTGGCATAACTCTTCAGGCTGCAGGCAGACTAAACAGATATTTCACGACTTCTGTAAGAAGTCCTCGGCATTCTTGCCGTCTCTTAGCAGAAAAGACTGCAGGCAACTTATGAGATACTACGCCTTTGCCAAACATCTCAACGTTTCAGGTTAAAGTGAAACAACTATCTGTGACGCTTCTGGAGAGGATGACAACGCTGCGGAACACTTTTGCCTTTGCTCGTATCAGTTGGTAGATTTCTGGGGCTGATGTGATAAATGCTGGTTACCTAAGCTCTTTGTCACTGAAGCTCTTACTCGACTTTCTTAGAAAGACGATGAAAACACAGTAAAGGGGTTGTACCTGCTGGTAGTACAATGGACTTGTTTTTGTGTCAAGGGTGGTGTTCCAACACCTCGACAAAAGGGCAAACAAAAAGTGGAGTTGTTAAAACTTTGTTAAAAGTCACTCGAAAGGTCCTTGACTATACGGACAACCATACCCCCCACCAGACAGTAATGAATGACAAAAAATATGATTGACTTACCAATAAAAATGTTTTTTTTTTTTTAATTCGAAATTTTCGTCTAAATTACTTGACCAACACAACGGGCAAGTTCTCACCTCCAACAACCGTTCGAGTTAATCGACTTCTTACACATTTATAACCACAAAAAGCACACGTATTCTTTAGTAACTCTAAATGTTTAATTTATTTTATCGATATCTAACGGGTGAATTACTACGACTTAGTTCACAAAAAAACAGAAAAAAATGAATCAATAAACACTACAATTAGTAATAACAGCGGAAGGGGGGTTATAACGTTAAACTGTGCTATACACGATGACAATTATTATTATGGGTACACGATTATTATTCTAAGGATCAGATTAAAAATCACAAGTATCTTATTATAATCATAGGTGTGCGTATTTGTTGTCCTTTGGCATATATTATCACATTTAAGTTTAATACTATAACGGTGAGTATCTCGATACACTACACTTAACTACATCTAGGACGTCGTCGTCGAGAGGGGAGGGGTTCTGATCTCTCTTAATTAGAGAACAATTATCCTAATCAAGGATGTAAACAAATCTAAAGCCATCCACAGAGTGGTTTATTGGCACGTGACTTAAACGACACGTTTAGGGGTGGGGTGGGTAGTGTTTTTGGTTTTTGTTTTTTTTTTTTTGGATTGCCTCTCTCTCACCAGTGACAAGAGGATTTTTGTGTGCGTTTCTGAGCGTGTGGGATTTGTAGGCGCGAGTATAAAAACGAAAGGACAAAGCAAAACTGTTTTTCTTTTTTTAATTTTCACACGCGGACTTAACACAGTAAAAAATGATTGTATGACGTTCGTTGGGTCAAAATTTAAAAAAATAAAAATAAAAAATTTGATTGCAACACACACACAAACACAACCGAAATAACAAACGTTGTCGTTCGTCCGCTGCGGATGTTCGAGCTGATGATGGTGATGGTTTGTGTGGCTACAATTTAGACAAAAACTATCCGTATGCAGCTGGTATTTATAGGATGAAGTAATCGCTTTGCTGACCCCGCTAGACAAACTGACAGATCCAAGAGTTGGAATTTCTTTGCCCATAGGAAGGAATAAATTGTTGGTATAGGTGCTGTACTGGGTTTCGTTTTTTTTTTGGGCGAATCCTTCTCATATTTGATTTGGCTGTAGTCCGAGTGAGACCAATGTATTGAGCAGACAATTATGGTCACATGCGCAGTTTGTGTTGGTATTTCCAGTGAAAGTTCAGCTGTACTGAGAGAGACCTACATTGACAGTAATGTCCTTAGGAAAGGGTATTCCAGTATTTTCATATCGTTGGTCGGCGGAGGGGGGAAAGTGAAACACGGTCAGCCAATGGGTTAAATGGGTCAATGGAATAATTTGATAACAAGAACGAAAGGAAGATTTTGTGTGGGCTGCTGACATCGATACTTTTTTGGAACTTCATTGCTGTCGTGGTGTATTTTTTGTTTTTTTTTTTTTTCGTCAAAAAGCTTTTTGGAAACCATTTTTTGCAAAAAGGAAGTTGTCTGCCATGTTTTTTTTGGAAACAAAAAACAAAATCCTAAGAAACTCACCACATTTTCAAAAAAAAAAAAAAAGAAGCAGTTTAAAGCTTCTTACTACTTAAGCTTGCGAATAATTTTGTATAAGAGAATGTATTTTAAATTAAATTGTTATTGTCGAACACCTGTTGCATTTGAAAATTGATTTGTAAGTCTTTTTGCCAGAGTGACAGGAGGAATTCAGTCAGGAAAGCTCAACTACCCCCGTACTTGTCGCATGTTACATTTTAAACTTAACGAAAGGTCACACGAATCAAGTTTTTGAATCATGAAAGCACAAGGAATATTGTTAGCTTTTGTAACCACTTTCATTCATTCCACATGGTTTGAGTATGTGGTGAAAGCTTTATGTGCTAAATAAAGCGAAAAGTGAGTAAAATAGGTTCAGAAACAAACTATATGCATCTGCTAAATTGAGCACAAACAAAGCTTTTATGCTTACAACGAGGATTACTAAATCATTTTTATTCCACAAGTGGCTAGAAATACTTTCTGTAGGCTACATAACGGCGAACCAAATACCGCTGTCAGACAGGATGAACCTTTCAATGTCGACGATGTAGACCAACAATTTCGTCCACCCAACCTGGATGAAGTGAAGATAGCCATATCTAAGCTGAAGTCTAACAGAGCTGCTGGAGGCGACGACCTGACTGCCGAGCACTTCAAAGCGGAAGCCGATGACTTGGTAAGGAGCATACACTAACTCATTTGTCGGATGAAAGTATGCCCGATGAATGGAACTTTTGTTTGTCCAATCCTCAAGAAAGGAGACCCTTTCAACTGTGGCAACTTCAGAGGCATTAGGCTTCTTAACATCGCCTACAAGAGCATATCTGCCGTATTGTGTGGACGCCTGAAGCTGTTCGTCAACAACCTAATTGGTCCATATCAGTGGCCAGGAAAGACCACCATCGACCAAATATTCACACTACGGTAGATCATAAGCTCTAAATCGATACACACCACGTATTCGTCGATTTTAAGGCCGCCTATGACAGCATCTATAGAGACGAGCTTTACAGAGCATTGTCTGCTTTTGGAATTCCTTCCAAACTCGTCACTTTGTGCAGGATGACGGTGGAGAATGCATGCTGCTCTATCAAGGTTGGTAAAGAACTCACTGAGACCTTTGATGTCCAAAGAGGATTTAGATAAAGCGATGCGCTGTCTAATTGCACAAAACTCACGCGTCAACACCAGAGGCACAGTCTTTCAAAAGTCCGTCCACATACTCGCCGACGATATTGACAAAATCGGAAGAAAGATGCGTGATGTCAATGACGCTTTCGTGAGTTTTGAGACGGAAGTTGGCGAAGATGGGTCAATGAGGGCAAGGCCAAGAATATGCTGTCAATAAGCAAGGGACACACAACACCGACGTCTAGGATGGAACGTCACCCTAGACAGATATAAGTTTGAGGAAGTTAAGGACTTTGTCTACCTAGGCTCCGCTATCAATTGAGACAACGACACCAGCGCTGCAATCAAACGAAGAATAACTCTTGCCCATCTCCGCTTCTTTAGATCAAGAAGGCAATTGACTAGCAAAGCCCTCTCTCTCGAACAACAAAAGTAAGCCTCTATGGCGCAGCGGCATGGACTTTATCAAAAATGATTTTCGGTCCCGTCCCGGTGAGTGGAGGAGGAGTTACAACGACGAACTGTATGAGCTGTATAGCGCCATCAACTTAGCCAGAAGAGTGAAGGTCCAACGACTGAGGTAGCTAGGCTAGAGTGGATGGACACCAATGACCCGGTCCGAAAAATCTTCGAATCCACCCTAGAGGGACAGCGTAGTAGAGGAAACCGCGACTCAGGTAGCGCACGCATGTGGAAAGGGACCCTAAACCAACTTTGCGTGCGAAACTGGAAGCAGCTGGACTGGAGACGCATGTTAGTTGATTCCCAGTTACACCCCAGACTGTACCGCCATCTTAAGTAAGGGTAGCAATTCTTAAGAGCAAGACCTTCGTTCAAGATCAAATGATAGATACCAATGTGTATTCAAGAAGATTCAAGCATATATACATTTGTACGCCCGCTTATCCTTCATGAGGTTCACGATTCCCCTTGATCCTCTACTAATGCCTTCATTTTGTCAAGGGGAACTCGCAGGATTTGAGCCAACCATTTTATTCTAGGCCTACCAGGAATGCATGGATATCAAGTCGGTTCAGAGATTTCTGTGGGAGAAGTAGCTGCTCAGTGTCTCTCAGTCGATCCCTTCGAGTTATTCCAGTGACACCACGAAGGAATTTCATTTCGACAACTTGTATCCGTTGATTTCATGGCCGATTTCATAAAGACCGATTATTTCGTTCAGATCGACCAAGTTCACTCGTGAGTAAGATCCCGAGATCCTTGAATTGCTCAACTTGTTTAAATGGAATCTTGCTGGCATGCCTTCTGGAAACAACCATAACCTCCTATTTGTTCCCGTTTACCTTTAAATCCAGCGTCATCACAGAAAGCTACCAAACTTTCGATTGCGCTCTGGAATTCGGTCTAGGTGGCCCCAAGGACTATCATATTATCAGAGAGAGGTAGAACACTGATCTTCAATCGTGGGTAACTCAAATGAAGACGGGATCTTGACTTGAGACTATTTGAGAAGAAGTTGGGCTGGAATTCAAGAATGAATCGCATGAGATAAGCTTGTGCTGATTCTTAAAAATCTTTCAATTCAAATGTCCCCTAGGGTTAACTTCAGGAGCCCCTTCCACTCCATCATCCTTGAATACGCTGCATGGTCCTATCACCAATATTTCAAAGTTACCTACGCTGAGGAATGTTAAATCAAAAACGAAGCTGGAGCGGGTACCTACGGCCTTAATTTCTGCTTTGCTGTAGAGAATGCATACGACGAAATCTCTATAGGCTTGGCAGGGATAAAAGATTTGAGCTCGCATCTCACAGCTAGCTTTTCACAAAAAAAAATTACCTTCTGTTGGGTCCCCGGACGCAATAACGTTGAAGGCAATGAGATCAGACAACGAGCATCACAACCAGCCAGCTCTTTGCCTTAGACAGTCTAAAAAGTTCATTAATCCATCAAAAAGTCAAGAAATTCCTGAACAAAGCAAGGATCCCAAAGGTATAGCTCACTCAACTACCATCTTTTCAAGCTAGGTATAAGTCTTTGGGATATGTGCAAACTCTGCTTGAAAGATCTAGAAACTCCGGAGCACAACCTAAAGCAAATGTCCCACTATAGCTCGGAGCAAACAAAAAACACTTTCGCAGGAGATCCATCACCCCGGCAACAGTCAACCATTCATCTGCAAGCGCAATCCGGAAGTTTTTCTATGAACTCGAACTTATTCCGCTTCGCTCTTCTGGTCTCCGTCAGATTGATAGAAGTCCTCGCAGAGCTCAATTCAAATGCCTTCTGGCTCAGTCCGGAAGCCTTTCTATCGACTGGAATCGCATAGAATTCGAGAGAAACTACGGACAAAAGGACTTCCCGGAAACTGTGACCCAAAGAGATGCAAGGCCTGCTTATGTATTGATAAAAACCAACTGTGCGTTCAAACAGGGTTATTGTAGACTCAAAGCATGTCTCCAAAGAAGAAACTGAACTCCCATCGATGAGTCCAATTCTTCAAAGTCTGTAGTTCGATTAGACAAGGCTTAACAGATCTCTTAAGGTCGAAGTATCCTATACTCACATCTTACATCTCGTGCTTTACAAGAACACCGACTTGATGAAACCATCTAAGATGGTTACAACTTCTAGTGCACTTCGGCTTAATCTCGGAGGAACAACGTCGTTATACAGGAGAGTCATGCCTTATGTGACGAGTACAAGTTGAAAAAAAGCATCAATCAACCAAAGACCTGGCTGAACGAAGGACTGCGGTAGCTTCTATAATGAAGAGAAGCGTCGGTCTTATAATGTCTTATGGTGATTTGGCAAAAGACTGAATAAATGACAGCCAATTTGACAGATGTAGCTTCAACAATATGGCCGCTATCAACTGTCAAAGTTCGGAAGTCCCTATTGGAAGACCCTTTACATGCTTATACAGTGGAATCTTCATGAATACGTCAATCTTTTAAACACAAAACAAAGACTACGTGGACATAGTAGGCAAGGACATCATCATCCACCAAAAAAGTTTGTAATTAAGTAAAGCTCTTTCAGACCATAACCCAGCTACCCACAGACATAATGTCAAAGCGGTGCAACAGCAATTTAAGGCCAAACCCTGTCATTTAAGAAACGAGTTCCTTAATGGCATTCCATTCCAAAGAAATCTGTAGGCGTCTCATCCGTTCGTTTGGAACACACTGACCTGTGCTGTAAATTCTATAAAGGGTAAACCTATAACCAAAATATAAATAACCTTAATTTCCTCTTAATACCGTTCGACTGGAGGTCCGCAATTGATATAAGCACGACCGTCCAAACAACTAAGAAACGGGTGATGTACCTGACAGATGACATGGAAATGGAACAATCGCAAACGGATAACAGGATGTCACCAGAAATAAAGGTAAATAGGACCACGTATTGCCCGTTAGGTTGAGCAAGACATCCGCTGGTAGGTATCTCGTACCAAATGAAGCCCCGAAGGGAAATATGTCAGTCAGTCAACGGAAAAGTTTAATCTTTCTTTTTTTCCCTGATAAAACGCAACCGATTGGAACGTACTAATGGGATATTTTGCCAAAGGCTTCAAAGAGGATTGAATGTTTGGGGTTGTTGTGAGGCAATTTTCCCAGATTTGGGTCAATCGCAGGGGGTGGGGCCTTTTGGTGGTAAGGGCTATTGACCGAAGTGGTAATTAAGACAAATTTCAGAGATGATTAACCAAACTATGGGAGCATTCCTATGACTCCTCGTGGCTCCAAACTTTAGGTTAGGTTAGGTATGTGGACTGACAAAGAGGAGCTACCTCTATCCTCATGCATTTTCTCGTCACCGCAGCCCCTACACAGGTCTTCTATCGTAACACGACCGACCTCTAGGTTAGGTTAGATGTGTGGGCTTACGAAGAGGAGCTACCTCTATCCTCATGAACTTCCTCATCACCTCAGCCCCGACACAGGTTTTCTTTCGTAACACGAAGCTTCTTCATATGATACCGCAGAGTGTTGTGCCCTGAAATCACATCTATAAAAGTGGAGAGGGTCCTAGCATTGTCAAATATGAGCCATAGCTTCCTTGTGATGATACAAGTGTCTAGAGAGGATCATCTGTTGTTTGCCTCTTTATTCCTTTCTTCGGGCTTCAATAAGCAAGGTTCCGGACTCAATGCCGAACCTCTTCTTGATAATTCGTCGGGATTTTCGTTCCCTGGTACGCCCTTATGCCCAGGAACCCAGCAGAGCATAATCTTGTGCTGTGTTCCAAGAACCCTGCGCTCTTCTCGACAGCACTTCACAAACTTCAATGAAAAAGGTGATATCGTTGCGCAGTACTGCCTTTATCGCAGTCTCACGGGATAAGGCTTGGAAAATACGGCCGAAGTTCGGAAGGCGGACAGATTTGATTATTCCCAGCGGTTCGGAGAAGATTCCTGCACCTATCCGTCGGTATAGACGACTATGGATTGCATATTGGGTGTCTGACTGCTTTTCCATTCTTTCCCTCTTGGAAAGTCGGTTACAATGGTCTTGCAAGGTCTAGGTGTGGCGTTGTATATTCACTGGTTGGCACATTACCTAGATATTTCCTAAGGATCGTAGGAGTATTCCGTTTCCAATTGGCTTATACTCAGGGACCTCAACCAACTTAGCATGCAAAACTGGAGGCAGCTGAACTGAAGAATCAGTTCAAAGGATGGAATGGGTTTAGACATGGCCACCCCTGAAGGTGCACCAAGCATACCTTCTTCGATTGAAAAATTAAATTCCCGTGCGATGTTTACTCACCAAAAAAAAAAATAAAAATCAATAGAAGGCATCTAAACGACCTTCACAATAGACAGCTAGAGCACAAGGATAACATTGCTCCTTTACTCCGTCAATAAAGCAAAAAAAAAAGAAAAATATGAAAAGCACATACGACTGACTACGTTTGTACGTTTGCATTTGAATGTTTAGCGAAACATTTTCTCCTTCGTTTCATGTTTTATTTAACTTCATATTTAATTTATATCTGAATAAATCATTGTATCTACGAGGACGAGGACAAGGACACCCATCTCTCTGTGAACAATGTTCGTGCAGCTTTGCACGAATTGGCTTTGGTTAGAGTAGACAAAAATAGTTATGTGTGTGTGTGTGGTGTATACAGGACGAAAAGTATCGCATATCCCATCTTTTAGCAGTAAAGGTACGCAAGCCTTCCAGGACGAAAAAGGACAAGTTGAAATTGAGTTTATTAATGGATACGTTTCATATCATAAAATATGAATGAATCAATTATGCGGAGAAATGTATACCTGCCTATATAGTGGAGGGACAACAGAATGGCAGGCCCTCCTGTCAATATGACTTCAAAACTTAGAACAACAACAACAATAAGTGACGGAACCGAATTTATGTCTCAAGTTTCATGTTCAAAGGTGTCTATGGCTGTGTGTGTGTGTGTTTGTGTATCAGAGTCAGAGTCTCATTTAAGTTGAAGTAATTTTGCTGAAGGCGCATAGATGGATGTGTGTCTGGGTCCGGTATAGGATTGGGAGGGTTTAATGAATTCACAGGAGATACACGGAGGTGTTTCGGACTTGTTTTATGAGATCAGAGGGCGCTGCAATTCAATTTGCTTAAAATACCACGGCGGCGGCGGGGTAACATTCGATTCACGATTGAGTGACATGGAGTGATTAATCCTCAAGGATTTCATGAGATTCTAGCTGGTATAGTGGACCGGAGAGTTAGCCCCATTCGTATCCTTTTGTTTCTGCTGACAGGCACCACTGAGCAGGGCAGACGTGCTAAATTTTAAGCACTACATTGTGATTTGTAAAGAAATCACACACTCGATAATGGGGAGCTGAGAGCTTTACAAATTGCTCATGATACTCCCCAGAGAATGCTATCGAAGGATGCCAGGAGACATTTGGGAAGGATGTGAAGTTTATTGTAAATTGGCCCACTGGAGGCAAGGTAATGAGATCCCCTGATGCATACATTTACGAAGCTGTCTATTCCGAGGAGTAACAGTTGTTGGAGAACGGAGTCAAAAATGCCGTCTTTGTTGGCTTCTTTAAGGCAGAAGTCTGTGCAATTCAGGAATGCTCCAAGAGCCTCCAAACACGAAGCGATTTATGATCTGTAGCTCAGCTCATATGGAGCTACCCAAGCAATCTAGAGCTGGACATTAGGGTCAGACGATGAGCCCTTTCAACATACATACATATGTGGCTTCTGTGGGTCCAACATTTTGTATCTTATGCTGGAGCTCAAGGCTCAAGGCTTTTGTAATGGAACTCAACTATCAAACTATGTTAAGCCAGAAAAGTAGTTGATCTCGCACCTCGTAGGTTGAAGAGGTGGCTGCATCCTTCACTTGGATCTCTACGGATCCATTGTGTGCTAACTTATGTAACTTTCATCTCAACAAACCGGGCTTAAGTTGTTCGACGAGTGCAGACTTTACATAGACGATCAAGAGACTACCGAGCTTATTTTGTGTGAGGTGAGGTGAGGAGCAAGTGGACTTGGATTCATCGCCATCAGAGGTGGGATTCCGGAATCAATACAAAAAAGGATTACCTCTGTGGTACATCAAAATGAATCTATTTTTGGTCCAAGTGTACCTCTTCTTGAAGGATTACTTCTGAATACTTCTAGAAATCTAGGAACCGTTTTAGTTTTTTGTATTTTTAGGGCGCCCTAAAGGGGTTATGACTTCCCTTAAAGGAGAATGAGGAACGAAGGAGATTTCCTCTATATTTCCTAGGTACACTTACCGAAGAGAACGGTCTTCAGACACAAAATAAGAAAGAGTCTTTGGAATCCCTTCTTAAAACATACTTTCCAGGCTCAATCACACGCAATCAATAATCTCACAATGAGTCCGTCTACCCAAGGGAAATCGACACGGATACCGTTTAGGAAAGACTGGAAAGTTGCGACCACCCCACCCCAAATTAAATGGGCAATCTAGTCCTTCAAGTCATTTCAAGTCTTTGCAGCACTACTGCAGGAGGGAGCTGACATTATAGCACCCAGTCTATCTAAGATCCTTAGTTGCAGCTTTGATATCTGCCCAGAAGCATGGAAATGGGTGATAGTAAAATATGCACTCAAGGCGGGCAGGAATCTGTACAACCCTAAGTCCTTTTGCCTATGTCTTGTTGCATTTCTGGACATCGAAGGAGCTTTGAATAACACGTCATATGAGTCCACCTATAGGGCGCTAAACAATATGAACATACCCTCTACAGTTTGCAAGTGGATTACTATTGCTGATGTGTAATTCTCGGCGCTTACAACAAGAAGCTATCCGCAAGGGGGAGTCCTCTCACCTCAACTCCGGTCCTTGGTAGTCAACAGCCTTCTTCAGTCCCTGAAAACTCAAGGCATAGAGGCTGTGGGCTATGCTAATGATATAGCGATCATTGAGAGAGAAAAATTTGAAAGCACCGTTTCGGAAGTACGACAATACGGACTAACCGAAGTACAGAAATGGTGTCTTAGCGATGGCCTCTCTGTAAGTCCTAAAAAGATAGTTATTGTTCCGGAACTGGTTCCGGAATCATTGGAGAATCATAATATGTCAACTTTTCAGTCAGCCTTGGCGAATTTGCGTCCACATTCCAAGCCGAGTGAAGTCTTCGTCATCAATCAGTCTCTGAAACTTTGGTAGTTTTGAGGCTTGAACCTGTGTCCTCTCGCTCAGCGGTCCAACGCACTAACCATTAATCCATGACGACTACAAGCTCGACATACTATAGGGTATCAAGGTCTAGTTTCTGGCAACTAATCGTGTTCGCATAAAACAAGAGTGGACCTACAGCTTTCATTGCTGGTTCCAAACGGCGCCGGTCTAAGAAGCTTCGAGTGATAAATTATTCTCTCGGAGGTTTGTCATTGATTGGTTGTTTCAGTCGAACGTCCTAATAAGGGTTTAACGAGAAAAATAGCCTAGAAGATGACATCATTTAGAACGTGTTAGAGGGTCTTTGGATATTCGTAAGACGAACTCCAAGGTTCACTGGATTATAGGTAAGAAGCCTTCTTCTTCTCCGGCCAGCTCTGGGCAAATGGCAAGCAGGAGTAGCAAGCAATGAATGAAGCTAGTGGGGAATAGCCCTCCATTCTATATTCCATGCGATAGGTAGTGGTTGCAGACGAAACTACTTTGCAGGCTCTGACGAAAAGAGGTCTTACGACTTCTGCCCATCTGCCCAATTTACTGTGACTGATGTCAAAAGGGTATCTACGTACCTTTCTTCCTGATGACTGTCTCGCTGAAAACCAATTCCTACTCCCTACCCTTCCGAGGTTCCGTTTATATTGCCGTATAAAGAATGACAACCCCAAATTACCTGTGACGTTGAGATTTGAGCAAAAACAAATTATGAGTGTCGTGATCGAATTTGTTTTGGGGTGTTGTTGGGAGGGAGGTGCCAAAACATCTTTTAGATTGACTCCTGTACACTAACACTGTATTGCGTGGGGTTGTATTGTTTTTATGAAGAAAAACTTCCATAAAATGAATTTCTATTTTGGGAGTAAGTGTACACAGTTTTGTGGCTGTTACAGATACGTACGTGCTTATAAGGTGCGATACTTTGTTGTATGAATAAAATTGACTTCGAAATCTCCCCACCCAAAGTTCTATTTTTATTGAAATTAATTTATGATTAAGGCAGCAAAATATACTTGATTATAAGTCAAGACAAAGTGTATTGGGTTTTTTGGAATTACATAAAGTCGATATTTATTGGATGAGCTTTATTTTTATATTGCCGGCTTCAAAATATATTTAAGAAGAAGGCTTTGGGAACTTTAATCATAATCATTGTTGGAACAAACAATACTAGCAAGTAGATTATACCTTTTCTAATAACTTTCCAACGACTGAAATGGCTGGAACATGTAGAGCAGATAGACACCAGTGCTCCGGTCTAAAAAAAACTTCGAATCCACCCTCCAGGGACAGCGTAGTAGAGGAAGACCGCAGCTCAGGTGGCGCACGCAAGTGGAAGGGGGTCCTCAACCAACTTGGCGTGCGAAACTGGAAGAAGCTAGCTAAAGATCGAGCCGGCTGGAGACGCTTCTTGGTTGAGGCCTAGGTACACCCCGGACGGTAGCGTCACCTTAAGTTACGAAGTAAGTACTTCCCTGGTTCATTTGTTAGAAAATGTTGAACAAACATTCACCCAAAGCGCAAAGAAAGCATGCGTCGCTTTCTACGCCTGCAGCAAGACCTTTGGCAAGAGGTAGGCTCTCTAGCTCAAGATGGTCCTTTCTTATGGATCGCTCGTGTGGAGCCCTGCCTTAAACAAAGCTTACAATGTCACAAAACTTAGCAGAGTCCAACGAACAGCTGGCGTTGGGACTTCTGAAGCGATACGATTAAGCCCGAAAGAAGTTCTTTACGTGCTCCTCCATATCATACCCCTGCACTTGCACATCAAATACATCGTCTCGTGTAGTGCTATCAGACTCAGAGAAGCTGGATTCTGGCCACCAAGATCCTATGGTCACAGTAAGGCCCTTGACCTGCTGCCTAGGGATCTGGCCTCGACCATAACGGACTCCTAAACTAAAATTCAATAATAAGATTCAAGTTCACTTTCCAAAAAGGTCGGAATGGAACAATAGCCTACCCCTATCGAAGTACCAAGTATCGATCTTCACCGATGGTTCCAAGATGGAGTGTGGAGTTGGAGCAGGTGTCTTCTCAGCGGAACTGAACGTATCCAAATCATACCAGTTTCCAGACTCTTCGAGTGTTTTTCAGGTGGAAGTGCTAGCGATTAGAGAGGCCTGCGCGATACTTTGCCTGAACCCTACTAACATAAACAGCATAGGAATCTTTATTGACAGCCAGGCTGACACTCTCTCACCAAAATCTTACGCTGGCAAACGCTCCATTTAACATCACTCTCTTCTAGGTTCCCAGCAATAGCAACAAAGAGGTAAATGAGAAAGCCGGCGCGCTAGCCAGATGTGATTGAACCCTTGATAGGACTCATCAAGGGTTGAATCTTCCAACACTTTCTCTCCATTGCCAATTCTAGGTGAAAAGGTCTAGAAACCTGTGCCATATCTAGGCAGATATGGCCCGCCTACAATAAAAAGAGGACGAATGATTTAATAAATAGAACCCGCACCGAGACAGTAAGAATCACAGCAATTAGCACGGGCTACTGGCTAATCGGTCCACATGCTGCCAAGTTAGGCATTCCGTTCAACCCTCACTGCCGTAGTTGCGACAACTCTCATGAAAAGGAAACCCTATTCCACTTTCTTTGTGTTCTCTCACACCTTGGGGGAAACCATACTTATCTTCTCAGACAGCCAGGTTTCGCTTAAATTTCTTGACTATCCTGTCTTTATCTTGTGTGCTGTCAGCTGTTAGCAGTACACTAAGACCAGTGATAGGTCCCATTGTGATATCACATGGATCTGGAGAGATCCCCTTACCTACTCATTGAACCAATTGGAGCTTCACCTACAAACAAACACCTACATCGCATGAAAATTACAACAAATTCAAGCTGTAGACTCTGCCTTGAGAGTGAAGTGGTCCTAACCTAACCTTCTGTAGGCAAATACCTTTGATAATCCCTTAAATTTGAGGCATCAAACCATCAGCATGACCACCTGCAACTCATTCGCTTCAATGTATCCTTAGTCCAGCTCGTCCTACACCGACTTGGACTAGATCGATCCCTCCACCTCTGAGGCTACAGTAGACATGTCAGACATTTTTGTGAGCCAGGTTAGAACCACGGAGGCAATTTGGTACAGTTGAGAACGGCGGCACGGTTCCAGTTCTTCGGTTCAACTAGTCGGACGGAGGTGGTTCTTGACGACCCCACCTTGTTACCACCAGCTCAGCACATAAAATCTCATGTCATTTAACCTAGCTAGTACCCTATGTAGATACCAGGCCGAGGAATGACGAATGACGAATGAAGAAGATTTGTCCAAGGACCTATGCCCATATTCAGGAGAAAGACTGGAAACGAGTATTGCGAATCTATCCTAACTAACCTAAACTACAGCGTAACTATGCTCACACACTTAAAGCTATACCTACTCTAGACCTAAACTATCTTAAAACTATCCTTACTTATCCTACACGCACGTTCTTTTCCAACGTCTCTCCAGGATAAGGTTCATCAAGAATCTGAGACATGCCAGATGTTATTGGCAAAGGCTGGGCAGGCCACCCTGCATGTCTTGTGATGGTCTGGCTCACAACAACTTTTCTAAAACTAGGGGTGAGGGTAGGTAACTGACAACTGACACCGCATCTGACAAGTCGAGAATTCCCTGATTGACAGCTGTCAATCGACAAAAGTTCGCCTCAAATTGAATAAAACTTTCAAGTCCAATGGAAATCCTTTCGTTTACATTTTTTTTTTTTTTTGATATTTAATTAGACGTCCTATAACGGTAAGGAAACCATTTTGTCAAACTAATTTCGATAAATGAAGCAATAAACGCTTTCAACGGACAAAATAAAAGGAGAATTTGTAATTAAGAACTTTCGCACGTAGTTTCCTTGAAATGTTTCTCATTAAATACCCGTCAGAATAACAAGTCACAAGGAAAGGAAAGGATAAAATTTTATATAGATACACACTCACCTGTGCTCGAACAGCCGCAAAATGTATTTGTTTCGCTCTTAAATCGAACTTTTTCATCGAAAGGTCTTCCTGCAGTTCATTAACTTTATTATAAAGTTGGCCTTCAATACCTCTCATCTGAGTACGACTCAACGAATCAACAGAATCCTTGAATTAAAGAGAAAAGGATATCAAAGAGATTTCTTCTGTATAAATCACTAAACACAAACCTGTAACTGTCGTATTTGCATTTCCAAGTCAGCGGCTTCTCGCTTGAGGGACTCTAAAGCTGGACGCAATTGCAAGGATGAGTAACGTTCAAAAACAAGTTCATTTCGTAATACCGGCGTCATATCCTGAAAGTAAATAAAAAAAAATAAAAAATTCCTTTCATCAAAGGATTTCAGTTTTTTTTTTTTTTTTTGTACTAACATTGTACTCGTTTACGTCTTCAGCCTCACCTGGAGGCTGAGGTGGTGCAAATGGTCTTTTAGGAACTTTTTGTGAATTCACCGGCAGGGGTAGTATTCGAACGAAATTAGCTAGATCCTGTTGCGGTGCTACTACATTGCATTGTGATGTTAAACTTGAGTACCGCTTTGCTTGTTCTGATGCCTGAAAGTTAGAAAAATCACAGTTATTTTGTAAAAAATTAAAAGCTTCAACAGATACTTTAGCTAAAATTGAGTGCACGTCATGAATTTTATTAAATTAAAAACAACGGGTAGCTGTGTGATGCTTTTTGATTAATTTATACGACATTTTGTCGCCACTGCCCAGAATAACAGGATACTGCAACTGTGTTAATGTTGTAATTACCGTTAAAGGATAATGAGAACAAAGAAAATGAAAGGTGTTTGGGGGTTGAAAAAGTTTTAATGGTAATGGAATGTATTTTATCAGACAAATTACAAGTCATATGTCTTTTGTTTTTTTGGGAAGTTTTTCCGTTAAGGAATTTTCATCCATTAAGTCAGACATATGGCCTGACGATCTTAAATTGTCATAAATTTATGTAATCACCGGATGCGCATTCATTTTTCAAAAACGTGAGGTTCTAGGCCTCTAGGGTTTTTTTTGAAACGAAAATAAATTTACTTTGACATGGTGATGTACAACATGTTTTTATTGGCATTCCTTACAGATTGTAGGGACTAGGGACCACATTATCATGTGAGGTTAAGATGCACAATATTTCTTTAAAATTAAATAAAACTCGCAAGATATGGACAGGGTTTTCAATAGAGACACCACATTTTTGTATTTGAATACAAACGCACCCTTAAACTGTTTTTATGATCGGCCAATGTCAAAACGTCAGTCAAGGTTCACATTTTTATAACAGTGAAGTTCACGAACGAGCAACGCTTGGAAATTATTAAAAATTTCCGAAAGCCGAAATTCTAAGTCACAACTTTAAGAGTGCTTACTCCAACTTTCGGTCGCAACAAACCCACATGTGCTTCAAGAGACTCCATTGCATCCACAAAAAGTGACCGTGTGGTGTGAATTTCATGTCGAACGTGTGATTGGACCGTATTTTTTCGGTCAATGGAGTTCGCTACCGTGCCATGTTGGAAGACTATTTTTGACCAGAAATGGATGACATCAGTGATGTGTGGTGCCAACAAGATGGTGTCACATGCCACACAGCGGGTCAAACAATTGATCTATTGAAGGGGAAGTTCGGTAATCGTGTAATCTCGAGAAATTATCCGGGCGAATGGCCACCTCGCTATTTAACGCCGTTGGATTTATTTTTATGGGGTTACATTAAGTCGACAGTTTATGCCAACAACCCAACAACGTTAGAGGAGCTCAGGAACAAAATCGAACGCAAAATGTCCAACATGCCGGCTGATATATGTGGAAGAGTGGTGGAAAATTGACTCCAAAGAATCGATAGCTGTAAACGTGCTCGAGGTGGTCAGATGAACGAGATCGAATTCCATACTAAAACTTAACATGTGTACTATACACGCAATAGATTTCATCCCGATATCTTAATTATTCTGGGTTCTGTTTGAATACAAAATTGTTATGTCCTTATTGAAAACCCCATTTATGTCATGTCAAGTGGAGCTAACCGATGGATGCAACTCCAAACAAGAGTTTACATGGTTCTCATTTAATCTCAGGGCTCAAGGTGCTTAACCATTTGGACGACAATGTGTTGTTTTGAAAGTCCAAGACGCACGGGACCTCCAAAAAACACAGAGATTACAACAGGGATCAGAGCCCTTAAAAAACCAATACGGCAGTGATTGATGTCATCGCTGCTGAGCTCGTCAAGGCGACCAGCTAAATTAACCGGTGAAGTTGCTATATCCACTCAAAAGGGATGTGGAACAAAGCGTTGGTCATCAAAGAATATAAATCTAATGGAATGTGGAACCTGTGTTTATGTTCTTCCAGTGAAACTAATTCTAGGTAGAAACAGGGACCATTTAGTTTCATCTTTCGAAGTCGAAGAGGCTAGCTTCAGTTTAGGATCCTTCTGCGTCAAACAAAACATCGCAGATGATTCATCCAGATTCATTGGTTTTGTTCCCTTCACGTCCCCATTATCCAGTTGTTCATACAAAATTAGTGGAGAGTAGCCATGACCCCAATAGACATTCGTCTACTCCCCCAGCAACTTGGAGGAACAACCACGAGCAAGTCGGCTTAGAGAAAAGATGGACGGTCTCCAATAAACAAGCCCAAGCCTAGACTAGATGAACGGTCTACGAAGAGAAGACGGTTTCCAGAAAAGAAAGATGCCCAAGGCCAGGTTAGCGGATGGACGTTCTGCGAACAGACGGACGGTCTCCAGAAAAGAAACACGCCTAAGCCTAGACTAGCAGACGCACGGTCCCTAGAAAACAACACGCCCCAACTCAGACCAGCAGACGGATGGTCTACGAGCAGACGCACTGTCTCTAGGAAATAGCACGAGCAATCCATAGCACTACGACACCAGCAACGGCCGAGACCCCAGCCAACAGATTCATTAAATGTGTAAACTACAAACCCTTATAAGTAGGTGTCTAGGTACCTAATCCTACTGAGGATTTGTGGACCGAATCGCATTCCAAGCAAGTAGCTCAACGTGAAAACAGTTCAGGGACCAATAGGCAGTGCATCGGACATACCTTTCGAGAGTAATTCCGTTGTGAACCATGCCATGCAATGGTGTCCACTCATCCAAAGGACCAAAGGCTTCCTCATAAAGTAAAGATATCCTCAGGAGACAATAAAAACCGAAGTTTCCTGACCACTCCATACAAGAACTTGTCTGCTGCTCGTTGAAGAGTCCGAGATATCTAAAGACGAAACTGACGCAGTTCGGCTCATGGAAGTGATAAGGACGGGGTTCAGCGTCAAGCAGTTGTTGAAAGGAAATCGTCAAAATTCTCCAAGAGTATTTGTCATTGTCGTCCTCTTAAGGAGCTGAAGAGTTCTACGAAAACGCCAATGCCAATTGGTCATAGAACTTGATTAAGGTGAATATCCCTATTTCGCACCTCCTCGTGGTAGAGGATGGGCAATATCCTTAACGGCAAAGCGGGAGGTGGACTGAGTAGCTGCAAGCTGCAGCTACGCTGGCCATCAAGGCAATTTCTAGTCCTTAGGCGTGGGAAACCAACCTTAAAGGCGGATGAACTTCAGACAGTGGTCAAAGGTAGAAATCATAGCACGGTGGCTGTTGAGCCTTTTTCTGTAAGACCAACGGCAACAGCTAGTAGCGTCTACAAAGGCGTCTGTTTTCCCACAGCGGACAGCCTCAACCTGGTATAAGACTGTCTTCAGACGTACTGTGAGGTATAGGGGATTCTTTCGTAAGTCATACAACACTACAGTCCTCAAGCATTAAAAACCAATGTTCATCGGTATCTCCTTCATCTCTCCTCTAATATCCCTCATGTCCTTGCTCTAGTTTGAGGGTAGTCCTAACTTCATAAGCGTACGCTAATTATAAAAAAAATTGACGAAATGAATGGCGAATCTCCATTGATGATGGAAAGGTGTGTCATGAGCCTATTCTCCACAACTTGTCTTCCAACGCAGAGAGCGTATGACAGAAGGAGAACCTTTTACTCTTCAAACGTAATCAATCAATTAAGCTATTGTACACGTGTACATGGTGCTTATATAATCGAATTCTGTTACAACACACAAGACACATCTCTCCTTCCTTTTGTGTCAAGACTTTCGCATACAATTTAGATAACGTGTTGCAGTCAAAAGAATACCAACGTGACACTGCAAAAGGATATGCATTCATATGCATACCATGTCCCTTGAGGAATGCAACTACAACTTCCTAACTTACCTTGTTCGCTATTACATCTGCACCCTGTAGAATGGACTCGGCTATAATACTGCTTAGGTCATTATGTATCTCCTCCAATTCCTGCATCAATTGTGGCACTGTCTCGCAATGGTACGTCTCGAGCATGGCATTTGTCGCATGCAACTGCTGCACGTATGCATTGTGAGCATCGATGTATTCGGTTAAGGACATTTGTGTTGGGCTTTGCCTATGCGCCACATAGCATTGCTTATAATCCAGTCGACACTGCAGCAATAAAATAAACAAGCAAACAAAAATGTATCCAAGAGGTCCTTGTCAAACCATTCCAACTTACCTTTGATAATTTCTCCTCAGTCTTTGCGATAATGGTTTCAAAAGACTCCCTGTGTGTAAATATTTTCCTACTTTGAACTTTACGATGAAAGGATTTGTCGAGCATTGGCCGTGACACCTGAAATGATACAAGGATGCAAAAAAGCTGTTAGAACCAGTCAAGGAGATGTCTGCATTTGAATTTGTTTCCCAGTTAAAGGTTGAAAACCATTTCCTTGTTTAAGGAAATATCCTAGTGAAGCATAATAGAGTGATTACATTAACTTGCTCCCAGAATGGTTCCTGGAACCGTATCTGGGGTGTCTTGGAATTTTCTTTAATTGTATTTTCTAACGACTTAAATTGTTCTTCTCTTTCTTTCATTTGCAATGGATAAATGTGATTGTGTATGCGTGTGCTTAAGCTTGTTTTTGCTTTGAGGTTATTCCAACGATTAAAGGGAATTACTTTGGGTAATTGCTTCAAGTCAATCAATAAACTAGAACGGGATGAAATTACTTTAATTGAGAGACACAGAGTGGGAGAGGGGGAGAGGGGACGCAAATATTTACAATGTGGACGCAAGGTGCAATTTAAAAGCAATCAATGTCACTTTGGTTGTTAATTTTAGGAGCGTGATGCATTAAAATTGTATAAATTATGCAAAGCGCAGGAATGCTTAGTCAAAGCTATTAATCACTGAATGGATATTGACGACTGACTGTCTATTAAATCCTTAAGAAAGGAGACAGAAGTCTATTTAACACATCGCTTATAAGATTGTGTGAGTGCTGAAAGGCTTTTGTCAACACAATCTTCTGCTGAGACAAGAAGGAAGCAGAAACATTCTTCTACTTGCTGTCTACCAGTCCAGCCCTCTTCAAAAGAAGATTGCTCTTCCTGGGAGCTCCATTCTTCGATAATTTTAACAATTTAACGGATTTCGATGTCAGTAGCATCCTTCACTTCAATTGGATCAATTAGACCGCAAGTAGGTAGAATAGCGCTAGATCTATCTCATTTGGCCTAAGTGCTAGAGTAGGGTTTATGTCTGTGCTAAAGTTTCCTTAGGAAGAGCAACATCTTTCGGATATGTTTGTGCACCATTCTTAGAACGAGCAACAGGAGGCCATATCTTGGTGTTGACAGGCTTCGGTAGAGGTGGCGGTTCAACATGAACCCAAGTAACACTAGAATGTGCATTTTTGTTGACATTTACGCACTGGGTTTTGACACGTCCTCGAAGGGCCTTGGAGACAGACATAAACCCCGTATAAAACACATGGGCACACAACACTGACATCACCCTGGACAGTTGTAACTCTGCTATTAACTCAAACAATGGCACCAGCGCTGATACCAAAAGAAGAATAACTCTTCCCAATCCCTGTTGCATTGACTTCTTTTGATCATCTTAAGTTACTCCATGCAAGATCCTTATCATCTCAGTCTTGCTCTATGGCACGGACATTGGATTTGTCAAGAATGGAGTAAAGGCCTTTGGGTAAACTTTTGCGGATGTATATCAATGCCTTGACCAATATGGTCTTCGAGTCCTATCCAGACTTGATACGCACGAGGAAGCTGACTCCAACTAAAGGTACCAGACAAGTCATTATGTCAGGCTTACTGGTTAAGACCTATTTCTACTCCTTTCTTTAGCTTTATCTAAAGCTGGTGTCTTTGTAGAAGACGACAACATAAGGCTTAACTAGGCAAACATGCTTTATCCGTCTTCCAAGCGGAGGAAAAGGCTTAAAGGTCGAAATATGAGATCTCTGATGAGATTACTAAACGAGGCTTAGAGGAAGGCTTCTCAGGATCGGAACCTGCTTTGGGTCTTAAGTTAGATTATAGGGGATGGTTGCACTTATATACAGCCTCACTCGAATCTTAAAGGATCCATCCGGTGTTTCCCGGTGTGCTTTGGGTTTTTCGTCATCTGGCGTTAGAGCTTCCATTGAAGATTGGGTCTCTTACGAACACAATTGAGTAGGGCATGACTCTCTAGCGAAGTGCTTGCTGTTACACAGAAGAAAAGGCTGTAGACACCTGTATTGTTGTCCAAATGGGACACTTTACTTTTGCCAAGCATCTTGGAGAGGGTGATGATACTGCAGAGCATTTCCTTTGCACTTTCGACAACTATCCGGTCTATCCGGTCTGGTGTTCCAGGCGCCCTAACTCACGTCACGTAAGAAGCTTAGCTGGAACTCATTCATTAATAGTAAAATGACTTATGCGACTAATGCCATGTGGGTATGTCGCCGACTGTATGGTAAGACCTGGGGTCTACAGCCCAAGGTTACATTTTGGCTTTACACCATGGTAATAAGACCTATCCTCACCTACGCCTCCTCAAGTTGGTGGATCAATGTCAAAAAAAAAAAATTACCGTCAAACAGTTGCAATGACGTCGAAGATAAGCATGTCTCCGCGTCACCGGGGCTATGCAAACCTGCTCTACGGCAGCCCTTGAGGCACTAATTGGACTTACCCCACTTCACATCTTTGTCAAAAAAAAGCTCTTGTGGGTATCAGGACACAGAGGTATTGAAGGCAATCAAATTGCAGATCAACTTACCAGAAAAGGTTCTTCAGGAAGATACATAAGTGCTGAACCGTTCTGCTGTATCCCAACTTCCGCCTTCAGAACGAGTCTGGACAGCTGGGAAAAATGGAACTTCTTATTTTCCTGGAACTTACACGGACAAAAAAGGGCCATCTGACCCCTCAGCAAAAGGGACGATATCAGAAGAGTTGCCGGCTTCCTCGCCGGTTACTGCAGCCCCAGATATCACTTACATAAACTTAATATAGTTCAGGAATATGAATGCCGACTCTGCTTAGAGGAAAACGAATCAGCAGAACACGTACTATTTGAGTGCATGGGTGTCTGCAAAGTCAGGAAACGTTGTCTCCACAAGGAATTTCTAAGATACCCTCAACTTCATAAACGCTCTCCTTGTCTAACTGGCTCCAGGGGCAATAGATCTTTCCGGTCGCAAGCCTTAACAATAATAATAACCCGCGTCAGTGGATCTTGGGTGCTGATACGACGTGTAGTTATACTGGAAAAAAAATTCTAGCAATATAGGGCTTAGATTAGGCTAAATAAGGCCAAGAGGGTGGCGGCGTGATATAAAGCGCTACTGCACTTGGATCTTCATGGATCCACTGTGGAATTCTACAATACAGGTCTTGATCCCCTGGTAGTACAATTAACTAGTTGCATCTGAGGTCTACTTGTTATAAGCTAGGATCACGCCACGGAGGCATCTTCAGTGTATGCGAGGGGGCGGCGGAAAGCTTGCTGTTGCAAGGCTAAGTTCGTCGGACGGAGGGTGTTCTTGTCGTCCCTTACTCATACACAACTTTCCCAAACACTTTTATCGTGCCAAAGCTAGATAATAGAAAGATGAAGAATCCTTAATATCCTACTCAGACTTCTGACGGGCAATAAAGATAAAAAAGAAAGAGACGAAGGGAAAGCTGCAACTCGAAAGGCCGGTCCCCCTACAGAGGAGAGAGAATGGAAGGGGGAAACCTACACTTACCTTGCTAACCTAATCTAAATCTAAGCTAACCTAACACTTCAAACTTAGATCCATGCTTAAGCCTACTCTACTTAAAGATTACATAAACTATCCCTAACCTCAACCCCATAAGGGTTCTTCTCGTTCCTGGAGACGCGCCAGATGACGATGGCGTCAGCATGGCCAGTCCTCCTCCTTTGGTCTATTCATGGTTTTTCCTAGTCCTTTTAGAACATTGAACCTCGTTCGGATGACAAAAACCAAATCGGGCCTCTCAATGCGTCCTTAACTTCAGCTTGAGTTTAGGTGTGTGTGTCAAAACCTTTACACGTCTTTTGCTAATAAATCGAAACCAATTGAAATAGTTCCACTAAAACTTATGGATAGGGCTTTATTCCAGTTCGACAACCTGATCCCCCTAACTCCTGACAGTGTTTTGAAAACAAAGATTCCCTTAATGTTGTTTTTTTTTCGGTATCCTTTGTCCTAGACACAAGTATTTTGTTTTTAAAATACCTTGCCTAAGGCTGCTCACCTTACCCTCAAAAAGTGGTGGATCTTCTATTTACGTACAAGTCCTTGAAAGCTTATAAAAATTTAAAAAAAATAATAATTTCCGGCAGCAAGTTCTGAAAGGAAAACATTTCCTAGCATCGATTTATGATTTCATGAAAACAAGACATCGTACTTTTGGGCAGTCCCCCCCCCTCCCTTCGAGACACCTTTAATGGAATAGACCTATTAAGTATCTCCAACGTGTCAAATATTCGCGTTCTCTTGGCGTAACGATGTCGAACTAGAGTACCTGTCTCTCTCTCTCTCTTAAATTTAAATGTTTCGGGTATACTTTCCACATCCATTTGTCACTCCCTACTTTACCTTGTTTGACAGATAGCATTAAAAATCTCCAGTGAGAAGGAAAAAACGATAACAAGCACTTAACTTTCGTTAGGGGGGAAGGCAGGTATGATACTTAAGGAGGGATTAAGAAAGATACACCACTCGACAAACATATACGCACTGGAAGTTAACTCACCTGTCTTGAGAGCACACTGGCCACATCGTTCGATGCTTGAACATCGCTTTCAACCTCCTGAAGGAATTGTTCCCATGCTTGGAATATGCTTGAATGGCACGCCGGTCTATGGAACAGGAGAGGAACATAAATAAATAAACAAAATAAAAATCAAAAAAAAATTTTTTTTGTTTTTCTTGTCAATGTATTGATTTTTCTTTGTGCGTATGTGTGTGTTTCAAAGACACTGAAGCTTACCTTTCTTTTCGTAGCTCTCCATTCTTCTTTCTGTAGTTGGATACCAAGGTCTGAAGTGCGGTTGCATGCTCTTCGTATAAATGGGAAAGGGTTTCGTTGAAATCGGATACTGAAACGATAAGGGTTGAACAGATGTGTGTGGGGTTAAACAATTGCGTATACAAATAAATTGTTTATGCAGAATATTTAATTTGATTTAAAAAAAAAAACTTGGAAAGGTGACACGGTTGACAAGCCCTTCAATCAATCATTCAGTTTAAGGTTCTTATTTTGTTTTTTGGAAGATGTACCATAAGCGTACCCAAATAGAAATAGAAATGGAACTTCTCGCCCACGTTGATGGGAATGACTTTGACGTTTTTTTTTTGTTGTTTAGTCCCGAAACTATAAATAATTTTGGAAAGTTCAATGGAACTTATGAAGGGTAGCTTTGACATATGAATTTCCTGAAATAAGTGACAGCTGAAGTTGTCAATGTACATCTATCAGCACATTGCGACTTATTCCTTGCAATGAAGAGACGTTTTATGCATAGACACACTACTCTCCCTAAGAGAAGTCACTTCATCCCTAGGACTGATGTGGTAAGGGTAACTGCCATTAGATTCAAGGGAAGAGAAGATTAGACACCGGCTTGCAGTGTACTTTTACTAACAAATTTTCAAGACTTCCCTTATAAAAATAGAACTCGAACTAAATGGGAAGGTACCTATTCTAGGAAACTAGAATCAGGCTCTAAGCGTCCTTAGAGACCCCGTTACTGCGTCCTGAAAGAAATTTGCTGCCGAGCAAGGTAGGTTGAAGAGGTGGGTGCATCGCGTGACGCAGCCTTGACTAGGATCTCTAACTGGTCCATTGTCTTCCTCTGACGTAGAATGTACATTCTGGAAAAATAAAAAAGAGGGGAAAGGTCTGGGTTAGTGCAATTACGATCGCTCGTCCTCCCCGAACCATCCTGAATTTGTAGTAAATTTAAGAATGGCTTTTGTTGGCTTGTTAGACAGGTCGCCCAGGTAGTTGAAATAGTATTTACCGAGAGCTGTCTTCCTTGTTCTATATAGGCTGAGACATTCGCATAGAAAGTGGATTGTGTTCTCTTCCGCGTCTGTATTCCCACAGCCTCTGCATAGCTCGTCTTACTTAAACGCATTGATTTTAAACCTAAGAACCTTAGAAGTTGTTTTTTTTTAAATAGACAGGCTCTAATAATAAAGCATTCACCCGACCTCTGATAAAATGGCCAAAGTGGCAACCAATTCTGCATCCCTTACTTCGACAAATTCATTGCCCCCACCCTAAATCAGATGAACTTCCGCTGTCAATTCGAGCCAGTTTCCGGGTATAAATAGAGGAGCCATTGTTCGCGTAGCTTCGGTGGTGTTTTAAAGTGGTTCCTTCCGGCTTTTGACTGATAAGTTCCAAGCGGTTTTTTTATTCTAGTTCAGTGAAGAGTTAGCTAAGTGCAAGTGCAAGTGAAGTGAAAAGTGTCTAGTAACTAGTGGCTCTTGTCTGGCACAAATGAAAATTGACCAAGGGGAACCCCTTTTCAATTCCATTTCCATTAAATGTCTGTTTGTCTCTCTTGCTCCCAATCAAATAGTGAACAGTGCTCTTTTCTATTTCACAGGTTTAATGTTTAGTGTGTCCTTTCTAGGTTTAGTGATAATCCGCCAAGTTTTGTGTTTTCCCTTTTCTCATATCAACTTCCAGAGAATATCGTGTTTCCTCTCTCTCCATCTAATGCAAAAGTGTGTTAAGTGTATCCTTTAGTGCGGGATTAAGTGAAAATCATCTCTCCCTAGCCTGTGTTTAAACAGCCAATTCTAATGAAAATGATGATTTCTCTCTCTCCACTGATGGCGCTGATGTCACCCCTAGTGTCAAGTGAATAAGTGCATTTATGTTGACAAAATACTTTTCCTTTGTGTGTCGACAAGATCAAGTGCATTTGTCAAAACTTAATGTGGTTTCTCTGTCTGAAATTGACTAGTTCGACAAGCGAATGACGGTAAATGTCACAAATTGATGAATTTTACTGTCTCACTCTGTGTTCAACTCAATACACTTGTTTTGATGAGCCTTTAATGCCAATTTTGTTGTTTGTTTTGTCCATCTTCTATTTGTAAACAAATCAGAGTCCCATCGTCCTGATAAATGGTGTGGATGTGGTAACAGTTTTAGCACTTTCCCATCAATTTTGTGAAAAGTCGGTTGAAAAATCTCTAAAATATTCCACCTCTTCAGTGTTTACGAGTCTTTCTTGCTTTAGAGGGTGCCACCACTTTACAATAGTGATCTCCTGTCCTTTTAAAGGAATTTGATTACACTTTCAATGAAGCACTGCCACATAGAGTGTTGTTTTTTGAATCCAAAGAACACCTTTGACCAAAATGTCTTGACAATAGGAATGCATATTCAGATCCTAGCTCAAATGTTGACAAAAAAAAAAAACGACGCAAGTACATCGCTTACAATTATGACGCCCACCTTGTACTACAGGCTGTCAATTTTCATACAAAAAACCTCACTGAAGCGTCAAAATCGGATAACATGCTTAACACAACAACCTGCGGATGAATTTTGATGAAATGTTATTTGAAAGATGGTCTGGCGTGTGAATAATCCCACCTGAGAAATATTAAAAGAAGAAGATGGAAGTTAGGGAGGTGGTGTATCATCTGTTTTTAGAATTGAATATGAAGCAGACTTTCTTTGTATTCTGAAGATGCCGTGAATAAGAAAAATTGGCACTGTCTTGCGTATCTGGAGACCTTAGTTTATTTAACACTGGAATAATATTCACCGTACACTAATCTCTCTCTCAAGACGTTTAAACTCCATTCTCAACACATGTAAGGGATAACTGGAGACACACTCAGGAGACCCGTCCAAAATAAACTCTACTACCAAAGCTGCCACAGGTTTATAGACAAGTTCGACAGTATTTGTAAGTTCCGATTCAAAAAGGTTTTTCAAAAATCAAGAGGCTCGCTATGCGTCATTGTAAGGCTACATCTCCTTCGGAAAGGAGGAATCTGAACATATACCTCTCATCACTTGCAGGTTGCTTCTCAAAAGGAACGCAATTGACACCACCAACCGCTCGACCTGCCTTAAATCCCTGAGCTGGATAACCAACGCTCTTACTTCCTAATCGGGAAGAAAAGGCTGTTTATCAGTACCTTAGTGGGTGTTTTAACGCTGCACTATTGGCAGACACGTCAATCGGCTAGGCCTCTTCTATAATGATTTTTGTAGAAGCTGTATGGACGAGGAGGAAGAAGAAACGGTTTCCACCATCTCTGTCTGGCCCTTTCAGCTCGAGGAAGAGCATTCCTAGGAGCTAGCTTCATCCACAGCCTAAATGAACTGGCGGACACCATTATAAGTAGCCTCCAGCGCTGGTTCCGCGAGTAGTTTTTCCAGAAGAAATTACTGATCCATGTGGTATCGCAAAATACCTTCTAGGGTCTTCTAGCTGTCAACTGAAGCTGCCACTCTTACCTAATCGTACCTATGCGTGTAAGAATAGTGAAGATAGGATGAACGAATAAAGATAAACGTGAGGGTGATCGCGAAAGTAAAAAACGAGTACGAGGGGATTAGTGGCGGAATAGAACAAACCAGTGGATTCAGGATCACTTCACAGTACCCAAGGATGAAAAGGAAGCAAAGATAGTATAAGTAGGTACCATCCAAGTAGAGTAGAGAATATTGTGTTCATGAAAATAAAAACTCCAATAGGCCGTTGCTACAACCTCTCCCAAAAGTTTACGGGACACGCGACTCAGTAACCTAATTATACGTTTGGAACTTGTGGGCTAGTCCAATGGCAGCGTTAAAAAGATTCAAAAATTCACCACCAAAACCAGAAGGAAGAATCGACCATCGCTCCCACGGAGCTTTATAGCGTGGTAAACTTGAGGTTTGATTTGTCTGTGTCGAGAGTTCAAAGGTTTCCCAATTCCCCAAAATTGAATGGCGCCCTTAAAGAAAAAAATACTAGAGATGTAACGTTTAGATTGAAATTTAGCAAGACCATCGGAAGACAACCTGCACGACATGGCCTCCGAAAATGGATTTTGGCTCATTGGCTTAGGAGACAACTATTTCGCAAGGCCCTTTCGAATAAATCATTCCCGTCCTGCTATAAGGCGCACGTGGAATTTTCAAAAAAAAAGTTCTACGTCTGATTTATAGTCCCATCTGCGTCTGCAATAATCATACAGTCTATGGATCATGAGCGGTAAGGATTTAGCTGAGTGCGCCAGTAGCACTATATCATCCGCAAAAAGAAGTGCTTTGATGAGCAGCCTTGCATATTCAATACCTCCAAGCAGAATATCTATTATGTCCTCGATGTATAATGTCCTGCCTTACTTCCGAACACGACTGGAACCATGCTGACAACTACTCTCCATTCCACACAGCTGACTTGGTATCAACATACAGGTTTTGGATGACCCTTCCAAACTTCATCGACATGCCCATGCAGTAGAGTTTATAGAATAAAGCATCTCGGTCCACTGAGTCAAAAGCTGACTTGAAGTCAACAAAGAACACAAACAGTTTTTTGCCCGTTCCAATAAATTACTCTGCAGTACTCCTTAACACAAACACATGGTCAATAGTAGAATATCCTGGCCTAAAGCCCGCTTGATATTCCTTTAACAGACTATTCTCCTTAATCCATGTCGTGAAAATTTTATAGGAAGCATTTAGAAAGGAAATGCCTCTATAATTTGCTGGGTCCAACGAGCATCCTTTTTTTGTAAATGGGGAAAATTTGAGTTTGGGATTACTCCACTACCTAAAATCCTGTTAAACATGATAATAAGTCTTTCATTCAACTCCCTATTATCATACTTATAAAATTCAACAGGAACTCCATCAGATCCTGCGGTTATACAAATTCTTTAAAACACTTAGCACTCTAATAACTTCCTTATAAATAATCGGTCTATCCAAGTTATTGTTCTGTAATCCAGGCATGGTAAAGTGAAAGTTGGGCTCACTTGGGAGCGGATTGATGAGAGCATTAAAGAGCATTAGGACATAAGGACACTACCCGCGGCTTCGCCCACCTATAATTTGCGATGTTACACTTTAATAACCAAAAGTAGCCTATGCCTATGCTATGACCCGAGGTACAGCCACTCTGTGTGCAAAATTTGAAGTTGATTGGTTCCATAGTTTTCGTGTTACAGAGGAACAAACAAACAAACAAACGGACAACGTTTCATTTTTATAATATTAGTAGGACTTGCTACCATTGAGTTTTTTTTTTTTTTTGCGATTTCCAAAAATCTGATGAACTATTGCAGTATGCCAATCTCCGAGCAATCGAATGGCCTTAAACTCACTGTTGGCCTTCAAATACATCCACTTCATCCCCTCTGTCTTGTACACTTTACGAGATAATTTGCATATGGGACAACAGCCAGAGAGACGGACAGATGTCAACTAACCCTTAAAAGTCCACACATGATTATGTACATTATTTATAAACATATTCTCTTCACTCGTAAACCCTTCTCAAAAATTCAAATATAAGTTATGTACTCAAACATGTTCGTAAATAAGATGAGAAAACTTTCTTAAAGATATAAATATGACCCCAAACAATGTGCTAGGATGTTTTGTCAACATACTCGTACCACCACACCTTATTGCCATTCAATCCCAGAACGGATCAATGTTTCATATACTTAATTTCATCTCTCGCCATTGATGAATTCCGAGAGGCATGCTATAGACTTAGAGCACAAGTGAAGAGTCCCAAAGATATAATTCGATTTGACACGACCGAAATGAGGTTCTCAAATATTGAGGACAAGCTAACAACAAAAAAATTCCTTTCGACCGAAAATAACAAATATATCATTGGACCCATCCAATGTTTGTATGTGTGCACACACAGGATGGGACAATACAAGTGGGTTCAACATCTAAAGTAAACTAAGCAATATACCTACTCGTATCGAGTGACCTTATTAAGAAAAGAAAAGGTGCCTTCAACGAGTAAGATTTAAAAAAAATTTAAGTAACCCCTGGGGTTTCTTTGTGTTACATTGCCACCCGCGTGTTATGTCATTCAAAGCCATTTGCAGTCTGAAGGACATAACTTTGCTTTCACAGGATGATAGTTTTACATGTCGACGACTGATTTTATTATCGAGTCATGAATCCGTCTGGCTGGCACAGTTAACAACAATGTCACGTCGAGTGTTTAATTTGTAATGAAAAGACTAACAGGCTCTAAATGTCCTCAATCAACTTAAACGAGCACGATAGTCCAGCCAGACACAATAATCGTTCCAAATAAATACGTTGTCTCAACTAAGATGTTTGTTTGTCCGATACTCAAGAGAGGAGACCCTCTGAACTGTGCCAATTGCAATGGCATCAGTCTTCTTAACATCGCCTGCAAGATCCTTTTTTGCCTGAAACTATTTGTCAACAATTTGATGGGTCCATATCCGTGCGGCTTTAGCCCAAGAAAGTCCACCATCGACCAAATATTCACACCACGGCAGATTATGGAAAAGACCCATGAGCTCCAAATCGATACAAACCGCCTATTCATCGATTTTAAGGCCGCGTATGGCAGCATCTATAGAGACGAGGTATACAAAGCAATGTCTAGTTTTGGCATTCCTGCCAAACTCCTTCGTTTTGCAGGAAGACAATGGAGAATGCACGCTGCTCCATCAAAGTCGGTAACGATCAAAAAAGGATTTAGACAGGGCGATGCGCTGTCATAAGACTTCTTTGACATCGTTCTTGAAAGGCTTCTGCAGAACACACGCGCCAACACCTGAGGCACAATCTTTCAAAAGTCCGTCGAGTGACTCGCATACGCTGACGATATTGACATGATGTCAGTAGCGCTTTCGCCAGTATTGAAAAGGAATCGGCGAAGATGGGTCTGACGGTCAGTAAGGGCCATGCTCTCAACAAGAAAAGACACCCAACACCGACATTTTAGATAGAAAGTAGTAGACAGTAGAGGAAGCCCACGACTCAGGTAGAGCACGCATGTGGAAGGGAACCTCAATCAATTTAGCGTGCGAAACTGGAGGCAGCTAGCTAAAGATCGACCTGGCTGGAGAAGCTTGAGGAAATGGGAGAGAGTTTCCTTCTCATTTTCGTTCCCGCAACTACGACAGTGGGGGTTATGGGGAATACCTAGTGTAGGCACATGGTCTCCACTTGGTCAATGTTCCGTGGTTATCGCGATCTCTGGGTGAGTTGTGTTAAGGAGATCTTTTGTTCTAATCTTATCGTAGGTAGGCCATATCGGCCTTGGAGGTTGGCCTTCTGCAGGAAGTGTGAGTGGATTTGTCCTTTAACCGCTCCTTGCGGATCGATGAGACAGCAACTTTGACGCATGTGCTTTACAAGTGTTCCTTGTACGAGAACATCATATCGGAACTATAGGTAAGGTTTTAGGGGTCACAGCCTCACTCGGATCTCAAAGGATCCATTGTGTTCCCCGGTGTGGATCACAGACTATTATTATCAATCGGTCTCCCTAAACCAACCCGAGTTCCGAAGGAATTGAAGGATGATTCTCGGTGGCTTGTTGAACAATTCGCCTAGATCATTGAAGAAGTGCTCTCCAAGGGCCGTTTTCCTGTTTCTGCTAAGGCTTGTCCTCCTCGGCGTCTACGTCGTCACATCTTCTGCATAAGTTCGTCAAACGCATTCTCTTTAGGTGGGCCGCTAGGAAGTTGTGACATTTCGAAACTATAGGGTGACTCTGGGCGACTTTGAGCACACTGTCCCGGTTTTGTATTTGATTAGGTCAAGGCCGATTTATTTAAGCCAATATTTTGAGGAGGATTTTGGTGTGCTTTTTTTCCAATTTTGTCCCGACTTTGTGCTATTGTTGCACATATGTTTTATGATGTTCACCCTTCAGTGCTTGGCCCATTCTGTCGAAAATGCAAAGCAGGTAGTTTGGAATGCTACCCCATTGGCTTGAGTTTGAGGAGAAACTGCAGAATGGTCAGAGGTTTCTTGGATCAACTTAATGTCGTCTCCTGAAATACTTGGCAATTGTTACTCTCCCGCTAAGTGCATCGTGTCCTTGGAACAATTTTTGTGACTTTATTGCAATGTTTTGGCATACATCTAATCTAATGCGGTCATGACATGATCTGTTCAATGAGGTTATTGATATCCTGGGTGCTCCTTCGATGCCATCAAAAGTCAGGCTTCAGAACGATCTCCTTTAACCATCATCTTTGTGAAATTTTATATCACACCCAGCTTTTATAATGAAAAATCCTTGTAACATGACTAGCAATTAGTGACAATAATTCCGTTTTTGAATTCGAGTATCGATGTATTTTGAGTTCGTCTTCATTAGAGCCTTGTGTTCTCGCAAAAGGGGGGATACAAGACCGATATCGATTCTCCTAAGGTAATGTATCCTTTCCTTGTGCTTTGTTTCATGTCCCACAACTCATTAATTTTATTTTAAAGTTTCGACAGCATATTCTTTTCAGCGACCTCTTTTGTATGGTATGAATCCTTCTGAAGGATAACCTTTTGCTTCGATCCACGCCATTGAACTTTCAAATTGTTAATTTAACTCTTGAATTGAAAAAAAAAAAAAAAGGAAAAACATGGCTGCCATCGAATGGAAACAAATTTAATTGAGCGTGTGAAATATAATCACTCGCCTTTTCTTTTCTTTTTTTTGTATTAAGCTATATCCTTCATTAAAGTATCCTTTTTCACTGTTTTATAGAATACCATATGAGAGACTGATGAATGTTTCGGATCAAATGATAAATGAAGAGAATATAATGTTGTGTATCTTTTTTTGTTTGTAGGGAAAGAGGTTATGAGAACAGTCGTCCTGTCGAAATCAATAAAGTTTTTCCTTTGAGCAAAAGTGTCAGTCTTCACGAACTGACAATGGAAAAGTTACGGAATTTAGAAGAAAGTGTCCTTCCAGATCTCCTGTCTCCCCACAAGAACACCCATGAGTTGGATTCTCCAGTAAGGAGGCTTACAAGCGCTCTCAATCATGTGATACATGCTTTCTGTCCTGTTAACAAGGACAAATCACAAACTTCCCCGGTGATACCAGGAAATAAGGACTCCTCGTAAGAGCTGCAGACGGCTCTTCAACAAAGCCAAGCAGTCTCGTGACACTCATGACTGCAAAGAGCCCCTAAAAGCATTCAAAACCCTAATAAGGAAGGCCCAATTGAAGTCATGGAGACCCTTCTGCAGAAATGTGGAAGAGATGTCGAATCCTTCGAGCTTCTGGCAACCAATGATCCCGGATCAAACCCTACAGAGTCAACGCCTTGTAGCGCTAATTTCCTTACTAAAGACCGAACTATCTGGGCAATACGCTGTTTCAAACTATTTAAGTCAGCAGGACCGGATGGTACGATACCCGTTGAGATCCGGCACACAGTGGATTTAATCCCCCCCTGGTTAACTGTCATCTTTAAGAGCCTCGAATTGATCGACATTCCCAAGATATGGGCAGGCAAAAACTCGCACCTTGATCCCAAAGTTCTAAGACCTATAAGTCTATCATCGTTTCTGTCTGAAAACTCTTAGACATTCACATTCGCCGCAGTATTTATCCAGACAGGCTGTCGGCCACTCAACATGCGTACAGCAAAGGGAAATCGGTTGAAACGGTCCTGCATTCGCGGATACGCACCATAGAAAAATCTCTAGAATTCAAAGGATTTATGGTTGCTGTCTCTGAACGAGATGGGCATAGGGACATTCCAAGCAACTACACTCGCCAGACATTTAAATCGGAAAAGGGGAATCTAAACATATGCCTCTTGCCACTTGCAAGTTGCTACTCAAAAGGAACGCAATCGATACCACCAATCGCAGGTAAGCGGATGTCTCCGACCACCTCATCACCAAACAAATTTGGCTTAAGCTGGAACACAAATGCTCTCACTGTCTCATCAGACAGAAAAGACTGCTCATAAGTAGCATAGAAGGTGTCATAACGAGACACTGCACCATCGGTAAGCACGCCAATAGCCTACATCCCCTCTACAATGACGAGGACGAGGAAAAAGATGAGACGATTCTTCACCTTCTTTATACATGTCGGGCCCTCTCAGCTCGAAGAAGAGCATAGTTAGGGGCCAGCTTCTTTCACAACCTAAATGAACTCGCTCACATCAGCAAAGACAGCTTTCAGCGCTTCAAAGCAAGTTCCTCCTGGTTCTACGGGTCAAATAACGGGTTGAAGTACAGATATATGTGGTAACACAATGGATCTTATCTGGTCTAAGTAAGGTTGCAACTTGCAGCCTTCCACTCCAACCTAACAAAGCATATTTTGAAGGTCTTCAGCATTCTCCCGTATCAACACAGCATCGTCTGTGTAGAAAATGTTTCAGGGGGTAGGCCAGCAGTGAGATATTTCATGACGATATTGAACAGTAGTGGACTAAGCCCTGAGCCTTGGTGAACTCCTAGTTAGACCGCTTGAACAAATTTAGGAAAAGACTAATTAAATTCAAGTGGAGATACATCACTTCTTTGTTGATTTCAAAACTGCATACGACCGGATTTTAAGCTTAGAGGTAGCTCCATACGTTAGTTCAAAGTCCAGAGACATATCGAAACTGACCAGACTATTGATACTGAAGCGGCGAAGATAGATTGAATGGTCAATGAGGGCAAGACCGAGTATATGCTATCAACAAGAAAGGAAACCCAATACCGACGTCTCGGACAGAACGTCACCCTCGACAGATATTAGTTGGAGGTAGTTAAGACTCCACTAGACTCCGTTATCAAATCATTCAACGACACCAGCGCTGAGATCAAACGAAGAATAACTCTTGCCAACCGATGCTTCCATGGGTTAAGAAGGCAACTGACCAGCAAATCCTTTGTCTCGAACAACAAAAGTGACGCTATACAAGACCTTAGTAATCCCAGTCCTGCTCTATGGCACAGAGGCATGGACTTTATCAAAAATGGATGAGGTTGCTCTTGACTGCTTTGATACTGGTGATACAACGAGGAACTGTACAGCGACATCAACTTAGCCAGAAGTGTGAAGATCCAAAGCCTGACACCAATGCTCTGGTCCAAAAAATCTTCGAATCTGCCCCCGAGGGACAGCAAAGTAGAGGAAGACCGCGACTCAGGTAGCGCATGCAAGTGGAAGAAGACCTCAACCAACTTAGCGTGCGAAACTGGAGGCAGATAGCTAAAGATCGGGCTGGCTGGAGAGGCTTGTTGGTTAAGGCCCAGGTCCACACTGGTCTGTACCGTCACCTTAATTCTTCATCGGTTGCTGTGCAACCCCTACAATATCCGCATAATCGCTTTAAGTGACTCGTGAAGCTCATGGAGCTTCCACAACTCATTTCTTGCATTCATAACGGTTTTTTGTGCAAAACCCTTGGCAAATTCTTCTTCAAAACAAAAACTTCGTCACTAGGACGAAACAGTTCCATGCATGAGCGATTGCCATCGGGTAAAGAGGTTAAGACCAACCATTATCCTTTTAAAAGGAAAAAATCAACATTTAAAGCCCCTTGTGTGCTCGGTTATTAGTTGCGGTTTCGACAATGGATTTAAGTGTGCCTTTGCTTTGCTTGAGAATACTCATCTTTTTCTTAGAATTATCGAAGCATTTATCCCTTTCAATTTGTATCTAGAAGTATTTTAAGAAATTCTATGCTCCACCACTCCGTTTGCCCTATTGTTATTGGTCAATGCCGTCTGAGAGCAGTTTACTTCCATCACAAAACGGTTTGCCTTGTCGATGTAGAAAGATAAAAGCAATATCAACCCCTCCGTCCTTCAGTTGAAGAGTGCACTTAAAATGCTTTTCTTCATCTCATCATTCCTTTAGACAGAGTTATGTTTAGTAGTTCATTCACCTATAGCTATCCGTAAGTCAAATATTTGTTTTTATCGATTTTCTCACGTGATATTCCATAAAGTTTATTCAGCACGTAACTTCTGGATACACAAGGGTGATATATTCAAATGCGAACGATTAGATCACCTCTACTCCTTTAGTACTCCATCAGAGACGATAAAATTTACCGAACACTCAATGTCATAGATACGTACAATACTGTATACTCCACTCGCGGTATAATAGTTTGTTGACGTGAATACGTCAAGGCACGTTATGGAATGAGACAATGCAGCATCTAAATGAGTGGACATCTAAAATCCAATAACAACACTCGATAGCCAAAGGATGAGAGATTTGTAACAGAGGGTCCCAACCATGCTATGGTAGAGGGGCTTAATCTAGATGTCTAACCGAGAGAGAAAACTAGGTCTGCGTTCAGCTTGATGTTTTCTTATGTAGCGGCTTGACTGACTGGAAGGTTTCTAGAAACCAGAAAGGTGATCACCCAAGGCAAGGTACGTCGCGTCGAAGTCTGTATGGCTAGAGGGGAGCTCAGTCATTAGCGTAAACTCTGAATACCTGGGGACTCTCAGTTTTAATTTAATTCCTTTTATCTGCATACAAGGGGTGAGTGCAGGTGAGCATCCCCCTTACTCGTGGGACTAAAAAGGACAAACAAATTCTGAAGCGAAGAGTGTAAATCGATCAGGCGATTGAAGAAGCTCTTCTTCTTCATGCTTCGGATGAGGAAAGCGTTGGTGCGATTGATGCTAATCTAGAAAATTCCTTTCTAGAATCTAGGGACACTTGCTCCATCGCCAATTCATCCTTCTCTAACATGTCAACTAGCTTCAAGGGTTCTAAAAACTGAAAGTTGACAGTCAAAAGATTAGGGAACAAAAGATGGGAGAAACTATCAGAACAGAAACGGAAGAGGCACGGGCCTATTTGCAGAAGCAGTCAGCTCCAGGAAACAGCCTCTGTTGTAGTCACAAGCAATTCTGCTATAGAAACAAAATCGAAGCTTGTGACATAGCACAAGGTTATGCTCTGCTGGGTCCCTGGGTATGAGGGTATACCAGAGAATGAGAATGCTGACGAATTAGGTAGAAGGGCTTCGGCATTAGGTCCAGGACAAGCCGACTCCTCGGCTTTGCTCATTGAAGCCCGAAGTAGAGAATAAAGCTCGAAGAGAGTCAAAAAACCGACGGTGCTTACTAAACACTTGTTTCATCACAAGGAACTTATGGCCCATATTTGACAATGCTAGGACCGACAGACTTATACAAAAGGATAGCTCCCTTAAACATGTGATTACGGATCATAACACTCTGCGGTACTATATGTAAAAGCTCCGTGTTACGTAAAAAGATCTATGTAAGGGCTGCGGTAACGAGAAAGTTCACCCACTTCCTCTGTCACTGCCTTGGTCTTTACCACTTAAGACATACATTTCTCGGACGTCGCTTCTTCCGGGATCTCGAGGAGCTATCCGACAAACAGGTGAATGACCCGAACAATTTCTTTAAATCCACAGGATGGTTTGTACCACAGACACAGTAAGAAGGCTTGACTCTTTAAGCAGGTAGTACAACGGGTCTATGGAGACCTGAGTGTAGCGCAGAGGTAGCTCCTCTTTGCCAGTCCACGTACCTAAACTTACCTTGCGGACGGCACGATGGGGACTATTACGCATCGCAAGCAGCAGAAGAGAACGCGTCTTCAAGTTCGGTTGGCCGCTTTGAGAAATGTCCATGCAGCGTAACTTTTGACTAGGTGAAGCAATGACGTTCGTTGTCGTCATGTCGATTAGTGGTTATGGTGAATTTGCCCTGTACTCCTGCTAAAGGCCAAAAGGTTGTGGCCGTGGCTTAGCAGTTGCATCATTGGTTGTTGCGCTTAAGGTTCCAGGTTCAGATCCTGATGTTAAGAAAAGGCCAATAACTGCGAAAAGCTGACGTCAACTTACTGCACAGGCATAACACAGTTCGAAAGAAATACTGTGAATTATAAGCAGTGGCGAAAAAAATACCAATAATTTTCCCTAATCATTCTGAACACAACCCTTGGAGCAAAGACTAAAACCTTATACTACCTGAGTTTTAAAAATCAATAAACCAACACTAGCGCTGTGGAAATAGCATCATAAGGGTATTCTAGGTTGGAAAGAGCGTCTCGCCAGCAATCCATTGATACCCATGGAACTCCATATAAGCAAGTTATGCTGTTCCGGGAATGTAATAAAGTCAGCACGGCGATGAGCCTGAATGGCGTGTGAGTAAATCTGCCGCGATTGAGCGGCGTAGAAAGAAAATGGATGGAATCCAGCAGATGAGACACCAATAATGCCCAAAGAAGGGTTAACCAAGTCATGAGTTGTATTCACTTTTGTATGCAAGACCACGGGTCAAGTTTAGCAACAGATACGTCGTTGTTCTCCCACTGTTCCCTGCTGGGAAAGATCCACGAGAAGGGTGTCTCGAACTTCAAGTATGGAACAGTGTAGGCCAAGATAGTTGCATAGTATCTCGGCATGTCTATACGGATTCGGTTTTCAGAGCTTAGACTGACTGATTCTAAGAGCACTCTTCGCTGTGACCTCCTGCATGTAAAGACCTAGAGGCAGAAGGTTAAGAATGGCTTTCATTCCCACTGTCGGTGTTGTTCTGTTCTGTTCGCGCTGGTTGTCCCAGTGAATGCTGCTCCCTGTATTTTGGTCATATCCCTAGGGTTACTGGTTTTATTAGCATCCTCCGCATGTGAGTATGGGTCTAATGATCGCCAGTCTAGATCCCCAGTTTTTCCGAAAGAATCTACTACACGTATAGAAGGCGACTAATGCCTTAGGGCCAGTTTTGATGCGATTCTATTCCGACTTACTCTTGGTGAGCTCCCAATTCTGGTTTGAGCCTCACGCTTCTACCACCTCCAGTAGTTTAGCTTCAACTACTACCTGTCTATTTGCTAACGATTTGTTTGTTCCTTGTTACACAAGACCTATTGATTTAGATGCCAATCGTTACATTGGCAAGGCATTCATACAATCCACACCATCTCTCGGCGGGCAATCAATAATACTCATTATTAATGGCTTTATAGCAGCTCTACTGTAATTGACGGGTAAGTTCGTAAGTACCATTACCGTCAAATAAAATAAATAAAAAAAAAATTGGTTCACTTACAAACAACCGACATAAAGGATCTCTGCCTTGCATGTGTATATGTGTGTGTAGTTCTGGGAAATCTACTGAATCTATAATTCAATACAATGGTGTTGTGATTCGTGGCACTCACATAATGGATAGGGGGGGTTGTCCTATGGGGAAAGTTGGATAAATTGCAGGTGGAGTGGAGGGTTAATAGAAACAGAAATTATCTTTTTTTTTTTTTTATCATCATCCACATCATTTTGGCTTGTCACACGACATACATCGTCGTGGACTATAATTATTTTAATGGATTCTTTCGGTTTAATGCTGTGTCATGGTAGAGCGTTCAGCAATAGTTTCGTGTAAATGGAAAGGACAATAGAATTTGACCACAATTGTCTAAAAAAAAGCGTTCTGTTCAATCGCAAACGTGAAAACCAAAACAGAAGGTGATAGGCGCAGTTTTCGTCTAAGATACTTTTTCCTTCACAAATGACGGCTTTGCTTCTAAAACAGGAGGCACTACGAACTTGTCGACGCATTTTTGATGTCCTTAGGAACCAAGATATCTTTAAGAAATTGGCGCAGAGAAACTATGGTTAGGATAGGTTAGATCCTACTGATCCGCTGCGGAGGAGCCCATTCATTGTGATACCACGTAGAATTCCGGATAACCGGCACCAGGAACCTTGCATAATGGATTTCCTTGTCAAGCTGTGGATACGATGTAGAGCCTTTTCTGTACCACACTATGTGCAGAACACCATTTATAGACAGACAAAGCTCTTTATTTTAGAAATATCGAGCTTAAAACCGGAACTTGTTCCGCAATCTTTGAAGAATCATCATGTGCGAACTTCTCAGTAAGCCTTGGTGAATATTAGTCAATATTCCAAGCCATCAATCAGTGTGTGGGACTTAATCTGTCTCCTCTCACACCTTAGGGAAAATCATATTTATCTTCTCAGACAGTCAACCTGCCCTAAAAGGGCTCGACTCGCCTGACATCAAATCCGAACAAGACTTAGAAATACGCAATGTGATCTCGGATCTAGTTACGAACAACATGGTCATCCTTCACTGGTTTCCTGCACAAAGTGGATTTGCGGGCAACAGCATTCATTGGACCCGAACCTTCTGTGAGTTAAGCAAATCACTCTTCGCGAGACACACAAGAATCCAGAAAAGCGTGGCTCAACACACCAGGACAAGCATACTCAAAGCTGCTACTTCTGTTACAATCACAAAGTAAATTCATTGTGAATCTCGATAGAAACAACCTTGGACCACTAATTGAACTTCTCAGCGGTCACTGCCACCTGAATAAGCACCTACATTGCATGCATCTTGTAACAGATTCAATCAGTAGACTCTGTTTTGAGAGTGAAGAGACCTCTCTACACATCCTAATGGAATGCCAGCTCTCTTTCCTCTTTCCTCCCTGCAGAATCGCTAGCTGTCATCCACCCAGAGAAGTTCCTTAACTTCCTGACATCTTTTGGAGTGAAACAATTCATCTAGGAAGCTCTAGGGAAGGCACAATGGGATTCATTGAAAACCGCAGTGCCAAGGCCTGTGAATAACTCTCCCGAATACCGTAATAAATATCGAGCTTGACTAATTCGCTGAGGTCTTCATAGAATTACTCGCCCAGGGTTTGGCTCCTCAACCTCGGTAGGACAGTGTAGGTTCAAGTAAGGTGAGTAACCATTTCCTGCTCTTCCTCGTTTCTACAGCTTTTGCAGAAATCATTGGAAGGGACACCCAATCTAGTGGCATGCCTGCCTATCAAACAATACTTCTGCGAGGGCTCCTACTACAGTTCTAGTGTATTCCTATTTATGGACAATCTTTCTTTCTGTTCGCTTCAGATCCAGATTATGCCAGCACTGTCTCGACAAAAGGACATGTGTTGATATTATTCCATCTTCTGTGGCTTCGGTATCGAGGCGAGATTGTATCTATTCTAGAGAGACAGACGGTTCCGCCCTATTTCCGCGGAGGTTCTGACCTGCTCACTCCTTTGTAATCCAGCAGCAGTACCGTTATTCTAACGTCCGGTGCACTGGAAACGACTCCTGCCCCCGTACCATACGCTGCTTTAGATCCATCTGTGGATGATATCTCTGGTTGCAGTGCCTAGAAAGGAAGCTTTTGATGTCGTTCCATTTGAATTGAGGACATTTCTGTTTTCTTTTTATTCATAGGAAGGATGAGTCTTTTTGTTTGTCTGATTTAGCACCCATGTACCTTTCAATGGAACCTTTTCTGCTTTCGGTTCGATTTGAAGTCTTCTTCCAAAATGGAACGATTTGGGCATGGAGGGTTATAATGCGCTGTTCATTTCTGTCCGCAAAGTGACCCAATGGTCTGGTTGGTATGCTTTGGAATCACCGATAATATGATCCAAGTTGGTAAAGCAATAAGTCCCGCTGACAGATGCGATACAGGAGGTGGTAAAGGTGGGAGCAGGTCAGAACCTTTCAGAAAATAAATGGGAACCGCCTTACTTCAGTCGAATTGATAAAATGTAGCCTTGACAAGAATGGCTAGTAACAGGTGGAATAATATCAACATTCGTCCTAGACATTCGTGACGAGACAGACCTGGCCTTACCTGGATCTGAAGAGAACAGGAGAAGAGAAGAGGAAGAGGAAGAAATGGTTACTCACTTTCTTTGCCCCGCACTGCCCTATCAAGGCTAAGGAGACAAACCTCAGGAGAGAATTTCTATGAAGACCTCAGTGACCTAGCCAAGCTCGATATTTACCTGAAATTCCTGGAGCTGGTAGTCCGGTATGAGTACCGGAGTATATGGCATCACAATGGACCTTCAATCTGGTCTAAGCGTGCTCCGGCTTAAGCAAACTGTATGATGCGCAGAGGAGTAAGTCGAATATCTGTTTCCAAAGCCGCCATAGGGCAAGATCGCACAATCCCAACGATACTAGGTCATGCTAACATTTGTTGTTGTTGCGACTTTAATTTTGGTCTAGAGAGACTTATTTGCCGGGCTAACTATAAAAGTGTACACCAAGTACATAACCTTGGGCATTTCAATGTTGAACTGGAGTATTTAAGGTACAACGCGAACCCTTCATTAGCTCTTAACAATTTTGCAGAATAAGGGGTCACACCCTATAGGAAGAGTTCAAGAAAATGGCGAAAGACAAACGAAGCAGAACCTGGAACCGGATCTGATACAACTAAAACACTCCTAGGGAACTACAACTGGAAAAATTCAAAGCATGCATCGACCTAAACAAGGACAACCGGACTGCTAACTGGGCACTGTAGACTCAAAGGACTCTTGAGGAATCTAGGGATAGTTGAAGAAGATCTCTGCAGATACCAGTGAGACTTCAGAACAAATCCTGGAAAATAAAATATTTCCAAAGTTCCAAATGTCAGATCAGGATACATCAACTGTATCCTCAGATAACTTAAAGAAACGGGCCTGGGAAAGGTGCTCTAGAGTGAAATATTCTAGCCGAGGCAGAGTGTGACTCTCAAGAAGTCAAAAGACGAGAGGAACCCTGACCGGAGAACAAACCCCTCCAAGGTGCCAGCAGGGAGCCACTATAGACCATTAGGTAGCAGTGCAATACCACATGTAGTTGACGATGCGTTTTCACACTCTCCCAAGGACAGATGTAACTGATTGTTTATTTTTTTATTATTTTTTTTTATTAAATTTTTACAACGAACATAACTTTAGAACGCATGTGTATTTAAATGAGAGCTTTTAAAATACTCTTATACCCAATTCAGTTGTGTAGGACCTATAAATCCCTGTTTATGGCAAAATTAAACATCATGCACGTCATAAATAATTTCCTTATTTTTCGTAATAGCCACATTCGGAACCACAAGTGTATACGATTTTGAGTATCTATAGCAATTTAACGGATACAGTGAACATTAATAAAATATTCAAATTATTCGCTTAATAAGCTCCCCGCTGCTGGGGCTGCCTAGTTAAACTGTTATTTGACGAGAATTCGAATTAATAAGTGTTCCTAACGTGTATAGGTATAATAAATCCAAAACACACTTAACGTTCGACATCCTGCATTCCCGAGGGTAGAATACCAAAATCGATATCATAAATTGTTTTAGTCCGTATATCCCCATACAACGCACGTTGTGGGACAGGAATTCCCTTTCAAATAAATCCACATGCCGCAACTCATGAGGTTATTTTAATTATAATTACTGTGTATAATTAAATTATAGTAAATTAAATCAATTGAACACATAACCACGGAAAATATTGTTTAAATAACTTTTAACCACACTGCAGCGGGTTTAATTGACGTTGGAAATATTAGGGCGGTGGTGGGTGTTGTGGAACAGACCAACACATTGGGTTCTTTTTTATCCCTCTCATGCGAGTGGTCTTAGTGAGAGTTGCTATCCGGAGCTAGCCCTAAAGTACCTTAAGCATCGGTCATCTTCTATACCTTTAGTAGGGAACAACTAGGAATCTTGACCCCAAATAACCTTATGAATACACTCTTCGATCGTAAAACCCATACTCACATACGGAGGTTTCAATAACCTTAGAGATATGACCAAAAAAAAGGGAGCAGCATTCACTGGAACAACCAGCGCGATAAGAACAACAGCAACAGTGGGAATGGAAGCCATTCTTAACCTTCTGCCTCTAGGTCTAGGTCTTTACATGCAGGAGGCCGCAGTGAAAAGTGCTCTTAGAATCAGTCAGTCAAGGCACTGAGAACTGAATCCGTATGGGGATGCCAACATAATAAGCAACGATCTTAGCCTACACTGTTCCATATTTGAAGTTCGAGACACCCTTCTCGTGGACGTTTCCAAGCAGGGTACAGTGGGAGAACAACGATGTATCCAAGTCCATCTATGACGATGGTTAGAAAATAGACATAGGCATAGGAGCGGCTCTATTTTCCGAGGAAAGTGGAGATTCTGACAAATGACGCCAGGGGATATCACAATTTATATTGGCAGCCAAGGGAACATAAAATCAATTAGCTGCTACGCTACGCAGTTAACATCAAAGCTTGTAAAGTGTTGCTGCGAAGAGCTGAAGGTTCTTGGCACGCAGTACAATGTAAGACTCTGCTGAGTTCCTAGACACAGCGGGATACCAGACAATGAAGAAGCTGATGAATTGGCCAGAAAGGGCGTAGCCCTAGACCGAGAGCAAACAGACGGTACGGGTAAACCTCCACTTTACAATCTTAGGGCCAAGATTGCACAAAAATTCTTAATGGAAGCAAGTGACTGCTGGAAATATCAAGGAGGCTGTGGCCAGGATAAGACAGAAAATCGCTGTCAATGCTGGTAGGAGTGCTAACTGGTCACAACAGGTTAAGGAACTACGCTTGAACGATGAAGACATATGCAGGGGATGCTGTGATAAGGAGGCTCATGAGGACACGTTCCATTTCCTCTGCCATTGCCCAAACTTCTGTCAACATTGACAAACTATCTGATGGTTCACCATCAGACCTTGCTAGGGCGTACGGAAGGTTGGTACCAAGTAATGGGAGAATGATCACTATTCTCAACAGTCCACTTACCTAACCTAACCTATCTAAGAAGACGTAATGGTATATGCAAGGTTAGAATATGCGTCATACAAGGCAACCAATGTGACGAAAGTGCTCGCCAGGGCTAATATCTGGGGGCGAAAAGGTCCAAGAGCTGGCTGAAGACGCTTGTTTGTTGAGGCTCAAGTCCACTCCGGGAGTGTAGGCTCACCTTAAACCAGAACACGAGTATTATAGGAAAATTACAAGGGAGACTAGTGAGGTACCTTTGCCCGTTGGTTTTAAATGCTTGCGAGTTGGAGTAATGAGGGAACACAGAGCTACATACGTACAGTACGTCCGAAAGTGGACTGAAGGGTAAACTGGTAAAGTGTGGAGCACTGTTTGCGGAAGAAACGCGAAAAACAGTGAGAGACAGCAGATACGTTTCCTGTTCCTGTCATCTATATGTCTTAACGCGCGGATAGTTCTTGGTGCACCATACCAGATCTAAGCGTTGTACTCGAGATTGATGCGAAATGTGGTCGTCAAAGTTTGCCCTCGATATTCATATCGAGAATAGAAAATCTTTCGGCTTCGGTGTTACATGTACCATTCATGGATACAAGTTCGAGGTTTGGATTTGACTTAAGTGACAGAAGACAGCATTGGGTTGTGGTGGTCGAAATTTAATGATTTTAGTAGAGTTTCCGTTCCTCTTTTACGTCCGAAGAGGAAGGACGTAAGCTAAGGCTAGAGACAAGAAATCATTTATAAAAAAGGTTACGAGAGTCATAGATAAAGCGGAGCCTTAAGGAAGACTTGCAGACTTGAAACCGTCCAAATCGACAAGAGAGCTTGGTGCCAAACTCTATAAAAAGTTTTTGCACAACAATCTTGCTTCCACCAAAGTGATGGAGAAATTCGTTCCACTTCTCAGTGAGATATGCCATCAAACCGCCAGTGGATCTGTGGCTCCGGGAACGATACTTTCGGTCATTGAGGAGTTTTTCTGATTCAACACGATGATTTAGCCGTGTTTTCCTTGACTTTGAAAAGTTGTGCGATGTAAGTGCAAGTGTTATACGGATGCCGGGACGTAGGGACATTCCAGGCAAATGCATGGCCTGGAATAAGCCTTGGATAGGGCTTCTATCGATGGTTGGGTTTCTAGCAAACGCAACTGCAAATGGCATGACTCTCCAGGATGCAGGCAGACTAAACCGATCCTTCCCGACGTCTGTAAGAAATCCACGGCATTCTTGCTGTCTCTCAGCAGAAAAGACTGCACCCCTTGCCAAACATCTCAACGTGTTAGGTTTAAGTGACATCACTGTCTGTGACGCTTGTGGAGAGGGCGACGACGCTGCGGAATGTGATTGTCCTGCCTTTGCTCGTATCAGGGCTGATGTGATGAATGCTGGTAACCTAAGCTCCATATCACTGAAGCTCTTACTCGAGTTTCTAAGAAAGACGAAGAAAACACAGTAAAAGGGTTGTTCCTGCTGGTAGTACAATGGACCTGTTTTTGTGTCTGAGTGCTCCAGCGTGGTGTTCCAACACCCCGACAGAAAAAAAAAAAGAAACGCCTTGGAATCGATGACTAAGCAGAAGACGATGTTACTTTAGAAAGGCATGAGATCTGAAAAGTTGCAGAACACAACACGATGGACATGAATTGCAATTCACCGATGTAAATTACATTTTTATTGTAAAGGAAACTCATTCACTCGCAATTGCACTTCCAATGAATCATTTTGTGGTTTTATCGCTATTACTGATCGTAATTATTCTTTTGAATTCCAAAAAAAAAAAAAAAAAAAAAAACGCCATTGATCATGAAAGCTTGTACAAACAAACACGCCTCACAATAGTCGATTAAACGGAATTAGCATTTTTGTTTAGAGATTTGGGCATCCCATTCTACACAGTTTGAGAAATCATAAATCCTCAAACACCACATCAAAAATGTGAAGCATCCCATGTGGTGGGTACCGTTTTCTGTTGGTTTTGGCCTCATTCCAAATTATTTATAATCGGCTCGTTAAACGTATCGAATCGTGTGTTAATAACAAATATCCTCTCGATAATCTTTTATGAAAAGTCAATTGAGATAGAGTCGAACAGGAAAACAAAATAAAATTCCATAAGACATATGTACATAGGTATGTGTGGAGATGGAAATTTTCCACTGTTTAGAGAATGCAGCTTTATTGGCAGGTCATAAACACTTTTTATTGGTAACACATTAATGAATTTTCAAAAACTCACACTCAATCGGGAGTGCATTGGCAGTGAGAAAACAATCTTTACTAGCCAACGAATGTTGGTTTCATTTGAAAAATGTTTGAAGTGCATTCGAGAGGATACGAGCGTTTATAGTATTTCAAAAACCAATCTTCTAACGCCATCTTTCACTTGCAGGCGGTGAACCCCGATTGCCTAAGTACCTTAGCTGGAGATTGTGTTTCAACCCCTTTGGAAGATTTTGGAAGTGAGATCAGTGCTGAGTCTCCTGCTATGGAACATAATGTTCGACAAAGTCCTTTGATTAGCATCGCCTTAAGGAGTAAAACTTATCGCCGACATCGCTGTTGTTACCGTAGCAAAACATATTCCGGAAGTAGAATCGGCCACTAACAAAGCCATTGACCATTGACACCAATCAAGTCGGAAGATTGTGGAAAATGTGAACATCGGTGTTGGAACCCAAACAATTAGGTCAAAGGAATCACTAAAATATTTTGGAGTAATGCTCGACAACAGGCTTAACTTTAAAATACACGTGGACTACGCGAGCAAAAAGGCGACCTCATTGCAAGCAGCATTGCCAAACATTGGAGGTCCAGGATGTGGAAGAAGAATCCTCCAATCTAAGGTGGTCAGTTCAGTACTCCTATACGTCACACCGGTTTGGACGGCGGCCCTTGCGATTAAGGAAACAAGGAGGAAACTAATATCATCACATAGACTCTGCGCATTAAAAACGATAAGCGGCTTTCCATTTATCTCGGACGAACCAGCTTTCTTTATAGCTGGAATGATTTCCATCGACATCCTCGCGGATGAAATGCAAAGAATCCACACCAGGAAAGCCTTGCGTCAGCAAGAGGCTGCTGACCTAAAAACAATCAAGGGAGAGGAAAGAGCAGCTTCAATAGCTACGTTCCAAACGAGATGGGACAACTTTACAAAAGACAGATCCCGGTCATCGAAGTGTGGACAAATCGAGCGCACGGCAGCTGCAACTACCAACTTTCTGTCTGTCTGGTCACAGGGGTTCTCGGAAATACTTGCACCGATTTGAGCACGATAGCTCCCCCAACTGCCAGAATGCTCAAATGAAGAAGTAGATCTCGAGCAAGCAGTGCTCTACTGCAGGCGTTTTCGACATGGGAGAAATAACCTTTCCAGTCCACCAGTACCTATAAATGACATGGTGCACTCCGAGGACAACTGAACAACTGACGCAACGACTTGAAAGAATAAAGTTAGAAGAAGCCGCACACATGAAAAGCAGAGCATAAATTGCTAACCAGCTCCGCGAAGTAATACCTAACGGCAGTTCTGAGGGGAGAGTGGTTGAAGTGTGTATGGTGTAGGTTAGTACGTAAGTGTATTCCTAGCATCGATCATTCAGAATTGCGAATCGTGCATGCTAGTAGCCCGGGCTACCAGTATCTTTAGAAGATTCCACATCCATTGGCGCGGGGAAAAAAATCCCACACACACATACATGCGCATCGTTATGTGAAGGTCTGTTAAAATCTCGAATTCTTTTTTGACTGATTGCAATACTTCCCTTGTGGAGAGTAAAAAGATTGTTACGAAGCAACAACAAGCCTCGGATATGGCCCGATTTACTGTTGATGATTCCTGTAAACAAAACAAGAACAACAAACTTCGGATCAGACAGCTTACAGTTCAACAACTGGCGGATGTCTTAGACTGCTGTAAAGGAGATATAACGGCCATCCAGGAAGGCGATGAAAATTGCGACTTATACTTCGGCGATTGCTACCATCAACAGAAGCAGCGTTTTTTTGGATGCGGATAGATGTCATTGGAGGTAGACATGAAGTCTTGCATTTCAAATATTTAAACGAGCCCATCAAGACTGACTTCTGATATGGACCCACGCCTTCACGGGGTTCTACGAGCTCTTCAACAAATTTTATGAGCAGTGCCATAAATGACATCGTGTTGGACAATTTTAATGCAAGGCTAAGAAAAGATAGCATCTTTGGTAGTAATGTTGGAAGTTATAGCCTGAACGACTCAACCTCCGATAACGGATTCAGCTTTATCGACTTTGCGATGGGCAGGAACGTTCCCACATCTCAACATTTACAACTGTCAACCGGATTGATGACAATACGATCGACGCGAGGTACTCTTCCAGTATAATGAATGACTAAACGTTCCAATTCTGAGGGCGAACATTGACTAGGACCAGGTACGGCTGCGGACATTCCGAACACCTCAAAGACAAGGAAATACTGTGAGGAAGTTTGACGTCAAACAGCTACAATTGCAAGAGATTTTCATAGCCTTTTCAATCGAGTGTCCTTTAGTCTCTCAAGATGTCCTATGTCACCAGCATCAAGTATTGAGATGGCATACAGAGCGACGCTGTACAGAAAGGCCAGAGTTGCTCGGGAACTGTGAACGGAAGTTTTACCAAAAACTACAATGGACGTCTCTAGGCACGTACACAAACCTGTAGAAAAGAAAAAGGAAAGCTTGTAGTAGAGTCATAGTCCGCAGACTTAACAATGTCGACAAAGACCAAGATCCCGCTGTAAGGCAGAACTAAAAATTCAACTTTGATGACGACAGTAGCTAACATTTCTATCCACCTTCTGGACCTGATGACTTACCAGTGGAGCTATTCAAAGCAGCGAGAGATGCCTTGACGTATGCCAATTCTTTGCCCAGGCTTGGTCAGATGAGTGTTAGCCTAATGAATGGAATCTTAGCATTGTTTGCCCGATCTGTATAAAAAGGAGACCCTTTCATTTGTTATATTGTGTGTACGCCTGAAACCTTTACTCAACAACTTGATCGGCCCGTTTCAGTGTGGCTTCAGGCCACAAAAGACCATCAAACACGAAATAGAAAACTTTATAATTTCAGATCGATACACACTACATTTCAATCGATTTTAAGGCCGCCTATGACGGCATTAATAGACAGTAGCTGCCATGGACCAACCATGGACCACCACTCCCAAGCTTACACACAAGCTTTAGTGGTGAAAAATTGCTTTTTAATTACATTTTTTGCTGAAGAAGATGCAAAAGCTCTTCAAAGTTGTTGTTAACTGGTTCCCTTCGAAAGCAGCTTGCGGTTGTTCAAATTTCTCAAACCAATCCCACATCCCCATAGCTCATCCTGTTGCAATTCTTCGGATAGTTTAAACCATCGACCAAATGAATTGAATAGTGAACGCAAGAGGAAGGACTGATGCAGTGAAAAGTGGTTTTGAGTACACATTCCTTAATCCTTTCCAAATCGGATACTGTGTTGATTTCGAATTCGAAAAATCCTTTTACTTCGAGTTGTGGTCATATACACAGAGAAGATGTGTCCTCCATTCCTGGTTACGAAGCGAATAGTGGTGATTTTACCTTAGCCACTAAAAATCCTTAAAAGACAAAAGAGAAATGAATGGACGAGAGACGAGATAGGAACCGGTAGACAACTGGTACAAACTCCCAAGTAAATGCAGTTTCTTTCAACCTAAAAGTTCGCCATTGATAGAGCAGCTTTAGACCGCCAAACAGCACTCAATACTCTACCCAGCCACATCATAAAACCAAAGACTGTTCACAAATGTCAACAAAATATTCAAACATCCACAAAACCAGAATTTAGCTAGACCTTAAAGCGAAAGAATGTATCAACGACGCATGGCTGTCCCATGGTCGTAGTCACGCACTATGGCCACCATTGAATCCTTTTGTTGACACGACTCAATAAGCATATTCACGCGGAGGTACTACCAATTCAGGAGCCTCAAGATTCGTTGGACAGTGTCGTGTTGGGACACTGACGTTCGTAAGGATTTGCGATCACTTTAGCTGACTCAACCCATTAGATCGTTTGGCTGCGAGAAGTATACTCAGGTCCCGTTATTTGAGCAGAATACTAAGGGTAGTACCGTGTCTGGTAGCCCCCAAGCAATCCTGAGACTGCAAGACAAACAGGTTTTAAAGCGTGGCTCGGTTAAGTGCCTTTAAAAATGCAATAGCCTCAGGTTCTTGAAGGACAATGAGGGCAACAAGATTTCTTATGCGCTCTTATGCGCAGGTTTCAAATCCATCCTGTGGAGTTTAGAAAATGAATAATGTTGTGGAATTTGATGTTCGAAATCACTGACAGTTCCTTAAAAGAGGAGGAGAAACTGTTGATGGCCCAGGAAATCTTTTCCTAGGTTATAAGTGTGTTTATTTTATTCCAGGTTGAAGGTTGCGTATTCAGTGCAACCTGCACACCAACACCGATCCCGGAAAATGGGTGTTCATAAGGAGTTGTTTGATGAATATCGGATTAGAGTGCTCTTTCGACAGGATTTTGCTTAGTCTGGCTGAATCCTTAAGAGTTTCAATGGAGTGACTGTACTCTACCCAAGCCTTTGACTAAGTCTTATTCTTATTCCTTTTTCGAACAGCTTCAGGCAGTCCTTGTCAGGCTTCCCAAATTTGTGTCTCTATGTCTCTGGTCAACTTTCTTACTCACATTGAAGATGTGGCCCTACAGTCACCAACTCTGAAGCGCACAGTGAAGTGCCCTTCGAGTCCGAGAAGGTACCAAATAAGCCGACAGGAAGAAACTCTTCTCGAGGACTTTGGGAAATATCACCTGAATGGCTCTATGGAAGAAGGGAGAAGTCACGATACTATTTAACAACTTTATAGGAAAAGGAGACAGTTTGGAGTGGTACCCTTAGACTAGCTTAGCAATAATAGAATATGAATCCTTATCAGTTTGTTCGTAGGGCATTTTAAACTCAGAAGCAAGGCATCAAGTGAGAACAGTGATAATGGGACAAGTGTCAAGAAAGCAGCGCTGTACCGTTCCACCAAAGGACTACTTACCTAAAAGTTAATCGGATAGACCCAATTTAAGTCGTTATATCTCCAAAGCAAACGAAGCTTTTGATACAAGAATTACTTCGAGTGCCCTAGATCCTTTCAGGTCGAACTGTATGCCATTGATACCTGCGCCAACGTCAATTTTGACTCTGGTATAAGGAGGGTAACCATCAACCTATTTACTAAAAGTCAAGCAACGCTTAAGGGACTAATGCAACTCAAAAGCCATTTTTGGCCGTCCCCATAATCCCCAAGGCTTATCAAAACGAAACAAATTTAAACTCTAGTGGGTACCAGGTACCAGGACACAGAGGCATTGAAGGCAACGAAATCGCTGACCAATTAGCTAGGAAAGATTGTTCTGAAAGGTACATAGGCACCGAGCTCTTCTGGAAAAAACAGAACCATTTGCCCTACTGTGACAACATTCGGGGACTCAGACAAGCCTGGACGAAACCACAAAGAAAATACACTTAATCACATAAGGGACACTAAATCACTGCAGTCTCAGATATCAATTCAATAAACTGAATATTGTTCAGGAAACTAAATGTCGACTTTGTCTAGACTCTAGACTCGATAGGAAGATGAATCAGCAGAACACACATCCTTTGTGGGTGCTCTCTGCTCTCTGCTGCATCAGGAAGCACTTTTCATTAAGGAAGTCCCAACACCCGAAGACATGAGAAACGCTTCAACTGGAAACATCCTCAACTTTAGTTCAAGAACCTCCAAGTCTAACAGGCTCCCGACAGTGCCTCTTGCATCAGTCCCAGAGCCAATTTAATAATAGTACTTCAAGTAGATCTTCTTCTGCACAAGACGTTGAACTTTACATCATTACTCTTGTACCATTCGAGGTACGGCTAACAAGCACACTTGCAACATTTTCTTGACCTAGAAACGGGAAGCATTCACGGATTCCTTCCGGAAGTCTAATGACGAGAAAAAAACCGTGTGAATCCTGTGTTGACATTTATATATAAATAAACCACTCACAATGTGATACAAAATGGTGGACAAAAGTGCTCTTCTCACAACTGCAGCACACTCGACAATACAGTAACAATACTCTCTTTGTGAAATACGAAGACCAATTAGTTTGTGGGACGCTACGTATTGGTGGTACGAGTAAATCATTATTCTATTTCCAACCCTGTGTGGGGTGAGCTTTGAGATTTTACCCACCCCTCCCTTAACCGCCAGCAGTTACTAGCGAAGCCAAATGCTTCAAAACAACATGTGGGTGGGTGGTAGGGCAAACAACTGTGCGCTTATATTTTGAGCTTGTTTAATTTATGTTTGTCAACAGCTAATATAAATAAGCAATTAGGTAGGAGACCAATTACCACAGGTGCTAAATGTCATACGGCCATAATAACAAATATAATCCGTAACGACAGGTTTGCAGGGGTGGCAAAAGCAATCATGACAAATTGTTTGATTATAAATTACAATGTCCATTGTTTCATTGGTTTTGATGCTTCTTATGTGTCACGTACAATTTTTGACGTCTTTCAAGCTTGAATGCAACGAAAACATGTAACACTTTGAAGGCACTCGTAGAGTAATACAAAAAAAGTCGTTAGATACGTAGAGGCTTGAGACAAACAACTGAATGAAATGTGCAAAGGCATCCCTAACGCCGCCTAATAGTTCGACAAGTAGCTGTAAACATCGCGCATATTCGTTGAGACACATGTTTCAACGAAACAAGCCCTGAAGTTCGTAGGGAAATTTGCCAAACGCGCGTTTGGCACAATGGACAGCGAGGACGAACGTGAGGTTTACAACCAGCTGAAAGATCTTTACAGAAAAGTCGAAAGTTCGTTCCAACTCAAACGGTGAAAAATTTCGGTTATGGGCTCAAACTTCGATAAACGCAGCTAGCAACCGAGGTGAACACTGGACAGCATCTTCGAAGGCACCGGGAAATTCAGCGAATCTCTCCTTAACGTCACGAACGTCAACGAACATGGAAAACTTTCTTCTTAAGCAAATAAGTGATATCAGCGGTTTGGTGTCACTTATTATGTCAAAAGTTTTCGAGATCCAAAACCGATGTAAGGACCGCTCAAAGACTAGGCGCCGGACTTAACTCTAGAGTTTTAATCTTCTACAACACAGTTTACACAAGCAAAGATACTCCTCGGAAGCATGAACACATCTGGAATGTGACTCTATCATAGTAAGTAGATCATGTTCTACGGAACTTTGGAACTACTCTGGATTTGCTTTAGATCTTCAACGTCTGCGATTGGCAGGTTCTAACAAAAGTCTCATCTTACATGCACAGCCACGCATGGACAAATTCCGTTGATTTTTCGGATTAGCACGATTGATGTCCCGCTTTAGGAACAATACACAGCATTAGGTTTTCGATGTGTTAGACTCAACAACAAGACGTGGAGCGGTATTAGTTCAGGCTCAGACCTTCCAAGGGTCGCTGGCCTGATAAGTAAGTCATGGAGACATTCAAGGATAAGCGAAATTAAGGATGCGGACGGAATATCACTCAAAAAAGAAAACCGTTTTTTTTTTGCCTAAAAATGTACATCCACACCTTCATACAGCTCGTAGAAGTCACGGTTATAACTTCTCCTCCATTGGACCTCTTCGTAGACAAGACAAAATATTCGTCGTAGAATTTTTCTGTTCCCCTGTCTTATTTATCATCCAGCATTCAGCTCCATAATGTAAGACTGGCAAAGATCAGAGTTTGGACCCTAGTTGTTTGGACAAACCGAAGTAGCAGCGGTTGCCCAAGATCTTCCTCCGTCGAATCTCATTTGTGGAGTTTATATTTTCCCCTAAAGTAAATCCCTCGAGCTCTATGCAAGGCGACGTTCGGCTTTTGGTCGATCTTCATTTATCATAAGACCAACTCTTTTGGCTTGTTCCTCAATCGCTGTAAAAGTTTTTATAATCATACGCTGGGAACGGGCGATGAAGCGGTCTGTTTTCGAAAAAAAAAAGAAGGAGCTAGCAGAAAGAGTTGACTCCTCCCTAAATCTTGGTGTAAGCAACGTAGAAAATATGAACAGCTTGAGTAACCTTAATTCAATTTCCGTTTGCATATGGATGAGACTGAGATGAGAAAAATTCTACGTCGAATATTTGGTCCTGTCTGCGAAGAGGGCAAACTCTATGAGCTGTACAAAAACGTGGATGTAGTCCGGAAGTCAAAAATCCGTCGTCTGCACTGGCTCGGTCACATCGAGCGAATGGACGAGAATGCTCAAGCTAAGAGGATCTTCGAATCCCAGCCCCCTTGTTCACGAAGAAGAGGAAGACCGAACCTCCGGTTTAAAGATCAGGCAATCGCAGACGCTAGAAACCTTGGTCTAGTATACTGGAAGCAGCGTGCCCGGGACTGTGAAGAATGGAAAGCGGCATTAGTTCAAGCTCAGTCCCTCCAAGGGTCGCTATCCTGATAAGTAAGTAAGTATGGATGAGATAATCCTTAAGGCCAACTCTGTATTAGATTTTGTAAAACGGTGATACCAAAGATTTCAGTAACCCAAACGTAGCTAGGTCTCTCTACATGATCAAAGTTCGCCAGTCAAATGTGGTCCCCTTATCATAGTGTGTATATCTCGAGAATCGAAAGCATCCAGCCTCGTTTTCTTCGATTTACTCTTTTAGGCCTCCAATGGAACGACCCTTTTATTCTGTCGCCCTATCAAAACCGTTTTAAGCTCATTAACATAAACACCCTTGTGGAACGCAGAGATGCAGCCGACATTATCTTAATTCATCGAGTCCTTTCAGGTCACGTTAAATGTGCGTCACTTCACAACTCTATTTTCCTCAACACTAACCCTCGTAATCTACGAACCCCTGCGTCTCTTCTATCTACTAACCCACCACACATCTTATGACTCGAACTACAAAAGATTTACTCGAATCGTACCCTTTTTGACTTCGACCGCACCACTCCTTGCCTTAAATCCGATCTCCTTCACCATCCCAACTAGTCTTAGTTAGAAGTTTTAAGTCAAATCTAATTTTAAATAAAGGGTCTTCCAATAAGGACTTCCGAACTTTTACAGTTGATAGTGGCCATATTGTTGAAGCTAGATCTGTCAAATTGGCTGTCATTTATTCAGTCTGTTTTGCCAAATCACCATGGATGGACATAGCGTTCAATAATACGTGCAAATAATAAAATTGATTTATCAAAATGGGTGTTCTGTTCGGGCAACCTTCCGCGCGCTTCGCCCATTTTACGCCATAATCGTCCTTCCGAGAGGACTATTCGCAGTGTGGTGGATAAATTTGAGTCCACTAGTTCAGTAAACGATCAACCAACACCCGTACGTCGACGAAACGCTGTCCGTGAGAGTGTGCAGGAGAATCCGAGGCAGTAGATTTCGCGTCTCTCACAAGAACTCGGCCTTTCGCAGACCACAACTTGGCGAATTTTTGCGTCGTGACTTGGGCCAGCACCCGTACCAAATTCAACTGACTTAGGAGCTGAAGGTAAACGACCATAGACAACGACGTGTGTTCACTGAATGGGCTCTGGAGCAGTTGGAAACTGACCCTTAGTTTCATCGAAAAATAATCTTCAGTGATGAGGTCCATTTCTGGATGAATGGGTACGTCAACAAACAAAATTGTTGAATTTGGGACGATACCAATCCACATGAGATCCAAGAGCGTCCAATGCATCCCGAGAAAGTCACTGTTTGGTGTGGATTTTGGGCTGGCGGCGTCATCGGTCCGATTGATGATTACCAATTTCTTTTGCCTGAATTTGATGATATGGACACCAGCGACATGTGATTTCAACAGGACGGTGCACAGCTCACGCCAAATTGGAAATTCTGCACGAGCTATTCGAGGGCATGGTCATCTCACGTGGAGGTGATGTGAACTGGCCACTGAGATCGTGCGATTTGATCCCGTTAGAGTTTTTCTTGTGGGGTTTTCTGAAGTCGCAGGTCTATGCGAATAAGCCACAAACCACAGTGGCCCTCAAAGCCAGCATAACCCATGCCATAGGTCAAATTCAGCCTGATTTATGCGCCAGAGTCATGGAAAATTGGACATTTCGGATGCGCGCCACCCAGAGAAGCCGCGGCAAATATTTGAACGATGTTATATTCCATAAATAATGGCGTCGATAGACCTTTCGAACGAATAAAAAATGTCGATGATATCTCACACACACTTTGTTTTATTTAAATTTAAAGATAGGAAGCACTTAATGAAAGGCCCTTTAGTACTCATACGAAGTCAAAGCGGGACTCTAGTGAATTACAAAAATGCTTAAGTCACAAAGCCACAGAACTTCCATTTCAATTTCAAATACTGTTGCTTCTTTTACAATTATTTAATCAATATGTATATTTATGTTTATAAAATCTAAAAAAGAAATAAATAAAATTATTTATAAATGTACTCACCTGTTTTTATCAATTTGAAGGTAACATTATTTTGGGATTTAAAAGCCTCATTCATATTTGGATGTCCGTATTCCTTTAGCACCCCATTATAGGAAGCCATACTGGCTTGGGGGCTAAGGGAACCACCACGTGGTCCCCTCCACCCAAAGAAGCTACGTCCTTTTTGACCACTTGAAGATTTTCCCGAGAAACCTATACACAATTTCAAACAAAAGAAGAAGAAGAAGAAAAAAAAAAACCATGTAATTCCGCTATTGAAGAAGATCAAAAAGAATTTGTTTTTCAAAAGAAAACCCAAAAACCAAAGCAAAAACAAAAAAAAAACGAAAAAATCCAAACCAAACTTTTGAATGCTGGAAACGTTCACTCTTGGAAATATCATACCTGGGGATTAATTTTTGAGTTTGGGGAGAAGAAATATGTTTTTGTTTTGGAAGCCCGCCCATTATGAGGGATTAGGTGTTGGCATCAAAATTCGCTTCGAGTTTTTGTTTATTATTTTTTTTGGGAATTATACTTAAAACAAAAATTTTATTTGAAAATGGAAGAGAGGACTGGTGTTTTTGTCGGTACATAAAACAATAATTGTCGAGACATTGAGTTGGGTAATTGGGTGTTCTGGGGAAAGTTGTTTCAAAAACATTCGTTCGGTAAATTTGTTGCCAAAAGGATGTTATCTTATGTGTGATGGTGTGTAATTATCTTCTTTTTTTTTGAAGTTATTAGTTTCTAGTTGGGTTAAGTCGAAAAATGCCGACCTTATGCTGTTGGGTTGCGACAGTTTCTGAACCCACTTTGACATCAATCCAAACAATCCTCAATATGGTCGTAGGTTGAGAAGCATTTATGACGAATCAATCAAACAATGTTTCAATGCAAGCAAGCAAAATGAAAGCAAAAGGCTTGGAGCTGCTTATGTCAGTGTCAGTCGTTTGGACGAAGATTGAATGCATTGATTGTTACTTCCAAGCGTGGCAAGAGTGACGTTACCAAAGTTTTGACACTCGACAGAAGGACTACAAATATGATGTCACATATGTCATTGACGTACACGATTGACTGTTCGAAAATTGGAATCAACTTCTAAACCAAGACAGATGGAGGGACACACACGTGATCCTACTAGGGTTCCACATTTGACCTATTAGAGTAAATATAACTCTAAAACGACTTAAGCACTGAGAAGAGGTAGGCTGCTGTATCATATGACGTTGCTGTTGTAATCTGTACAATCTGCTGGCAAATGGCACTAGGAATAGGCTTTCAGACAACCTTATCAAGACTGAAATTGTACTTTCCATAGATTAGGTTTCATTTGGTTGAAGTGGCTGTCAGCTGAAGCCAGCACACTTAGACCAGTGATAGGTTCATGGGGCTCATTTCCATTTGTCTGGGTGCGTAAACAAACAAAACTGTCGCATCTGAGGCTCCGAAAACGTGGAACAACAATTCCATGCACAATGAGTGACAGTTTGGTGTGATTTTTTGGCTAGCGATGTCATTGGATCAAATGATGCTGGTGCGACCGTTTTGATGTTGAGTGACTTTTTGTTTTTGCCTAAAATTGATGCTTGATGCTTGATGATGATTAATCGGCCTCCACATGACACACAACTGGTGAAACAATAGCTTTATTGCGTGACAAATTTTCTTGTAACGTGCGATTTCTCGAAATGGAGACTTCAATTGGCCGCCAAGATTGTGCGATCTAACACTTTTAGACTTTTTCCTTTGGGGCTATTTCAAAGGCAGAGGCCACGCCATGATTCATGCACTAAAACAAAATGTCAAAGCTTTTATATACAAAGTTATCTGCTTGTTTAATATCGGCTCCAATTTGTAAAAGAATAAACAATTTGTTAATCAAAGGAAATTGCCTCAACTTGAATGAATAATTGCATCAATTTTTCGCCCAAGTCTTCTATTTACGGGCAACGTTTCTCTGTGTACCCTTGCCAAACTGTGTTAAGCTATAAATAGAAATATTAATTGGGGTATCTTTCCTGTTTTGTAAGCCTCTTAATCTTAAAAACGCTTTTTTAATCAACAATGTGTCGAAATATTTTCCAAAACAGATGCCTGAATAGAACTATTGCTTTCCATCCGCTTAAACAAGATAAGTCCAAAGTTGTCGTTGGAAATTTTGAAAAACTCATTAAAAAAAGTTGTCAAGGGCTAGAAATGTAGCGACTTCAAATAGGATCTTAATATTGGAGACCTTGATATGCCTATAGATGGTAGGGAAAGAGTCAGAGCCACCAATATAGAGGAGTTGTAGATTAGACTACCATATCAATCTGTGGACAAAAACCTCAGTATACGCAGTTGAAATAATGGTGCTGCATTATGCATACCCTTAGGACCATTTGCTTGAGGGTCAGGTACAAGGTAGAAATACAACGAAGCAGTGATTCGGCGTCCAACAACTGAGGTGGCTGGGTCATCAAGAGCGGATGGACACCAATGCTCCAGTCCGAAATATCTTCGAATCCACCTCCGAGGGACGACGCAGTAGTGTCCCACGCAAGTGGAAGAGGACCTCAACCGACTTAAAGTGCAAAACTAAAGGCAGCGAGCTAGGTGGAGGCGCTTGTTGGTTCAGGCCCAGGTCCAACCAGGACTATAGCGCCAACTTAAGTAAATAGGTCAGTGATTCGGTATAGATTCGGTAGGCCTTGGTCAATGCATCACTGGCAATAGACTGTGTAATTCAAAATGACTGAACAATGACTTGGGTTAGAGTACATGCAGGTATCGAAGGAAACGAACAGGTAGACTACTGGGTGTGGCTTGGGATCAGCCTTCGCATTTCTAGGTCTTGATAAATCGGAAACGAATCAACCTCTGAGAAGATGGGAAAGTGTGATGAAAGACTAAGCTACAGTCCGATAGGTAAATCAAAGACTTCTCCGTGTACTCCTACACTAAGCTACGACGATATACAAGGACAAGTCCCTATCGGGCCCGTATACCTACATGACACATAGAATGCATGCAAAATCGTAATCAACGTTTATGAGGCTGCTTGAGCGATTGTTCCGCAAGTGTCAGTCTTAGTCCCAATCTTGTGGAACATAAGGCGTAAGTGGACATTATCGACTATGTTGGCGAGACTACAGTGATCGTCTTAGGCATGTGAAGCGATGGCTACAAAGCATCAGGCCTGGAACTGAAGAACCGCTAGACAAAAGCAGTTTCGATAAGCAGCTGAAAAAGGGGAGAACACACAAAGTTGTGTGTGGACCAATAAGTCCAGTCCACACAATAGATTTACCCTCAAAGAGTATGTTTTAGAGGAGGAACTAGGCAAGAGAATGCTGCGCCTTTAGAACGAAATCAGTGAATATCCATCGATTTGAAAGCGAAAAAGTACTCAGAACTAACGCAAGAATAAGCGGGAAGACAGGAGAACTACCAGCGAGGTTATATAAGCAAAATGTCAACACAAGTGGAGCACTACAGCCAAAAGAAATATGGACACATACACTGATCTCCAACGTTGAGGACTGAATAGGACACAGTTTTTATCGGAGCATGGACGCTGCCATTGTTGAGAGCCAGGGTAGAGCCACGGAGGCACCTTTGGTGCAGGTTAGGACGACGGGGGCACGCTTGCGATTTCTCGGCTCAATTCGTCGGTTGGGTATCGTTCTTGTCCGACCCACCTTTCGCCAGAGAAGAGAATACAGAAAGATGTTCCCTATTACCCTTAATAAGACTGCAGATGGCCAAAATAAGAAAGAGAAAGTAATAGAAACCGACAGGAAAGAAGAAAAGAAGAGCTCAAAGGACCTGTGCCACTATAGAGGAGAAAGAGTGGGAAGAATTTCTGCCAATCACAAGCATGATGCAGCAACTAAGTCTGGAAGAGTGAGCAGCGAGAAATGTGCAAGATGTTAACTTAGGCAACTGAGAAAATGAAGTGACGGAATGTCAAACCTGTCCCTGCGAAGCCCTGCCCTACCCTTGAGGTCGATACCGCATAGAGTCGGACATAATTTGTAGCACGTTCGACTGTGTATCCTTCATGTGTATAAAAAAAGGGTGACTGTGCATTCCGCTTGCGCAGTATCTAAACATTTTTAAATCAAACATGCCATACCGTGATTGCGCAGTTTATACATACGACTTATTTTGCGTACGGATTTCAACGATTAAAAATGATGATTGTGCAATTTGAATGACCAAATTTTGACTCATGCATGACTGTGCAATCCTTGCTTGAGCATGCATATACCTATATATCGTCCATGTAGCCTATACCGGAAGATATTGTTGCGATTTTTTTAAATCAGCCTCTCTGGTATAAGTGAGGGAATAAATCTACATGTGTGCAAGTGTATCGAATGGATTATGGATAAAATTGAAAGGGATTTGTGTCGCTTTCGTAATATTTGCACTCACTTTAACTTTGCGACAATTCCTAACATTCAAGTATGGACAGAACAACATGCTCACTCCAAATCCACACCCCTTCAATGTGTCAAACTTAATTTAGAACGTATAGCCAAACGTTGTGTTATAATAACGCGCGTCAAAAATTAGAGACAAGAAGCCAAACCAAATCTTTTACTGCGCTGTTATTTTTTTTTTTTTTTTTTTTCAAACCAATCCTCACTCGAAAAACAAAAGTCTTAAACGGTAAATATTACAAGTTTACGTCGCTTTCAGTTAGACATTTTTTTTTTTTTTTTTAGTTGAACCAAGCTCATCTCAAAAAGCTGAAAAAATGTTTCCAAACTAAGTTTTGTAAAGTAATCTTTTGGGGGCACCTGTCACCTTTCTGGGGCACACCAGTCGACGTTTTCTCACTATCGTAGTCGGCACTTTTGGAACGTGAGCTAATGGGTTCTTTGGAACGTCCAAAGACCCCTAGATTACTGGGCTTTGCTGATGTTGATGGTTCATATCCCCCGCTAGCACCATCGAAACTGATTTGCGGAGACAAAGACTCGGATTCAAGATTTGTCGAGGATGCCGGTCTCGGATGTAGTTTGTAAACGGGTTCACCGGATTCAAAGAACGCATCGAAGTTTCTTTGACGAAGATTTTCACGGGTAAAGGTAGGATTCTCAACATGCAGATGGAGATCTTCACGCAATCTACTCGACTCGTTCTGTTCGCGTTGTTGTCTACCTAAACGTCCCAGGGATATGTTAAGTTTTGGACGGGTTTTCGTTTTGGTCTGTGGGGATTTCGGATTCGAGGACGGCGTTGTCGGACGACTGGTTGATAAATCAGGGCTCGGAGATTCAACATATATACTGGGACTACGTTCACGAGATATCCCATAGTCATCGAGGTAGGAATCTTCGCAAGCGGCTTCAGGCGTTTCGTTTAGACCATATGGTTCGATTGCCGTCGAAGAACTGGAACGATATCGATTGGGTGTGGAACGAGTATTCGACGGTTCATCGTATACAGTAGTTTGCATGAGTGGCGGTTGTGTGATACGCGGCGACGGTGGTGGTTTCTGTTGCGGTTGTGGTTGCACAGAATTTAATGCCTTTCCAGGTGTCTGTTGGACAATTGGGGATAAGGAACTGCTGGTGGCGGTTGCTACAAGTGGATCACGAAGGCAGTCCAATGTTGGTCGCGGCTTTATTCTTGGTAATACTGCACCGTATGTCATTAAAATGAGTTCATCAGCTGGAAATATTACATACATTCCTGGCCTCCATGTGACATGGCGACTTTTAACTTTAGGTTTTTATATATGTACTCGTATCTTCTTATGTTGTATCTTTTTCAATCGCAGATTTATCTAATTTAACTAAAATGTCTTTTTCGTGTGTCTTTTTTCGTGCTTACTTTTGAACTAGGTTTTTGATTTTTTCTAAATATTTTTCGCTACATAAATGAACCAAAAATCAATACTAAAAATTAATTCTCTTCGAATAGCTATAACTAGTTGGTAATTTTTTTTTTTTTTAATTATATATTGAACTTAGTGTTTTTGTCTTTTTAAGATTTTCTTACACGTACTTTATTTAAAAATATCACAATCTCGAAGTCGATCACTTTCGGCGTATTGAGGGTCAAATACACACAGACATTCTGGTGAAATCTGTAAAAGAAAAAAGAAAAAGAGAATTATAGTTAAGTTGTAGTTTAAGGGGGGACAACTCTAAGCTAGAAAATTTTACTTGGAGCTCTAGAAACGTCTGAGGCTACATGAAGCCATGGTCAAAACAAGTACTTCCATACTCTTGGTGGGGAATCCCTTCGTTATAAGTCAAATCATCATTACTTCAGCTCAAAGGCCGTTTTAGGCCGCTTTAATGCCCTGCAAGACCCCTCAAAGCGGAACGAAGTCAAGCTCTGGTGGGTACCAGGGGGGCAAGACCAACTTGCCAGAAAAGGCTCTTCAGAAAGGTATATAGGTGTCGAGTTCCGAGTTCAGAATGAGTCTGGACAGCTGGGAAAAACGGAACCTGCTATCGTCCTGGACATTCACGGACTTAGACAGGCTAAAAGAGCCATCTTACCCCTGAACAAAGCCACAAATAATATTCTTTATCACAATAGGGGCAATATCAGAAAGCGTGCCGGCTTCCTCACCGGTCACTGTAGCCTCAAATATCACTTACATAAACTACATATAGTCCAAGAATCTGAGTACCGACTTTGCTTAGATGAAGACGAATCAGCAGAACACGTGCTATGTGAGTGCATGCTCTGCAGAGTGGGGAAGCCCTTCGTTCATAAGGAATTCCTAACACCGGAAGATCTTCGTAATGCCTCGACTGGAGATATTTTCAACTTCATTAGGAAAATAGAGGATCTCCTTGTCTAAGTGGCTCCAGGCACAATAGATCTTTAAGGTCGCAGTGCCATATGCGTCAATTGCAGAGCCTTAATAATAATAATTATAATAAATAAGTCAAACCATGGAAGCTGCTCTAGACAAGGTAAACACGCAAGTTGTGGTCTTGGTGTAACCCCGAGTAAAACCGAACTCATGCTATTCAATACCAAAACCAAAACACCTGACTTTATCCTTCCCCGATCTAATGGTGAACCACTTCGCTTTCCTCTAGCGCTAGGTATCCGGGTGTCATGCTTGACCCAAAACTTAACTCCAAGGAAAACATTGAAGGCATGTGTAGCCTTCTTTGCCTGCAGCAAAACCTTTGGAAAGAAGTGGGACTTCAACTAAAGATGACTTTGTGGATATACACAGCCGTGGTGCGTCCAATTATCAACTTCGGGTCACCGGTATGGTGGCCCGCTCTTAGCAAAGGCCAGTTTAGCCACCAAGGGCGCATTGAGGTCGGTCCCAACGTATGCCTTACTGTGCTTCTGCATCTTCTGCTTCTCGACTTACTCACAAAAAATACCGCAGTCAGACTCAAAGAATCTGGATGCTAAACTGCACGGCCCTACAGCCACATTCTAAACTCGTTACCAAACGGCATGGCCACGTTTCCAACTGACTACATCACACCCAAACTAAACTTTAGGAAAAACTTCCACGTAGGATTCCCCAACAGAGCTAAAGGGAGGAAAGACGAAGAAGTAAAGAACATCGAAACGGTCATCTACCCCGATGGATCAAAGATGAACTGAGGTGTGAGGGCCGAGGTGTCTGTTCGGAATACTGAAAATATTAAGATCATACCGCTTGCCGGATTTTTCCAGGGTCTTCCAGGCCAAACCACTGGCAATCCGACAAGCACAATGCACAAACAAAACACTGCTATCCTCATGGATAGCCAAGACTCTGCCAAGCTTGCCCGCTTGGATGAACGCCTCAGGGCGCAGTGAAATAAAAGGAAACGAGCGTGTAGATGAAGTGGCCAGGCAGAGCTCAGCTCTACACGGCTTACTGGCGACAAGGGTCCACATTCCGCCAGGAGCGGTTAAAAGACAAATTTATTCACACTTCCTGCAGAAGACCAACCTCCAGTGCAAGGGGTTAACCAACTGCGCCACATCAAGGAAGATATGGCTAACCTACGATAAGATTAGAATAAAAGATCTCCTTAACAGAACCCGCCCATAAATCGCCCAGAATAACGACGATAACCACGGGCCTGTGGCCAATTGGAGACCATGCGGTGTACTATGAGATCCATACAACTCCTAGCGACGCAGCTGTGGGAATGAAAATGAAGGAAGGAAACTCTCTCCCATTTCCTCTGTAAATCTCCAGCACTAGCAAGAGCCAGAGTGCGTGCACAGAACCAACTATTCTTCGAAGACCTCAACGACATCTCGGGTAAAGAGATACGAGATCTAATCCGTTTTCTAAATTCCACAGGCTGGATCAAAGCACCGACTGTCCCTCACCCATGTTCAACAACACGCATCATTAACCAGGTCACACGAGTCGTGGTTACCACGGATAAGCCACATCTTAGTGCTAATTTTGGTTCTGGTGAATCGCCACGTCTACCTACCTCCTCAGGAGTTCTTGCGACGACAACTAAGGTTTTCTTGGACCTGGATGCCATGGAGATCTTTTCCATATTCCCGCGAAAGAGTCTTCATGATCAAGGTCAAGATCTTGAGGGCCTCTCTCTACAAGGTCCAGCCCATAGTTTCCCGAGACTGCTTGGCTTGTTGAAGAGCCGCCCGCAGTTCTTACTAAAGATTTTGATGTCCTGATTCCACCATAGTGGTTTGGAGTTAGCAATGTACTTACTAATTTTACTTTCCCACGAGAAACGTGTTCCTTATGAGAAGCGTGCGACCCCTTAGGTAGAGCTACAGCTTGTACTCATCCCAACTGGTGCTGGCCTACTCTTGGAATTGGCTTGGTGAATGGGTGGAATGGAGCTTCAAACTCGATGAAAACTCACTCCCGGTCTCAGATTTGTAGCCGGGGTGCTCCGACAGCGTCGAATGTGGCACGATTTTTTTTTCCACCAATCCCAAACCGGCTTGGATAGCTTTTAACACCAACGGATGCAACACCTAAGCTTTGTTTGCTTTAATTATAAACAATTGCCTATAAAATATCCCGAAGAATGACTTATGCTTTGTCTACCGTTATATCATAATTTATGTTCAGATTTCGAAAAGGCTTATTTGTTCGTCTTTAAAAAGATTTTATACAGTGTACACACGTGTTTTGAGGTATGCCACAAGCTATAAAAACCAATTTCCAACACTCGGCTTCACTGTGGTTGCTTTCGAATCCTTTTAAGACATATTTCTGCGTTTTTTTTTTTTTGTTTCTTCCTTTTCATCCTGTTAACCGTATAAACATCGCCACAAATTCTAATCCTGCACGGCATGAAAAATTGAGTACTTACCATTCAGCGGATATCATATTCGTTCACGCATTGAGGGGGCGCGAGTATGGGTTTTCCATTACGATATTGTCACAAACAGGTACAAAGTAATGGTTGTATCAACTTGGGATTATCCTTTCTTTTGAAGCGAACATGTGTTTGGAATTTAAAAGGGAAATTCGAATGTGACTTTAAGATGAGATATTGGCTGGGCTTGGCAATGGTAGTCATGGGACATGCATTCGGCTTTAAAATTATTTCTAATATTTATTGTCTTTTCATCCTTCGCTCCTGCGGTCATGTATTCGACGCCTCCAAGATAACTCCAACCATCCCTGCCACTGTCGTACTGATTTTCTCACCTCAAATTGGCTCGATATGGAAGATTCAGAGGCTATTGCCGTGGACATCTCCAATGATTGGGTAAACAGATCTTACTTAGGTGACGCTATAGTTTGGAATGAACTTAGGCTTCAGCCGACAAGCCCCTTCCGTTGCCTAGGTTCTTAATTGGTTTTACAACGAGGTCTTACCTACCTACCTACCTAGGTGGCGCTACAGTGTGGAATAAACTTGGGCTTCAACCGACAAGCCCCTTCATTTGACTATGTCCTTAGTTGGTTTTACAGCCAGGTCTTACACTACTGTCTGCTGTTCCTCCGGGTTACAGTCGCAGAATCTTCAGACCGTTGGTGTACGCATGGTTGGATACAGCTGTCAGTAGTGGATGCATCAACAATATTCTAGAACTGACTGTTCCCAACGATGTCAGCTTTATGGGCTTTGCAGATGACAAAGCGGTTGTAGGGATACCTAAGCGTCTATAATCACCCGTACTTGGTAGCTAAATATAAGGCTCTCATGTTAAAAACACCTACAAAGCACCTAGTAAAGTCTTTAACTCCGAAGATGACATCAAGGCCAGACACTGCAATGAAATATTCTGCGGGCACCGAAGTTCTTATAAAAAATTTTGACAGACTACTTTGTAAAACAACAACACAAGGTGGCGTTCCTCAAGACTCTGTACTAGGTCCTCTACTGTGGAACCTAATATATAACGACATTCTAAGACCGAGAATCCCGATGTCATTGAAAATAAATGGCTTCACGGATGATATAGCTATTCTTCTGGTTGTCAAACTCTTGTTGGAACTTGGCACACGATTGAATGACCCCTGGTTTAAGTTTGACTGAGATCAATGAGTCTACAACTTGTAGAGTAAAAGACCGGAGTATCTCTCATCAGCAACTGAAGACTTCAGCTGTAACCGTCGGCGATCGTGATTTCATTAAGGCCTGCAGCTGATAAGACGCAAGGGCAACCGGCGGCGAGCCAAATTACAGGAGAAGACTCCTAGGTTAGGTTAGGTCGGTTCCATAACAACAGAAGGAAACTGAATTGCCGTGTTATGAGTTAGGTTAGGTAAGGTTAGGTAGGCCGGTCGGTCAATGTAGACCCATTGTGATACCCTAGAGGTTGCAGCTCCCTTACAAGAAACCAGTCTATGTGCTATCAAGCCAGCCTACGGCGCTGATAAATCTCAATATATGCCTTATGAGTTAGAAGCGCCTGCCAGACAACAGCCTACTACGCGGCCTTCTGACCTTTTTTCAAGGGAAGCCCCTAGCTAGCATAACATCGGCAACACCAAAGGTTAAGTTAACCCCAACATCGAGGCATGGATAAACAGGAGATGTGATGAGCTTAAGTTGAACGTGACGCAGCTGATAATAGGTGATGGATGCCTTATAGCCTATCTCCACAGTTTTGGGCACGACGATAACTCTCATTGCTTCGAAGTAAATGAAGACTCAGAACACGCTGTGTTTTATTGCCCGCAGTATGAAGAAGATCAACGAGAACTTAACCGCAAACCTTATCTACACAATGCTCACCGACGATGTTTTGACAGCGACAATCCAATGCAGTGTAGGGGCCTGCAAATTCAAACGAACTGAACACCCAAGCCTGTCACAATGCGGTACTGTGATGACCAAGAGCTGAAAGCAATGATGGAAAGAGAAGGATGTGAGGGTGCCAAATCCCATATCTTCTCAAAAACACACTTATCCCACAAGGAAGTTCACAGTATACCAGTCACCTTAGACATCAGTCCACATTTAATAGGAAAGAAAATTGGACATTACAAGTTTGCCCCTCAAAATTATCTGTCAATCTACTACTTTCGTTGCAGTCGTTCGATACTGTGAAGTAAATAGCTCTCATGTCCATCCATAATTGAGCGTAGATTGAAATTACATTATTGACAAGTTTACCGGAAACTAAAGCATTAATATTACTTACAAGCTCTTCATCAATCTTATGCCCGAAAAAATACCTCTTTAGTGGGGTACGCCGATGACATTGACGCGGTGATTACAGCATGAGACATCGAAGACGCACAAAGAAGGCTTAACCAAGTAATGAGACGTGTACAGGCTTGTATGTAAGACCACGATAGTCCCACTGACTAGGAAACAGAATCCAGCGGCTGTGGAGTTTTAAGCAGGCTCGGAGGTTATAACCGGCAAAAATACAATGAAATACCTGGGAATTACCCTTGACTCTAAACTTTTTGACAGCAGATAAAGTCCTCATCGGAGCGAGCTGACAAAGGTTACTACATTACTCAGCAGACTCATTACCCAACAGCAAGAAGACGTAGACGCCATTCTCATGCATGGCTGTGAGATCTGAGCGAACACATTCAAGCATGGGAAATACAGGAAACAGATGGAAGCAATACAGAGACGTGAAGCCCTCTGAGTAGCAAGTTCTAATCTTAAGGTGTCAGAACTAGCCGTCCTCGTAATAGCGGGAGTGACTCCTATCGATCTCCTAGCGGCCAAGACGAGATTCGTCTACGAACATAAATAGGAGTGCAATTGGCGGTGGTAGAGGCAAAAAAGCTCACCATGCAACAGTGGCAAGGGCGATGGAGTTTTGAAACTAAAGGAAGGTGGACAGCGAGACTGATTGGAAACGTTTCTGAATGGACGGATTGGAAACATGGCTTGAAAGTGTTGATCGTACCAATATTCGAAAGAAATACTGTGAATTATAAGCAATGGCAACAGTACCAATAGTTCTCCCCAGGCATCCTGGACACCACCCTCGGAGCAAAAGACTGAAACCTAATACTACCTGAGTTTCAAAATCACTACACCAACACTAGCGCTGTGCGAATAGCATCATAAGGGTATTCCTAACCCCTTTAGCGCTAGTGAATTATAAATAAAAATCAGGTGGCCCTTGGCATCCGACTGGAGAAGACTGCACTGTTGTCTGACGTGCATGATTTCTCACAAGAAATCAGTATCTTTCAGGGACCCAAATTTATGTTCTTATTATTTTCTAGTTTTTGGTACAGCCCCTGATTAAAAGAAAACCGTTTAACTTAAAAGTTTTTTTTACCTTATTTTTATTTTCTAGTTTTTAGTTTCATTAATAAGACGTGGGTTGGTATCATTACGCAAACTTCTCATCCTTTCCAACTCCCCCATTGCGACTTTATTACATGGTTTCTTTCCTGTTAATTTTTCAAAGTCTAGCTTTTCAATACACAGCCCTTCAAAAGTCCTTACGCGACTCAATGCTGCATACGCCTGACCCTACTCAAAGAGTCTGGAGCCTAAATACGCCACAGCATGGTCAATAGTACGAACCTGTGGACTGTGGAGGCCGATGACAAAATTATTGGCAACATCTTTCTCTCGGCCATTCCGTGATTAAACTTTGCTGAAAATTGCATTTCTTTATTATGGATAAGGTGTACGCCGTCATTGCATGTCAGATTATAACAGAGACATGTGGCAAATTTGTATTATTATTTCTATCCATACTTATAATCCTGATTACTAACACAGATTCCGCTATATTTCATTTAGAACAATATAATTTTCCCTTCGTAAAACACTTTCATTTGATACTCATATCAGGGGGGTCGTGAAGCAAAAGGTTCAAGTGACATCTTGGTGCGTCCGCCTTATAAGATTTAGAATAACGTCACGTAGCTTATCGTATTCTACTTGTCAAACCCTTTCATATGATATCCATATCTAGGGGGTCGAGAAGAAAAAGGTTCGGCCGCCATCTTGGGGCTTCCGTCATATTAGATTTAGAATAACGTTACGTAGTTTATAGTATTCTACTAGTCAAACCCTTTAATTCGATACCCATATCAAGGGTGTCGTGAAGAAAAAGGTTCAAACGTCATCTTGGGGCGTCCGCCATCTTGAATTTTGCGCTGTCTTCCTGTTCTGAGCAACGTTTTAAGTTTCAAGTCTCTAGCTCACCGGGAAGTGTGTGTAAAATCGATTGCAAGATTTGAACCAAGCGAAATGAGAAGCTAGATGGCGTCCGCCATCTTGGATTTAGAATGACATTGGACACCCTATATTGCATTGTCTCCCGATTCTGAGCTATGATTTAAGTTTCAAGCCTCTAGCTCATCGGGAAGTACATTTAAAATCGATTGCAAGATTTGAATCAAAGCGACAAGTGAAGCTAAATAAAACCCTTTAAAAAAAAAACAGTTTCTTAGTAGACATCGAAACTTCAATTCAGTCCGGCTTGCCGAGGTGACGCAAACCACACTGTTGCCACTATAACAGATGGTTAGCAGGAAGAACAAGGCTGGAAATAGAGGCAGGCAACATCACTCCAGAAAATGTGATGGAAATGATGATCTCGAGCAGCGACAGATAGAACCAAATAGAGCCCTTTATCGAGTCAGTGCTGCAAAGGAAAAAGGGAGACGAAGATGAGAACATAGGAATATGGTATAAGTCCCAGATGGGTTGCCGAAGGTACCATTGGTAGAGGACTCAAGAAGACTAAACATTTAACTTCCGCCAGTAGAGGTCTAGGAGCGTAACAACCACCTAACTGTGGATGATTCATTCTCCGCCTCTTCTTAAGGAATATCTATTATTGTAGTGGAATAACCTAAACTATTGAATTCCGTGACGCAGTAAGTATAGATCCTTTTTGCGGCTCAGACAGTTGATTAATCTTAACAAATGATGTGTCAAAAGAAAGAGAATTTCCTGGAACAGTGACGAATTGCACTTTCACTTTAACAAATCGGTTAAATTAGCAACCTCACTTAACCTTGATAAGGATTTTCGTGTTTCCTAATGGATCTGTACTTCAACCAGAAATACTACCCGCAGAACAACCCGGAGCTTGTTATGAAACGCTGGAGGGTTCCTATGCTGATGTCGACTAGTTTGTTAAGGTTGTGAAAGAAGCTCTTCTTCAAGCTGAGAGGGCCGGACATGTACAAAGAAGGTAGAGAATTGTCTCCTCCTCCATGTAGCTTCAGCAGAAGTCATTGTAGAGAAAGCCCAGCTTATCGATGGTTCAGTGTCTCATTATGACACCTACTGTGGTACTTATGAACAGTCTTTTCTGTCCGTTGTGACAGTGAGAACGTTTGTGATCCAGCTTTGGCCAAATCTGCTTGGTGATGAGATAGGTGCCACCTGTGATTGGCGATGTAGATCTGTAGATCTGTGAGGCATGCTTCAGTTCCCCTTTTTCAGAAGAATTGGTAGAGTTGTGCCCTCTCTGGCGAATTCGACAACCATGTAGTCCTGAATGTCTCTATGTCCCAACACCCATATAAGATGTCTCGTTAAGAGACAAGTGGCAATTTAGGACTGTTTGTGTGTAAAAGGCGATGGATTCCAGGGATTTTATCGCAGCCTGACTGTTGGTAAAAATTGTGATATTCGGAGAAGATTAGTACATTATATCTCAGCAACGGTTCCTTAATTTTGTTGAGAACATTTTTATATTTTTTTTATATAAATAAACGCGGTTCGCTTACATCTTTTATCCTTAATCCGGATGAAGGAGGAAATGGTGGAGCACGGGTACCTACACTAGATATACTAATTCCCAATCCGAATACCAACTCAATGCAACCACGTACGAGAGTACATATCACATCTTGGGATTGCTTCAAGGTACATAAGACCATATGCATCCGTTTCTGTACATCAGTAATGGAATCACAATCGTTATTCGAATCGATAATGCTTAAGTGCGTTTCCATGTGCAATAAAATCGTTTTAAAAAATTTTCCATGGAGTCCCCTATACATGTACACATTTCTGTATTTCCCCAAACTCAAAGGGTCGCAGATACATATATAATTTTTTTTTTTTAAATCACTTCTGGCAGAGTAATCCTTTTAGGATCCACGGAATAATTAACCGCGATTTTATTTTTATATTTTAACCCTTGTCAATCATTTTCGTTTGCTAACATAATTTATAATTGAAATCTCAGTCATTAGAGCGGGCGGCGGGGGTGACTGTCGGAAAAGGACCACGTAGTCCTCGCATTTACATAATACTTCTCTTTAGTTAATTAGGCTGTTAATTAATGGTTTAAGTTTTCCATTTTTTTGTTTTATTTTGTGTGACGTAGTTGAATTAAAATGGCAGTCACAAGCAAGAGCAGAAAAGATGGGAAAAAAGAAACCTGTCAAAGGACATTGTTGCAAAGGTTATTTCATTTGCTTTCGATTCGGTACACGTTAATTTACTTAAATGCTTGATCATGTCTAGACTATGTCCAATTACTTTGGATGAATCTGTGAAAATATTTCTGGGAATGGGTCACATCCCTTCTTTAATCTTGAAAATGTATGCATTGTGTGACAAGTCCTTTGCCGAATTTTTTTTGTCCTTTCTTTTCGTTATTTTTTACTGAATACGTACTTTCAGTTCGAGTGCAAACTCTTGGTATTCAATTGTATTTTTAGGACTCCTTTTCAATTAAGTGGAACGACAACCATCCTGAAGACTGCTATATATAGGATTCAGACCACCTCATTGGATCCCTTTTTATCTTTTCTTCATGATTCGTCTCAGTCGAAGTGATTTCTCTAACCCATTGGCGGAATGGAATCTGTGCCAGACACACAACCTTCAAGTATCTAGGAGACTCATCTTCTATAGATTTGTCTTGTCCTGTAGATAACGCTACTAGCCCATTTGGGGCCTTTTTTTTGGGAGGACGATGAACAGATACTCCAGACAGTACGACCGAGGTAATATGGAACTTCCAAGTGAATGTGAAGCTTTCCCATAGGACCATCTGGCAACAAAATCGACTCCAATAGGCCGTAGAGTCCCAATACCGATGCAGGATCTTTCAAAAGTCTATACAACTGCTTGCGTACACCAACATAGTGACATCTCATGGGCAAAACTCAGCGAACTGTGACTGTACTTCGAAGTTATCGTTGCCCATTGTAACGTTCTGTCGATTCATCGATGTTGGGTGTCCCAACTGTTATTGCGATTGCGAATATTGAAGCAGAAATGGCCAAAAATGTGTTTGACAGTGCACAAGGACAAGAAAGGACACCCAACATCGATGAATCGACAGAACGTTACAATGGACAACGCTAACTTCGAGGTAGTACAGGACTCCCTCTAGCGAACAAGAACTTTTGCAAATCGATGCTTCTTTGGAATGAGTAATAAGACGTTATCCTGTACATCGAAGGCAACTCTATACAAGATCTTTAGCCACAGTTTAGATGGGGCTCATTTGTGACTAATAAAAGCCTCAGCAGTTCATGGCTCTCTTCACTGTTTGCATGAATGATTGCCCCCCAACTTATCTTCAGATATCTTCCTCCGGAGACCTAACAACTTGGGCCCTCACTGAAGCAGTCGGAGGTCCTTTACCCTTATAGCCTTCAGTGTAGATCTGATAGGCACTGGATCCATATTTAAAACAAATATCGTCGATGATGAAGTTTAAGGCAGATGCCTAACGCCTCTGGTGAGTAGCAAACAGCAACTTGTCCTTCCGAGAAGAAGGAAATTTCAAGACTGACTGACTCCCCGAATTGGAGGAGGTATCACATGCAAAATATCGTACAATGGACCTATGGATGTTCTACCTCATTTCGGCGGTCCGTTTTTTCCTGAAGCACAAAGGAAAGCCACAAGTTGCCTTTAAAGTATTTAAGGTTGCAATCCTAAGTATGGAAAGCTTGCTCTCGAGACCATTTTTTGTCAATGTTGTGAAGAGAATGCTTCACCCAGTTGAAATGAAATACTTTCTAACTAGAGTTTTGGTGGTACCGGCTACTACATCTCTCAGGAATCCTCATGCAGCTCAGTCTTGTAGTGCATTCTACCATCGAAACACATTTCAATCGATTCATTGAACTACCATCGAATTCAGGACGATAACGAAGGAAATTCTTCATAATTTACCTCAAAGCATAGTTGCATCTGTGGTCCTGCATCCATGTACTCATGTTACCCCCTTGAGTTGTCCACAATGGATGCATCGTTATCGAAAATTTCGCATCTCTCCTCAAATGACACTTGTTTTGATGGCATCGGAGAAAGAAATAATGTCCTCTCCACTGGAATTCCCATTGTGCATCATGGATGTACTCACATTCACATGCCCATAGGGGGGGAATCTCAAGTTTCGCTTGAAGAGGACTTTTTTTTTTTGATTAAAGATCGTCATCAGTTAAGTATACGAGATAAATTTGGGGATAAATGGTATTTATAGCTAGGTAATCCTATAAATTCACTTGAAGCTTTGAGGGCTTTTTATTTTCTTTGCCCTAGAAATGGGTGTCATTTCTTAATCACCCCTATTGCCGATGTCGTCGTCGAAAAACGACGCTATTGCATAACTGAAACGATACGAGTCTCAACGCATTTACGTTCCACACACATTCCACAGAAAAATTAAATAGAGAACGAGAAGGACACTTGCATGATATCTTAATTTTGAAGGAGGAGTGCAAACATATTTTTTTATTTTTTTATATTTCACTAGCCCTAAAGGGGTTATGAATACCCTTATGATGCTATTCACATAGCGCGTAGTGATTTGGAAACTGAGGTGGTATTAGGTTTCCGTCTTTTTCCTCATCCTCCAGAACTTTAACTTTAGCCAACCGACCATTTTGAACACCACGACGTTACTTAAGTTAGGTTAGATTAAGTTGGGTGGCTGTCCCCGCTAAGCAGGGACACACTTAGTCCAGAACGAAGACCCATTGTGATACCACGTAGTGAAAACGGATAACTAGCATCAGAAATCTTACATGGAGAATTTCCTAAGAAGAAGAAGGAACTGTAGAACTTTGGAACAGTACTGTAATGATTAGGTCGTACAGCAGATGAAAATTAAGACCGTTCTCTGGAAGAAAACTTGCAAAGAAGGACATTTTTAGGTGAAAGACTTCGTAAACAAGCAAAACTTCAATGCTTTGAATGAAAACAATCCACAAGAGATCGTAGACCATCTATTCTTGCAGCATAATCGGCCCATTCCTAGCCCCCTGGCAGCTGCTTAAACAAATTTTAAAGTCAATTCTTATGTTACACCCTTCCTTGTGCACCCTTACTATCGCTACAGATGCAAATATTCCATCACAGTCATCTAATTCTCATAGTAAATCCCCCTTAGAAGACTTAAGACAAAGTGCCGTTCTATGTGGTCCGACTCTCAATGCTTAAAGAGCCATAGTCAAAAATTTTACATCATTCTTTACAGAGTCTGACATAAACCTGACAAGACGACCATTAATCTTCACAGTACCAGTGGCAGCACCCGTTATGTATTCAATTTACTATAAGTTAACAAGTTGGATCAGTCATTGTTAAGGCTTAAGCTAGGTAGGCAGGTAGGTAGGTGGCTGTCTGGTAGATTAGGTTAGGTAAGTCCTTCCAGAATCACAAGTAGCGCTGATGCACCTTTGATCGACGATCCGGGTGATAAGTTTGCATTGACACCGAGAGACTTCCTCATCGGGGCCCCACTTATCGCAGTACCAGAACCGAGTGTCAATGACATCCCGATTAATAGACTCAAACAATGGCAGTGGTTGTGGCAGGTGCAACGGTGGAGTGAGGAGTATCTGTCAACCCTTCAGAAGCGGAATTAGTGGCAAAAGCGCTCGGACAGCGTTTATATAGTGAAATTGTCATCGTTAGACGAGAGAACTAACAGCCCACTCACTGACGATTGGGTCGCGCCATCGTGGTCCGGGCAGCGATGAGCGAGCACGGAACATCAGCTTCGGGGAGGTGCACCAGGGCAGTGCAAATATTTTGTCGACTTCTGGAAGCAGAAAGTTTCGAGCATGGTTGCTCGCCCGGGCAGGATGTTAAGTACAGAATTCCACCACCGACAACACTATTTGGTAGCACTCACTTTGGTCTTGGCATGTTCGCAGGTACAACTCGAGTGTAACTCGAGTGAAATAGTATTCACCGAGGGCCGTCCTTCTTGTTCTGTGTAGGCTAGGACATTCGCATAGAAATTTAATTGTGCTCTCTTCCACGTCGATATTCCCATAGCCTCTGGATAAGTCATCTGTGCTAAAACGCATTCTTCTTAGGTGGGTCGCCAGTTGGCTGTGGCCTGTGATAATGCCTATGAAGAGCGTTAGGTTTGATCCGTTTAGCACAAGAATGTGCCCCGTTTTTATCTCGTTGATATTGGTCCCGAGTTTCCTGCAGATGCGGCATGATAAGAGTGCGTTCCATCTGTCGTCAGCTTGTCTTTGGATGTCATGTGCTTTACTAGATTTAACGAGAGCTAGGGGGGAGCAGTACTGACTGATCGACCAGTGACAGGTCCTGTTCCGAATCTTTCCTGGCTAACTCATCCGCCATTTCATTCTCATGAACACCTTTGTGTTACAGGATCCACCAGAGTATTGCGTTATGGTTCGCGGTGAGGGTCTGTGGATGCCTGTTTATGTAAATGTCGACGGTTTTCCTAGAGGCTATCTTCATTGATAGTTCTCTGGCTGCCGTGGTTCGGAAGTCTTATTGACCGCATTCTGCTGGGTTCTAGTGAGAAGATCCCAGAGCCCACCCCTTCTTCGGTTTTTGACCAATCTGTGAAAGTCGCATTTTTCGTCGGGTTTATAGCCTTCCCGCTGGCCCACACGTCTCCTGAGGGGATGATCGTTTTTATGCTTAGGCCGAAATCAGGAGATGATGTGTGGTAGTCCGAGTCAGTTTCTAGTTTAGCCCAACTTGCTTTCTATCGATGGCCCATATCGCCCGCTCTCCAAAGATTGGATTGTTCTACATGCAGGGCACTTTTCGCAGCTGTTTCCTCTATCTAGTCTAATGGGATCAGGGCGAGAATAGTTTCGAGAGCTGCAGTTCGAGTGGTTCTGATGGCGCCAGTAGTCGGATTAACGCCAAGTCAATCCAAATTGTCCAACTATATTGCTTCAGAAAAGCATGGGAATGTCAAGCTAACTAAACAAACATTGTGACAGAAGATACAAATCTCTTCAAACGATCAATCAATGTTTGGACACCTCTACGTCACAACAAATCCATCGATAGATAGTAAAAGAAGCTTAAATTTTATTTACGTTTTGTTTATCTTTTAAGAAGAAGCACAAGCTTTTGCTTCACGCTTCCCTTTTTGCGCAATGTCAGCCAGCAGTCCGATTTAATTTGTCTAAGGTCACCACTCAATGCATTGACTCATTATAATTCTTTTTCATCACCTTTGCTGCCGCGGCGGCATTCACCATCACCACCGACATAGAATCTTTAATCGTAATCCAAAGTTTATTTGGCATAGATTCTCGTGCATAAATAACTCTGAGAGCCTACATAGACTTGCCGATCTTAACAACCGCTAGGGAAGCTTTTTTGTCGTAGAAATATAAAAATAAATGGTAAAAGTTGGAAAGCGAATACAAGCAGTCTTTCGTACACCCTCCTGCAAGCGTCTTCACGCTTGAGAGTCTTCATTAATTAATTAACTGCTTGGAAAAGTTATGTGTGAAGGGGAAGGTCGTACCGATGACGCAGCTAAATCTATAAACCTACATTTTACATGAGAAGTGAGCATGAGCATGCCTCTGATCTCTCAAGAGCATTGCCAAGGTACCAAGAATGACATTAGAACATAAATATAATTTGAATCTAAAAATACGCGCACAGCATTGGGGTGCTTTCCTGCAACAGGCAGTGACAAGATTCTTCCTCATCCTGCAGTGGTTGCCAAGTGTATCTGTTGTTTTGGTGTCTAGTGTCCGTGAATATTGCTGATGACCTAGCGCACAGTGCTTTTGTTTTCGTTTAAATTAATGATGCTTGTGATAAAAAGGACGTGTGACGTACGTCTTTCGGAATTGTTATGACAATTTACGTAGTTTAACTTGTCCGAGATACAGTTAGAAAGGAACTAGTTGATAAGTCTGTCTGTCTGTCTCTTTTGAGTCTGAATGTTGAAATTCAGTGTGAGATGAAAGGGCAGGATTCGACACATTTTTGAACCCACGTGCCCTTACAAACATTGGTTCTTTTTTGATCCATATGAGGACTGTATGTACATCGTTCATTAGGAGGCACAGGACTCAATGCGGAAACTGCCGGCCTTATAGGTGACATCCAACGCTTCAAATGATATTCTCAAGATAGATCAATTCTTCAAGGGCATATCCAAGTATAAGGGACCATTCGATACAACATTTCATCTCAAGACCAACAATTAATCTGTGTTCCGCAAATTTTCCGCAGATTTATAGCAAATGAAAAACATGTCAAGATAACCAAATCAAGATTATTATTTGAAACTTAGGCAATGCCAAGATCATCTGCAAAAGCAGTAACTTTTCCTACAAATGGTTGATCAAACAGAGAGTTGATGTAGATCAAAAAAAAGGATGGGACCAAGGACAGACCCCTGTGGTACGCCCAATGAAATCGCTTTGGGGTCGCTAAGACAATTATCCACTCGAACGTTTTGTGTCCTATCTTGAAGAGAAGAAACAAACCAATTATACACCGAACCTTGACAACTAGCATCATTAAGCTTGTTTAAAAGAATGTTGTAGTTTACCAGTGATATCCACGAAAAGACCAGCGCAGAATTTATTGTCATCAAGTTTTTTGTTTATAAAAGAGCAAAAAACCAGAAGCGCATCTTCAGTGGAAAGGTCCTTTCTTAATCCAAATTGCACTGAACAAAAAAAAAAAAATGCAAATTATTCAAATAACCACATATTCTCTTTTTGAAAGGGTAGCAAGGAAATCTGCTTATAAAGGGTGACCAACGTGACGAGGCCCGTTTTTGGCTCAGCAGCTGTGTCAACAAGCAAAACTGTCGTCAATGGAGCGAACACAATCCATAAGTGTTCGAGCAAGCATCAATGCATCCACAAAGATTGTCTGTTTAGTGCGGTTTATGGCATGGCGGCATCATCGGACCTTATTTCTTTCGAAATGAGGAAGGAGACACCGACGAGACAAATTGAGAAGCAACCACTGATAAAGTTATTTATTACTTCCATTTTTTTCCAAGATTTCCTTGTGAACTAAGCATTTTAGAGTGAAAGAACCTATCACAGCACATCCGAATTTCCCTGTTGACATTGTGGCTCATTCTTTTAAAACGACACTTTTTGCTAAGTGTTTCTACGTTCTATTTTTTGTAATATCCTACGATCACCAAGATTTCAGATTTCCTTTGCACCACCACTTTGAAGCTCAAAGTTTTAATATGATCATTTAACTTGTTTATAAATAACTAGCTGTACCCGCGACTTGGTCTGCGTTGACCTTAAATTTCTTGCCGGGAAGCTTGACCCGCGACTAGGGTCATGTGGCATAGCTCAGAGATTATATGATGACTATCTACTGTGTCTTCCTACCACTCCCATCAACATCCGGGTCACGTGAGTTGTGGTATCAAAACAACGCACACGCACTAACTGTGTCTTGATAGGATTTTACCAGACAATCACTTCTACTCTGACTGGACTGTGTCTGCGCAGCACGGGCAAATTGTCGAGTCAGCATTATTGAGCCGATCGATTTGATCGGAAATAGCAATGTCCCGTTAAGACCTGTGTAACGTAGAAGTCTACTTCTACATGCTTGTGCCTTGTCCAAGCTTCGATAATAAGAATAAGACGATATGACCATCGGCATTTGATTGACAGGTTCTTATTCTGTTGGCACTCTCTCTTGCTCCTTATTGCTTCCTCATCGTGCTCCACTTCACTTTCCTGTCCACTGCTCTGTAAAAAGCGTGAGGTCCAAGGGCAGGTCTATCACAAATTTGCGACTTTATTTCCCTTGTCTGACACTTTATACTTTATTGTTGTACATCATGATGGTAATGTAGTGTTTACCGTCATATAAAATGAAGGTCTTAAAGAGATCTATCATCTTTTAAATTGAAAGAGCAAATTGTTAGGGATTGGAGTAATTAGTGCTCTCTCCTTTGGCTCCTCCAGTAAGAACTGTTGCCTTGGTCACATTTCTTTCCAACTCTGCGATGTACAGCCTGGTACTATTGCATATTCTTGGAGCATCAAGATAACGCATCAGCAAAACCGAAACACCAACTTTTAGCACCAGTTTGTGAGACGGCACTCCGGCGAACTCTAAGAAGTTCAAAAACCCTCCTAAGTAGGTGGTAGCATCTTTTGCGGACATGATCTGCTTCATATTTTCGAAAAATATAATACCTACCCTTAATTGTAAAATTGCAGCGAAACTGTATGACTTAGAGTGTGTTTCTGTTTCTGTTAGACTGTATTTCATTGTCTTCCCAATCTCAAAATGCATTCAATAGATCAAAACCTAATCTTTGTTACATTAGACGAGAAAAAATGTCTTGTTACCTGTCATGCCTTGATCCTTGATTTGGAAATCAAAGTTAGCCCCAGAACACTGATTTAAAGGCATTTCCCTAAAACGACTAAAAACATGATCTAGACAAGTATTGGCTATTGGCTTAGTGGTTTCATTTATGAAAGATGTTAAACCGTGTTCTGCTGTAAGAGATATGTATGAATCTGCAACAGCGCTGGAAGTTAAAAAATCTAAATGAAAGTCACCAAGGCTTACCAAAGCTGACAGGGAAGTTCGCACGTAGTGATTCTTCAAATATTCCAGAACGAGTTCCTTTTTTTTTTTTTTATAATTAACTAGCGCTTAAGGGGTTATGAATACCCCTGTGATGCCATTGCCACTTTGGACCCGTCTGTTCACTTAAGTCTTTAGAGCATAAAAAAGTTTATAACTCAACATATTTCGATGAATTTAAATCAACTGAAAACCAATCAAGACCTAGAAGCCATTTAAGCTCCAACTCATGTTGATTCAATGGGTCCGTTCCAGGATCTGTATTGAAATAATCCACCTGGCATTTCATAGAAATAAAAGTAAACAATATCTCTCCAACGCGGTTGTACGAAATGTTTTCAAATTAAAAAAAAAAGTTTTTATCCGTGAAAAACAAACAAAAACAGGATTATTGCGTTGGATTTTGGATGATAAGCTTGGAAAAATAATCATTTTCAACGTAACAGTCAGCTTTGTATGTCAATCGAATCGTATCTCATGGATGAGTCCTGTGGAGCATGCTACTGTATGGTTATCAGTTTTGGTAATGACGAAGCTGAATGGCCATAGATTCCCGCAATTAACTTGCTCGGCAATGCTAAGATCCATAGTAGTACACCTATTTGCCTACATAATCAGGGAGACTAGCACGGTGGAGTAGGAATATAGGCGATGACAAGGCGCCTAGAACCGATGGGATCCCAAATAAGGCGGAGAAGGTGGCTGTACAAAAGAGACCGGACATCTTTATAGCAACTACTCAAAAAGGAGGGAAGGAGTCTTCCCTGAATTGTGGAAGCTTCAGCATTTGGTAGTGTTACCAAAAACAAACAAGCCACCTGGAGAACCATCGTCATATCGCCCAATCTGTCTACTCGAAACTTTGGGAAATATCCTTGAACGAAGAGACTCCTCGTGGTAGCAGAGAAGAAAAGAGCATTTTCCTACCTCCAATTCGGATTCAGAAAACGGTAGTATTCACAGCATCTGAAGCGATACAAGGGGAAAGATGACGTTTGGGGGACAAAGAAGTACTGGACATTAAAAATGCCTTTAACTCGGCTGGCCAAGATGGATACACCACACTAATTTATCAACCGGAAGTTGAGGTACCAAACCGACGGGAGAGTAAAGTACTACAAGAGAAGAGAAGAGCTACTGGTTCTTGACAGGCAGCACAATGTAAGACTCTGCTGGGTTCCTGGCCGCAAATGGGTGCCTGGTAACGAGACAGCAGATAAGCTGACAAGGAAAGGATCTTCTTTAGAATTCCACCCTATAACCTCAAACAGGAGATTGGGAGCAAAATTCAAAAGACCGATAATGATAGATGGAATGCGCTTAGTTAGAAGACTGGGATTGCACACGGATGACCTATGCAGGGGATGTGGTAACGAAGAAGTAGATGGGGACAGTCCACACTTTCTTTGCCACTATCCAGCGCTCTGCCATAAAAGATTCAAAACCCTAGGAAGAGACTTCTTTCAGGATCTAGAAGAACTGCCCGACAAGTCTGTAGTCGACATGTACAGATTTATTCGCGCCTCGGACTGGCTCGATAGAACATATGGTTAAGGTTCCTGGTAAGGGAGGCTGCAACCCCTAGGGTACCACAAAAGGTCTGCATTGACCTAAGTGTGACGGAGAAAGGACCTCCTTTCCCGTCAACCCTATTACCTAACCTAACCTTACCTAAAGAACTGCAACGTCATTGCGGATGTCCTGCAGGGATTGGCACTGGGCCCTCTGTCATGAAACATAATGTACGACGGAGTTCTACGGCTAACATTGCCACAAGGAGTAAAAATAATCGGGTTCGCCGACGACATCGCCATCGTTACCATGGTTAAACACGGCGCAGGGGGTCATAAGTCCACAGGCAGGGTTATAAGTTCACAATTGGTTTGTGGCGTTATAACCTACCCAAGTCCACAGAGGACTTTTGGCCTGTGGACTTATGACCCTGCGCCGTTATACACATCCACGAAATAGACTCAGTCGCAAAAGTTAAAGATTGGCTAGGATACGCCAGCTTAGAATTGGCTGACCACAAAACTGAAAACTGAATATGTGAATATTTGGGTAGGCAGTCAGACCATCAAATCCAAGGAAGCGCTTTAGTACCAAGGAGCATTGCTCGGCAATAGGCTTAAGTTTAAAGCTCACGTGGACTACTCGCAGCCCTTTCTCGAATACTGCCAAACATCGGAATACCTGGATATGCGGTCACGTGAATTGTGTTATCAAAAAGATGCATCAGCTATACTTATGTTTTCGGTAGGACTTAACAGACAGCCTCTTCCACCTACTTAAGTACCTATCTACCTCAAGTTCGAATCCCAGTAACAATGAACACATTTTTTCACTGTTCATCTCGTTAAAGGCAGTCACATACTTTTGGGATAATAATTTTCCATTTGAAGCTTCTAAAGCTTGCTTGCTTGCTTGAAGTTAGCAAGGATTTGAACTTGCAGTGACTACTTGAGCTATGGTGACCACAACATGGACTGCACTTGGAGTTTTCGAATGAAATCTACTTTAACGTCAGGCTATCAAATATTCATTGTATTTGTCAAATACAGACATATGTGCTTTGTTGTGTACCAATGCATACCAACGGACCAACATTTCAAAACATGCGGTTGGGTTTGAGGTTACCACTAACTTGAGTTCAAATTGTCCTTTGTAAAGGAGTGGTTAATGGTTGAATGAACATTGTGCTTGCGGTTTACTTTTGGTTTAATAAACGTTTTGTAGGTAAACAGCTGAAACAGACAACCTCATTGGGTTCCTTTTCACCCCTCTTCCATGAGTTGTCTCAGTCAGAGGTGCCCTCCGTTGTTCCTAACTACGATTATTTGCACCAATGCCTGCACACATTGGCAACCGAAAATACAATTTCTTCTACTGACCAGCTACAGACACTCACACAGTCCTCTAGAGTCTAGACACAACCTGCAGGTATCATCCTTTAGAAGAACCAACTTTCTCACATGGCACCCGAAGCTTCGGACAATTCTACTAATCAGTTGGAGAGTACCTCGCATCATGCTAAGGGAACCTTCATATTGTCATAGCCGGGGGACATTTATCATTTTGGGTTGCGAACATAGCGCAGGGCTCAATCCTGGTACCTGATCTATGGAATATCTCCTAAGGTACGTAGACGGCGTACCATCGTGACTACCGCCAGAGAAAACGAAGACGCATAGAAAAGACTAAATCAATTCATGTGTGGATAGCAGACCATGGTCTAAGTCTAGAGATGGAAAAGACGAATACCTAACTACGACATGGATTATCGAAATAAAAGTAGACACAGAAGTGATAATCACTGTAAGAAGGCTGCGAAGTATGCGGGAATGGTTCTAGATGGCCCAAAATGCATGCCATTCTCCTGTATGGCTACGAGAACTGGATTGATGCCCTCAGTAAAGAGAAGTACATGAAGCAAATGGCCGCAGTACAAAAACACGGAGCAAGCTTTTAATAAACAATGTCGGAACCAGCTGCTCTCGTAGCGGTATATCAACGCACACCTCCATAACATAAGGAAAGTATGGCGTTCAGTTTATTTGTGTGACTTTGACTTTCTAAAAGACGATTCAAACCACACACTCCTCGGCTGTAGCAGATAGGAATCGAAAATAGGGAACATCACACGAAGCAAATGGCTAAGATTCACAACTGTCACTCTGTGTTGAGGCACATGTGATGCTTTGCCAACATTTGTGCACATCACTTGGACTGTGTAATGGAAGCTTGCGAAGTTTTACGACACTCCTTCAACTGCTTATGAAAACGTGGTACCACCCGATCTTCCTCTGTGCGTTCTAGTTACTTTTAACAACAACTTGGACTTGGCGTTAATCCGAGTAAAACTGAACTGATGTTATTTACCACCAAGTACAAAATACTGACTCTCAAGCTTCAACGTCTTAACAACCAAACACTCACTCTATCCCCCAGTGCAAGGTATCTTGGCATCACTTTCAACATCTGTAGTGAGACCATTAGCAAAAGGTGGGGTCTTCAGTCCAAGATGGTCCTCTAGATGTACACTGCTGTAGCTCATCCCATCCTTACTTATGGTTCGCTCGTGTGGTGGCCTGCCTTAAGCAAAGCCTACAATATCACAAAAGTAAGCAGAATCTAACAAACAGCTGGAATTGGGACGACAGGAGCGATATGATCGAGCCCAACAGAAGCTCTCAATGTGCTTCTCCATATCCTGCCTCTGGACTTGCACATCAAATATATCGTTCCGTGTACTGCTATCCGACTCAGAGAATCTGGGTTTTGGTCCCCGAAACCCTATAGCCACAGTTGGGCCCTTGACCTGCTGCCTAGGAATCTGGCCTCGACCATAACTGACTACACGATTCCTAAACTTAAATTCAAAGAAAGCACGAAAAAGTCGGAATGGAACAATAACCTACCCCAACCAAAAATTGATTTTCACCGACGGTTCCAAGAGGGAGTATGACGATGCAGCAGGTGTCTTCTGAGCGGAACTTAACGTACCGCCTTACAGACTCTATTAATGTTTTCCAAGCGGAGGAACTAGCGATTAGAGAGGCCTGCAAAATACTCAGCCTCTGCCCTACTACCACAAACAGCATAGGTATCTTTATTGATAGCCAGGCTGCCATCAAAGTGCTCCACTCTCTCACTTCGTCCTCTAAGATATGGCCCCCCTACAATACAAAGACGATGAATGACTTAATCCATAGAACCCGCACCGAGACAGCAAGAATCACAGCAAACAGCACGGGCCACTGGCCAATCGGTCAACATGCTGCCAAGTTAGGCATTCCATTCCACCCCCACTGCCATAGTTGCGACAACTTACATGAAAACGAACGCTATTCCACTTTCTCTGTGACTCCCCAGCACTTGCCAGAGCCAGACAGCGCACTCTCGGAAAACCCATTTTTAATGAACTATCAGAGGTTTCTAACATAAAACTCTGAAACATTATTAATTTTCTGAACTCACGCTCAAGATATCCAGTTCACGTGAGTTGTGGCATCAAAATGGGGCATCCGCGCTACTTGTGGCTCTGGCAGTTTCATCCACTTCTACCTACCTACCTACTTAGCAACTACAATGGTCCTACATTGTACAACAATAGCCATTGACGGTATCATTCAAGAAAAATTCGGTGAATCGGACATGAAAACAATTTCCTTTAGGATTGGCTTATGCCATAAGTATCAATCCCTCTCAAGGGCTAACATTTCAGAAAGCTCTTGTTCACGTTGGTCCTACTGAGTGTTTACTTCGCATGACTTATGTTGGTTCGTCAGGTGTAAAAACTATTTCCTGGCAAGTTGCTCTACAATTTCATTGCCTCTACTACCTCTGTATCCTGGTACCCACCAGAGTTTGACTTTATTTCACTTAGCTGGGTCTTGGAGAGCATTGAAGCAGTAATGGGAGATCAGTGCTTTGAGCGCTGCTTGAATATTTAATCCGGAGTCAAGAATAATATTAGCGGTGGTATCAATGGCATGTAGTTCTGCCTGAAAGACACTAGAACACATTCGAAGTGCCTTTGAAACTTTGTGATTAGGGCCATAAGTACCAGCTCCAACACCGGAGTTGCCCTGCGTATTGCAACTTTCTTGACAAAGATGTGTAATGGAGTAAGGCCAACAAGTGATCTTTCTGATCTTGCAAGTTGAATTCGGTTAAAGAGGTATGAAGGAGATTTAAAGGGCCTTTCATTAAGCGCTTCCTATCTTTAAATTTAAATAAAACAAAGTGTGTGTGAGATATCATCGACATTTTTAATTCGTTTGAAAGGCCTATCGATGCCATTATGTATGGAATATAACATCGTTCAAATGTCCGCCGCGGCTTCTATGGGTGGCGCGCATCCGAAATGTCCAATTTTCCATGACCGGCTGAATTTAACCAATGGCATGGGTTATGTTGGCTTTGAGGGCCGCTGTGGTTTGTGGCTTATTCGCAGAGGCCTGCGACTTCATAAAACCCCACAAGAAAAACTCTAACGGGGTCAAATCGCACGATCACCTCCACGTGAGATGACCATGCCCTCGAATCGCTCGTGTAGAATTTCCAATGCGCCGTCCTGTTGAAACCACATGTCGTTGGGGTCCATATCATCGAATTCAGGCCAAAAGTAGTTGGTAATCATCCACCTAAAGGCCTGGCCAACGTCGTTCTCAAAGAAATATGGACCGATGACGCCGCCAGCCCAAAATCCACACCAAACAGTGACTTTCTCGGGATGCATTGGACGCTCTTGGATCTCATGTGGATTGGTATCGTCCCAAATTCGACAATTTTGTTTGTTGACGTACCCATTCATCCAGAAATAGGCCTCATCGCTGAAAATGATTTTTATTTTCAACTACTCCAGAGCCCATTCAGCGAACACACGTCGTTTTCTATGGTCGTTTACCTTCAGCTCCTGGGGTAATTCAATTGAAAATCTGGTACGGGTTCAGGCCCAAGTCATGACGCACAATTCGCCAAATTGTGATCTGCGAAAGGCCGAGTTCTTGTGAGAGACGCGAAATCTACTGCCTCGGATTCTCCTGCACACTCTCACGGACAGTAGTGTCTTCCATGCTGCCCAACAGGTTGCAATAAAGGCACTACCACAAGATGGATGATATTACCTTTTTCATCGACAGCCAGGCGACAATAAGAGCGATTTCTGCCTTAGAAATAAAGTCAAAGCTTGTTAGTAGCTGTCACGAAGAGCTATGGGTTCTTGGCAGACAGTATAAAGTAAGACTCTCTGCCTGGGAACGAGCTAGCTAGGAAAGGATCCTCTTTATACCCCGATCTAGCCAAAATCCCACCCTGTGACCTAAAACAAGAAATTGGGAACAAAATTTAGAGTACTGCCAACGAAAGATGGAATACGCTCAGCTCCGGTGTCATAACCAGGAAACTATGGCCATCCTACGATAAACAAAAAACCGAAAGAATCCTGCAAATGAATAAAAAAAATTCCTATCTTCCCTAATAGGTATCATCACCGGAGAAGACTGGGATTGAACACAGACGACCTATGCAGGGGATGCAGTAGCGAGGAAGTATTATACATAAGGACACTCCACACTTTCTCTGCCATTGTCCGGCACTCTGCTATACAAGAATTAAGATCCTAGGAAGGCACCTTTTCTAGCAAGTCGCTGCCTGGCATACACAGATTCATCAGCGCCATCAGCGGGTAAGCTTGATAGAACTTAGGCTTATGGTTCCTAGTAAGGGGCCTGCAACCCCTAAGGCATCACAATGGGTCTACATTGACCTTAGTATGACGCGGAAAGGACTTCGTACCAAACCTAACCTAACCTTCTCAGGTTGAACACGGGAAGAATATGTTTGGCTAGCAATCAGCAAACCAGTCTCATGAACTTTCTTCACAAACTTGTGTAAACCAGCTGCAGTTGGTGCATTATTTCGCACGAAATTTCTCTTCAAAATTCGCACTATTCCGGCAATACAGCATCCACTTTGGAAGTAACTTTGCAATAGGTGTTGTGCCCACACTAGACGCCAAACCAATCGAATGATCTCCGATAGTATTTCATGAGCACCGAAGAGCAAATCCAATTGCGCATATGTGCAACCTGACCGATCGAACCAAGAATTGCACTTCAAGAATACGCCGTATTGGGTAACCTTGCTGACCTACAAAGCACACGTTGGGAATGGTGAAGCGAAGACATTAAGGAAACATTAGGAACGACGAGAAAGGCAGTTCAGCTTGTGCATCGTCTAAGGCAAGTAGGTAAACCCAACATAGGTCCCAACATTGTTCAAGCATAAATCGATCCATTTCGTGGCGAATACTGAAATTCTGTCAAATTTTGTAGCGCATAAGAGCTGTCAGTGTCAAAAGTAAATTTAGATTCAAAAAGAAACCAACAGATGGCCCACAAATTATTTACACTGGCGTCACCACCTGTTGATGCATTTTATTTACATCTTCAATTTAACCAACTTATTCTCCATCCAAATGTACAAAGTTAAATGCCATCCTAACGGTGCTCGACAGCACCGATATAATATTTTTCAATTGAAAATTCATTTCTATTCACAAAGAATGCAAAGAAAGAAGCAAACTCAAATCAGTGAAAGAAGCAAATTATTTTTATATGCTTCGGTGGTTTTCACAAACGCTTTCCGGAAAGCATACAAAAATACCAACCTTCTGCAAATAGTTTTGAATATTTTTTTGCGGGCTACCGCATTCCAAAGGGTTGTTGAATAATAAAGGATATTCCCCCATCTACAGACACTTTTGCAATCCAAAATCAGATTTGAATAGCAAACAGGATGCAATTTTATCTATTTCATGATTCACGTGACATTTACACAAAAAAAAAATTGTTGTTTACTCACTTTGTTCAATGTGCATAGGATTTATGCAAATGCTAAAATTGAATGCATTCCAAAAGCATTCTATCCAACTGACTAAGGGTGTGACCTTTAAAATACAAGCAGCTGTAGACACACACTCGAACTCTTTTTTTGAAAATTGTATTTCCAATTTTTTTTTTTACGAAACTTATTTCACACAGCACACGGCACTTTGATTTCAAAATATTCGAGAACTGTTATTAATTTTTTTTTTTTACAAAATATTCTCAATACGATGTTTCACACTTGCATGCAACACAGTGAATCATTTTTTATTTTTTTTTTTAAATAAATTATTAACAAATGACGTTAAGATATAACTTTTGACATTTAGAAGATCAACAGGCAAGAACGGAACTAGTTTGCGTCAATAATTGCAATTTGACAAGACACTTGCAACCATTGTCATCCGTCGGTCGACCGTCCTTTGAATCCCAGCAGAGTGTACAAACTACATAGCTATGGTTTTTCTCAGGGGGCCAAATGCACTCGGTCGTATACGTAACCAAAGCTCGAATGGGAAAACTTTTGTATTTGAGGAGGTGCTGCTGCTCTCCGCTGTTGACCATGCTACATGCGGTGAATGCAACAGAACCGCACAATGTACCAATGGCGTCTGATGTGGCAACCTGCAATGACACACATACACACAAAAAAAATAAGAAAAACATTAATCAAATAATTATATTCTTACAAGCAGTTGTGCAAATTAAATGTTGTTTAGTGAAATTCGGTGGAAAAAAGATGATTGATGGGAAGAAGGCTTTTACGCGTATTTCGAAAGTGTCTGTCTAGTTGGATGGGTTTTTTTCACAAAGAGAAGCAGGAAATGACATATGTTTTGATATTTCTACGTCTTATCTGGGTGCATGTTCCTGCTCAGATCTGAAGCTAAGTAAGAATTAGAACACAGTCTTGGGCAGAGTATTTTCACTCTATTGAAACCCTCAAGAATTCAGCCAGACCTAGTAAAATCCTATCCAAAGAATACTCTAACCCGACGTTCATTAAACGACTTGATGAAACACGGACAGATTCCACTGAAGAATCATTAAAAATCCTAATGAACACTCATTTCCCATTCTCTGTTGTACAGGCTGTACAGAACACGCAACCAGGAATGAAATCAACTCACTTATTACCGAGAAAAAGATTTCCTGGGCCGCCTCCTTTTTTCAATAATTTCTTCCCTGACAAGTCACCAGGCCTTAACGGGATTTTACCGATTATGCTCCACAAGAATTTAGAGAGGGTACTGCCCTAGTTAACGGCCATTTTCCGTGGCTCCCTTCGACTCAATCACATTCCCTCGACCTGGAAATGGGTGCGAGTCGTTTTCATCCCTAAAATCGGCAAGAGAGGCCATGAATCGGTCATGGATTTGAGCCTTACATCCTCTAAACTCGAAACCCTATAGCGTATCCTGGAATTTCGAGATTCCCTTAAAGGTAAGTCCACTGAGACTGAGGTGGTGCAGACGATTGAGAAATCGATTCACTATAAACAGTATACTTTTGCCACTTTTCTAAACATAGAGGGTGCCTTTAATGATGTGCATACTGAATCCATTCTGGAATCTCTTGCCAAGCTTGACATGGAAGGCTTTTTTTTTCTTTATTTTCGTTGTCACCAACGTCACTGCTTATTAGTACACAGACTCTTCTAAGAGTACTTCAATAAACCGCATATACATACGTGGTCGTTTCTCGATTCCCACTCTAGTACTTAGAAGCAAAATATGCGACTTATCTGAATGGAGGTTCGATCCACGGCTCAACGTTCTCGTCTCGTGTCCATGTCTCTCCTTTAGGCAACTCTCCGGCTCGGGCTTCCGTTTTTGTTTGGTTTCCTCGGGAAAAACCTTTAATCGCGGACAATTGTGTCTAAGAAAAGGAAACCCAAAAGGTGGTGGTTGGACGCCAGCTTTGAGAGCCACCGAACCACCTCCTCACATTTATTGCCGGATAGAACTTCTTGGTCAATTATATCACTGGCTGTCAATTCAAACACCGGGGAAAGTTTGTTTTACGCACGTCTAATCAGTTTGACACCTCACTTGCTTTTGTCATGCCTACTATTCTCATGGCCCTGCATTTAGTTCCTGAGTACCTTGAGCTCTGGCTATTTTCTTTACATAACAGGATCGGATGATTCTGTGGATTGTCCTTGTGCACACCATGTCGCCATGCTATGTATATCGGAATCGCTCATCGAACCATTCCTCTACAGATAGGAATAAAAAACAAGTGTTCAAGACCTCACACTCGGATTCGAACCCATGTCCTCTGCGCGTCGGCCGCAATCCTTACCAAGATTAAATATCTAAGAGTAGTCTTCGACAAAAGTCCAAAATCAAAGCCGCACATCTTTAAAAAAAAATTGTTAAGGCGAACACGGGCATGTAGGTCTGCTGTCTGGAAGAGGAAGATTGCAATGAAGTTGCCTATGCAAACAACGTGGTTTAAGCTGTCTTAGGCAAACACCTCAACACGCTCAGAGACCTCTTATAGAATGCTCTCTTTAAACTACCTTAATGGACTAAAGAGTTTGGCCTCAGTGTCAAGCCCCATAAAACTGAATTAGTCCTCTTTACTAGGAAACACAAAATTCTCCATTCCGACCCTCCTAAACTGAACGATACAAGCTTTGTACTTGTACTTCTCAGTTGGAAGCCAAACATCCTCGAGCGAGTAAAGAAAGCCACCACAGCTCTGGACTGCACTGGCTTTATGTATCTGTCATCAGACCAATCTTGACATACGACGTGATTGTCTTGGATAACGCCATCAATCCGAACCATCTGGGCAAAGTGCAAAGATCGGCCTGTTTATGTATCAGTGGAGCACTCAGAAATACCCCAACGGCGGCTCTAGATACACTGTTCCATCTGTTACAGTAAACAATTGGCATCCAGCGCAGCCATATGTATCAACGAACTTCACCATTGGTCCAACCTACGGATTGGACACTCTTCCATTCTGAACAATCTAGAATTCCTTCCACAAAGCACCGACTATATCCTTCAATGACTCCTATTCGATAAAAACTTCGTTACCACTATCCCTTCCCGACATGACTGGAAGGATGGTTTTGAGCTACATACATCGAAAGTGATCCATCTGCTTCTACATGGATGGTTCTAAAAGAAAATCGGGACTGCGCGGGGATGTTTTCCCCAAGGATGTGACCATAAGCATCTGCAATGTCTTCCAAGCCGAGAAAATGGCAATTCTCTTCCCTGGATATCACAAACGCTCTCACTGTCTCATCAGACAGAAAAAACTGCCACAGTAGGGACACTGCCCCATCGGTAAGCACGCCAATAGGCTGGGCCTCCTCTACAATGACTTTTTCAAAAGCTGCATGAACGGGGAGGAGGCAATTCTCCAACTTCTTTGCACATGTCGGGCCCTCTCAGCTTGTTGAAGAGTATACCTAGGAGCCAGCTTCTTTCACAATCTAAGCTAACTGGGTGACATTAGCAAAGGCAGCCTCCAGCGCTTTATAGCAAGCTTCGGCTGGTTCTGCGGGTAGTATTTCTGGCTGAAGCACACATCCATGTGGTAACACAAAGGACCTCATCTGGTCTCAGTGATGCTGCAACCTACAGCCTGTCACTCCTACCTCACCTAACCTAGGTATGCTGTTAGGCCCATCGTCTGGTGGACCAACATTAAAGGAAAAAACAACTTTCACCGAACTTTAACGGCTTCAAAGACTGGCTTACCTTGGTACCTGTCCCGTGGGAGTCCTAGAGGCTGCTTCTGTTTAAAAAAAAGTTCAGAATTTCCAAATTGTACATTACACCGCGTCTTTTCCAGCGTCAAATTCACCCCTCTCCCTGTAGAGAGCTCAAGACGATGAATACTGTCATAAGCGGCCCTGCAGTCAATGAAAAGGTGGTGAGTCTCGACTTGAACTTCCTTAATGAAGACGTGAGTGTGAAAATTTGGTCTTTACACCATCCGCCGAGTCGGAATTCACACTGTTACGTGACATTAAGTTCACATAGCGTTATTGGAAGACATGCTCCCCCTAAAAATGTGCTCTAAACAGGTATTTTCTGCCAAAACTTATCAGTCAAAGTCCTTCTTTACCTCAATGTCCATAGAAGTACCAATTAATAATGCGAATCATTGGAGATTATCACAACACTAATTACCCCCAAGACCCACAAGTGGTAATGGCAGTAACAAGGGTAAGAGACTCCCCCGCACACAATTTATTCCTCTCTTAATGGAGAGTAATAACCGACAGAGGCTTATGTATATCCATAAACACAAGCATAAGGATAATTAACACTGAAACCAGTCCATCGAAGGACTCAGAATTACATACGAGTACAAGCAAACAATTTCCAAGGACATATGCTGCAGTGGTTGTAATAAAATACTACGCGTATTTATTACATCAATCATTTCGCAGAGAGAGTTGTTTATCCGCTTAGAACTTCAAGGACTTTCAGTTATTTCCAAGTGACCCATATCAGAACTGCACTCGATATGAATTTAAAACGCACATTTCGTGACTTCAGTCGCCTATTCTCAAAGGAGTTCACTGTACCGCCCCAATATAATCCACTAAGATGTACACAGATGTGGAATTTAATATGTCCTCCGCCGCCCCTCTTGTGTTCGTGTGTTTAATGCTGTTCCGTGACATGGAAATGGAAAAGCCCATCCAGTTACCGATAGTCACGCAATAAAACAAAAAACGAGAAATGGAAACTTTAAAACACGCTTAAGGAATTGATCTCACGCTATTTGCTGTAGAGATCCTTCGGCACGGACAAACAAGACCCTGAGCACACATTACTACCACCCTCCCCCATTTTATGTTTTATTCAAACAGTAAACAGTAGACTGTGTGTGTACTTACTGTTGTTGGTGATAAAATAAATTATGTGCAAATACCGAATGTATGTTCACACATGTATGCAGTTCAAGTGTGGTGGTGCTTTTCCAATATTTACGAACCGTAACAGAGGAAAAAGAAAGGAACTTACACTTGGGGATTGAGTGCCAAAGGCAACCATAAAAGCTGAACTACTACAATTAACAAAATTAGATGGTTCCATTGGAGTGCCAAGACTTCTGTTACCTGCAGTAGTTTTGATGGGTTTTGATGGATGGACATGAACTGAATTTTCAATTTTGACACGACACAGCATAGGAGTGGTGGAGAGGTACATACATATGTAAGTTGTCGTTACGTGTCGGTGTTTTAAAGGAAGCAACAGCGAAGCGTTTAAATGAATCCAATCTCTGAAAAGCGGACGACAAGGGCCATTGAAAGATAGCAAGCTGGGCAAAACAAGAAACTGAGTCGGACTACCTCGCACCATTTCACATCATCCCCTCAGGAGACGAGTGGGCCAGCGGGAAGGCTATCAACCCGACAGAAATTTCGACTTCCCTAGACTGGTCTCGAACCGAAGAAAGAGTAGGCTCGTGGATCTACTCACTAGAACTCAACATAAAGCGGTCAATAGAATTCCGAAACAAGGCAGTGTGTTCCAAGCGAAAGTTCTAGCCATCGCCGAGGCAGCCCGTGAACTATCAATGGAGCTAGTCTCTAGGAAAATCATCGACATTTACATAGGCAGCCAAGCCGCCATTAAAGCCATCTCATCTGCAGTAGGTAAGTCAAAAATTGTGAAACGCTGCCACTCTCTAACACTCTGGTGAATGAATGAAATGGCGGATGAATTAGCCAGGAAGGGCTCGGAATAGGACCTATCACTGGTCGACCACTCAGTACTGACCCCTCTAGCTCTGGTCAAATCTAGCATTGCACTAGACTTCCAAAGACAAGCTGATAAGGGATGGAGCGCACTCCCATCATGCCGCATCTTCAGGAAACTCTGGACAATTATCGACAAGATAAAAACGGGGCACATTCTTATGCTAAACAGATCAAACTTAGCCCTCTTCACAGGGATCATCACAGGCCACAGCCAACTAGCGACCCACCTTAGAAGAATGCATTTAAGGACAGACGAGCTATGCAGGGGCTGCGGTAATACAGACAGAAGAATCGTAACCGCACTCACCCAGACCTTTCCAATCTTTTTTGTCTTTTCAGACTGGACATTCCACGTTAGAGGAACACAATGGATCCGTAGAGATCCGAGTGAAGGCTGCATCACACGATGCATCCACCTCTTCAATCTACCTACCTAACTTCGGTGTTTTCATCGAAATTTTAGGAAATCACAGCCATAATTCAGGCTGTGAAACGGAACAAAGGAGAAAATATTGTTGGAAAAGTCATCACTGTTTACATTGGCAGTCGGGCAGCTTCTATGGTTCTGGAGTCCGCGGTCAGTATCCAGTCTTTTACAAAAGACTACAATCACAAAGTAAGGCTGCTTTGACATCATTGGACATACTTTCACAAACAAGGTACAAAGTCGTACTTAAAAAACGAAAATTTTACCACAAAGTGCCGACTTGTTGTGAAGATCTATTGGAAGAAGACTTACTAAGGATTCCAGGAGTTCTAAGCAACCGCAAACAATCCGAATTTTTGAAATGAAACTTCCTTACGTTCGATGGTTTAAACCACAAATGTAAACACCCTCACAAAGATTCAACGACTTGCTTGTGTAGGAACCACAAATGCAGTCAGGACAACACCGACTGCAGCCCTCGAGATCATGCTGGGGCTAATGCCTGTCAATCTTTTAACAAAGGAAGTGACCTCGAAAAGTGAGTTTCGCCTAAAACAATCCAACCTTTAAAAAAGAGTCCGATAGGTCACCAAGCAATCACCAAATGGGCGATCATTGAAACTAAAACGAACTATTTAACACCAATCCCTGAATTCAGCCTAAATCTCGAACTCAGGACTCCCTCCAGAGATAGCTGGACGGAAGAAAAGTTCATAAACCCCAACCGTATATCAATTTCCACGTCTCAAAAATGGATGTGGGTGTAGGCTCTGAGATCTACGTATCAGAACCAAACATCGCACGGTCGATAAGACTTCCAAAGTACAGTAGCGTGTTCCAGGCGGAAGTTCCGGCAATCGCCGAGGCCTTACGAGAATTATCACAACAAACGCGCCCAAGAAGTCACATCGACATCTACGTAGACAGACAAGCAGCTATTAAAGTCATCAGATAAGCTCAAGTCAATCAGCGCTAATCACAACGTTACACTCATTTGGATCCCGCGACATGAGGGCATCCATTGAAATGAAAAGGCGGATGAGCTCTCAAAATGGGTTCTGAGATGGATCTGATAATGGTCGATGACTCCATCCTACCCCCATTAGAACTTCAAAAGTCCAGCATCACCATGAAATTCCAAAAACTCGCGGATGAGAGATGGAGTTCACTCACGACATACTGCGTCTCTTGAACTGACTGGACAGAACTTAAAAAGAAGTCACCTATCACTTCTTATAGGCATCACAAGCTGCTAGCGGCCCACCTAAAAGGAAGGCCATTGAGTACAACGGACCTATGCAGAGGATGTGGCTACGTAGACGCTGAAGAGGATACATTCCACCCAAGCCATAGCAGAAACAGGAAGACAACCCTCGGAGGGTTGGCAAATTGTCCAACAAGCCACTAGGAACCATCGTCCAATTCCTTCGAAACTCGGGTTGGTTAAGTGAGGCCAATTGATAATAATTATCTGTGTTCAATTTGTTTTAGGTACCCTCCACCACACCGGGGAATACAGTGGATCCTTTGAGATTCGAGTGAGGCTGTGCATACGTGCAGCTAAAGTCATCTACGTCATCGAGTTAGAGTGCGAAGCAGCGAATGCCGTGCTGCAGCGATCGTTACACCCAGTTTGTGCGCTTAAACCTATTTTCGTCTGTTCATCCAGTGAATTTGTTGAGCTTATTGTTCCATTTCTAAGGACCATATGCTGGTTGAAGTGAGACTTCTTTATACAAGCTGAGGTTATTTGGATTCACGCGGTAGATTTTGTAACGAAACGTTGCATCGTCTCCCTTCTACTCTGCGTTGTTGATCTGTAGTGCGAAGTTTGGAAAGCGTTGCGGCAGCGATGTAGTCAATTGGAAACATGACCATGCCGTTTGGTAATGAGTCCAAGGATGTTGCTGTGGCCGTAGGGCCGTTCAGTCCAGACTGACTGCGCTGTATAGTATAGAAATTTGTTTGTATAAGTTGAGGGGCAGAAGATGCAGGAGCACTATAAGAGCACCTGTTGGGGCCGACCTCAATGTGGCGCCCGTAGTGTCTCTACTGGCTGTTTTTTTTTTAAGTCGACGATGGTTAAGGTGGAGTTCCTAAAATTTCAAAAAAATGGGTCAAAGAAGACAATATTGTTGTAAAGGTCATCACTGTATGCATTGGCAGTCGGGCAACTGCTAGGGTTTGGAGTCCGCAGTCGGTAATCAAAAGACTTCAATGCCTTGACATCATTGTACATACTTTTTATGAACAGGGTACCAATGCGTCCTTAAAGTAGGAACATTTTCAAATTGTCGACTTGCTGTATAGATCCATTGGAAGTAGACCTAGTATGGATTGCACCAGTTTTGTGTGAAAGTTCTCAGAGGCAACGAAATGATAAGGCACCCGAAAATACTATCCTAAATTAAACTTCTTTAAGTTTTGATAGAGTAAATTGGATGTATACGGCTAAACATGTAACGAAACGTTGCAACATTTTTTTTTTTTTTTTTTTATAATTTACTAGCGTCATTGAGCTAGGTTGGGAACCTGGGAAAGCATTGCTGCAGCGATTGTTACACACAAGGAATCCGCTGCGTTCATCGTTACATTTCTGAGTTTCAAATAATTTTTATTGGTGTGTATATATGTAGGTATATCGGTGGTCACAAGGAAAAACAACATAAGTCGACTCGTGTTGTGTATGAATTATGCTATTTTTCCTTGTGGCCACAGATATGTAAGTTAGTTCCATTTCTACAGTGTATTGTGGGTTTTTTTTTTAATTGGTTCTTTGTGGTCCATATAGTCGGCGTATACAATTTTAATTATATGCCTCCACCACCTCCAGAGCGAGTCAATAAATTTTAAAAATAGGTCTAATAATCAATTTAGAATATTCTCTTTTCATTTCTACTATATCTCTGGCGTATCTTTTAGCCTCGAATTCCATTTAACATTGAAAGCTTGTGTGTGCGCGGCGGTTATATTCTCACAACCAGAAACTATTTTTTTTTTTTTTTTTCTGTGGAACGGGGGGAGGCTTATTTCGCACGGGGAATCTACACTAATGAGGTAACGATTCAAAGCGAAAATGTAATCCTATTAGTCGGGGTCCGGGAGAGGATGTGGGGGTGGGAGGACGAGGAATAAATATAATACTCAACCCAGTCGATTAAAGTCTGAACTCATTACGTCGAAGACCCTTGTGAGCTTTTATAATGCGAATTGTTGCGAAGGTTACGTTCAATTGTGGTAGCCGTGTGCTTGTGCACACACATAACCGACAAAAAGTTGTCTTTACGTGTCCAATTTGATTGTTTTCAATTTGTTTCTTGTTGTCACTATTTTTATGTCACCTGGGAACGGTAATTTGTAGAGAGGTGTTTTTAAAAATAACTGTGACTAGTCAATTTTAAACCCTTTTTTCTGATTTAAAAAAAACAAGAAAAACGAAAAACCTATTAATTGCTCATGCTATTTTCCGGAATATAACTACAGGGGCTAGCCGGTATCTCTAATAGTAGCAATTTTTTATGACACCAATAAAAATTGTGTGGTATTTCATGCTTTAATGACCGAAAAAAAAAAACATTTCTAGACGTCGTCGTCGTCGACGACACGAAAAGAACGATTAATATTTTATTAAGAGTAGACAGTCCCGCCAGGAATCTGTCGCCTGCAACAAATCTTTTTTTTTTTTTTTTTGTTAAAAATTTGTTTAACGAGAAAGTGATGAAGTTTTTTTTTTTTTTTTCGTGCTTAAGAGCACGCGATATCTTTCTGGAAGTTATGCCTTTGTTACTATATTTATCCGAGTCGAGAGGTTGTAACATTGACAGTGAATTTCAACATGAACGATGACAATGCTCTCATAAAAATTTCAAATTGTGGGTAAAGACACTTGAATGGTACATACAATTTTTGAACTCGCTAATTGCATGCCAAAGGCTAGGAATAATAGTACCCAGATGTGGATAGAGAATATTGTAAACGTATTATAGAGCATGTTCGAATCTTAACAAATAATTTAAAAAATTAGGTGTTCCTTTATTCAGGATCTTCTGTGGAACCTAATCTTAGACGAAATAACTTTGTCATAAAGGGGTTTTCAATAGGGACACAACAATTTTGTATTTTAATACAAACGCAACCTTAAGTTTTTTTTATAATCTGTCAATGTCAAAACGTCAGCCAAGATTTAATATTTTATCACGGTGAAGTTCATGAACGAGCAACATTTGGAAATTACAAAAAATGTCCGAAAACCGAAATTCTGAGTCGGTAGTCGCAGCTTCAAGAGCGCTTACTCCAATTGTCGGTTGTTATAATCGTCCCACCAGACTGGCTGTCGATAAATTTGAGTCAACATATTCACTATTGAATGTTCCTGTGTCAGTGAGACAACGCAAAAGTCTGAGTACCGAAAATATCGCAGCCGTAAGTGCTTCAGTTCAAAATGAGCCAAATCAGTCGATTCCACAGGAATTGGGAATCCCTCTGTCCACATTGTGGCGAATTTTGCGTCAAAATCTTGGCCTTCACGCTTACAAGATCAAATTAACTCAAGAACTGAAGCCTCTGCATCAAAATATGCGTTATTGGACAGCAACATGTGTTTCAAGAGACTCCATGGCTTCCACAAAAAGTGACCTTGTGGTGTGGATGTCATGCCGAAGGTGTGATTGGACCGTATTTTTTCGGTCAATGGAGTTCGCTATCGTGTCATGTTGGAAGACTATTTTTGGCCAGAATTGGATGGAATTGACAACAGTGATATGTACATAAGTTGTTCCAGCAAGATGCCACACAGCTGGTCAAACAATTGATCTATTGAAGGGGAAGTTCGATAATCGTGTAATCTTGAGAAATGGCCGCCACCTCGCTCATGCGATTGAACGACGTTGGATTTCTTTTTATGGAGTTACGTTAAGTCGTAGGCTTATATCAACAAGCCAACAACATTAGAGGAGCTCAGGAATAATATCGAACGCGAAATTGCCAACGTTCCGGCCGACATGTGTGGAATTATGGTGGAAAATTGGCTCCAAAGAATCGATCGCTGCAAATGTGCTCGCGGTGGATATATGAAGAGATCGAGGTCCATACTTAAATCTAACATGTGTACTACACCTGGAATAAATTTCAGCCCGATATCTCAATTATTGTTATTTCTTTATTGAAAAACCCTTTTACATACATAAATGACTTTCATTTGTCATCACATTGTTGCCATTGACAGTCATCTCTAATTCTTCCACTACTACACCAGTGGACATTTACTCGTAATGTATGTACATATGTACATTCTTCAAGTATATGATAAAAATGACATAAATCTGTGAAGATGCAACGTTTCGTTACACGTTTACTCTCTCCCTTACGATACGTAGTTTAATTTCAACAATAAATTTTCTTCTTCGATTTTCTTCACTTTATACAACCAAATATCGAATAATTTATGATTTAAACAAAATATGTTATATGTATCTCCAATTTAAATATATATTTACGCATTCTGTCTGAACATAATCACTTATAAACACACGATATTTTTCATATTCTGGATCAACGTATTTGTTAATTGAATTATTCGGTCACGTGTAGGAGAGAAAGTTTACAATAAAAAAAATAAATTAATGTTTATAAATGTTTTGGTATGATATAATCTGTATAAATAACACTGTAACGATGTCTCGGTGGGAGGGGGGGGCATAAAGCAGACTTTTCATGTCTTTCCTACGTATGCAACATTAATAGATTATTATTTTGTTTCGATATACCAAATGGAAATTCCATTTAATTTGTATCTTTTATTTATTACATTGATACTTTTAATAGTTTATAATTAAACTAGCATGACGTACCTCAAATGGAGGTAATAACTTGATTTTTTTAAACACAGACACAGTCCGCGATGTGTAGACGATAACGTGGTTGAAAGACTGCTCTATAATCTTACCGCAATTGAAGTTCAAACGGTCGTTTGGAGAATGAAAAATGAAAATGCGAAAGAAATACTGTGAATTATAAGCAATAGCAACAGTACCAAATATTCTTCCCAGTCATTCTGGACACCAACCTCGGAGCAAAAAGACTGAAACCTAATGCCACCTGAGTTTCAAAATCACTACACCAACACTAGCGCTGTGTGAATAGCATCATAAGGGTATTCACCTAATACCCATCTATAAAGACAAAGGTGATATCCAATCCTGTTCTTACTATAGAGGTATTCAGCTCATGTCACATACCATGAAGCAGGGCAGCTCTACCATAAGCTGTGCGTATTGTAATAGAGAAGTATAGAGCTAGAGAGCAAAACCTGAACATTGACCTGGAAAAGCCAGTCGATAGGGCTGCCAGAAAGCTTACGTACAACACACTCCGAAGTGCCGGAAAATTCTACAAAAAGTTGGTAAAAGATATGTGCAACTCAAGTATGACCCAAGTAAAAGCCCCAGTAGGAACGACTAACGAATTCCCTGTAACGGTAGGAGTACATCAGTGCTCGGCCCGGATCAGTGATAGCAGCCGTGACAAACCTATCAAAAAAATTGATTGACAGTTAAGGAACTGTCACATCACGTGAACTGTCAAAAACTTGCCTTGACGTACATGCGTTGATAAGTGGATTATATTTTACAACTGACAGCAATAAAGTTGGACTATATCTTTGGCAGTTGTAAGCTTGGAAACATAAACTTTGAAGGAAAGTGTATCACATTGACTTGTGGATTGTTTGCAACATTGACGGGGCGCAATGAATGATTAAACAGAATGACGTCAAGACCTAGTTGAGTATTCCCTTGTCGTCGTGTAAGTGTAAGAATTTTTTTTTTTCTTTAAATTGATCGCGTTTCTTGTTTTTTTTTTTTTAATTAATCAGCGGGAGTTATCTTAACGATGTTGATATGGAAAAGGACTATGCTGCTCCTTGGAGTCGGTGAATTCTGTGAAAACGTATTTGCGAAGGCCGAATGCTTTACAGTACGTAGCGTTGTATATTGCTTTAGTTTATTCGCGATTGGGATTGAACTATTTGGCATTTATATTAGTTGGAGACCATGGATTGTCAAGGACGATTATTGGCTGTACTGGCATTTAAAAAAAAATTATACGTAACAAAATCAACAAATCTTTTTCGCGGCACGAAATGTTAAGTTCCTTTTGAGGGACTTCTAGTGGACCCAGGAACTTGAAATTCGGTACATGAGGGGACCTTGAAATATAACAAAAGGCAAATTACTGGAAATTCCAAAAGTATAACTGTAAAGTGGCAAATGTGCCATTTTATTGAAGAAGAAACAATTTTGCTCCGATTAAAACCCTTTTTGGGGGGGTTGGAGGGGGAAATTTGAAGAAGTCGCAATTTTTTGGATATATGTGAGGTACGATCTACCTGCACACCAAATTTCAAGTTTCTAACGGTACCGGAAGACCGAGATCTTTTTTTTTGCCACGACTTGCTTAGTCCCATTTGAGGGACTTCTAACGGATTTAGGTATTTGAAACTTGGTACATAGGTAGGCCTTGAAAAATAACCGAGGAAAAATTACTAAAAGTTTCAAATTTATAACTGTAAATTGATCAAATTGCCCTTAAATCGAATTTACGATTTCAGTTTTACCCCCTTTTGGGGAAGTTAGAAGTCCGAAATCTTTTTTGTGCCATAGAATGCCCCCAGTTAAACGTTTTCACTTTAAAAACAGTGGAAAACGACCTGAGAAGGAACAACCTAGAGGCAAGAACGACCCAGAATAGACGAACCCGGCGATTGAGGACAAAGAAAGCCGTGGCTTTATACGCTCTTTTTTATCTCTTTCGCACTCTTTTCCGCCATTGTAGTATCTGCGTATTGCACTTGCCACTTTTAGATGAATTGCATCAATGCAATGATGTTCTTTCCACGGTATTGCATGAGCTCACCCTTCCATCTTTCTCCGTTAGTTTCTTTGGTTCTTACTTCCGTGCTAGTTTCGGACGGCAAACTACCACGTCTGGTGTTTCACTGGGACGAAAGTTCGATTGCATTTGTGGGGATTTTTGTAGATCCAGTTGGTGCACTGGACTCCTTAGTTTTGTATATTTCTTATTTTGTATGGGTCGTTATGTAATTGGGTCCCACGAGTATAGGGGAAAGGATGTCCACCACATCAGAAACCTCAGTTATGTGGTAAGCCTACGTTTCAAGATCGCGCGGAGAACTGGAGAACTTGAAACACTATGCCCAGCGTCGAAAAGAATGAAAGACTGAAGTGTTTCACAGACTGAGACCCTCTACAGGTCGAGAGCCCTTTAAGGTGCATTAAGCGTTGAAAAACTCTCTAATAAGCGCTTGTTGAATCTAAATACCAACACACATCTTAACCTTCCTTCCAGTCTTTGTCCGCCTCCTCAGCTCTTCCCTTCTATTTATTGTTTTGGGTTTTAAGAAACTTTTAAGAGCATTACACACAAAAAGCATCTAAAAAAGAAAAAGTTTTGTTAAGTACTTTGCCAAATTTTTAATTAGAATAAAAAATTTGTAAATTTTTTAAATTTCATCATCATTTTTAGGTTAAGATGAAATAAAAGTCCGTGGGTGGAAAGAAAGGGTTACACGGAGGTTTTTCTCGGTATCACCAAAGGGCATACTGTTCCACTGTATAGAAGTTTCACAAACAATTCATAAAATAACTATTGGGACCGTTTAGTGGTAGGATTTAGACGCAACAAAAAAACGGGACAAAACCGTATGACAACGAAAAAAGTTCTCAGACTTTACATAAAGTGATTTTGTTTCAAAGTGGATTTGTCGTTGGTGTCAAGGAAAAACTTTCGAATCAGAGTGAATCCACAAGCCAATTAATTAGTCAACATTGCAATGGAAATATGGATACAGGAGGGGATAGAGATTTAGAAGAACAAGGTCTCTTCTGATTTATTCGTTAGGGAAAAGTGTACCCAGATGAGTACCCAGGTGTTTACTAACAATTTGAATTTAGAAAAGTGATTTTATAATCAAACTGGAGTGGTCAAGGAAGAGGACGAAGACGATGCTGGATTTTCAATTCAATTTAAACTAGAGCTGCTCACGAGCAGAAGAGGAGAGACGAACACAGGCTACTCAGAAAGAGCATGAGAAGAGCGCAGTCGAGGAAATTGAGAGGAGCTACTCTAGAAATGAGATTCGAAAAAGTTTTGTCAAAAAGTAAAAAAAATAAAAAATATTCGAACATAGTAGTAGAGTCGCAGTCGATGCTGAGGATTTGGAAAGATCATTTCTGCAGACTCTATAGCGGTGATGATGGACCAAATACCACTGTCCAGCAGAAAGAACCTTTCAACTTGGACGATGTTGATCAACGATTCCATCTTCCCGACCTGAATGAAGTGAGGATAGCCATATCAAAGCTTAAGTCCAATAAAGCTCGGTCTTACTGCCGAGGTCTTCAAAGAGGTAAGCGATGACCTGGTAAGAAGCATACACCAACTCAAGTATGGTCGATAAAAGTATGCTCGATGAATGAAACCTCAGCATTGTTTGTCCGATCCTTAAAAAAGGAGACCATCTGAACTACGCCAACTACAGAGGTATCCGTCTAATATATCAGTGTGGCTTTAAACCACGATCGTCCACCATTGACCAAATATCTACACTACGGCAGATGAGAAGCTCCAAATCGATACACACCGATTTTAAGGCCGCGTATGACAGCATCTGTAGAGATAAGCTATACAGAGCAATGTCTAGTTTTAGCATCCCTGCCAAACTCGTCCGTTGGTGCAGGATGACGATGGAGAGTGCACGCAGCTTCATTAAGGTCGATAAAGAACTCACCAACCTTTGATGTCAAAAAAGGATTTAGACGAGGCAACGCGTTGTCATTCGACTTCTTCAACATCGTTTTTGAAGGGATTGTGCAAAACTCACGCACCAACACATGAGGCACAATCTTTCAAAAGTCCATTGAGTTACTCTCATACGCCAACGATATGAACGTAATCGGAGGATTGCAGCGTGATGTCAGTAGCATTTTCGCGAGTGTTGAGACGGATGCAGCGAAGATGAGTCTGACGGTCAATGAGAGCAAGACCAAGTATATGATGCCAACAAGAAAGGACACCCAATACCGACGTCTCGGACAGAACGTCACCGTAGACAGATATAATTTTGAGGTAGTTAAGGACTTTGTCTATCTAGACTCCTCTTTCAATTCAGCCAACGCCACCAGCGCTGAAATCAAACGAAGAATAACTCGCTAAGACGGGTGACACCACATTTCAAAGATTTCTTTGTTGAGGCACTCCTTAAGGGAGGATGTTTTCGAGAGGGTTGCTTTCGTCGCTTGGCATTGCGGTTTCTCTGTAGAATCCTATTGTGCCCTCCCTTCCCAAGATCTCAGGAAGTTAAGGAACTTCTCTGGGTGGATGGCAGCGAGCATAGGTACAACTTTACCGCCAAAAATTATCTTTCTGAACTGAAAGAGGGCTGGGCATTCCATTAGGATCTCTTTTTTCACTCTAAAGACAGAGTTTACAGCTTGCATCTGTTGAATGGTTCATGCGATATAGATGTTTGCTCAGGTAGCAGTGTCCGCAGAGAATTCCAATTAGTGCTCTTAGGTTGTTCCTATCGAGATTCATAATGAATCAAGCCGCTTTGAGTATGCTTGTCCTATTGTGTTGAACCAGGCTTCTCTCTGGATTCTTGCATGCAAAGACTTCCAGTAGCCTTCAATAATGCGTGCAAATAGAGGGAAACTTGCACCTTGTGGGAGCGGGCCAACAACCAAGCTGTTTCGATAGACTTATTGAGTTGTTGAGGTTGGGGTTGAGGTTGAGGTCCAGGTCAACCTTGGACCGTAGAGCTGAGAAAAGTTAGAAAGGAAAGGAGCTTATTGAGTTGAACGCAGAGGTTCTAAAATCTACGATGACTTCTCAATGCATAAACTTCGCCTTTATGTCAATCAGAGCGACAGCTGGTGGTGACCGTGATGTATTGGGTGCATCATCGCGTGTCACGCTGAAGGTTTCAGGTTCAACTCCCGATGTCAAGAAAGGCAAACAACGTCAGTAGGATGGTCATATGGCTTGAAGTGTCGATTGTACGAAGAAGTTATAATGACATCAGGAAGTTTGAAAGAAATACTGCGAATTATAAGCAATGGCAAGAAAAATACCAATAATTATCCCCAGTCATTCTGGACACAACCCTTGGAGCAAAGACTTAAACCTAATATCAGCTGAGTTTAAAAATCATTATACCAACACCAGCGCTGTGTGAATAGCATCACAAGCGCTTGTGAATTAAAAAAAAAGGCTCCCAGTGAGACAAGACTTAGTTCCTTGCAACTTGTTGTTCAGGTTATACCCATCATCGACTCCAAAGTTGAACGGTAGGTTGAGAAACTTTTTCATGACAAATTATCTCTCTCTCGTTGATTTGTCATTGTCTGCTTCCCTCTCATTTCGTCACTCCCTTTCCATTACATGCCTTGAGGTATGTTAGTCCAAAACAAAAGACCAACTACAACTTAAATTCACTCTTAATGAAATTTTTAGAAGGTGCGAAGAAAGTGTGGTACAACCAACCCTGTTTTAACAGGTGTTTCAATTTTCATATTTTTCTTAAACCCTTTTCGGGAATTTCCTCCAACAGGAAACATTAAATAAACTCAGTTTTTCCCACGCATACCCAAAAGGCCTTAAAGTACACGCATTTAATGGAGTTACTTCCCCCCGCAGGTAACCCAATTGTGTAATCTTCCCAAAATCAAATTGTATCATTTAACGAGGAAATGTCTTTTCTTTTCCTTTTTTTAAAGGACCTTCAAAGTACAATGCATACACATACATTTCCACCCGCATAAACTTGTCCACATAAGAACCATTCGATTGGCTTCAAGTCGTCTGACTTGCTTTTATGTTCATGACATAAAATTAAACATTTTTTTTCCGTTATAATATCTTAGTGGAACGGTACTTTAATAATTGAAAATTCTTCTTTTCAAAATCCACCCCTTTTATTCGAAAGTGTTTATAACCTAGGTATGGCATGTATCCTTATTTTTTTTTTTTTTTGAATAAATTATTAAAAGAAGTCTGTAGGTACACTTCATTTGGTCCTTCAGTGTTTGCCCTTTCCAAGCCACCAAGCGCCCCGCCACTTTGGGTTGAAAAAAAAGAAACTTATTCTCTTCAAAAATACATACTCGTAGATGGAAACAATATTTTTTCGTGAACTTTTCAACCCTTTTGGGGGCGGCATACATTCTGAAAGAGGGTTGATTGTTGATGTTGGAAATTTAAATTTTCTAATGACAAAAGAAACTTTCTTAAGACAACCCTGAAACAAGTGGATTGATGAAAAGACTGCCAAAGTACGAGTAGATTGTCGTTTAAAAGACTGCAATTTGAATATATTTTCTGACAAAGGATAATAATTTTGAACCACAAATACCCACGAACTATCGGTTCGGTTTGGTTCTTTGAAAAAATTGTGTTTTCGAACTTACTGCCGCTACAGTTCGGTGTGGCACTGGGCCTAAACCAACAAGTCTCTCAACTAAAGTTGGGTGAAGATTGAAGACTCGCTGTCTCTCAGGGTTTGATTTGAGAATTCTTCAAGCCAAACCCAACCCAATCCCAACCATCTAAGTTGGTAAATTCGAATTCGATATCGCTGTACTGCTCGTATCAGCTACACTCTTTCAATCTTCTATTCAACACTGATGAGACCAAAAATCATCTGTCTTTGAGAGTGTTCATCATTCAAAACCGGACTGAGAAGATCAAGGCCATTGCTTGGTTGTTCTTAAGAGGGCCTTACTATTCAATTGCCATCTTAGGTCAAAGGAACAGCGATTGAAAAGAGTTATTCTTCGTTTAATCTCAGCGCTGGTGTCGTTGTTTGAATTGATGGCGGAGTCTAGGTAGACAAAGTCCTTATCTACCAAAGTTATATCTGTCGACGGTGTTCTGTCCGAGACGTCGGTATTGGGTGTCCTTTCTTGTTGACATCATCTACTTGGTCTTGCCCTCATTGACCGTCAGACTCATCTTCGCTGCATCCGTCTTAACACTCGCGAAAATGCTACTGACATCACGCTGCAATCCTCTGATTACGTTCATATCGTCAGCGTATGCGAGTAACTCGAAGGACTTTTGAAAGACTGTGCCTATTGTGTTGGGGCGTGAGCTTTGCACAATTCCTTTAAGAACGACGTTCAAGAAATCGTATGAGAGCGCGTCGCCCTGTCTAAATCCTTTTCTGACATCAAAGGTCTTGGTGAGTTCTTTTCCAACCTTGATGGAGCAGCGTGCCTTTATCGTCATCCTGTACAAACGGACGAGTTTGTGGGTCGCCTACTGCAATCAAAATTGGTAAGTACGAGTATAAGTCGAAAGCTATCCCCTATATCGGGTCATGAATATCATTAAACGTGTGGGTTTGCGTGATTATCTTCTTTCTGTGTATCAAATAGATTGTATCTACTTACATACCTATCTAGGCACTTCAACTTTTGCCAAAGCAAACATATTGATTTTTTTTTTTTTTGCTCCGTGAAGGTAGCTACATATGTATCAACGAGAAGATAAGGGCGTGTGATTGTGACCATATGTTGCTATACAACATCAATATTCCTCTCGTATATCGTGAAATGTTATTGCAAAGCAATGCTTTATGATTATTGTGCTTGTTTTAATTTAAAAATATATTTTGTTTGTTTTAGCAGCCCAAGAAGTGAAAGAACTGAAACAAGTTGTTTAGGAGAGAATATCGATGTCGTCCGAGAAATTGTGCCCTAAAATGTCAAGAAGAAGAGGTCCTTTCAATTGAATTTGACCCTGGATTTGTAAATCTTTATAGATGCAGCAGTCCCCTTCTTTGGATTGGAGTACTGTCAAAGCTGTTTAAATTTACAAGGCGTTGGAATTGATAATCAGTGGACGTGGGCTTTTTCCACTTGTGTGCCTGTAATGTAGTGACTGCACCATCGCTTGTCACACTGAAGGTTTCAGGTTCAACTCCTAGTGTTAAAAGATAAGTCGACCAACTGCGAAAAACTAACGTCAACTTCACTGCATATGTACATATAACACTGACAGTAGAGTGGTCTGGTCATAAGCCTTGAAAAGACAATCGAAGTTCGAAAGAAATACTGTGAATTATAAGCAATGACAACACAATACCAAAAATTCTCCCCACTTATTCTGGACACAATCCTCGAAGCAAAGACTGAAACCTAATACTACCTGAGTTTAATAAAAAAAACTATAACATCACTAGCGCTATGCGAGTGGAATAGAGTGAAGATTCTCTCAACTAGAAAACGACAAACCCTCGACTCATATACCTTTACATCTTTACATCTTTACAACCGTGGTAATACAGTAATTCTTGGTTCTTGAAACACAGCACAAGGTTATGCTCAGCTGGGTCCCTGGGCAGGAGGGCATACCAGGGAACGAGAGCGCTGACGGACTAGCAAGAAATGGTTCGGAATTAAGTCCGGAACAAGCCGACCCCTCAGTGAACATCCCGCCTTGCTCATTGAAGCTCGTAGCGGGGAATGAAGCTCTAAGAGAGGCAAGCAACAGATAGTCCTCTCTGGACACCTGTGTCATCACAAGGAAATTATGGCCCATATTTGACAAGCTAGGACCGACCGAATAATCAAAAAGATAGAAAATTCCTTTCCACCCTTATAGGTGTGATTACGGGACACAACACTCTGCGGTACCATATGAAGAAGCTCCGCCTTACGGAAGACGACCTGCGTAGGGGCTGCAATGATGAGGAAGTTTTTTGAGGATACAACCCACTTCCTCTGTCACTGTCCTGGTCTGAAGCACTTTAGACACAGATATCTCGGACGTCACTTCTTCGAGAATCTCAAGGAACTATTCGACAAACTGACAAATTCCATCAAATCCACAGAATGGTTTGTGCCACAGACGCAGCTAGTAAGCTAAAGAGCTTACTTTTTATGCAGATAGGGTGAGATTTTTCCTCTTCGCCAGCCCACGTACCTAACCCAACCTAACACAGTCATAGTCAATGAAGAATGCTACAGAGCAACGATCAATAACTTCTTGCAGCTCGAACTAGATGTACTGAAATCTGAGACTCGAAAACGTGTGGTTCTAACAAGACAAACGATGGGTCTATTCTCAAATCCATCGTTTGTAGCACAAAGTCTTATCCCACCTCGCATGCACTTTGCGATCCCATTCAAAGACTGCAATTAAGTGCCCTCAATCACTAGGTTTGGGGTAGATTTTCCAATCACCAGACGAGGTTTAATTGTTTCAGTTACAGAACCGGCTCTCTTCTGTGGCTTATAGATAGAGCTCAGCTTACATGAACGCCAAAAGAAACTTTAAAAATGGAAGTCAACTACCGAATTATTTCAAATCAGGGAATTCATTACACCAGCGTGATGCAAAGCCTCTTTCAAGCCTTTCTTAAAGAACTAGATACCCCACATCAAGCTTTATGCTTATGTACCTTCATTGCTTTACTTTGACAGAGTCTTCATCACTCTCAGCCCTCAGCCAAAGCCTGACTTGCAAAAAAGAACACACTTAATCCTTTCGATTCGAAACTCTGGAAAAAATTAGGTACAAGTTTGGTGGCTACTCATCAAGAAGAAGAATCCGACATAGAAAACGCATGTTAAGCTTGAGAACTGACATTCTTTCATTCATTCGATACCCAGGGCACCAGTATCCTTACCTGTTGTGTTCCCTACTTACTAACTTATCAGGCCAGTGACCCTTAAAGGATTTGAGGCTGAACAAATGCCACTTTCCATCCTTCCAGCTTCCAGTTTACTAGAGACCAAGGGTATTTTTTTACAGCTCGTCGAGTTAGGAGTTACATCGTCTACTCTATTCGCCCTCCTCGCAGACAAGGCCAAATATTCGACGTAGAATTTTTCTTTTGAAGGATCCCAAAATCTGCTCTACTGTCTTACTTATCGTCCAACATCCAGCTCCATAAAGCAAGACTGGCAAGATCAGGGATTTGTAGAGCATGATTTTGGACCTTCGAGTTAGGAGTTTGGACCCTAGTTGTTTGGACAAACCGAAGTAGTAGCGGTTGCCGAAAGTTATCCTCCATCCAATCTCCACGAGGGTGTCATTTGTGGAGTTTATATTTGCCTCGAGGTGGATGAACTCCTTCTGTCCTAGACGGTGTTCGACGGATCGATTTTTGGTCGACAGCATGTACTTTGTTTTATCCTCGTTCATCATGAGACCAACTCGTTTGGTTTGTTCTTCTGTCGACGTAAAAGCTTTAAGAATGACACGCTGGGAACTGGCGATGATGGAGATATCGTCGGTGTACCCCAGCAGCTAGATAGATCTGTGTTTACGCCGGCCGTTCGCACTGTGTGCTCCAGCCCAAGATTAAAGAAATTACACGACAGCGCGTCTCCTTGCCGAAATCCGTCGCATGTTTGAACTAATTCGCAGATTCTGTTTCAAAGCTGCACGGTGCAATGCGACGTCTCTAATGTGGTGCGACACAACCGGATTAGTTTTCTCGAGATCCCTGACTCGACCATCGCGTTATAGAGTTCGGTGCGATGAATGCTGTCGTATGCGGCTTTGAAGTCGATGAAGAGATGGTGAGTGTCGACTTGGAACTCGTTGATCTTTTCCAGGATTTTTCACAGTGTGAAGATTCGGTCTACCGTCGATTTGCCGGATCGGAAGGTACATTGGTTTTTAGTTGACAGAATGTACTCTTTGATTATAAGACCAAGTGGCCCTGAAAAATGTTCTTTGTCGCAAACTTTCTTTCAAAAGAAAAAGGGCGCACACAAGACAAGCTCCACTAAGCAAAGTAACGCAACCCTTACCCCGGTCAAAGTTCTTGTGAAATTTATTGAAAAATGCAAACGGGGACGAGTCAACTTACTTTACATAAGTTTGTCCCACATTTGTTGCATACTCTAGTTCCATAGATTTTCCAAAACACTAGCACGTATCACAACAGACGTCTACTAATGTTCTTAATGTCGACTAAGTATTGAGCCACCACCCCCCCTAAAATGGATGCGTTTGGCAATTCTATAACATTCGGTGAACATTACCATAATACGTGTATGTACAACCCCTACTCTGTTGACTTTATTTGCCTCATTTATGGCTCCCTAAAGCATTCGATGTCTGACTATTAAGGGTAACGTTACCATTAAAGAACGGAAGCTAAACGAAGCTGAAACATCAACATCAGGTACGACATTTCCGTTTGACATTTGTGACGATGACGTTCCAGCTAAAGTTGATTCATTAGAGAGAAGATTTTCAAAGGCACAAGTGTGTGAAGTTTTATGTTCTGCGGATATGAAATATTCCACCTGAGGGAGGGGGTAGGGGATTTTAAATAGTTTATGATGTCTTAAGTCTTATTTCGAACGAAAAAACATTTTTAAACTAGAGGGTAGGTTACATTGTAGAAACACACGTGTACTGTAATTTATTTCTCCTTGTATATGCAGTCGTCATCAGTCATCGTTTCAATTGCAATTGGATCTGGAAAAGTCAACTGAAATGGCTTCCAATGTAGGCCACTCCTTGGTCTTGCCCTCGACATTGAGGATCGCTCTAAATTGTCGCTTGTGTTTAACGGAATACCTATGCTGCATCTCAAGCCAGAGAGAGATTCTTCAGATACATTTAAGCATAACAAGTTCGATAAAGACGGTACCACCCTTAGAACGAAAAAGCTGAACTTCTGAGACTATGCCACCGGACTAGGAGCTTATGGAAGCAATCGGCGGAAATGGACATCTATTTTGACGACCATTGTTACCAGTGTATCAAGAAGTTGTCCAACTCTTATGCACAAAACGGTCTTAAGCTTGTTTTCACCACAACCCAGCACAGATGTTGCCAATAGGCGGTACTAACTGATATTCAACAGAAAAACGAGATAAAAGGCAACACCAAGGGTTGGTAGACACCGTCATACAGGATGATCTGGTAAGCACCTGAAATAAGGCAGCGCATAGGGTGACCTAGGCAGAAAGGAAGCCTTTGATTGTCAAGAGTCACTTATTCCGTATGTCTCGCCAGTATAGGTCATGAAACCAAATGGAAGGCGAAACTATATCTTCATCCACTACTCGTGGAACAGGAGTAGAATACCCCAGATGACATGCATTTAAGGACACGTCAGCAGGGATAATGAGACGATGAAGTGTTGACAACACGTATGTACCTAGACCACCTAATGGGGTTCATGCAAGGATTCTTGAGACGTGATAGAAATTTTTCGCAAAGGACATAGATCCCAAGGAAACGCTATAAAATCTCTCATTATACCCGTCCTGCTGTATGGAATTTATCGAGTGAAAGGTTCTTCCTATGTTGACGTTTCATGGAGCAGAAGATTTAACCATGAGCTACACTAGCTGTAGAGCAACACCGACCTTGTCAAAAAGATACGTGTACAACGATTAAGACAGCTAGGTCATGTAGAACGGATGAAGACTAGTGCTTCAGCCCAAATCTGCGATCTCAAACCTGAGGGCTACACAGAAGACAACAACCTCATCTCCAATGACATGCGCAAGTGAAAGGTGATCTCAACCAACTCGACGTACGCAACTGAAAGGCAGCATTGGCCCATGACACTCGATCCAATGATACATGTTTCCTTTAACCACTCAAGATGAAGGATTAGATAACTAAAGAGCAACCAGTATCGACACCAAGGGCGTATTGAGGTCGGCCTCATCGAATGCCCTTACTGCCTCTCGGCCTTCACACAAAAAAAATCGCACCGTGCTGGACTCCACGGCCCTACGACAACCTGGACTCGTTGCGAACCGATTACACGAAGGATTCCCCATCGGAGCTCAATGGAAGAAAGACGGAATAGTGAAGGACTTCGACATTGTCATCAAAGATGAACTCCTGTTTTGGGGGCCGGTGTCTACTCGGAATCGCTGAAAATATCAAGTTCATACCGGACTTGCCAGCGTCTTCCACGCGGAACTACTGGCAATCCGAGAGGTGTGCACGAAACTCGGGCGTGACACAACGCAGAAACACAACATTGCTATCCTCATGGATAGTCGAGTCGCTGTCAAGACTATTGACTCAACTATTATATCCTCCAAAGTCGTGAAGGAGTGCCGGAACGCTCTGGATTCCAGGGCATAGAAGGAAACGAGCGTGCATATGAACTGGCCATATAGGGCTCAGCTCTACACGACTCACTCGCGGCAAGGGTCCACATCCCGCTAGGAGCGGTTAAAAGACAAATTCACTCAAATTTCCGGCAGAAGGCCAATCTCCAATGGAGGGGGTTAACCAATTGCGCCATATCAAAGCCAGATATGGCTGACCTACGATGAGATTAGAACAAAAGACCTCCTTAACAGAACCCGCCCAAATATTGCCCCAATAACGGTGATAATCACGAAGCATTGGCCTCTCCAATTGGCCAATACGGCCCCACTGCCGCAGCTGCGGGAACGAAAATGAGAAGGAAACTCTCTCCCATTTCCTCTGCAAATGTCCGGCGCAAGCAAGAGCCAGACTGCGTGCACTAAACTAAACATTCTTCAACGACTTTAACAACATCTCGAGCAAGATCTAATCCGTTTTCTTAATTCCACAGCCTTAATCTAGGCACCGACTGTCACAACCACCTTCAACAACACACAGGCGGTTGGCACATCCTAGTGCTATTTGGATTCCGTTGAACCGCAACCTCTACCTACCACTCTAATGAATCTTGAAGGTTTACAAACGCATCTTACAAACAAGTCTTCAAATAGAAACCAGAGGAACGGTCCCGGTCCGGTACAGTAATACCAGAATATGTAATCCCTCGCTTAGCTGCGTAACCCGCATTGCTAACCAAAGACTTCAGGCTCCAAAAAGTTTTAGCAATGTCCGCGGGATAAGTAACTTCCCCTCTTGAGTGCCCAAATAAATCAGAAAAACTCTCAATCAGACAACTATCTGGGGGGCACTGTACTCCCAAATCATTCTAAAACACACATGTTCAGATCGCAAGAACTTCCGCTTTCACTTCTTGACACGGTACCCTGTTCGAAGTCTTAGTTTATGGATTCTCTGCTCCACGTCCGATTTGACCAAAAGATTTCATTTACCCTGACAGAACGACACAACTGTCAATAAAAACTGACAGATGGTCATGAAAAATCAACAAATCGTTTGTCATTTGAATTGAACACCCTGTACAAACCCATGGTATTCAATGTATACAAGTTCCTCGAATCCTATTGTCAAGCCTTAGCGGTGCGGCGGTGGGGTGAATTAATTGCCCGTGGTAACGTTTTTGTTTTAACATAATTCGAGATATGCCATGTCATTCAACTGGTAACACAATACCGTAATTTTTATACAACCCCTGAAGGGTTTTAGTATAATAATTAAGCCTTGCAGTCATATAAATACAAGCGTTAAGTTTTTTTTTTTTTTTATACATTTAGGTTTAATGACGGTAAACTGTGTTTTTCCGGTTCCTCATCCGGTGTGCGCTGTTATGGAATGCGTACAAAACAAAGAAGAAGGATTAATTATGTTTGAGGGAATAGCTGTAGGTCTTATTGATTTTTTTTTCCCCGAACTTTGTAGCCGGGTTAAGTTCACCAATCTAATGTGTTGGTCATTGTTGTGGGTAGAGCAATGGAGGCATCTTTGGTGCAGGTGACGAGGACGGCGGAATGCTTGTCGTTGCTCGGCTCAGCTCGTCGGACAGGGGTGGTTTTTGTCAAACCCACATTGCACTACCAGCTCAGCACACAAAATTTCGTGCCATTTAAGCTAGCTATGGAAGAAAGTTCCCTAATACCCTAAAGGGACAACAGACGAACAAAGAAAGAAAGATTTGTCCAAGGACCTATGCCAATACCTAGGAGAAAGACCGGAAAAGAGTAATATGGGGTTTAAGGCTTGGATTAGAATGCACAACAACCAAGTTCATAGTCAAGTATAAATGCTTATGTCTTCGTGCATATAGGCTAACGTCCTAAGTGCAAACTTCAAACAACAGTGGAGGAACTTATTAGAACGACTCAAGCTGATTTAGAAGTCTAGTCATAGGTATATCCTTCATTAGTTAATGACAACCATCGCTCCTCTGTACAGAGCTACTAACATCGATATAACCGACCTCTTCTGTCAAAGGTTGCGGAAGGTGTGTCGAAGTGAACCGACAAAATTAAACCGTTTTAGGACGATTAGCGAGGACGCACAGCTTATTAGAGCCGAGGCAACGGATAAGGGTAATTGCTTTTGCAGAAGTCTATACAGAAACCTAGCTGCCACTTCCCATGCGAATGTCCCAGCCTATACAGAACAAGGAAGACGGCCCTCGGTGAATATTATTTCACTGACCTGGGCGATCTTTCTAACAAGCCTTGGTGGCCATTCTAAAATTTACTACTAATTCAGGATGATTCAGGGAGGCCGAACGATCGTAATTGCACTCACCTAGACCTTTTCCTTCTTTTTGGCTTTTTAGAATGGACATTCCATGTCAGAGGAACACAATGGATCCGAGTGAAGGCTGGATCACGCGATGCACCCACCTCTTCAACCTACCTAGCTGCTTCCAGATGATCATAAGACACAAAATATCAATCCAATTAGTGCCCTAAAGTTGTTCCTATCTAGATCCACAAAGGAACTGGATTTTCTTTGTGACGGTACCGGGAGTAATAGTTTTAAACATGCTTATGCTGGTGTAATGAGCCAGGCTTCTCAGGATTCTTGCTAAGAGTGATTTTCTTAGCTCACAGAAGGGTTTGGGTCCAATGAATGTTGTTGACGTGCCGTCTTTTGCCAATGAGTCGCCTTTTCCTATGAAGGATGACCTAGCTAGGTCTGAGATCACATTGCGGGTTTAGAGGACTAATTTGGCGAGTCGAGCCCTTTTAGGACAGCTTGACTGTCTGAGACGAAAAGTCTGGTTCTTCCCAAAGTGCGAGAGGTCTGATTAAGTCTCACAGACTGATTGATGGCAATAACCTTGGCTAACTAAGAAGTTCGCACACGATGATGTTCCAAAATTTCCGGACCCAGTTCCTGTTTCAAGTCTTGATCCGTCCATATACCAGACGAGGTCAGAAGGTGATGGTTGGGATGTATGGTTCTCCCAGGTCTCCCTAAACGAGATAACTATTGAGAAATTCTTGTTGAAGCAGTATTCGGGTAGGATGTCATCTAGAGGCATGCTGAAGACTGTGTCGTGCTCCAGTGTTTCAAACAGGGATAGGTAACCCCCTCTATAGGACTTTGAGTCAAAATTGCTTGAGTAAACGACTCGATAGATGCCTAGTTTGGCTTCCATTCGTATAAAGTTTTGTAGTGATGGTAGACCCAAGATGACATTGAGTGCAGAAATTAGAGTTGTGGGAAGGCATCTTGTCATCCCGGTTTCGGCTAGACGTTGGACTCGTGGTAGTTTCATTAGTTTTTGTCCACCAGACACTTGCCTATGATATCATTGGTCTGACAAACAATTACCAAAACTGTGCATCCGCGATTCTTATGGTTCTTGTAGGACCTTCAACCAGTTCTACCTAACCAAAGTATCATCTTGGGTTGTACTCTCCAGATTCAGCGACAGGTTCATAGTGATGTAGTAGCTCTGCTGGTTGTTCTTTCGATCTGTGGGTTCCAGGACATTTTGTTGTCCAGAATGATTCTCAGGTATTTGGGATCGTTTCGCCGAGGGGCAAGTGAGAAAGTGGAGCTTTCTTCTTCTTGAAAAAGGAACAAGTACTGTCGTTTTAGGATTTACAGAGAAGCCTCCACTAATGTACCATTGTAGTACCTCCGAAACAGTGTTTTACAATTTTCCTCTGACAATGATCGCAACGCGTCAGCATAGCCCACAGCCTCTTTAACTTGAGTATTCAGGGACTGAAGGAGTCTGTTGATTACCAAAGACCAGAGAAGATCATCCGCATAGCCCACAGTCTCTATTCCTTATGTGGTCAGAGATTAAAGAAGGCTGTTGACTACCAGAGAAGAGGTGAGAGAGCAGCTCCCTGCGGACAGCCCCCTAAATTTCCACATCGTCAATAGTAATCCAATGGCAAACGCCCTATAGTCGACTTATTGAGAGCTTCTTCGATGTCTAGATAGGCAACAAGACATATTTCCTTCCGGTCGACGAAAGTCGTGACGTGCGGACACAGTAGATTTCCCCTGGTTGGTAAGCATGTTGGGGTGACATCTGACATCAGCCATTGTCAGATCCATCTTGGAACCCATTCTTACTCATCCGCCTATTCATTCCAATGGATGTTCTTATGTCCCGGGACCCAAATGAGTGTGACGTTATGGTTAGCGCTGACTGCCTTAAGCTCATCGTGGTATCATTTCAAAGTTTTGGATCTGATTGTTGTGGACATGACGGCCTTGATGGCTGCTTGACTACGTCGATGTATCTTCTTGTAAGTGTCTGTTGTGATAGTTCTTGTGTGGCTTCGGCGATTGTTTAAGCTTCCGCCTGGAAAACGTTACTGTGGCTTGGAAGTCTTAGCAACCGTGCCATGCTTGGTTCTGAAGTATAGATCCCGGAACCTTCGCTCACATCAAATGATTGGACTAGTTAGAGATATCCTGCTTTCTCTGGAGGGAATTTTGAGTTCGAGCTTTAGGGCGAATTCAGGGACCGCTATTAAATAGTCAGTTTTGGCTTCAATGTTCGCCCACTTGGTGATTGCTTCGTGAACTCTCGCGCTTTTCGCAGCCACTTCTATTCTGAAAAGATTGACAGGTATTAGCCCCCACATGATCTCGAGGACTGCAGTCTAAGTTGTTCTAATTGCACTTGTGGTTCCTACGCCATCAAGTTATTGAATCCTCGTCAGGATGTTTAAATTTGTGGTATTTGCTGCGAGTGCCCACCAAACTAGGCATGTGAGGGCCTTATTATGGTCCATACTTACTAAGGATAGTGGCAGGTTTGGACCCTCATCTTTTGAAGATTCTATTCCATGCATAGACTGCAATTGAAGCTTTTTTCGTTTCTTTTCGTTGCCTGTCTAAGACTACGTCATCGGCATAGGCATTGCTCTCCAGCTTCATTGGTATCACATTTACTACTAAGACCCACAATAGTTCATGTCGGGTGGTGCCTCGGGAGAAATTCCCCTCCATCAAGATTTAGTGGCGCCAGTGCTGCATCACCATTCAACAGTTACTTTGAGCTATCAATCATTATCAAGAAAATTATCCGTACGCACGAAAGCCTTGCAGCTTATCGCATGAGAAAAGTAAGCAAATAATGCACGCACTCATTTAGATCGAAGAAATTGAAGAGTCACGGAAACCCAAGCAGCTTACAAATGACTTTACATTTGGAACACAAACTCAGAAAGGAAACACTGTTACTGACATGCAAGACGCCACAAAGATGGCTCACATCTAGTTTTAAGGAAACTGGTCTGGAACCATTTTCTGAAGTAAACAAGAACCGTTTGAACAACTTTACAAGGATCTGGATAGACACTGTAATGTACCCAGTACTATCTCTTTAAGTTCCTTAAGTTCCTTCAATATTGGCAACAAGATGCAAAGACCTAAACTGAGTTCTTGACACACAGTTCACATATCCTGTACTCCCCAAACTTTACCTCTCACAGATCATAGCGCATGACAAATTTAACGAAAAGTTGTGTAAACTTTCAAGGAAATTTTTGGTTTTTAAAAATCCACAGCACAACTGTATGTGCAATACCGCCTCAAAGAGCACAAAAAATTCGACATGAGCAGGAGGGACAATTCCAAACAACCTCCAGAAATGTCAGGTACAGGATAACGCCTGACACATTTGAAACTTCACCAGGAATATGCAACCAAAAATTAAAAACCTTGATAAGGTGGTTTGAGAGCACGTCAGGGGAAATAATTTTCAAACAAAAGTTCTTATCCTTACGAAGTTTGTATGTAAAACTTAATAAAAAAAACAGTTAACAGTAGAAAGAAAGAAAGTCTGGAGGGGAACACCTCTGGGCGGAGTTCTCGCGCCCCTAATATGGCTTCTGGTGGTAGATGGGATTTTGGTGGGTTCAAGGTTGATATGTTGACGACGTAATCATCCTGATAACGGGCGAAAGACTCTACTTTGAACTACAACTAGCTAATGAATGGGTCAGTTAATCACTAAGAAAAGATCAATCCTTCGTTTCAAACCCCCAAAGAGCAACTAAGCATTTCAGGATCGCACAATACCTTGGCGTAATTTTATATTCCGAACTTAACTGGAAGAAGAACAATAATTAACGCATCAAGAAAGTATGTGTTGCCTTCCAGAGTTAGGAAGGATATGTAAAAGGGCATCTAAATGTTGACCCTGTGTTGGGTTTCAGGGCAAAGGTTGACAAACTTGCAAGCAAAGAGTTGCCGCTGCATACTTCAGAGGCACTCCCATTTGTTATAGTTCCAAGATGAACCCATCAGTCAAGCCAATACATGCTGGGTTCAGCTAAAATTCTTGTGCGACGGTCAGGGCTTTATGAGCGGCCTATAACAAGAAGAGTTCTCTTTCTCTGTTTAAATTAAGTCGCCATAATACATAGGTCACATCCGACATCATTAGTGGACACTTAACCGTTTGCAATCATGCGGAACATCTTAATGTACACCACGAGGACTATTGTACAAGCTGCAGGGACGAAGAAGAAATTGAACCTGTCCGTCACCCGTTGACAGAAAAATGAGGACCTACTTCTTTACGAAGCTGAAGGACTTACATATGTAATATTGAACTGAGAGACGTCCTGGCACACATATCGCAACCTGAGTGTTCCGAGCGTAAAATCTTTACGAAAATGGACACAATGGACCTAATTATTTTTCTTCAAGAGCGCGCTACAGGGTTAAGGACTAGCCTTTATCGAAGGACACACCGATGCGCATTGGTTTAAAATGCCTGCAGGTTTTAGTGATGAGGAATTCATGCGCGTTGTAAGGCTGAAGAAAGAATCCTTTTGTTTCGACAATAGATCCGACAGTAGGCTTAAGGGTGAAATGATGTGCATTTGAAGCAAAATGTTGAAGGGGTGCAATGCAAAGGGCTATTTCACAAGAGCTCACAAACAGTGAGAAACGGAAGACACTTGTTTGAGGTTCAAGCTAGCCTATAGACTTCCTAATATCCCTGCCACCTAGAAGTCTTAACAAGGTCACAATTTTAGGTGCACCAGACCAATTTTGGATGTAAGAAAGCTTAATAGCTTAGCACGATCGTTTAAGGACACCAAAACATTTCACAACAGATTTAGAGACCTCAAATATGTCGTCCTTACAACGAACCTTGAGCCTTGGGTGAATTAAAGATTTAGGTTAGATTAGGTGCCGGGCAGCCACACCAGAGAAAGTCCTTTATGCTACCACAAGGACCTCTGATCACAAAATAAAAAAAAAATTGGCCGCAGAACCAGGACTGAAGGCTGCTTATGCTGGTGATTGCCAGCTGGTTTAGACGATGGAAAAAACTAGCTCCTAGAAAGGGTATTTTTCGAGCTGGGAAAGGTGGACACGTACAAAGAAGATGGAAACTCGTCTCTCCCTACTCGTCGTCCATACAACTTTTACAAAAATCATTATAGGGGAGGCCTTGCCTATTGGCGTGCTTGCCAATCGTACAGTATCCGGCTTTAACACTCACTATGGTACTTAGCTTAGACCAGATTTGTTTGCTGATGAGGCCGGTAGAGCCATCCGTCCACCTACGGTTAGTGATGGCGATTGCGTTTCTTTTGAGTAACAACCTGCAAGTAGCCTGTAGAAGAGATGTACCCTGTCTGGGAAGTTCGTCAGCCATGCAATAACCTATGTCCCGGCACTCAAATAAGTCTTGTTAAGAGACAAGCGGTAATTCAGAGCTGTTTTTGAATTAAAGGTGATAGATTCCAGTGATTTGATCACGGCTTGGCTGTCAGTAAAAATGGTGATACACTATGTAGATATCACAGCCACGATAGGGCCTCCTTGATTGCCATTTTCTTGGCTTGGAAGATGCTGCAGTGGTCAGACAAACGGAAGGAGATGTTTACCTTTGGATCCTTTTGAGACACCTCCACCCACACCCGATTGAAGACTTGAAACCGACCAAAACAACTTGAATTGAACGGGACTACAGGCAGTTTCTAATCCATTGAAGATGAGATACATCGACAAGAGAGCCTAGTCCTCAGACTCTATCAAATGCCTTTGGAATATCAACCGAAAGTGTCTTACGAAGAGGTTCGTTCCATTTCTCGTTGAGATACACTGCCGGTCATTGAGGAATATTTCATAAACTGAAGATTCCATGACCTTGGAACGAAGACACATAAGTGCAAAAGGCATCCATCTGCCTAACCTTACCTAATTAACAAACAAAAAAAAAAAAAACAACTCAGCAGAAGGCAACTTGATAAACATCTTGAGATTTACGTCACAGAAAAACGTATTTTCCCCCTACTCTGCCGCACCGTGTAACCAACAGTCAACACTTCGGCAGTCTGTCTATTTTTGTATCGAGAAATATTTTCGAATGCAAACTATACTGAGAGTGATATTTTTAATTACATCGAAATGGATGCTAATTTTGGAGACCCCCGCAATGAAAATTAAGGCAGTGGGTGGACATGTTTCCAAATCAGTTAAAAGTAAGTGCAAAGCTTGATTATACGATGACAACTTCTTCAATAAAAACCTCGGAATAGGACATCAGTTCTTTTCTGTTCAAAAAAAAATCTCACCCTTGTCTCCGTTTACCAGAGATAAATTCAGTTTCACTAGCTATAACACGGGAATCACTATCACCAGCTGTGTGACAGAATCAACAATTCTAAGCAGGAATAAGAATTAACATGCACAAAGGATACGGTGTCCTTTTACCCATAAAACTGTGAAGTGGATAGTTTGCAGGGCCATCATCACGTACGTTGATAATCGTGTAAGGATATCGATTCGAACGATAGTTTTGTTTCACGTAATCCAAACTTAAGTAGTGCCATCTGAATGATTGACGTTTTAACTGTTCGCTTGATGTGTTAGTTAAGGACCAACAATTGAGTTTATTTGATTGCAGCAATCAGTGCGTTGAGAATGAAAGGAAAACGGAGGTCCTATGATCGCTAGATGCAGTTTAAAACGTTCTAAGAATCGATAAAGGGGGTTTCAATAGGGACATAACAAATTTGTATTTTTATACAAAGGCATCCTTAAACTCTATATGTCAGTCAAGGTTTATATTTTTATTGTAGTGAAGATCATGAACGAGCAACGTTTGGAAATTATTGAAAATTCTGAGTCGATATGCATACTTCAAGAGCGCTAACTCCAAGTAACGGTCGTAATAATCGTCCCACCAGACAGGCTGTGCGTGCTATAAAGGATAAAATCGAGTCAACTTATTCACTATTGGATATTTCTGTGCCAGTAAGACAACAAACCGGTCGAAGAACCGAAAATATCGCAGCCGTAAATGCTTCAGTTCAAAATGAGATAAATCAGTCGATTCCACAGGAATTAGGAAACTCTCAGTCCACATTGTGGCCAATTTTGCCTTAAGATCTTGGCCTACACCCTTACAAGATCAAATTAACTCAAGAACTGAAGCCTATGCATCAAAATATGACTCCATTGCATCCACAAAAAGTGACCGAGTGGTGTGAATTCCACGCCGGAGGTGAGATTCGACCGTATTTATTCGGTCAATGGAGTTCGCTATCGTGCCATGTTGGAAGACAATTTTTGGCCAGAGTTGGATGGACTTGACATCAGTGATATGTGGTTCCAACCAGAGGGGCCACATGCCACAGAGCTGAACAAACAATTGATCTTTTGAAGGAGAAGTTCAGTAATTGTGTAATCTCGAGAAATTACCACCTCGCTCATGCGATTTAACGCCGTTGGATTTCATTCCCTTGGTTGGTCGTTGCCAACAAGCCAACAACATTAGAGGGGCTAAGGAACAATATCGAACGCGAAATTGTCAACGTTCCGGCCGATATGTGTGGAAGAGTGGTGGATAATTAACTCCAAAGAATCGATTGATGCAAACGTGCTCGCGGTGTTCATATGAACGAGATCGAATTCCATACTTAAATTTGTGTCCAATACCTGGAATAAATTTCATCCCGATATCTCAATTATTTTGTGTTCTATTTCAATACAAAATTGTTATGTCCTTACTGAAAAACCTACCCGTAATGCAGTCGGCTGAACCATGGAGTCATCAATGTGTACAGACACATCGAGCATAACTGAACGCTGGTAAGAGTAAGAGTATAACTTCATGGTTGTTGAGGAGTTCATCTACCTTGAAGTCAACATCAACTCCAGGAATGACACCCTAGTATAAATTCGACAAAGATTCACTCGGGAAAATCGTTTCTACTTCGGTTTGGAGCAACAAATGGTGTCTGCATCCTCTGCCCCTTACCGCCCCTTTGGCTAGAATCACTGATTTGAAAGGTAGATCGCAAGGAACCCTTTGAATTTTGTTTAGAGTTGAGGATAACAGCTTAATGGCTTTCAGATTGGATCCATCTAAATTTATAAAGAGCTCAAGCCCGATTTTGATGGGAGTAACGTCCAAACTGCAATACATTTCCCTGTGCACTGGATTAGTTTAAACAGACTTGTCTCCAAATACTTTGCAAGTGCTTGTCGGACATAATTATGGCAACCTAATCGATATCAACTACCAACTTGAAGGCATTTTTTTGTTACGTGGGTTTTAACAGCCCAGGGAACCGTGTTAGGCTGACTGTAGGCCGAATCTTTTTGGATATGACAAAACTGTAAAGCATGTCACATTTGTGTTGACATCCTACAACTCTTACCGCTTAAGACTTTTCAAAGGTCCATTGTTGTTTGATCAATTCGTCAGTCTATGCCATGCTTATACTATTTCGACACTGATCTACAAGCGCCTTCAAGGCTATAACTACACCCATCAATGTTTAGCTGGACTGTTTGGTCGACTGCCATAGATTAAGCCATAAACCAAGACTATCTAAGCAAGGTCCAACAATCAGCTTGTTTGTGCATAAGCGGAGCACTTCATATGACACCCTCCGTAGCACTTGACATTTTGCTTCATTCGGTTCCAAAAATCTTCGAATCTACCACCGAGGGACAGCGCGGTAGAGCGAACCGCGACTCAGGTGGCCCACGCAAATGGAAAGGGACCTCAACGAACAAACATATCCAACCAGCTCGATCATAAGCTATCTGCCTCCAGTTTCGCACGCTAAGTTGGAAGGTCCACTCCATACTGTAGCCCCACCTCAAGTAAGTATACCCATACTTCCAGATAAAGGAACCTTGTGTGGACCGATCGCTAAATGTAAACTTAAATTTATGCTGAATGCTACCGTGATAACAAATTCAAGATGGACAAGTGGTACAACGTGTCTAGGGGCAAAGCAAATTTGGCCGAGCCTAGATCTGAAACGCCCTAAAAACTTAATTTGTCACAACAGATCGCATATCAACCGTAATAGGTATCATCACAGGACACTGTCTAATGGGCAAGAATGCAACAAGGCTCGGCTTACATTCAAAATTTTTTTGTAGAAACCATTCCCCACCTTCTTTGTAGCTGCCCAGATCTCTTCCGCAAAAAAAAAAAGGCTCCACTTAGGAGAATTCTACTTTAACGACTTAAGCGATCTGAAGCGGAACACAGATGTCAGACACCTCCTTCGCTTCATAAGAATCGCCAATTGGTTTAACGAGTAGCTAAGGAGATCTCTCCAGATCCATGTGGTATCACGATGGACCTATCACTGGTCTAAGGGGACTGCCTTTAGCTGACAACCACTTCAACCTAACCTATGGTACAACAGTCCAGCAGCCAGATTCTCTTCGTCTGACTGTGCTGCATGTCGGTACACATCTTGCAGCACACATTCATAACCTTCTGAGAGCTCATACCTGAACGATGAAAAATCACTTATGAGTCTCGTCATGGATTGTTTTTGTTTTTTTTTTTTATTTTTTTTTTTTACACTTAATGTGTGTTATTTACGTAATGAAAAAATTAAAAAAAAAAAGAAAATAGTTTCTTGGTGTCAAAATATTAAACGATTTATAATCTGAATGGCATTGAGCATCAAAATAGTTTTGTGATGTATCTCCATCCTTTGTCACGTTCCACAGTTTCCATTGGATATTCATAAGAACTTTTGATGACTACAGCCTCTCCGTGAGTTTCTAGATTGTGGAACGAAGTTCATAAAACCAATCAAAAATGTGTGTCTGTCAGCACATTCAATGGTTCAAAGACAGAATTTAGGAGTCCTTAAACCTGCTAATGGAAACCCAAGAATCGGGGTACAAAGATGCCGAAATTGCTGGCCGTGAACACCAGCTGAGGAAGTGGAAAAGACCTACAAATCTGTTCGACTAGATTGTTAAAACAGTGGAAACAGTGGAAAGAATGAAGAATGGAAGCTGATACACAAAGCCAAAAAATTCTACGGGACCATCACTTTTTCAACAAACCTTGGGCAATCTCCTAGGCTCACACACATCAATGGAAGGTAAATCAGTGAACAGCACACGTTGTTTAAGAAATTGAACCTTCAACAGGACTTGAACTGTGGAAGACTTAAAAGTGGCCAACTTTGTGAGTTGGCTTGACATGCTTCCAACAACACCCTGATAAAAATACAAACGCCTCAATACAACTGCCAATTAGAAAAGGAACGGCTAAGTTGCTTCCCTTACTCTTCAGACGTTTAGTTCTAGAAAGATTCTTCTATCCGTATACTAACCAATGTGACCATCATGCGCTGCATCATTCAGTAAACCAAAGAAGGAAGGAAGGAATATAGAAACTAAATTGCCGCTGGCACTACGCAGGACTCAATTCTAGAATTTGAATGAATATACCCAAAAATACGTATTGGAGACATTGCAGACGCCCAAAGAGGGCTTCATCAAGTCATGAGACGTATCTAATCCAAGATTTAAGACCACGGACTAAGCCTAGCGACACTGAAGACAGTGATTGAAGGCAGATTTCCTCTATTTTTGAGGTGTAGGCAGACCTGAAGACCTGGAGATGATGCGCTCAACCAAGAAAAAAAATACTGAACGTCGGAATCAATCGTTCTCGTTGTCGCAGTCGCAGGGGTGGACCTTATTGAGAAAAAGTACATTTACGAGAGAAAAATAGAAGTTGGGAAGAAAATTAAGTTGATGGGAAATTTAGAGAACTCTGCATGCCAATTTGGCTCATGACACGGCTTTCAGCGTGACGAAGACTTGAAATCACACTGGACAACATTGGCTCAGCTATGCGCAAGAGTAGGGCAAACTATAAACGTGGAAGAAAAAAGAGGGAACACGACATAAATTTGTCAAGGCCTCTTAGACGCTTAGAGAGGAGGCTTCATTCTGAAGTATTTAATACACGAAGCGCATCTGGGATTTAACTGCCCAAAAATGAAGAACATTTAGTCAGTCAGAGTCCGAATTACCAGGGGAACATCCCCTTTTTCAAAACAAGGAGACTTATGTAGCTCGACATAGGTTAGGTTAGGTTACATTGAAGTAGCTGCCAGCTGAAGCCAGCACACTTATAACAGCGATAGGTCCATTGTGATACCACATGGATCTGGAGAGATCTCCTTACTCACTCGTTAAACCAATTGGAGCTTCTGACGAAGCGGAGGAGGTTTCTCAAACCTGTGTTTCCTTTAGATAGCTTAAGTCATTAAAAAAAATTAATTCTCCTAAGTGGAGTCTTCTGTTGAGGAGAGAAAGAGATAAAATGACAAACTGTGCAGACTATATTGTGACATCGATTAAGCCAGAAGAATGAATGTCCAACGACTGAGGTGGCTGGATCATCTAGAGTGGATGGAAAAAATGCTTCGGTTCGGAAAATCTTCGAATCCACCCCCGAGGGACCGCGTAGTAGCGTAAGACCGTAACCAACCAACTTGGGGTGCGAAACTGGATACAATTAGCTAAGGATCGAGTTAGCTAGAGACGCTAGTTGGTTGAGGCCTGGGTCCACCCTATATTATAGCTCCACTTTAAGTAACTAAGCTGAGCAGCTACGAAGAAGGTGAGGAGTGGTTTATACAAACATCTTTTGAATGAACGTCAAACCTTGTTGCATGCTTGCCTATTAGACAGTGTCCCGTAAAGACACCTATTACGGATTTGATATGCGATCTTTTGAGAGAAATTAAATTCTTAGAGCGTTTCGAATCCATCTTTAGCTAAATCTGCTTTGCCTCCAGACACGTTGTACCACTTGTCCACCTAGAATCTGTTCTCACGATAGCATACAGCATAAATTTAAGTTCACATGAAACGATTGGTATACCCAAGGTGCCCTTCCCTGGAAGCATGTTCCATATCTGGAATAGCTCTAAATCCCGACACCCAGCATAGCTCGGCATAAAACATCTCAATTATGCTCCATGGAAATCAACAAAGATGCGATGTTTAAATTTAGTTGGACTACAACGACTCAATCGAAGAAGTCCTTACGGCAATATGCAGAAGACTGAAGGACTTCTTGTGACGGTTCAACCATCAAACAAACAAACTTTTGTCTGATATTTTGGCGAAGAAAAGTTCATTAATCATTTCGGTGTAATGCCTAAGGATGTGTGTAGCTGTAAGATCTAACACCAGAAGTCGTGTACCTAAATTATCTTCTCAAGTCAAAAGACTAACGTTCGCTAGGTATCTTTCAAGGTAATCCACTCATAAAAGAGATTCTTTCTCCTGACTCCCATAACAGACACATACATACTTCAATATTTCCCAATTCTACACGAAGTAGATGGACATTCCCTTCTATAAAAGTTGGCAAGTTATACCAATACGCATATGGCATGCCTCCAGTTCACCTTTAGCCTTTTGAAAATCCAAAGCCATGCACTTTTGACCCAATTCCATTTTTGTAATACACACACACTACACGGACAAAAATCAAATGCTCGATCGTAGGGGATACCAAGGACGCATGCACACACATAGATTCAAGACTATAACATGTAGTCACTAGCACTATTTTAATCAAATCAGTTAATTTTAAGGGTGTATCGTATGAGGGTGTCCATAAATCTAATTTTCAAAAATTAAAGAAAAGCACACGCCATGGGAAGCACCCGAATAGCAATGGATAGCACAAACACAAGTCCTGAGCTGTAAAGTTGTGGATTAAATAGAAAGGGACAGAGAAAGGACTCCTTCTGCCCATACAAGGCGTCTGAACCTGATGGTGTACACCATAGCAGATTGAAAGTTTCATTCAAGAGGCCTTCGTTAGAACTCTTCTAGTGCCAAGTATGGTCCACCACCCCCATCCAGCTGTCCATTCCATGAAAATCGAAGAAAGTTATTTTGCTTTAGATTAGGTTAAGTTAGGTGGTTGTCCCTGCTAAGCAGGAGCACACTTAGACCAGAATGTAGCTCCATTGTGATATCACTTAGAGTACCGAATTACGGTCATCGGCAACCTAGCATGATGGATTTCCTTGTTCAAGGAAGAAGCTGTGGATAACTGCACGTTACAGACACTTTACAGAGGCATTTGGACAGACGAAGCTCTTTGATTTGTGAATATCGAGCTTGGCTAGATCGCTTGGGTTTTTGTGGAAAAATTCTCCTAGAGTTTGCCTTCCTAGCTTTGAAAAAGCAGGACAGATGCAAAGAAAGTGGGTGACCGTTTCTTCCTCGTCCACGTCTCTACAGCTTTTGCAGAAATCATTGAAAGGGACGCCCAATCTAGTGGCGTGTCTGCCTTCAAGCAATGTCCTGTGACAGCTCCTACTACAATACGTACTTAAGTATTTCCTATTTTTGGACAGAAGTCGTTCTGTTCGCTTCAGATCCAGGTTAGGCCAGATCTAGGCAAGACAAGTATAGATTCCACTGGCTTCGGTGTCGAGGCGAGACTTTATCAATTCTAGAGAGGTTACCCCCTATTTTCAGAGAGGTTCTGACCTGCTTCCTCCACTCTACAGTTGCCTGGAATATCCGCGTCCTGAAACCCAGCACAGGGAAACGTCGCATCAGTCAACGATCGCATTTAGAGACCTGCGGCATTGATGTACCAACTTGGAACGTACTGTCGGTGATTTCAAAGCTTTCATCGGTGCCTAACTATCTATATATACGAATAGTGTAACAGCGCTACCCTCTACCCTCTGTCGAACTGAAAAAAATGGAGCTCTCCAGCGCGTCTCTAGGTGTTGTTCTTATAGCACCCGCCATGCATGATAGTCTTTGGAGTCTTCTACGAAGAATCACATAACTCTTTTTGTCCAGTACTGTCCACCAGACTAGGACTCCGCACATCAGGATGGGTCTTTTTACTTCAAGCGATTTGCCTTGAACTGATAACCTCGGGGTAAGCTATGGACTGTCTTGTGTCAAAGCTTTGGATTCTGCGATAACTAGATCGAGGCTTGATAGAATCTGTAAAAATATTGAGAACCAATAATCCGGATATTCCACATATTCCAATTATTTGAGAACCATAAATAGAGTTTAACCAGCCTTGATCTGACTTTTGAAGACACCAGAGCCTTCAATAGCATCTGGCTGTCAGTATACACAATTATTTCCCTTTATTATTTTATTATTATTATTCGTAAGGCTCTGCGACAGACGCATATGGCAATGCGAACTAAAAGATCTATTGTGCCTGGAGCCAGTTAGACAAGGAGATCCTCTATCTTCCTAATGAAGTTGAGGATATCTCCGGTGTTAGGAATTTTTTGTGGAGACAGCGTTTCCTGACCCTGCAGACGGCAACGCACTCACATAGAACGTGTTCCGCTGATGCGTCTTCCTCTAAACAGAGTCTGCATTCAGATTCCTGAACTATATTCAGTTTATGTAAGTGATATCTGAGGCTGCAGTGACCGGTGAGGAAGCCGGCAAGCATTCTGATATCGTCTCTTTTATGGTTGAGAATATTTTTAGTAGTTTTATTCAGAGGTGGGATGGCCCTTTTATCCTGTCTAAGTCCCTGAGCTTAATTACAGCTTCCTCGCCTCGACACTTTAAAAGCGATTAAAGGATTCTCATATAAGATTAAGTCGATTGGTCGGAAGTCTTACTTCCTGCTGTTTCAATATTCATCATCTATGAAGAAGGGATCTTAGATCATTGGATTTTGGTCTTGAAAAGGTCACCTTCTCCGCGCTATAGAACAGGACTGGGATGATCGGTGGTCTGTTATTGTTTCAGTGAGAGAGGCTGTGCCACTCGATTGCCTTGAGATGTAATTTTCAGAAGTGATAGCAGAGCCTAGGTAGACAAAGTTCCCTAGTACCCCAGTTGGAGGATGGCCATGGTGTAGTGGTTGCAGCGCGCTGTAGGTTCCAGGTTCAAATCTCGATGTCAAAAAAAAAAAAAGTCGATCAGTTGTGAAAAAAGCTGACGTCAACTCTACTCCATAAGCATAACACTGGCAGTAGGGTGGTCATATGGCTTGTAAGTGTTGATCGTACTAATGACATCGGGATGTTCGAAAGAAATACTGTGAATTATAAGCAATGGCAACAGTATCAATAATTCACCCCATTCATTCTGGACATCGATCTGAATTTCAAAATCACTACACCAACACTAACGCTGTGCGAATAGCATCATTAGGGTATTCATAAAAAAAAGAAAAAAAGAAAACCTTAAGGTTATAGCTGCCTTTTGTGACCTTCCGTCCGATTCGTCGGCTTTACCACTTTTAATGCAGCAGAGCGTTACACACTCACACAGAACACTTTAAGTCAAAGTCCTTGCAAACATGTCGTGATATTGTAAGCACACCTTTTGTTCATCAACTTTATATTGACTTTGAATTTTTTCCCTCATCATCAATCGCATCTGGACCAAACTAATTATGGTCACCAATCTTGACCACGTCAACATCACTCCTTCCAGAAACACCATAATTTACCTCCACACTAGCTGTCTCAGTAGCTCACTTTTGGTTATAGTTCCTTGTATAGGATACAATAAAAGACCGTCAAAACCACTTAAAAAAAAAACCACCAAACTTACAAATTACGTTTTTTTCAAACACATTTCTTTAAAGGTTAAGGTTGCAACCTGAACAAACTTCTGCCTCAAATGAAGGTCACATAAAATGTCCTGCTACTCAAAGCTTAAAAAAAAAAATATATATATATATCGCCCATAGGGTCGGTCGGTCTAATAAATATCCCACCACGACCATGATTCGAATAAATTTTCAAAAATAGTTCAGGAAAACATCTACGAATGCCAATGAAACGAGTATGTAGAGCAAAGATGCAACAAGTGCTCGTAAAAACTGTAAAATACAAAAATATCTATAACTCATCTCATGAGCCATTAACAGATACGCATTTTTGAAAATTTCGTTCCAAAACAGTGCAAGTTAAGTTGTTTTTGAAAAATAGACTTTGCATCCAAAACAAACAAAATTTAAAAAGAAAAAAAAACTACACTAAATTATTCACAATGATTTTGAAAAAAAAAAAATAATGCTTATAGATATATACGTATATAAGTAGGTATTCCATATTTTTTTTTTTTAAGAGAATGAAATGAGTGTCTGCCACCCAAACAGTCTCAACAGGTTGATTGATCCCGAGGAACACAATCACCTACCGTAGCATTCGCCAGCAGCTGAAATAATCCTTGACTGGTGCTGGTGACACGATGAATTTTTTTTTTTCTGCTCTTTCCCAGCCGCAAAGATTCTATTTTAAGGTCTTGAACGAGTTTCAAAATTCGGTTGGATAAATAAATTATAAATTAATACATGTGTATATTTATAACACACTCAGAATGTAAAGCGTTAATACATTTTAATAATTTTTTTTTGTCACTTTTCACACACTCTTTCTGAGAAATATTCCCAACATTTCCAACACACTATCGGATACAAAAATTTGAAATAAATAATTTTTTTTTTTTTTTTGAATAGCGCTTGTTGCTTTTTTTTTTTTTGTTTTTGTTTTATGTGTTATCAGTCTAATGTGTCTGAGACGGAAACCGTTTTCTTTTTTATAAACTTTTGAAACAATAATGTGAGGCACACACTTTAGGCGAAGAAGATACTATTTGATTGTACGGATGTTGTGTTAGAAAAAACTAATTAAAAGACAGAGATACACGATATGGGTTTGTTGTATCCAAAAAAAAACAAAAAACAAAAAAAGTTGGACCCTTTGGACAAAACGTCTTGCCCTTAGAACAACGTTCGACTGACTAACGTTTTTTTTTTTTGTTTTTTACACAAACACAGTGGTTATTTTGGAAAATGAATTTCCTTTACCACCCTCTCTCTCGCTCGAGAATAAAATTGTTACAACAAAAACAAGAAAAATGAAAGAAATTTTTCCGTTGGGAAAAACGAAAAATGACTTGTCCCGGCGGTAGAGCCAAACAGACTGAGGAACAGCTGGATGAGAGAGGAGCTTTCAGCAGATGCAGCTATAGGGTAGCCAGCAGCCGGAGTGGATTGGATGTGTGGTGGAAAACTGGGCGAACAAAATTTACCAAATTGGAGAAAATGGAAACGGTAGAGAGTTGTTTACGTTATTCGGGACGCGAGACGGGACCACCTTGTTTGTTTAATATTGGTGCTCCGGTGATTGTTTACATGACTTTGCGCAGGTTTTTGACAAAAAGCTTTTGCTTTTGTAGGGGAATGTATCTATCAGCTGAGGAATTCACACAGACTTGAGTCGTTAAATAGTAGTGTTTTGTGGAAAAGATGTCATTTTAAATCTATAGAAGAACGCATAATTTTTATGAAAAGTCGTGATTTGTTTATTTTAATTTAAAGAAGAAACATTGAGGTTGGTGATGGAATACAATATCTGCCAAATATCCACCTACAAAAAGTCATGCTTTTGATGTATTTCGCAAATAACCGCTCTGATACTTTTGTTTAGTGCATGAATCGTTGGCGTATACTCAATCTTTTACAAAGCCTCAAAGGGAAAAGGCAATTTTTTTTTTTTTATAATTCACTAGCGCTAAAGGGGTTATGAAGCGCTAGTGTTGGTGTAGTGATTTTGAAACTCACGAGGTATTAGGTTTAAGTCTTTTTGCTCCGAGGGTAGTGTCCAGAATGAATGGGGAGAATTATGGGTACTATTTTGCCATTGCTTATAATTCACAGTCCTTCTTTCGAATTGTGTTAAATCCAGCTGTGTGGCATGTGGCGCCGTTAAGAGGAACTCCTCTTTACCGGCCCACATACCTTACCCAACCTAAACGCGGTCCACATCCATAGCATCAATTTCAGGCAAAAATAGTCAGTCAACATCGTTCGGTAACGCAATGTATTCACTGAAACGGTCGCACCGACATTATTTTAATTTTTAATGCTCTTTTTATTATTTAAATTTATCAATTCTTACTAACTCAACAATGTTAATCTAACTCACAGCCCCTACACGGACACTTTAAGCTAAACCTCATATTAACCTAACTTAATTTGTCGAAAGGGTTCGACGAGAGAGTTGCTTCTCTTTCTGGCAGCCACCAGAAGTTCTTTGAACATCTCCTACATCACGCCCCGATACCGACCTACTCAACCGGAGGCACTCCTCAGTGCTCTGAACAACAACATCTCGACTGTAGCTGAGTCGCCTATCCACAGTTGTCTGAGCAACATGGAAGATTAGCGGCACCGCTGGTCTATCCTGCTTAAGACGTTCCTGGTCAAAATACAGGAAAGCTTCTAGGGGGACGAAGCCGTTACGGCGCATCCTCTCATGGTATCTACGATAAGAGTAGTAAGCCCCGGAGATTAGGTTATTAAACGAGTTCATTGGAATAGAATTTCTTGAAATCAGACACAAATCCTCTCAAACACTCGAAACCTTTCCATCAAGCTTGCCCGCACGTTGAACCACATGCGGCAACCATATGTGAGCATTGGCCGGATTAGTGACGTAGTGACGCAGATTACCTTCATCGTTGCATCGAGTTGGCTGTTGTAAAACAATCTCTTTGCAAGGGCAAACGCAACTCTGGATCTTGCCAGATCAACATCTATATGTTTGTTAAAACGTACAGCTAGACTACACTTCGATTCGCTAATGGTTGCCCGTATTGTCCCACGATTACGAAATTTCGCCAATTCTTTCTGATATCCCTAGAGGCCCCAGACAACGACGACGTCCTAAACAGAATAGTTTCCGACTTTTAGAAGTTGATCTTCATTTTTTTCGAATACCTTCTGATGTTCGGCAGCAGACCTATTGACCGTAGATTCCCCGGATTGGGACTGTCTGTATCCCTTTTGGGAATTGCACGGACGACTGCTGTTTTCCAATGTCTAACACTTTTAGAAGGAGATGTCGAAGAACAAGATTCGATATTCCATCGATTCCCTCTGATTTCTTCGTTCTAAATGAGACAAAGATCGTTTGGAGTTCTATAGGAACGGAGGATGAACCCTTTCATCGGTGATTAAATTATTTGCCATGTTAACGTCATTGAACTCGGTGAAACCGTTGTTCTTACATCGCTAATTCTGTATATCACTTCGAAGATAGAAATTGTGCACAAGGACGCGATTCTCCAAGTCGTAGTTTGGGCAAATGATAGCAATCACCTTATACACTTTCTTCGCTCCTATAGCTTCCACCTTCTCCTGCGGATCTCTCTCCGATCACAAAAAAGTTGTCACCATCGACTGCGTTCCCTGGATCTGTGCATGCCATCAGCATCGTTTTTAAAAAATGATGGTCCAATGACACCGTCAGCCCAAAAACCGCACCAAACACTCACTCATCGTGGATGCAGAGGTTGTTCCACTATTTCTCTTGGGTTTTCGGAGCCCCAAATGCAACAATTTTGTTGGTTTACGCACCCAGACAAATGAAAATGAGCTCCATGATCTGGTTCATTCATTTCCAGCGCCCAATCAGGGAAAGTACGGCATTGTGCGTGGTCTGCTGGTTTCAATTGTTGAGTCCACTGGATCCTCTAAGCATGTCGGCCAAAATCCTTATGCAAAATGTGGTGCAAAATGCTTGCGGATAGGCCCAATTCCTGGGATCGTCTTGAAATCGACACCCCTAGATTTTCAGTCACACTCTCAGCTTGCTGGACGAACACGAGTTGGAGTCTTCACATCACTTATCTGTCGAAAACGTTCAAATTCACTATAGCTGTACGAGAAGGCGCTTGATGATGGCCAAAAGCATACGTATTTCTCGAAACATTTCCGCGATATTTCTCACCGTTTGTGTTGTGAATTTTCACTATTTCAATACGTTTTGCGAGTGTGTATCGATCCATATTTAGAACGCAGGATGGGAAATGGGCTAGGAGCAACGAAAAAAAAGCCGAAAGATTCGCAGAACATCTTGAGGAAATTTTTCAACCAAATCCAGGTGACATCGACGAGCTGCCAGAACAAGATGAGGAAATTCAAACAACAAGGCCAGCTGAAGTCAAAAATGAAATAAAAATATCTATAAACGTAGGAAAGGCCCCAGGCTTTGATCTCATAACTGGAGATATTCTTAAACAGCTTCCTGAAAAGGCAGTTTTGAAGCTAAAGAACATCATTAATGCAGCATTTTGAATAAAGTACGTGCCACAATCATGAAAAGTAGCTGATGTAATCACGATAGCAAAACCTGGGAAACCAACCCATGAGCCTTCATCTTAAAGGTCAATACCAGGTCCACCGGATCACTAACATTATTGAAAAAGCACTTACTTACTTTCCTAAGGTAGCGCTACAGTCCGGGGTGGACCTGGGCCTCAATCAACAAGCGTCTCCAGCCAGCTCGATCTTAAGCTAGCTGCCTCCAGTTTCGCCCGCTAAGTTGGTTGAGGTCCCCTTCAACTTGCGTGCGCCACCTGAGTCGCGGTCTTCCTCTACTGCGCTGTCCCTCGGGGGCGGATTCGAAAATTTTTCGGACCGGAGCATTGGTGTCCATCCGCTCTACATGACCCAGGCACCTCAGTCGTTGGACCTTCACTCTTCTGGCTCTAAGTCGATGTCGCTGTACAGCCCGTACAGTTCGTCGTTCTATCTCCTCCTCCACTCACCGTCTATGCAGACGGGACCAAAAATCACCCGAAGAATTTTCCTCTCGAAGCAGCCAAGAGCACCCTCATCCACTTTTGATAAAGTCCATGCCTCTGCACCGTAGAGCAGGACTGGGATTATAAAGGTCTTATATAGGGTCACTTTTATTGTTCGAGAGAGGGCCTTGCTAATCAATTGCCTTCTTAGCCCAAAGAAGCAGCGATAAGCGGCGGCCAATTGATGAATGCTCGCCGTGAGATGACCCAGTCGCCAAATTTCTCCTTCACAACTTCGAGCGTTGCGTCGTCACTTGTATGGCATGTAGCGCCGTCTTGTTGGAACCACAGCTCGGATTTATCGATGTTGTTGAGCTGTAGCCACAGATAGTCGGTAAACATCGCTCTATACCTGAGACCATTGACGGTAACGGTGTTTCCTTTCTCATTTCTAAAGAAATAAGTTCCGATGATGCCGCCATGCCATAAACCGCACCAAACAGTCAATCTTTGTGGATGCATTGCTGCTTGGTCGAACACTTGTGGATTGTGTTCGCTCCAAGAGATTTCAAGATAAGAAATTTTGATACACGAGATTTTAATGTTGACACCTCTTGTTGGATGACCCTTTACTTTCTTGCCTGTCAACCCTTCTACCTAACCTAACCTAACCAAATGAATTTGACAGGATTTTGATGATAAATCCCCGGTGTGGCAACTGCTGACTTCAAAGAAAGGACAAGTTATCTATCACTTGCCTATATCGACCAAGACACATGGAATGGACAATAAAAGCTGTCCTAACGACAAGCCTAACCTTTAGCTCAACAATATTGAAGCATTAAATTGGTATCGGAAAAACAAAATGTATTTTATCTGATAAGTTCCAATCTTATCGATGATTAATGACACGACTGTGTCTCTGTGTCACCCTATAGAGAATACAGTCCTCTAAAAGGTTTTCTGTTTTTTTTTTTTTTTTTAATTTGTTAAAGCAAACTCATAGCGTATTGTACTTTCCACGCAATTAATATACAATTAGACAAATGGAAACTACTTCTTTCTACACACGTTGAATAAATAATCGAACGGAACTTTCATAACTCATAACGATTAATGTAACTGTCAGACCTCATGTCACTTGGTCAAGCATTACAAATGAGCAATTGACATTTGTATTAATTGACACATGAGAATACAGGAAAGTTTGTGTTTTGTGACATAAAAACAAGCAAAAGTTTGAAAGTATTTATTACAAAATGCATCTGCAAAGTACAACTACAAACCACATTATACTCGTAGCGTAGGTAGAGTTCCAATCCAGCAATCAAAAGTTTATTTTGAGAACTCTATAACTGGGCGAAGTTTTGAAACCAATCACCAGAGGAACACCTGTGTACGAGTTTGCAATACAAAATTGTAATTCCACTTTTTGTTGCATCCAGAGGGAAGGTGCATCAGATAGTTACGAGTAGAAAGGACTGTGATATTTCTTGGTGGCATATTGTTGAGCATAAACTAATTTATGTGCTGCTTCCTTGCTTTGCTTTGGCTTTATTGTATGAACAGCAGGCTTTCCGTTGTCTTTCATACTCAATCAAGCAGCTATACCTCCTTAAGATAAAGTGTCCTGCTCATATCGGTTGGATGCCTTTTTTGGATATGAGCTCCAACTTAGCGAAAGCTGAGCAGCGACTCCGAAGGCTACACTGCTAATGTGTGTCTTAGTAACGTTTGTTGCGAACTTCGTCAGTTTTAATGCAAGACCGTTCTGGTGGGCTCTACCATCGGTGACCCTACTTACCCTAGCTACTAGTGAAAATACTTCACACGGCAATAGTAAGGCCAACATTAACCTACAGAAACCTGGTGTAGTGGCAGGCAGTGTGCAAAACCACGAACCTTAAGAAAATAACCAAGATTCAAAGGATAGCCTGCATCAGCACCACTGGAGCATTGAGAACCACCCCCCCAGGAGGACTAGAGACAGTACTCAACCTACTTGATTTACTTGTGCAAGAATCAGCAGCTAAAAGCGGCCTTCGCATAACCCAAACTGGAAACAGGGAACCCAGTCTGACAGGACATGCACAGAACCTACGAAAATATGTGGACAATACTGTATGCACATGACGCCTTCCTTAGACTTTGATAGACCATTCTCAACCGGTTTTCCTAGCAGGGATGAATAGCAGGCTAATCTAGGTACTAAATAATGACACAACAACTTCCGTTTATACAGATGGATAATGGATTCCTTTCCGAGACTCTCGGATTGTCCGGATCGATTATGCTCCCAGACTGTAGTAGTGTCTTCCAAACGGAGGTCCTGGCAGTGACAACAGCTACTCAACAGGGTACAATGAAGGCACAACACGATAATTTAACCTTTTTCATTGACCGAAGCTTGTAAGTAGCTGTCACGAAGAGCTACGGGTTCTTAGGACAGCACAATGTAAGACTCTGCTCGGTCCCTGGCCACAAAGGGGTGCCTGGTAACGAAACAGCTAATGAGCCGGCAAGGAAAGGATTTCCATTAGGCACCGATCTAGTAAATCCCCCAGTTAAAATCCCATCCTAAAATTTTAAGGAGGATGTTGGGAACAAGTTCAAAGAACAGCAAATGATAGATGGAAAGCGCTCAGCTCCTGTGTTATAACTAAGAACCTACTGCCATCTTTCAACGAACAGAAAACCGAAAGAATTCTGTAAATATGCACTTTCACCGGGCATAATGTGCTGAGTTACCTTGCAAGAATAGACTGAGACTGAACACGGATGACCTGTACAGGAGATCTGGTGACGAAGAAGTAGATGAAGATACTCTACACTTTCTTTGCCACTGTCCAACACTCTGCCAAGGAAGAAAGACACCATTTTAAAGATCTGGAAGAACTGTCCAAAAATGCTGTATGATAACACACAGGCTTATAGCTTCCACAGTATGGAGATTGTAACCCCTAGGGCATCACAATGGATCTACATTGATCTAACTATGACGAGGAAAGAACTTCCTTTTTCTGTCAACCCTCTTACCTAACCTCACCTCAACTACTAGTGACAACGAAATGGTAGACAAACTGCACAAGAGAGTGATGCTACGGAAAGTGGAACCACCCCTCTCAGTGAGAACTTCAGCGAAGAGGAGGCTCTTCTTTCAAATGCTGACACACTCATCCTCTCTAACAACCAACAGCACGGGACTGGCTTTGTCAAGCTGCTTGTAAACGATATGAACGGTCATCATTAGCTGGGGATCAACAAATGTCTCTCCAACAAGCGGTTGAACAAAAATGTCCGCTACCGAAACCTACATAATTGGTAACGACAATAGGTAACGACAACGAAGAGCTCAGATATATATGAGATTGGGAACTAAAGACTAGACAACCGCAATGACAATGGCAAACAAGTTTCTTGATTTCTGCAATGCTACTCGCCTTGTGATAGATGGTACCACCTATGACAAGACTGTCAGGCCAGCAACCTCCAATCAAATTGCTACTAGTCGCCCTTTTGAAAGCAGTCTCCAGGACATTAGAAAGAGATGAGGACCAGATATATCGAAAGTTACTGCCCGACAATAACACAATAATGTCCAGGTTCATCGTCGACAGACTAAGTGATCCCTCAGTGCGCCAACAACAATGAGACTACCACCGTCACCACCTTACTGCGAGTCCCTGTGAGTCCCGACGCAACAAGTGCGAAGAAGCTGCAGACAGGTTCAACAGCACAACCGGTGACCGAATCACAAAAGTTCTTATAGATTGTCAGAGCTCAAACGACCATCGAATGAAAAGTTTTGAACAGTTCTTTGCTTGTTTCCGATCAGGATGGGTCCAAGAAGATCCGAAATGGGGTACGGCAAGGCTGCAATATCTGAGAGCTGTACCTCGTGCTGCTTTGTTACCGTCAGGCGGCTGTTACACTCACCTAGTGTACCAGACTCCTACTGACTAAACTCTCCCTCTACCTATGGTATCCAGGGGGTGAGGTCTTCCTTATACCCAAAAGGGTTCCGATTTGATGTTCCCATGAAGCTATGTTCTCGTCTTCGTTCCTTTTTCGCCTTTGCAGCACTGAGTTGATAAGGAAGCCTTATTGGTTCCATCTGTCGTTGCTCGAGATCAGCCTGGTTCTTGCCCATCTGCTGCTGGTGAAACAAGTGTGGTTTGCGTCATCTACTGGAGAGTTACCGTATCAGCAAGCCAGACTCCCTTATTTTCCCATCTTATGGAGCTACGCATTAAAGTTTACATGTCCAGTAAGGAACTGGCGATGATGTAGTAGTTTACTTCGCCGTGTTTCCGTTCCCTCCATTCAGCAACGTCTCTAATCAGTCTCGCCGTCCATCTTCCTCCAGTTTCAGGACTTCATCGATCTTGCCACTGTTGCTTGGTGAGCTCCTTCGCCTCTACCGTCCCCAGTTCCACTCCTACAGAGAAAGCAGAATCTTGAAAGGATTGACTCGGTCGATGCCATGTCTGAGTTCGAAATGTTTCCCAAATTGTGGCGCAGTAATCCAATCAATACACCAAGCTACCAACAGAATTCTAAGGATTTTCAGGTCCAGCCGTATCCCAAATCAGCATCAGTACCAGAGAAGGTCCCATGAACGACAAAAGTGGCACAGGATTGATCATATGTTCCAAAAATTCGGCCCAGGATGGCAGAAAACCTAGCGTTCCAAAAAAAAACATAGAAACCCTACACGATGGTGCATACCCCTACTAGAGGCTCTAGGGCCCACAAAGGAAAACAGGATGTATGTACCAGCCGATGATGAAAAACATTAACATTGACACAAATGAAAATGGAAGTCTAAATAAAGAACCACTATTCGCGCACTCAGTTGACAGGACATTCAAATTACTGCAAGCTTTAGTCAGAATTCTAAATTATCACTTAAGTCACACGACATTATAAGTGTCAAACAGAGAGGTGTGTGATTTAGGGAACGTGTCAAGTCACATGACAAGTAAATTTTCAAATCCTTAAACTTCGGCGAGAGCCTTAAAGCATATTAAAGCGCTCCATGAAGCGACAGTAACTTGAGAAATTTGTTGTCCCATGTCCTCAGTGCTCCATGTGTCGCTGCTGGCGTGTAAAATACGTTCCCGAAGTTTATACAGCGAATAATTGAAAACGGGAATGAACTTAATTTATGCCATGATTTGCATAATTCACATATTTATGCTTTCATTTACAAATCGCCGTTGTTTGAATGTGGTCGTGTTGCTTCAACATGTATGGGTTCGTTTATTGATTTTTATTTGCAATAAGAATTGTTCTTTTTCGAAGTTGCGAACTTATTTCATTGACCATGCTGCTTAAGTTACTGTAAAGGACTTGTGACCTTCGTGCAAAGACTCTGTTTGTCTGATACACCGCATCGAAGTGCCCAAGACAGGTGCTCACAGGGAAAATCTGTCCAGCTTCTGGACCACGCAGACGATGTAGATTGCTGACATGAAGAAGGAAGAAGGCTTGAGTTGAAGGTGGACGAAAGCAACCGCCATCTACCTAACAGCAGTGTGATCCAATTGAGGCTCACACACCAAGACACTTAATGCTCGAGCTTGACAAATCTGCTGAGTTTAGTCTTTAGTCCTTAAGATAGCATAGGTAGGCAGGTCCTATGTGATCGTCGACTTGCAATGTTTAACCGATAACTCGGTTGAGAAATTTAGAAAGTGGAAGAATGGGCCTTTTTCAAATCTAAAACAGGACGAGGATAATGGGAGGAGAGGAGAGGAAGAGGAGGAGGAGAAGAGGAGAGGAGCAGGAGAGGAAGGCAAAAAGCAATAGAAAAAGCTAAGAAGAACAAAAATTTACAACAAGGTCTTTCATTAAGCGCTTCCTATCTTTAAATTTAAATAAAACAAAGTGTGTGTGAGATATCATCGACATTTTTTATTCGTTTGAAAGGTCTATCGATGCTATTATGTTTGAAATATAACATCGTTCAAATGTCCGCCGCGACTTCTCTAGGTGACGCGCATCCGAAATGTCCAATTTTCCATGACTCTCACGCATAAATCAGGCTGAATTTAACCGATGGCATAGGTTATTTTGGCTTTGAGGTCCAAACCCTACAAGAAAAAGTCTAACGGCTAGTTGACATCACCTCCACGTGAGATGAACATGCCCTCGAATCGCTCGTGCAGAATTTCCAATGTGGCGTGAGCTGTGTCGTTGGTGTCCATATCATCCAATTCAGGCCAAAAGAAGTTGGTAATCATCGACCTATAGGCCTGGCCAACGTCGTTCTCAAAGAAATATGGACCGTTGACGCCGCCAGCCCAAAATCCACACGAAACAATGACTTTTTCGGGATGCATTGGACGCTCTTGGATCTCATGTGGATTGGTATCGTCCCAAATTCGACAATTTTGTTTGTTTGACGTACCTATTCATCCAGAAATGGGCCTTATCGCTGAAGATGATTTTGCGATGAAAATTAGGGTCAGTTTCCAACTGCTCCAAAGTCCATTTAGCGAACACGCGTCGTTGTCTATGGTTGTTTACCTTCAGCTCCTGGGTCAGTTGAATTTTGACAGATGAGGCTTCAACAATATGGCCGCTATTAACTGTCAAAGTTCGGAAGTCCCTATTGGAAGACCCTTTATTTGCTTTTCATATATGAGCTCTCGGTTTTGAAACATCAAGCATCACATTCTGAGTTGTGTAACGCTTTTGACTTATCACCAGCTCTCTCCTATTCACCCGAGTTTCCCAAACCGACGAACCGAAGCTCAAACTTCTAATTAACCAAGTCTTTGGGAGTCAATCGCATATGCTCTTTATTGAAAATAGGTGTTAGGTTGAGTTCGAACTCACTCGCGTTAGGCCCTCCCTACGGACGGTGGTAGAGGTGATTTAAAGAATTAGATTGTTTGGAACAGGAGGGAATTTCATGGAATTTAGTGAAACAGAGCAAGGGAGGTGGTTTAAGTGAGTAAAAATCTCGCATGCTGATGAGCACGGGCCCACAGTATCGATGAAGATTTTCACCTACCACGACCGACAAAAAAAAAAAGAAAAAAAAAGTGCCTTCTAGATTTCTGTGCTACTTGAAATGATCAAAATCTCAGACAGTGATAGACTTGGAATTATGTCACAAATAGTGAAGGGACTACCAAATGACTGATGGAGGAGAAGTAGAACTCTGTACAGTTCCGACAGAAATTCTTGATACTCCATAGTAGTGTGCTTGCTTGTGAACCGAACGGTGCAGGTTCGAAAAGTGTGCATTCTTTTACAATGGACATGGACAATGATTGTTTCACACTTTTTGGATCCACCCTGTCTCTTGCGGGCGATAGCAGAAGTCTTGAATGCGTTGTGACTGCTAACAGATGTGTTTTGACTATTTTTCTTAAAGTTATAACGATCCCAACACACTTCTCTTCACCCCTTCTTTTCACTCTATCACAGAGTTTGCTAAACTTTCAAGGACATAGTCCCACCCAAGTGGCAGAGAACATTAAAAAATACTCTCAAGCTTTAATTTATTGTTTTACAAAGGACTTTTGACTACAGTGCCGCCCTTTAACTAACAAACGACCTATTGCTTTATTTTTAGCGACATTTGACGTCAATTGTATGCCAAATATCGTCCGTTAACTTCGATTATATTTATTCGTATCGATTCTTACACAAAACGAGTCACAATAAACCACATGAACACTTGCGAATAGCTTGACGTCGACCCACTTCCGATAAGATATCATTAATCACGTACAAAACAAAAAAAGAAATGGAATAGACAGTAGACAGTAGCGAGATACAAAAGTTTTTCGCATATAAACGTATGTGTGCGACGCGGAAGCAACGCATGAAACATTGATGGGATATCTCACAGGCACATCCGGAATCATTTGATGGACATGTGTCAATGTGACACTTTATTTACTATTCAATGTTGTACTTGCAATTAGCAGAGATGTAAGGAAAATAAAAACTTTTTAATTAAGGAAACTCAATTAATTTATGTAGTTCCGTTTTGGCGTCAATCTCAAGGAAGACAGTAGATATTTTCTCGAAGGACTACCTGCAGTTGTTCACTCGGTCTTTGGAGGGTAGTTAAAGATTTCAATGTTAAAGTTTATGTCGTTGTTAACTACTGTCAGGGAAAGCTAGGCATCGAACAGTCAAGGACTACCATTCTAGAGAACCTTGTCAATAAAGTGAACATTGAAGCAATCCTAAACAGCCTCAAATCGAGCCTTAACAACTCGACTCTAGGAAGCGCTAATGATGTCGCCATTCTCTCCATTCCAGCACTAAGTGAAAAACTCAAAAACACAGTCATTTGGCGCGACAGCTCTCAGAGAGCCAGGTCAACCCAGCTCGCAACCATTCATGTTGTACATGTTCCATTTTTCGCACAAATGGAAGGGACGTACAGTTTAATAGCCGAATTCATGACGGACTATACTCTTGTAGATCTGTCTTGCCTGTGAAGAGATGGGACCGCGAAGAAAACATTTGGTGACCTGTTTTCTCTCGCTTAGCAGGCAAATGCACGCTAAGTTGGTTGAGATCCCCTTTCACTTCCGTGCGCCACCTGAGGTAAATTCGAAGATTTTTGTGACCGGAGGCCTCTCAAAGCAGCCAGGAGCAACGTTATCTGTAACATTTTTTCGAAATGGCTAACGCGGCTGTATCTTTCGCGCATGCTTAAGTTTCCCCGATCGATTCTTACCGGCAAGGATAAAGACTGATACTGTACCAGTATTTCCATCACGTCTCTTCAAAATAAATTTATAATTGAGTCTGCTCAGTCAGAATACATGTACTCCTTCTTAAATCTCTAAAGGACAGTGGACACGCTCTTACCAACTCATCCCATCAGGCCAAACACTGAAATCATTACGGCCCAACGACCGGAAATACAAATGTTCGCCGAAAAAAGTTGATCATCGCGGTAAAAACCCTACAGAACCGAGAAGCCCCAGGGCCTTACAAAATACCAGTGGAAGTGCTCAAAAACGACCCCAGCTGCTGATGAACATGAACAACAGCTGTCTTCAAGAACAGATCTACCCTAGAAGTTGGAAGAAGCAACGTTTGGTTCTGATCAGCAAAGAGAAAGAAGGACCTCTGGATCTCCCATCAGTATGCTGGACACCGCAGGGAAACTGCTGGAAAAAATGCTGAAACCAAGGTTCACGACAGCGATACAGAGTGCAGAGGATTTCTCTCTCGAAGACAGTACGGTTTCAGAAAGGAGCATTTCACAATTAGAACAATTGAAGAAGTGGGAGAAAGTCTAACTGTATGACGCAGATAATGGTATGAAGACGTGCGCAATCAAAGGAAGAGTATCACAAGGCTAGGTCCTGGGATGCCAGATGAGGCCCATTGAATATATCAGATGAGACGACATTACTATTGTTGTAACAACAAAACTACTGGAAGAAGTAGTTCAAATTGGCAATCAAACCAATTGCAATGGCTGCCAGTTCGACGATGTCGGCCTTACGCTAGCTGAATACAAAACGAAAGCGGCACTAATCACCAGTAGACAACGTTTTTTGTAACGTCTTGTCGAAATAGCCAGGTTAGTCCCAAGACTTAATCCTTTCTCTGACCTTTTTTCTAATGTTAACCATACCTCCGTGGATGATCTTGACTCTTCGCTTTAACGTCAATCCACGACAAGTATCCCAGGTCATTGGGTCCCATCTCAGCTCAACTCTGTTCTGACATTGATCACCAATTGTGAGGTACTTAAAACCCAATGCAATCTCCTGGCTCTAAAGCGGGTAATGCTGGTGGTCCCTGGAAGCACCCGAAGTGGTCCGCGAAGCAAACATTAAGACTGATCGACAACCACTGCTCTGTACCATTCCTGTACCAGTATTTCCAGGGGAGGGTTCAACAGAACCCAAATTAGCACTAGGATGTGACTTTTTGTTACCACGAGAGACAATCGGGAGTGCCTAGATCCAGCCTGTGGAGTTTAGGAAACGGCTTAGATTTCGTATTCCTTTACTCAAGATACCTTTAAAGTCATCGAAGAATGGTTGGTTCAGTGCACGTAGTCTGGCTCTTGTAAGTGTCGGACATTTGCAGAAGACATGGGAGAGAGTTTCCTTCTCATTATTGTTTCCGCAACAGCGGCCTAGTTTGGCCACATAGTTTTCGTTATTCTGGCGATATATGGGAGGGTTCTGTTTATGAGATCTTTTGTTTTAATCTTTTTATAGGTCGGCCATATCTTCCTTGATATGGCGCAGTTGGTTAACTGCCTTGGAGGTTTGCCTTCCGCAAGAAGTATGAGTGGATTTGTCCTCCAACCGCTCCTAGCAGGATATGGACCCTTACCGCGAGTGAGCCTTGTAGAGCTGAGCCCTGCCTGGCTAGTTAAGCCGTACGCTCCATTCCTTTTGTGTCACTGTGCCCTGGAACCCCGAACAGTGTGACCCTAAAGCCCTCACTCAAGCGGCAAGCTCGTTTCGGCACTCCGGCACACCAGTTTGGAGGATATGGTAGCCAGCTTTGAGGATAGCAATGTTTTGTTTGTGCGTTGTGTCACGCCCGAGTTGCGTGCAAGCCTCTCGGATTGCCAATAGTTCCGCCTGGAAGACTCTGGCAAAATCCGGCAAACGGTATGATCTTGATATTTTCAGTGATTCCGAGTAGACACCGGCCCCTACACCGCAGTTCATCTTTGATCCGTCGGGGTGTAGATGGCCGTGTCGAAGTTCTTCACTACTTTGTCTTTCTCCCACTGAGTTCTGGTTGAGAATCCTACATGAAAGTTTTTCTTGAAGTTTAGTTTGGGTGCGATGTAGTCGGTTAGAAACGTGACCATGTCATTTGGACACAAGTCCAGGATGTTGTGTGTCCGTGCAGTCCAGCTCCCAAATTCTTTGAGTCTGTAGTGCGGTATCTTTTCTGTGTAAGTCGAGAGGCAGAAGATCCAGGAACACAGTGAAGGAATCCGTTGGGATCGACTTTAATGCGCCCATGGTGCCTATACTGGCTGTTCTTTGGAGCCTTTTAAGATTCATAAGGTTGTAGCCATAAGAGTGACCCACAGGTGAGAATTGGACGCACTATGGCTGTGTTCATCCACAAGGTCATCTTTGGTTAAAGTCGCCACTTCTCTCCAAAGGTTTTACTGTAGGCAAAGAAGACTACTCATGCCTTCCTTACTCTGTATTCGATGTTTTGATTCCAGTTAAGTTTTGGGTCAAGCTTGATACCTAGCGCTGGAGGATAGTGTAAGTGGTTGAACATTAAGACGGGGAAGAGTAAAGTCAGGTATTTTCAGGTTTTGGTATTGAATAACATCAATTCAGTTTTGGTCGGTCAAAATACACGTACGCCTTCTTTATTTCCTTAAGGACGAAGTCCAGAAAGCAAGGCGTCTAGAAGGAAACAGAATTATTATAATCAGCATCTCTGCCAACAGACCTTCAAATATGTCATTCAAACAAATCCAAAGGCTTATTTATTCAATTCCCTATGCAATAAACTTGAAAGCGAAAAACCGAAAATGTAAAAAATGAATAAAATTCCCTTATCCTTCAAGGATCAAAGCCTTACAATACACATTTCTCTTTTGACAACAACAACAACAAAAAACGAGTAAATTTAATGAAAGCAAGTAATTCAGCAATTTTGAAAATGTATCTTAACTCAAGGTGATGGGTTTTATTAAATTCGTTTTCACTTCCAACCATCTGTGAAACCACATGAGTTGCTTCCCTTAATTGGTATTATCTTCAAAAAAAAAATAAAAAATTAAATAAAACCCCCTCCAAGAGTACGTATGTATCCCCTTCAAGGATATTAGATATTTTTTTCGCAATATATTTGAAAATGGTTACACATGTGCTGTCATCAAATATTATTCTCATTTTTTTAACATCCTTGGTCCTTGGCATTGAAATGAAAATTGAGTTACGGAATGTTATATGGATACGGATAAGGGAACTTTTTTTTTTTAAATTCACAGCAAAGATGTTAAAGTTAAAAAGCGTATAAGATCGATACAAGAGGGAGACAACCTTTGTTTATAGAGCACAAACGGAAGTTTATTATGAGTGCGCTATGAAGTGTTTTCATTTGTAGCACGGGGTCGTATGAGTACCCAAAATTGACACTTTTGAGAAGACTCAAGTTGGCGTAGAGGTAAGGATTGCCGCCTAAACGTGGGTTCTATTCCAAGTGTGAGACCTTGAATACTTTTTTTTCATTCGAACTCTTCTTAGTCTTTGAAGAGCTCCCTGATTAGGAACAAGGAAGCAGTCCTCCCCCCCCCGCCTATACTTACACACTTATCAGGCTAGCAACCCTTGAAAGTTCTGAGCCTGAACAATTGCCGCTACCGATCCTTCAGGGTCCCAGGCACCCTGCTTCCAGTTTACTAGACCAAAGTTTCTGGCGTCCGGGATTGCCTGATCTTTAAACCGGTCTTTCTTTTCTTCGTGAACCAGGTGTTTAGGATTCAAAGATCCTCTTAGTTGGAGCATTCTCGTCCATTCGTTCGATGTGGCCCAGCCAGTGCAGACGACAGATTTTTGCCTTTCGGACTACACCCACATCTTTGTGCAGCTCGTAGAGTTCGCGGTTATATCGTATCCTCCATTTGACGCAGAATTTTTCTTTCGAAGGATCCCTAAATGTGATCTGATCTGATCATCCAGCATTCAGCTCCATAACGCAAGACTGGCAAGATCAGGGTTTTGTAGAGCATGATTTTGGACCTTCGAGCTAGGAGTTTGGACCCTAGTTGTTTGGACAAACCGAAGTAGCATCGGTTGCCTAAGGTTATCCTTCGATCAATCTCTACCAGGGTGTCATTTGTGGGATTTATATTTGCCTCGAGGTAGATGAGCTCCTTTTGTCCTAGACGGTGTTCGACGGATCGATTTTTGGTCGACAGAATGTACTTTGTTTTATCCTCGTTCATCATGAGACCACCTAGTTTGGCTTGTTCTTGTATTGCGGCAAAACGACACGCTGGGAACGGGCGATATCGTCTGCATTTCCGCCGGCACTTTCGCACTATCTGCTGCAACACAAGATTGCAGCAATCACACGACAGCGCGTCTTCTTGCCGAAATCCGTCACATATTTGGAATAATTCAAAGGATCTGTTTCCAAGCTGCATGGTGCATTGCGACTTCTCTAGCGTGGTGCGACATGGATCATTTTTCTCGAGATCCCTGAATCGACCATCACGTTATATAGTTCGGAGCGATGAATGCTGTCGTATGCAGCTTTGAAGTCGATGACGAGATGTTAAGTATCGACTTGGAACTCGTTTGGTCTATCGTCGATTTGCCGGGCCGGAAGCCACACTGATAGGTGCCGATGAGTGTGGTGCAAAACGGCTTTAGTCGTTCACACAGTACACTGGATAGGATCTTGTAGGCTACATTAAGCAGGGATATGCCTCGGTAGTTCTTACAAGACATAGGATCGCCTATCTTGAAGATGGGGCATATAGAGCTGATAGTCCACTCGTCGGGTATGCTTTCACCCTCCCATACTTTGCAGATGATCTGGTGTATACTCCCTAGCAAAACATCGCCACCATCTTTGAAGTGCTCTGCCGATAATCCGTCCGAGCCCGGGGCCTTGTTGTTCTTCAGCTTTTTAATGGCTGTGCCGACTTCCTCTGGGCGTAGTGGGAGAACTACTTCATACTCTATCACTCTCTCCTGGTCATGCCCATCAAACAGCTGCTGGAAATGCTCCTTAAATATATTCACAATGCCCTGCGGATCGGTGACAAGATTACTCTCACTGTTTCGAAGGGCCTGAGTTTCTGATCTGTAACCTGCAGCCAGGCTTTTAGCTTTTTGATAAAAGCTTCGTATTTTGTTATTCCTCCTCCCTTCTTCGAGATCCTTCGAGTTGGGAGACTGCGAAGACTCTTTTTTCGCAGAATCTTTTTCTCCTCCCTTCTTCTGGCTCTGTACTCATCCTGTTGCCCGGGCTTTTCTTCTTCAATCCGGCATCTCCCATTTCCGCCTCAAGACACCATCTTGGTCCCATTGTGACCAATATGCTTTGAGAGTACGTCTTCTATCGGGGATGTCTCGACCATCAGGTTTCTGCGCATTCCGAATCTCTACTGATAGGTTCAGCTCTAATTACTTGGACGGGAACATACTCTTTCTCCTCTTTTCGTAGACAGTGGTTACAAGCAACTTAACATGGTCGTCGGGACAATGCATCCACGTTAGAGTGGAGTGGAATATTCCTTACGATGCTATATTTCGAACTCCTACATCTGCAATCGTATAATCCATCTCACGATCTGACCCTCAGGGCTTTTGACCTGCAACAACCATTTCAAAGCCGCATGATCTGTACGCAGAAAGAACTTTCTTCCATAGAGATACTTGTGGAAATGTTTCATTGCCATAATCAATCCAAGAAGTTCCCATCTCGTTACACAGTAATTCCGTTCTGGCTAAGAGAGTACCTGGCCATCATGAAAGGACAGCTCCGATCCCGGCATTACTACAGAAGGCACTACTTTCATTCACACGCTATCCATTAAGTCAGAGCCGTTGTAGAGGTGGGGATTGAAAAAAAGAAACGAATCAAGTTGGTCTTTAAACGAGGATAGCTTGTCGTGAAGAACGAAGATCTACTTCAAAGTTTTAAAGAAGTTCAGCTGGGATACATCGAGCGAAGGGATAGCAATATTCCAGCCAAGAGAATTCATAAATCGTAGCCCTAAAGTTCGAAACGACTAGGAAGAGTAAACCTTCAATAAAAGGACCAAGAATGCCAGAATGGTTGGCCGGACAAACTGGCAACAAAATGCCTACGATGGCTGCGCTATCTCAGGCAGAGACTCCCCACAGTATAAGCAAAATCCATTTGTCTTAAAGCTCATTCAAACCCAACAAAGACGACCTACATATGCTTCACTTAGAGATAAGACGTCTCTGTTTCCTCAGGAAACATCGTCTTAAATTTAAAGTAAACAAAGCAAAGGAAAAAAAATAAGGAAAAGTGTTCCCGGATGTAATTGGAAACCGGAAAATCAATGTTTATCTTTCTGTCGACAGACGAGATCCAACCTTTTCACGCTTTTATGCTTCGTTAACGTTAAATTTGTCAATGGTCCTCAAGTATCCTTATTTCAACTGAATTGTATTGTGTGAATGTAGATACCATCTGTTGTGTCGGTAGACTTTAGATTTGATTTCCATGGTTCGTAAGAAATTGAATTCTGTTTCTTTCAACACACACACACACACAATGTTTTGCTGTAACTTGTGCTGCTCCTGTTGATATGAATACCGTGGATTATTCCTGATGAACAAATTCCATTTGCGTAGATATGTTCATTTTGAATGCATTGATCCTTAAATTGACGATAGCCATCAATTCCAGAGGATGTAAGGCACCTATTCCCTGGTATCTCAAGAAATAATGCGTTGATTCGTACATATCATCAACTAGGTCATACGAAGGAAGAGAGTCTTAAAACGAGTAAATTGCTGCCACAAAAATACCTCCAACTACTTGTAAAGTACAAGAACCAGGGATAAAAGTTGTACGGCACTTGGTTGTCATAAAGAAGCTCAAGATCTGCCACTCACCAACCTCTACCCGTTCAGAATTGCTCCCACCAGAAATCACATCCCCTTGACCTCAGTCGAAGAAATAAGCTACCGATCCTAATAGCTTCCAGAATGCATCCCTCAAAAAAGCAATTAACTGTGTCTAGACACATTTTTGACTGCAAACGGCTACCATAAGGCGTTTTGTTGGTTCGCAAAACGAAGAGTCTACGTCCTATCTCCATCTCAAAAAATAAGGAAGTGACAACAGCGCTGGAGTTCATCTGACAAAGACAGCGCTCGAAGCCAGACAGAATGAAGAGCAACTCATGGCAGTAATAGACAGAGGTGTAGACCTGATTCTAGAAATGACGGGCGGATGATATCTCTGCACGCCTCGTGAGAGATATAGAAAAGAACGGAGGCAACCTGTAAACTGGTGGACAAATGACATTGCCGAATGAAAAAGACGATGGCTACAACTAAGACGTAAGGCTACCAGAGAAAGAAGAAGGACCGAAGAAGCTACAGAAGCTGTATCAGCCGAATTAAGAGAAGCAAGGAAAAAGCTCAAAAGAGTAAATAATATGCGGACTAGGCTAAAAGGTAGTTCTACGCAAAATGGATGCACAAGCAACACGATGAAGAACACTCTTTCCGACGCACACGACCAGAGAACTGGACTTTTTTCCTGAGCAATAAGAAGAAGTCGTCCCACTGTTCAACGAAAAAGAGCTGACATCCTTCCCAAGCTCAATGAAAAACAAGAATTCCCCCGGACCAGATGGTATACCAGCAAAAGTCTTGAAAATAATCGCCAAAATCTCCCCTCGACTTTAACTCAATATGTACGACCGCTGTCCACAAGAAGGCGTCTGGTAAAAGCAAAGACTGCTGCAAATAAGCAAAGGAATCTACCGAATGGAGATGCCCCAACTTACGGACTTGGTTGGCTATGCCGATGATTAACAGTGATTAGCAGTGATTAACCCGCAGGACACTGAGGATGCCATAAGTCATAAGATGCGTCCAATTCTAGATGCAAGACCATGGACTAAGCAAAACAACAGAAAAAACAGAGATAGCTCTGCTGACCAGATGGCATATTTCTACTCTCTTAGAGTTGCGGGTAAGTCTGGAAATAGTAACCACCAAAGATGTTGTAAAATACTTGGTAGTGAGGCTGGAAAGACCTGCAAAGATCACCTCAGCAGACTATTGGCAATCTTAGGAGGCCTTACGGCAAACAGACGTAAATTACTCATGGCAGTCACGCACTCTTATTCTTTGTACGGGTGCGAGATATTGGTTGATGCGCTCCTATCTCAAAAAGTGTAGAAGGCAAATGGAAGGGTCACAGCGAAGCCTAGCCATTCTCGTAGTCCCGAGTGTCCCATATACGGGAGGAAAGCAGAAGTTGGAATGAAAACGGCAACGACAACAGCAGAAGCCAAGGAGATCACAATGTGTCGCTGGCAAGAACCCTGGAGCAGAGAAACCAGGGGTAGATAGACCGGAAACATCGCAGATTGGACGGGGTTACCGAACACGGATCTTTCAAGGAGTAACTCTACAAAATGGGCAACAACTGTAAGCCCAGCTTACCAGTATGATGAAGCGATCCAGGACAACTCCAAACACACATTATTCAAATGCACCAGATGTCTTGTAGTGAGACGAAGAATTGAAACGGAGGTATAAGCGAACGCAGGAGTGAGGAAAAATGGAACAGAATGAGTTCCTACATTGAGGAAGTGCTGAAAATAAAGAGAAGAGAACAGCAGATAAATCCGTCAAGAAAATAGGAGAGTAGAACCTATAGAGGCTAGGAAAAGTGGCACCACCCTGAAGTAGTGCAAGAAGGAGTTCCAAGGTTGATTCGCCTGAAAACGGAGAGAGGATTTAGTCGGTAAAAGTCCGACACCGTGCATAACTGGCTCAGTCAGACCAATCATGGTCTTCCATCTCGTAAAAAGACCAACCTCATACAACGACTTCAAAGATTACCATATCTCGGCATCACCGGGTCTATGCGAACTTGCCCTGCGGCAGGCCTAGAAGTACTTGTTGGACATACTCCATTGCACATCTTTGTCAAAAAGTGGCATTATGCAGTGCAGTCAACCTCTAACCAAGCAGACTTACAGATCACATGGCTATCCTTTCTGCCTTTCACGAGCTTGAAATTAACTAGAACGGTATCCGACTATATGCCCAAATTACTCTGTTTTGGCAGGAAGTTCGAAATTGAGATCCCGAACCGTAATTTTAGGAAAACTGGAGATCCGTTGCTGAACATAAAAGAACTTATGCGGTATACTGATGGATCAAAGATGGACTCCGGTGTTGGTGCCGGTATCTACGGCCGTAATCACAAAGTCTCAAAGGCACGTGGAAAGTGCCCTAGTGTCTTTCAGGCAGAACTGCATTCTCGACTCCGGTATAAAAGGGGAGGACCATCAATATATTCACCGATAGTCAAGAAGCGCTTAAACCACTGAGCTCCCATTACTGTAACTCAAAGGCCGTTTCAGCCTGCTTCAATGCTCTCCAAGACCTCTCAAAGCGGAATAAAGTCAAGCTCCTGTGGATACCAGGACACAGAGGCATTGAAGGCAATGAAATTGCAAACCAACTTGCCAGGAAAGATTCTTCTGAAAGGTACATAGATGCTGAACCCTTCTACGGCATCCCTACATCCGCATTCTGAATGAGTCTGAACAGCTGGAATAAACGGAACCTTCGATCATATTGGAACAACATTCAGGGACTTAGACCGGCTTAAAGAGCCATCCGACCCCTGAACAAAAGGGACGATATCAGAAGGCTTACCAGTTACTTACTTGAATGTAGACTTTGCTTAGAGGAAGATGAATCAGCAGATCACGTACTATGCGAGGGCGTGGCTGTCTGCAGAGTCAGGAATCGCTTTCTTCACAAGGAATTCATTCGTAATGCCTCGACTGGAGACATGCTCAACTTCATTAGGAAGAAAGAGGATCTCTTTGTCAAACTGTCTAACCTCAATCCTCATTCCCGTCAAGGGCTCTCTTCGATCTTGCTTCAGACAAAATCGCATTTTAAATCGATACTCATCTCTTCTCCTGTGTATCCCTATCCATATTCCTTACTTCTAACAAAAGATCTTTGTTCCCAGCCATTCCCACACTTTAAGGAAACTTATTTAAACTTTATATTGCCTCAAGGATGACTTTGCGACTTCGAAAGAACTTCCTTTAGATTGAAGTAATCATAAACTGATGTCAACCTCAAACGTGTCAATCAAATAACTTTTAGACAAAATCTACTTCCATCACGAACTTTTCATTCAATAAATCCCGATAAGCCATCAATCAATTTTATTGACAAATCACTGTGATCGGATTTATAAGTTTATCCCATTATCTATATATTGCTGTGCAATCGACTGAAGTTAACCGAAAGTGTCCAAAGTTCCAGGTTATCCCATAAGATTTGCACCTTTAGAGTGAAATATTTTGATGACTACTCGCAAGTCGCATGTAGTCAAACTTCTCAGGTGGACAACGTATAGAGAGATACAACACTCGAAACAAATACCTAAGGTGAGGGATGATTATTTTTGAGGAAACTTTTACTTGGACGACGTACCTACATAAGCCAGATGGACACTGTTGGCTTGGAAATAATTGCAGTTGTTAGCCAATAAGTTTGAAGGTGTTGGTTATTGGTTGAAAGTTTATGGATAATTTACAGTCAGAGCTTTGTTATGACAACGAAGGGGAATCCCAAGGTGCACCCGTGAACTTTTTTATTTTTTCTTGTCGGAGGAGTGTTGGAACACCACTCTGGAGCAGTAAGGCACAAAAACAGGTCCATTGTTTTACCAACAGAAGGGACAACCCTATGTCCTATGTTTTTATCGTCTAAGATTGTCGAGTAAGGGTTTCAGTGATAGGGAGCTTGGATTACCAGGACTCATCACATCAGCCCCAAAACAGTGCAGTGTCGTCGTTCTCACCACAAGCGTCATAGACAGTAGTGTCACTTACACCTAACACTTTGAAATGTTTGACAAAAGCGTAGTGTCCAAGTCATTTCTGCTGAAAGACACCAAGAAGTGTCTGTTTAGTCTACCTGCATCCTGAAGAGTCATATCACCTACAGTTGCGTTTGCTCAACCATCGACTCAACTAAACATAGGTTCAGGACCGGAGAAGTTCGCTTCTGAACCTTGCCTGGCAAGCTAAGTGATAATCTCGATAATCCCACTGTGTCCAGGGACCCAGAGACGGCTTACCAAATTTAGTCTTCCAACCGAATTCAAATAAGACCTGCATTCTCAAATTACTTTGAATTTAGCAAGAGGCTTGAGCAATGGCTTAAGAGCAGCCTGGCTGTCGGTACAGACACAGATACAGGAAAAGTCGATTGTAAATCTACACAGTAGTCTTCATTCTGCAAAATTTGAATCAAAGGGTCCAGTACGTATACAACACACGATACAACACGCATTGTATCACTTGATACAAACATCAAGGGGTGGTAAATTCAGCATTGCATCTAGAACAGAGCCAGGCATGCTGGAAAAAGCCTCGGTGCAGTCGAGACAAACCGTTCTTTGGAGTTTAGTGAGAATAGAAGTCAATTTGCATGAAAACTTATTCCACAAGACAACCGTCTTACAATCGCCTTATCGCGCCACAGAACTATTTTTCGGTGATAAGTCACATGTCTTGCCAAAAACGCCCTTACACTGCAAGAAAGCTAGTAATGCCGCTTTAGACTCGACTCGACGTATTTCAACCGAAGTAGTTTCCTATCCAAGATTACTCCTAAATATTTCACTTCGTTGGCGAGTGAGGTTCTGACGCCTTTGAGCACGGGTAGAGTCAACTCCCTCTTTCTAGTGAAGACAGCAACTCCAATCACATCCAGGGCCATCAGCGCCTAAGTTCGGACAGTTCGCAGGAAAGGACCAACAGACAGTACGACAAAGTTGTGTCTATTAAACAGAGATTCGATCAGCAGGTACCACAGTAGAGGAGGCGTTATGTCTCCTTGTAGGCAGTCCATGTTTACACCTGCCATCACACGCTGAACACGATCTGCATCTACCACCAAAGTTCTATTAATTACTTACTTACCTACTTATCAGGCCAGCGACCGTTGTAGGGTCCGACCCTGAACTAATGCCGCTTTCCATCCTTCACGTTCCCGGGCACGTTGCTTCCAGTTTACTAGACCAAGGTTTCTCCCGTTCGCGATTACTTGATCTTTAAACCGGAAATTCAGTCGTCCGTTTCTTCATGAACCGGGTGGCTTGGATTCGAAGATCTTCTTAGCTGGCTTATGGGCGCTCTCGTCCATTCGCTGGATGTGACCGAGCCGGTGTAGTCGACGGATTTTTGCTTTCCAGGCTACATCCACATCTTCATACAGCTCGTAGAGTTCGCGGTTAAATCCTTGCCTCCATTCGTCCTATCGCTGACAGGACCAAATTCATTCGCGCCGTGTTCTCTGGACGCCGAGTTTCACAAATAGCTCCCTCTATGTCGATGAAAACGCCCTGTCACACGCGTGTTCAATTCCACCAAACTAAATTTTGAAGCGCAGTTTCGCAGGATTTACCGCGATGATAGGCGTGTGGCATAACCAAGGCTTGGTATATGGCGTGAGCTACTTCCAAATTGAAAGTAGTCTGAGTAGTGAGGAACTTTCATCCTGCCAATGCCGACTTTAACCACCTAGTCTCCGGGCCGAATGCTCTTAAATGAATTCCAGAATATTTCTCACTTAAAGTTATTCGTAAGCTATTTGCGGTAAATAACCTGCCCTTCCCTCTTCAATTTTTCCGCTTCAAATGAGGAAAACAAATTTTCCCAAGAGAATCAGGAGTTGGTTTGGTATAACCACCAACAATTCGCAAAGGAAGTTGTTTTTTTTATTTTTTTTTTATTGCAAGGACTAATGAATATTGGTTTTTTAAGTTCATATTCACGCTCCTTATGAGTATCTATGTACACGAGGACAAGGTATATCCAATTATTTCATTTCAACTTTATTTTAGGGGCTTCTCGCTCCTAAATCAGTTAAAAGTTTGGAATTTTTTTATTCTAGAAAGAAGGACAAAGTTTACATGGTACCTAGGGTACCAACATATGAACGTACGACGAAAGGTCTATCGGGACCAAGAATGTTTTATAACTTTGTAACCAAAACCAGCGAGAAGAAGCTGCCAGCTGGCTAGACGTCTGGAGTTGCTGGTGTCTAGTCTACACCGAGCATTTGTCGGAAAGATTTTTCACCTTTTTCTTCTTTTGCCGTGCGATTTTTCCTATATGAGGCTTCAGTTCCTCTTGTCCTAGTCCTGCGTCTGTCTTGCCTCTAGGTTGTTCCTCCTCAGGTTATCTCCTACGGCTTTCTTCTCAGCCATGTTGTCATTGACCGTTCCCTGTTTCTTGCTGGCTCGGATATATTCAATGCGTGTTCGGGACTCCTTCGATATAAATATCCGTACCATGGAAGTATGCTTTCTTTAACTTGTTTTGAATATTGGTTTCACTTTCAGGCTTCCTTTTATGCAGGTGTTCCGAATCTTGTCTTTTCTGTTTACACAGCATGTCCATCTCAACATTCGCATCTCCGCTTTGTGCTGCCCGACATTCTGCTTCGTATATCAATGCTGGCCTTACTGCTGTTTTATAAAGTTTTTCCTTCGGTTTAATGGGCAAAGGACACCTGTAAGTGTCCGCCAGTTCATCCATCCCGAATTGACTCAGCTGATGCTATTACTAAAAAAAAAAGACAAATATTTGGCGCGACACAACCAAGCCCAGCCTCACAACTACGAATGGAAGGGACCTTCCATTTTATTGCCGACTTCGAACGACGGATTGAAAAGGTTTTTTCATGACAGGTTTGTCATGGCTGCTCCTCATTGGCAGTGGTTGGTCGTATTGGTCTGAGCAAAACATGAGTCTTGTTTAAACGATAGGAACATGTACTCTGCTTTGGTGAGATTCATACCCAGTCCATCTTTCCCGAGTGATTCATTCCAATAATTATAAGACAACGCTCTAGTTTTTCCTTCGGTTCATCTATTAGGACGATGTCATCAGGAGATAATAGGGCGTTTTCTTTTGAATCTCGGAGGGTAGGGAGTTGATAACGATATTAAAGAGGATTGGGCTCACGCCCTGAGGTATTCCGATCGTTATAGGGAATTGGTTAGTCGTTCCAACTGGGATCTCTCCTTGGGTCGTACTTGAGTTGTACATATCCTTTCCGGCACGACATAAGCGCGGAGTGCGTTGTACATTAGCTTTCCCTATCAAATGCCTTTTCCAGATCAATGAAGGCTGTATTGTATCTGTGCTAGAGCTGCCCTGCAAGAATCCACATTGATTTGTTGCTAGCTTTGCTATGGCACTGAGTCTAGCTGGGATAATTCGCTCCCTAAACTCCATGGTATGTGTCATGAGCTTAATTTCTCTATTCTCCATTCTTGCGGCATGGCGCCAGATACACAACTTTGTTAAAGAACAGTGTCAGCCAAGTGATATCTTCTTCGCCAGTGAACTTCCACTTCATCAGTCAGACACTCAACCAACAAGCGTCTTCAGCCAACTCGAACTTTAGCTAGCTGCCTTCAGTTTTGCACGCTGAGTTGATTGAGATCCCCCACAACTTGCGTGCGCCACCTGAGTTGCAGTCTTCCTCTACTGTGCTTTCTCTCGGGGGAGGATTTGAAGATTTTTTGGATCGGAGGAGCATTGGTGTCCATCCGTTTAACATAACCCAGCCTCCCCTTCTGGCTAAGTCAATGTCACTTGTACAGCCCGCACAATTCGTCATTGTATCTCCTCCTCCACTCACCGGGACTGAAAATCACCCATCAGGTCCTGTCGCCTTTTTATTTTTCATTCTCCAAATGGCCGTTTCAACTTCAATTGCGGTAATATTATGGAACGGTCCTTTTATCATGGAAAACATAAATGCTTAAGGTTGCTGAAACCACTATACCTAAGGACCAAGTCCTATATCATTGCTGTCTTATACTGTTCAGCATTCTATGTGAAGCTTAAGGTCTCGAAACTCGACTACAGATACAGTTTGACGAGAGTGGAGAAGTTTCTTTAGACGGCAGTGACTACTTATAACGCCGCCGGCGAAAAAGCTTCAAATTTTGAAATGGACCCTTCAACTGAATGGCTCATGGTTAGGGTTACTAAATGCCGAGGCCAGGCAGTAGCAGATACCCCGATCGCTGTAGTTAAGGATGTAGTTTACTGTTGTTCCTTAAATAGAAGGGGGTATAATCTTGAGTTATGAGTCCATGAATTTGATTCCCTACGATCTAAGGTTCTTGGATCAGAACTATGGCGTCACCTTTGTTGGCTAGTTGGAGACATATGTCGTTTTGGATTGATTGAGATTAATCTGAGTTAAGCGCAGCATCGAAGCTTCAACTATCTCCATCACAGTGTTGTTGTCTGACACTGAGTCTTACTCCAAAAGTTCTTCTTCAAGGAGTTAAGAGTCATTAGGATCCACCATCTCTGGGTCGGACGACAGAAGGTCGTCCGCTTAAAAAGTTAATGGATGGGGACTGTTTGAAGGCGCTGTTTGTGATTTTGTTCATCTGACTCCTGAACGGAACCACAAAGGACTCTGAAGCCTCAGATATCACTTTCATAAACCAAATATTTTTCAGGAAGCCGACTTTGTCTTGAGAAAGACGAATCAGCGGAACACGTACTGTACACGTAGAGTACATTGCTCTCTGCTGCATCAGGAAGCGCTTTTTCCTCAAGGAAATCCTGACAACTCGTGAAGACATAAGAAAGGACTCAAGTTTATAAGAAAGATCGAAAGCATCCTATTCTAACAGGCTACAGGTATAATAGATCTTATTGGTCGCTGTGCCTCTTGCGTCAGCCACAGAGTTCTATTGAGAGAGCTCCATCTTCATCTTCATCTGCATCATCGCTTTGCTGGCACTTTGCTTCAAACCACAAATTCGGTTGTGGTCGCCTAGTATATCAGGGCATGACGTGCATCTTCCGTTCTTGACAGAGTGGGAAAAAAAGCTTCAGTTTTAAACAACCAGAATAATATCAACTCAAATTATTTTAGCGGTTTATCAAGTTAACAAAGGACCTACACTTACATTATTAGAAGAAAATTTCTTTGATGTATATACGTACTTGGCAACGCTGCATGAACTCCCTGTTCACAACCCCTAAGGGAGTTTTTTACTGTCTGGGTTATAAATAACCTAATAAAGGTATTTCATTGTTTGTACGAGTACATATCCTTTTCATTAGAATTTTTGTTCGCAACACAGTTATTTACCACACCAATTACCGAGTTTATATGGATATTTAGGAATTTTTTTCTTCGTCCCTAGAGATACACACGAACGGCTGTGGTGAATTTTAACTACAGAAACACGGTTATACTGTTTGCTTGTTCCTTCGGGATTTAAAGTTCACTGACTGTAGTCTCATAAATGTATTCTGTGTCCTAATAAATTGTCTAGTCCTATTTTACAGGTTTATGTTTTTTTTTTTTTTAATGAAAACTTGTGAACTATTTGTATCAGGTCCTTTGAAACCATGGTAGGGACTTACAGACACCGGATCTACTTGGGACTTTATTGTTAGTTCGATTCTTGGATAAGTGGGTCGGTGGAGGTGGATGTTTCATGAGGGAAAGTGTTATTAGATCCACTTTGGTGGAATAAGGGTAAAGCATCAGTTTCCCAATACTTTTACTCGAGATCTTCTTATAAGGTTGTCGAGGAACTGTTTGTCTAAAGTATGTTATCTGGCTCTAGTCCGAGCCGGTTACAGGCTATACCGGTGGCTGTGAAGTAAGCTCCGAATTAGGTTAGGTAAGGTATGAAAAGTTCCTCTGCGCTACACTCAGATCTCTAAGAACCATTGTGCTACCCAAAGGGGGGAAATCTAACCCTTAAACGCTACCCGCATAAAAAGTGTACAGTAACTACTAACTGCGTCAGTGGTACAAACCATCCTGTGGAATTAATAAAGCTGTTCAGAACGTTCACCGGTTTGCCAGATAGTCGCAGACTTAGGTGGACCCATCAGTCCTTCCTCGTTCGTGACTACTGGAGGGACAGTTCCCTTAAGAGTCCTAGCAAGTGGCTCACACTCCAAGGAGGACTTTTCCTGCAAGTAGGCCCGTGCATTGTGGAGTCTCTTCTGCTCCTGATCTGATAATTCCTCCCATCTCTTGGTCCCTAATATCTTAACTGTCAATTTTCAGTTTTTTGGACCGCTTGGAGCTAGTTGACATATTAGAGAAGGATGAGCTGGCGATGGAGCAACTGTGGCTTGATTCCAGAAAAAGATTTTCTAAATTAGCGTCAATTGCTCCAAAGTTTTCCTCATCCGAAGCAAGAAGGAGAAGAGCTTCTTCGATCGGTTGTTAAAGAGCTAGGAGTGCCCGATCTATTTACACTCTTCGCTTCGAATTAGGTTTGTACATTTGGTCCCACGATTAAGGGGGAAGAAGATGTCCGCTTGAACTCACCCTCTGTACGCAGGTAGGGGGAATTTGAATTAAAACTGAAGGTCCCCAGGTATTCAGAGTTTGCGCTAGCGACTGAGCTCCCCCCCTAACCATGCAGGCCTCTGCGCGTTATACCTTGCCTTGGGTGATCACCTTTTAGTTTCTAGAAACCTTCGTGTTAGTCAAGCCGATACGTGCGAAAGATCCAGCTGAACGCAGACTAGATTTAGTTTTTTCTCTCGGTTAGTCCTCTAGTTCACAGGCAGTAGATTAAGCCCCCCCACCACGGCAAGGTAGGGATCGAAGGAGGGGGAAACTCGGAAATTATAACCAGCAAAAATCTATTGAAATACCTGGGAACTACCCTTGAGTCCAAACTCACATTGGTAGCAGCAGTACAGAGACGTGAAGTCCTCCGAATAGCAAACTTTTACCGTACGGGATCGGAATCAGCCGTCCTCGTAACCGTGGGTGTAATATCCCAGCAGCCAAAAGAAGATCCGTCTACGAAAGCTGAATTAGGAGTGGAAGTGACGCCAGGCAAAGGTGAAAAACCTCACAGTGGCAAGAGTGATGGAGTACTGAAACAAGAGGAAGGTGGAGGACGAGACTGTTTAGAGACATTACTGAATGGATGAAGTAGAAACATGGCGAAGGAAACAACAACATCATCCAAGTTCTAACCGGGAAAAGTAGGGCGAGATAGCGAATTTTTAGTAGAAGATGCAAACCAAACTTTAAACCCGAATCAGATGGGCAGCAGAAAGAACCAGGCTGATCTCGAACAACGACAAATGGAAACAAATTGGATCCTTTATCGAGTCAGTGGTGCAAAGGAAAAAGAGAGAGGACGACGAAAACACATCCTTACCAGAACATGGGGAAAAAATCAAGTCGGATCCCTATTGCAAGGTAGTCTACCTCTAGTTTCACTCTTCAAGTTGGTTAAGCTCGCCTTTTATATGTGCTCTCTTAATTTGTCCCTCTGATCGTAGTCAGCATCTTGGGTTAATAAGCCATAGGCGTTCACTGTCCATAGTTTATGTGGTCAACGCGAAAGGATTCAGGCCAAAAACTGATTTTACAGATGTCCTTTACTGATTGACTACTTGGACATCTGGAGAAGGCTTTCTTTTCATCCGGTCGGCCGCAAGCAGGTTGTAACCTGCCATAATGCCTATAAGAAGCGATAGGTGACTTTCGCTTCAAATCAATTGTCAGTTGAGATGGCTGCACCAAGCTCTCTCTGCACAGCTTTCCCAACTGACAATTGATTTGAGACGGACTCTACACTGCATTACCGCAGACACATCGAACGAAGCGGACAACAATGCTCCGGCCAAGAAGACCATTAAATCTCATCCATCAGGTTCGAGACGATTAAGAAGACCAAATCTGTAAACCTGACGATCGGCCTGTAAAATGGGCAGCAACATTGTCAGCATTGAAGATGGAAGGCTTCAAAGCAGAGACTCTTCAACGGTTGAGAGCCCGTTAAGTAAAATAAGGCTTCACCGACCCCAGACCTGCTCAGATAGAATGCATTTTTTCGTTCTCATCTTTCCTTCTCATCTTTTCTTTGGCTAAAACTCACTCCCGGCCTCAGATATGCAGCCTGGGTGCTTCAGCAGCGTCGAATGTGGCGCACAACAGACCCCAAAGTATGTGAAATCACACAGCTGGCTCGGTGCGCTTTGCTGTCTCACTAGCCATTCACCTTATCTAATTAAACCTTTAGAGGTATAAATCCTCTAAGAACTTCTCTTTCTAAACGCTATCCTAAACGGTCCTTAGGGAACATTGTGTTCGAAAACCCTTATCAAATGCATCCATCTACTCATCGTCTTCCCTTTAAAGTCAAGACTTTCAAGAAATGTGACATGTAATCATACCATTTTCCTTCCATAAAAGGAGCAATCCTTCTTATAAGACAACTGAAAGTTAAAGCGGTTTTTCCGTCGTAAAATAAAAGCCAGCAACGGTTAAGATGAAAAATCAATACACATTGACCTTTGCCCTTTGTTTTTAAAATGCAACCAATGCACTTGTGAGTTGTGACCCAATTTAATTTTTGAACCGAACCAACTATGAGTCTAGCCACAGAACAAAAACACAACCACTTTTGTCATGGGGATGGGGGAAACACCAAAGAAATATCTCTCTCGAAGATATTCCTTCGTGCAAAATGGTACTTTTCTCAAGTTTCCATTGAACTTTATTCAGTTTTGTATGCGTCCTTATTCAAGGATACTCACGCCAAGTGGTACACGAATTTTGCATTCAACTACTGTGTCCTTCGTTGAGGTTATTCCATAGAAGATGAGCTCTGAGACTGAATAGATGTGCATAGCTAATTATAAAAAGTAAATTACTACTGACCCTACAAAATTGTTTTGGGCGAAGTAGGGAATAGAAAGATCGGAGCTACAGTAACATGAAATACGTACACGTTCAGAAATTGAGTAAATTAGTCGGCCAGTAGCCCTAGACCGAATTCTACCAAGACTCTGTTGCGTTAAAATAACGCCCCAAAAGCGCTGGTCCTCTCCATCCCTCCGCTTCTCTTGCACGTTCCCTTTTTCGCCCATCTCTCTTCTTCTCTTTTTGTCCGTTGTCCTCTTAGAGCTATGGCTTAAGGTAGTTGCTGAATCTTCATATCCAATACTCTCACTATGTCATACGGGGATGACAAAGCAGGTATCCCAGAGCCTGACGGATGATCCGCATCAAAGTATGACCCCATGGAGATGACCCTTAGCCCACCCTAAAAAGTATTGTTTGCCGAAGACCCCCTAAACTCCCCCATATAATGAAAGATGATGAATTTGGTGAACAATAGCTCCCGATTCCTTGGGAATTACGTTGTCCGTTGTAAGATTGTCGACAGGTAGGGTTCGTAAATTTTAAAACACTTATCGGTGATGAAAGGGTGGAATGATGCTCAAAGGATCGAGCGAGCGAGAGAGAATATGGACGTTTGCCTTTATACCCGTGTTCACTCTCTTTTATACACGTCACTATGCCATCTGACACAGGAGCGTTCATATGCGCTTACGAATAACTCCTCTCTGGGATAATGTGATCCCCAATCGTGAGTGTTTAGTCCTTGGAAACTTAATGGTCAAGCGTATTCCTGAACATGGTAACATCTGGTTGGGTTCTGTGTGAAGCAACACCAGAGACATAAACCACATCACTACCACACACACGCATTTAAAACCAACGTGTATCGCTACCTCCTTCGTCTCTTCTCTAATTTTTGCTAATGCCCGTGCCCTGGTTTAAGGGTAGTCATAAGTGGTGCTTACACAGTTTCAGGATTGTCAATGGATATGTAGAGTGGAGCGACGACCAAAGGAACAACTAGAGTTCTGCTGGTTTCAGTGATAACCATGAGGGATAACTTTGAAAGATACAGATTCCGCCACTTGTTGATCCAGATCTTCTTGGATGATGATGAATATGAAACCAAAAAAAGAGGATACCTATCATGGTTTCCTCAAATGTCCACGATTCTAAAACGAAAGGATACTTTAGGATAAATTTGGTGAAAAGAGGTCTAGCATACGTATGCCAGACCGACAGGAAAAATTGATCTACCGCATACCACATTCGACATCGCTGTAGCACTCAGGCTGCATATCTGAGGCCGGGAATGAGTTTCCATCGAGAGTTTGAAGCTTCATTCTACTCCTCTGGTATTGGCCACTTCCATTTCACTCCTTCCCACCAGGTCCACCAGAGCTTCTTCAACTCAGCACAAAATACACGTTGCACTATGAACGATAAATTGAATTGTAGACATCTCATGTCGTCATTGGTACCCTCAAGGATTCAATTTGCCATTTTGCACTTCTCCCTAGCAGAGCTTATTAAAAATGACTTCCTCTCCATGAAATCGTGTTGAAACTTCAAAACTTTCTCGATTTCCATGGAACGAAAAAGTTCACTTACATCACGAGTAACTATCTACTTCAACGCGTAATTAATGGGAAACACTTACTTTATTACACACACACACGAGATCCTTGGATTGTAAAACTAAGAGGGGAAGAGCCTTTGAAGTTTTATAGAAGGAACTTGTATCCATGTGATGATATTTTCCAGTAATTTTGCTAATCAGTTTACAAATCGCATTGATTGGTGGGATGACAGAAGGGTCAAACGCCATTAAATGGGGGAATCAACCCTTAAAGAGTTACGATGTAAACTCATTTTGTATTTCTTGTGGTGTAGAATGTACGTTCCACGTCAATTAGAGTAAGCAGAGGCGTTATAACCTACAACTACTCTATGCATAGTCATCTACAGCCTTCACGACAGCACCTCTGAAAGCTCTTATTGTAGCAAGCAGATAGTTCGGCATAGGACTAAGGATGTAATATCCAGTCAAATGGAGGATCGTGGTTAGTTGTATTTTTCACCCGAAAAGAAGGGGCCTGTAGTTTTTATTGCCGACGTCAAAAGACAGATTGAGAAGCTCAGATGTCGAAGTTGCTCGTCAAGGTGGGCGTGCGAAAGAACTTGTTTTGTTACTTCTTATGAGACTCGAACCTGTAGCAGCTCTCTTAGCGGTCTAATACACTTGCCATTAAGCCGCTACTTATTGAAAAAAAAAAACCCTTACCGAAAGATTTTATACCCGGCATTCCCACGGCATCTCCATGGACCCCGTCTTAGCGTTTCCCAACACCATCCGAACCTTCGAAGAGGAGATACTTCCCACGACTACCGGTTTTTACACCGCACCTTCGCGTATAAACACCAGCAGTGTTACCACACTAAGCAGAGCCGATTCATTAGTCTGAATGTTCTACATAAGCCAGAAACCAAAAGAGCGGCTGCCAAGAAGGATACTAAATCCGCAAGTAAAATTCTAGAAGTGCGCTACTGGAAGCAATAAGCTAAGAACCGGTCTAACTAGAGAGGCCCATGTTTACCCCCAATCGTGGAGTGCCACCTAAGTAAGTTTTAAGTGGAAGAAGATAATCACAAAGAGCATCAAGTAGGATTCCCTTCACATCTACTATAGCTGGCAAAGCCCAGGCTACAAGTCTTAGAATTGGTAGAGCCAGGGAGCATACAAGTCCTATTGCGGTGGGCCAAAAACAAACTGCAGTTGCGAATGACAAGTCAGTAAAAGTGAACAGAAGTCATAAGGAAGTAAAGTGAAGTCATAAGGACCGACCTCAATTATGAAGTTTTTAAAGTTGAGAACAGGGATAAGTCCAAAGAGAGGTCAGTCTCCTAAATGCAGTCTCAACTTCAGCTTGCTCATATTTTGCATCACCTTCTCGGATTATAGCGTTTCTGTTTGAGACGAAGACCAGAAAGGTCCTGCGACTTAGAATATATTTTGTGCCAAGCAAAGAGTAAGATCCAGGTCATGGGGGTACCTCAGGATCGTGCTTAGTGATAATTGGTTGACTACAGTTGGCGATATGTCAGAAAGACATACACCCAGCTTGTTGGGAAGGCCGATAAATAAGTTGAGTAAGAAAGCCCGTGGTTGGTGCTAGTATACTTTGACTTCTCATGGTATTTGAGAAGTTGATAAAATTTTGAACTTTTTTTAGGAGCAGTCACGTTTTTTGCGTGAAAACTTATTCCACCGGACAACCGCCTTATAGAGCCACCGATTTTTTTCGCTGATAAGTCTCATGTCTTGCCAAAAGCGCCCTTACATTGGCAGAAAGCTGATAACGCCGCTTTAGACTCGACTTGATGTGATTCGATCAAAAAAAGTTTCCTATCCAAGATTACTCCTAGATATTTCTCTTCGTTATCGAGTGGGAATCTAACGCCTTTGAGCACGGGTGGAGTCAGCTCCCTCTTTTTAGTGAAGACAGCAACTTCAGTTTTAAGGGAGGCCCATACCTAGTACATCATCCGTCAATCACAGCCAGGACCATCGGTGCCTTAGTTCAGACAATTCACAGGAAAGGACCAACAGACATTCCTGCAACGTAATCAGCCAATGCCTAAGAGTAGATTCTAGAACTGTTGTGTCTGTTAAGGAAAGATTCGATCCGCATGCACAGTAGAGGTGACAAAACGCCACCCTTTAGAAGCCCCTGTCATTGAATGAGCATTCAATTTTTGCATTCAATTCATGGCAGTCAATATTTCCATTCATTTTGCATTCATTTGAAGTCTTTTGCATTCAATTGCCATTCCCATTCCTTTGCATTCATTTTCATTCATTTGCATTAATTTTCAATTATTACTAAAGAAAAGTTGTCCTGAAAGTGTTGAGCTAGAAATCACACACTATGCCACATCAGGTTACCCCACACATCTTAAGGGGGCTGAGCCTAGACAACAACGTTACATGCAGATTCCGTAGAAAAGCGAATAAGACTCCGAACTAGCTCCTAAAAAACTGTTGAGCACTGATCCTCGCTGTCTGCAAGTTTATCAGAAACCCATGAAGAAACTTATCTTAATTCAGCTAAAGCAAATAATGGAAATGAATGCAAATGAATGCAAAAGACTTCAAATGAATGCAAATGAATTGAAATATTGACTGCCATTCGTTGAATGGAAAAATTGAATGCTCATTCAATGACTTCAAAATGAATAGTGTGACTTCTGCTTATAAGTCATTGAATGAGCATTCATTTTTCAGTTCAATTCTCAAATGAACGCATTCTTTTACAGCTCTAATCCCAATCTTGTTTTAGCTTGTTTAACAGCACTATTCTAGTACTAAAAACTTCTTTAAACAAAAATCTAAACTGTATCCAAAGTTTTAATTGCTAATTAATTTTACTTTCAGCAAACACTTAGGTTTCATTGATTCAACACACAGACAAAGTTTTCGTATCATGCTCATTATACTCGTATGTTGATCGTATTCTGAATATTAAAACAAATGTTATCCTTTGTGGAATGTTTCTCAACTCAATCCACCTAACAGAGCACAAAAGTTTACTTTACCAATACTAAAGTAATTCATGGTGCTTGGTTGCCTATCTATCGTTTGAGGGTAATAGGGTGGTCTGATGGTTTCAATTGGTTGTTTACCTTTCAATAGTTTTGTGTGAAACTTAACGTACACATGCATGGATGTGGGTGGAATATTTAAAGGTTATGTAGGGTCAAGGTTGTATTTTGTAACTACAACTCAGCTTTTAGATTCGAATTCAGATCTGTCGTCCAAGGTCAAATCAAAATGGGAGCCGAAGACTTAAGACCTGTCATCGGATCTAGGGAAAGCACTGATAAACTGGATGCAATGACACCAAAAATCCTAAGGACCCTTAAAATGTTCCAGCGTTCTCGGTTAAAGCTTCCATTGATGGTTGAATCTTTGGTGAACACACAATCAAAGGTGGTATGACCCTTCACGAATGTGCTCTAACTTCTGTCTGAATACCGCTGCATTTATGCTTTCTCTTAACAGAAAAGATTGCAGACAACTTACTGGCGTTCTTACGGGCCACTACAGTTTTGCCAAGCACGTCAGTGTCTTCGAATTGGAATGAAGCAGCACTACTATCTTTTTGAAGCTTGTAGAGAGCGGGATGACATTGCGACCTCCTTGTCAGAAGAGCAACAACTACAACCACGTCATCACCAAAGGTAACAAGTCTGGAGAAATGGCAGCAGATCACTCTGACAAGGATGCTTTCAAGCCTATCTTTACAGGTTTAGGCACAATGACAAAGATGTGGATCACATGTCTCATTCATCGCGATTCACGAATGAGCGAACTGAAAACTAAGGGCTGGAGACCTCCTCGAGGTACGTGACGACAGTCCAGCGAGGAAAAAGGTCCAAAAGTGGGCTAAACCAAAATGCCATGACGTTTGGACCGATCCTACGGTCGCTTTAAAAGGTTTCAATCAACAAAATAGTTATTGGATCTGGTGACACGCACGAGTTTTTCAAAGCTTGCTAGTTTGACATCCAGAGCACACCACTCTCTCTCTCTCTTCTTCGAGTGAAGATTTTTAAGTCCCTGATATAACCCTCTATCCGAAAGTGAACGTCCTTTGGTACTAGGTCTTTACCTACCATCCATAGACATATAAAGGTCCTTTATCCCAGTTTTCGCAAGATCCAGGATCGTTCCACGCCTGTTTTAAGCCCCAACTCAAATCCCCCCTAGATATGCGCCTTTAATGACATCACCTAGTCCGTATACGAGATCTAGCTTCTTTAATAGGGACAAGAGCTGATCCGACTAAAGATAGGGCGTTCAAGTAGTTCATAGCAAGTGCTTAAGAGCCCGATGAGCAATGACTTTCCGATAGAACGTCAGCTTTACCAGGCTTGAGGATGGCTATGACTTTCGTTCGCTTAAATGCCGCTGGATTTCAGTATTCTGCTGTGTAAGAAACTCCAAGCGGTGCTTATCTCATCGACTGTAAAGCTTCTACAAAATTCTGGGATTCTAAGCGCACAGGGGCACGAGAGACATATACACTATACGGTTAAGTAGTCACTCTATCCATGTAGAAACTTGTGGTATTGGAAGTCTTGCTTCCATAAAATTTTCGTATCAGGCTTCATGCCTTTCTACTAAAGTAGGTGAAGTTTAACTTGTTAACAGTTGAAATCAATTTATTTAGGGGCGCCATCCACCAATCTCAGAAGTTCATCTTTTCAGAAGTCACCAGGGATGTAGCTATAATCATTCCAACAAATCAATCATAGTTCTTGGTCGACAGCGAAACTGCTCCAGTTCTGAATTTCTATGTCGACCACGACCGGGCGGTACTAGCTACATAGGAGGTCCGGAAGGAAGCCGTACAGCTCAAACTTGTAGGGTACGCGCCGTCTCCGGGAGTGAAAGGTTGTCTTCTTTTTCGTCTAAAGCTTGTCTCCATTACCGTCCCATGAAAACGATTGGATCTTCCGAAACTCTGACCACATTAGAAGGCCTAAGTGTTGCTGGAGGATTAATGAATCTGAAATCAAAGATGAAAAGAAGCAGACTGTGTGAAAGATCGGAGAGTAAGTAGAAGTATAAGAGGGTGCTGCGTAAATTATGCTACGCACCTTTTGCATTTTCAGAGTTAAATTTATGTTCCAACTCGGTTTTCACACACTTCCTCATATGCCATCGACTTGAAAATTGCCATGCGGATATGGTTCCGCTTTGACACAAATTTTAAATGGCGGCTCCAAGATGGCGGACAAAAATAGCATTTATGGTCCGATTGGACTCAAAATCGATATCTGGGGGCTTTTAGGGTCGTTGATTATGAAGTTTTGGTCGAAATTTGGAAATTCAAGATGGCGGATAATATATTCGTCGATAGATCCTCTAGCTTTTTGAGGAACTTCCGATGCTGTATGTCATTGGACATTCATAGTTTTGATAAGCAGTTGCTTTTGGCCTTCGGTATTGAACTGGCATATTCAAACAGAAGATCCGATGCGCCTTGACAGTTCAGTAAAATTATTTTGTGAAAGTTGCTCTATTCTATGTGTGTTCGGGAGGGCTGTTCACCACCCTTGGCACTGTGGTTTTTCTTCAGAACCATTTTGTGTCTTTCCTTATGTTTTCTAGAAGAGTTGTTTCACTCCAAACGATGTCAGGAAGGTAAGGAACTTCTCTTTCTGAGGGCTGGGCATTCCATTAGGATGTGTAGAAAGGTCTCTTCACTAAAAATAGAATCTCGAGCTTGAATCTTTTTTCTTTAGGCGTCGTCACTGATCAGCTGATCATTCCACCTCCAGCCCTTCGACATCAAAGTCCGGGAAGACATCCAGCATGGCATCCAATTCTATTGCTGTTGTGATCTGCTTCAGGTAGGTAGGTAGATAGAAGCGGTTGAATCTGGTGAACCTGTCAGAGACACAAGTAGCGCAGATGCGCCATTTTGATACCACAACTCACGTGACCTGGATGTTGATGAGCGTATCTAAGAGTGTAGTTTTCAAAGCCATCCTGTGGAGCTAAGAAAATTAATAATGTTGCAGAATTTGATGTTAGAAATCTCAGATAGTTCCTTGGCAAAGGGCTTTTTCGAGTGTGCGCTCTGGCTCTGGCTAGTGCTGGGCAGTTACAGAGAAAGTGAAATATGGTTTCCATTTCGTGTGAATTGCCGCAACTACGGCAGTGTGGGTTGAACGTGATGCCTAACTTGGCAACATGTGGATCAATTGGCCAGTGGCCCGTGCTAATTGCTGTGATTCCTGCAGTCTCGATGCGGTTCCTAGTCGCTAGTACCTCCGCTTGGAAGACACTCGAAGAGTCTGGGAGGCGGTACGATATGGACACGTTTAGTTCCGCTGAGAAGACACCTGCTCCAATGCCACACTCCATCTTGGAGCCGTCGGTGAAGATCGATACTTGGTAGTTTGATTGGGATAGATTGTTGTTCCATTCTGACCTTTTGGGAAAGTGAACTTGAATGCTATTATTGAATTTGAGTGTGGTTATCGTGTTATCAGTTATGGTCGAGGCCAAATCCCTAGGCAGCAGGTCAAGAGCCTTACTATGGCCATAGGGTTTTGGGGACCAAAGCCCAGATTCTCTGAGTCTGATAACACTACACGAGACGATGTATTTGATGTGCAAGTCCAGGGGCAGGATATGGAGGAACACGTCAAGAGCTTCTGACGGGCTCAAACGAATCGCTCCTGTGGTTCCAATACTAGCTGTTCGTTAGACTCTACTAAGTTTTGCAATGTTGTGTGAGGATTGGACGAACTATGGCAGAATACATCCAGAGGACCATCTTAGGTTTAAGTCCCCACCTTATGCCAAAGGTCTTACTACAGGCGTAGGAAACGACGCGTGCCTTCTTTATTCTATGTTCTATATTGAGTTTCCAGTTGAGCTTGGGGTCAACGGTCAAGTATGATCTGCTTCAAGTCGAAGACATATCTGTTGCAAGGTTCAGCGGCAGTGTCTCCTAAGGATTCCAATGAGTGCTTTAAGGTTGATCCTCTGAAGATTCACAATGAAACTAGATTTTCTTTGTATTCTTTCGGCAATAGCAGCTTGTCCTGTTGTATTAAGCCAGACTTCTCCCGATTCTTGCATGTCTACAGAACTGTTCGGGCCCCATGAAAGTTTTTAACGTGCCATCTTTTGCCAATGACTAGCGTCACCCTTCTAGTTTGGAAAGTTGTGTTAGTGCATACAGATTTAAAGTTAATATGCATGAAAACACCGTCTTCCATTTATGTTATAAGCCACGTATACAAGTTAATAGCCGACAAAAATAAAAACCAAAAAAAAAAAACTTCCACAAACCTAATGAAAATATACGGGCACCCATATACGAGTAGGTACCTAAAACCCACACTTTCACGATACGACTTCTAGGCTATTTAATGTCAAAAGTTTTCGTACTAAAGCCAACAATATTTGAACATTAAATCTCATAAAAGTCAAGACTGATTTTATGTCTTCATGAAAAGGTTTTACATCCCCAAATTCAAGGTTCATATTTACACTCTGTTGTATACGGACAGTTGGCAGAATAAAGTTTTTTTTTTTTATGAATAATAAAACAAATGTGTTTCTTCCGCAGAATTGTATAAGGACCTTCTTACTTTGGCCGACAAGGGCAGAACCAGCAGGTCCATATGATAAATACTTGAACACTTGTTGCTTTTTGCCATCTCGGGCGGGGTAGGACATAAAGATGATTATCGTTCTGTTTAAATATTTGCCGGAGTAGGGTTGGTCAATGAGGGATGAATACTCATGGTTGCTGGCCATTATTAACCGTAATGTACTTTGTGGTAATGAATGTGTTTGTAATTAGTTTCAATATTATTATTTTGTCGTATGGTAAGTTCTGTGTCAAACTGTGCTTAAAGTTTTACATGAAACTTTTTGTGTATTTAGGGTTGTCGGCGAGGGTAGCTGATGGGATCTGGAATGTCTTCACGTGTCCCTTTTATGAAATATTAAAATGAATGTTGGCAAATGACATCCTTATTGTGTTTACGTTGTTGAATATAAAGAAGTTAAGGATTCATATCGAAGTAAAGAAGCTTCGTAATGGGACGTTTGATACTCAACACACATATGTATGTGTTTCGACAGTAGATAAGAGTTTTATACGACAACAGAGGTGTTTTCTCAAAGTCCCTATCTACGAACTCTTATGTTTCGTTGTAATCCCCGGTTAGATACTATCCTAGGCTGGAGATTGGCTTAAAATTCTTTGGGAAGATTGGTTGATTGGTAAAGTTGGTCACTTGTGGCAAGCACTCAGACACAAAAACAGGTTCATTGTACTATCAGCAAGTGCAATGTCTGTCTTTTCATCGTAATTCTAAGAAAGTCGAGTAAGAGCTTTAATGATAGAGAGCTTAGGTTACTACTCATCACATCAGCCCCAAAAATCTGCGATCTGATACGAGCAAAGTATTGCGCAGTGTCGTCATCCTCTCCACAAGCGTCGCAGATAGTGTTGTCACTTGAACCTAACACGTTGTGATGTTTGTCAATAAGTTGTCTGCAGTCATTTCTGCTGAGAGACAGCAATAATGCCAAGCACTTCGTATAGACATCGGGATGGATCTGTTAAGTCTACCTGAATCCTGGAGAGCCATATCACCTACAGTTGTGTTTGCTTGAAACTCAACCATCGATAGAAGCCCTAATCGAAGAAACGAGACAAACCAAACATAGGTTCAAGACCGGAGAGAATGAGTGGGTAGTTCCTTTAAAGAATAAGACGGCGTCATCTGTTACACATGCTATTGTTTGTGCCGCTGTTGAGCACTTGTCCCGATCATAAGCATTCAAAAGCATTCCTCCATCGCATTTAAGACACCACCATCTTGAGTTTATGCTCCCCTGAAACAGAGCCCAATTGTCTTGTGTGGAACACAGAACTTTCTCCATTTCGATCGCTGTCTGTAGTCGAGACACACGATTAGTGGAACGGATTTCTTGTAGTTGGGACACTATCCGGGACACATATCCATATATCATCATTGGAGACACAAGCCCATATACAAGAATTTTTGGAAGACATATGAAAACTGTGGATTTAAATTGCATACCACACGGCTGAATGATTTTCCAAACACCCCTGTCGTATGCAACAGTATTTTTGGAAGAAATAATGCATACCACATGACCACAGACAATAGAATATTCATTCCACTAAGGAGATCTTCATCATCCCGGTCGTACTCTATGGTGCTGGAGCATGGACTCTATCGAAGGCGGATGCAGATAGACTTGGTCACTTCGAGCATAAAATTCTTCGTAGAATATTCGGTACAATGTGCGTTGAAGAGCTCATTGGTGCTTTGAGACGACTAGGACATGTAGAGCCAGTGGACACAACGACTCCGGCCAGAAGAGTCTTCGAATCTAATCCGGACGAACAACGCAGTAGGGGAAGATCTCGCCTAAGATGGCGCACACAAGTAGAGGGGAACCGGGGACCTCTACCTAGACGATGATGACAAAAATGTCGGACCAACTGATCAAAACGAAGTGAGAATAGCTTAACGGCTTATCAGCTGAGCTTTTTAAAGCAGCTGGAGATGTCTAATTGAAGGGCATACACTAACTCTTTTCTAAGATTTGGTCAGACGAGTGTATGCTTAATGAATGGAATCTCACAAGATTCGCAAGAAAGGAGACCCCCTCAACAGCACTGACGACAGAGACATTAGTCTCCTCAGTCATATTATGTGAACGCCTGAAACCTTTCGTCAACAGCCTGATTGACCGGCCCCTATCAGTGTGGTTTAAGACCAGATAAGTCCTCAATCCACCTAATTTTCATACTAAGGCACATTTTATGATACAAAAACAACTCAAGAAGTTCGAATCGATACGCTCCATTTCATTATCAATTTCAAGGCCGCCTTGCCTTACAGCATTTGATGAGACGAACTTTATAGAGCCAAGTCTAGTGCAGGATCATGGAGAATCAGGAGTCTAGTGCGAAATGCTTGATTTTTCATTTAAGTTGGTAATGACCACTCACCAAGAGCTTTGACAAGGTGAGGCACTGTCATTTCTTTAACATCAAACTTAACCGGGATTACCAAAGGAAACCCACAAGTCTGTACAGCTTCTTACGTACAGCGAACTGTCAACGATGCGATTGAGGCAGCGAGGAACAAATCAACTCTTCCTGTCAACAAGAAGGCAAACTCAACATAGACAAATCAGACAATGGATGGATGTGGATACCCCTCGTTGTCTCAAGATACAAATTCTTCGTAAGACATTCGATCCCATTTCTGTTAACAGACTTTAGAGGAAAAGGTTCAACGACAAAGCTCAAACTAAAGGGAAAAATGGAGCCATTAAGGTCATATAAGCAGACACAGCCGCACCAAGCAAGAAGCCGTGGACCAACATCCTCTCGTTTACGAAAGTGGCAGGAGAAATCAAAGTGGGAGTCATTCCATCTGACTTCCCAGATGACCACCTCGAGCTAGAACAACCAAAGGCAATGGAAGATGGGGACAAGAAGCTGCATAAGTTCACTGAAGATGGCCCACAGATTTGCTTTCTTGGCTGATCGTTAAAGCCGTGGTGGATAACTATCAACTATGCAGACGCTGAATCACGAAAGTGGTTAGCCGAGACGATCTGCAAAATTTTGCCCAGCGGACACTACCGCCTGAGCAAGCAAGCACATACATCGCATAAACCTTGCATTAGATTCAAGCTGTAGACTTAGAAAGATAATCCTCGATGGCGAAGTTGTTCCTATGGAACAGCTTGCAGAGAAGTTCCCTAACTTCCTGACCATTTCTGAAATGAAACAATTCGTCACAATGGGATTCGTTAGAAACCGCAGTACCAAGGGCCCTCCCAAACATAATAATAATAAAGTCACATGAAGCGTACACCAAACCAGAACCAGAAGAAGACTTGTGTCATCTGGGATCCCGAAATCTTGATTATCTCCACGTGTAACAAGTTGAAGTTGTCTTCCACTAAATACGTTACGAATAAACAACACATTCCAGACGGCTTCTTATGATGTAGCTGCATGATGCATTGTTGCGGATGAGGCATAACTAAGTGGATGCAGCTCGTCCTACACAGGAAACGTCTACTTCACCATAAGAATGTTGAACTATCGATTGGCAGGAGAATTGGCAAAACCACAAGTCTGCCAACCAAACCCACTTCCTTTATAGTTTTTCCTGAACTTATTCTGACATCTTTAATGCTTCCTACAGCTCAAGCTGTAAACTGAATTATTTGCTCAGAACCTATTGGATTTCCTTGTCCCTTTTTGCCGATTTCTACCCTTCATAGCACCAATGAAATTCCATCACAGCACAGCTAACAACTCCTTGAAATTGATCGATTCATATTTTTGCCTTATGACTGGGGGCTGCTCTATTAGTAATTTAATTTGGTTGCGCTATATCTTGATGTTGTTGTACCCCTAGGGGCATATTGGATTCATGAACTTAAAAGGCCAATTCTGATGGAGGAATTTAAATACAATAAAGGAGTTAAGAACTTTATCATCAGGAAGTTGAAATTTAAGGGATGTTTTCCCCCATCACGACAACAGTTTATGTCACACCGATGGGAAAGGAAAGGACTTGCCTTGATGACATGTACCTTACATATACCAACGCGAGACTGTACATATAAGTTGTTGGAGAGTGAAGAAGTATTTTTTACTGAAGGACTCTTTAAGAAATATTTGGCACTGAAAGTGGCCTGTCTCGTGAAGAGAGTTTGCTTCAAATCCAGTGGCCTATCTTGGGGACACTTTGACAAACAATTTATGCAGCTAAATCTTCATCACTCAAAGGACTACATTTAGGATGTGACCTCACCAAGGTGGTCTTCTTTGTGAATGTGCATGCTTCTAGAAGGTACACCTTTCGGCTGAAAGGGATAAATCTCTTAAAGCACAACTTATTCGAAACCAAAATTCAAAGTGTTGGAATGCAAGTACAAATTTGAAGAGGATACACACAGCGTTTCAGCGGTAGACAAAAGGATAGGGTTGAACCATCGCCACCATAAATAGCGACGTGTCCTTGCAAATGACACGAGTAGTGTTTTTACAGCGAACAATAGTGTTCCATCACCTAGACAGGATTATTGTTTTCAGCATATCCTTTTGAATAGAGTCGCAGAGTTCAGGCTTTATTTGATTTTAAACACGTTCCACTTGGCATGGGAATGAAATTGCTGGATGCCATCACGTGTGGATGTGTTTTCATTGTTGAATGTGTGGATATGGTGGACAGGGTGATTGGCGAAATATATATCCAAAGGTCAAGGGCACTTGGAAAGGTAGATAGCTTTAAAATGTACCTTAGGTTAGGCTACTGTGTATATCATAAGCCTGTAAGAATATAGGCGATAACAAGGCCCCCGGAACCGATGGCATCCCAAATAAGGCAGTGAAAGCCGGACATCTTTATAGCAACTATGCAAAAAGGAGGAAAGAGTCTTTCCTGAATTGTGGAAGCTTCAACAAGCCACCTGAAGGACCATCGTCATATCGCCCAATATGTCTACTTTGGGAAATATCCTTGAACGAATTATACACAACAGACTCCTCGTGGTAGTAGAGGAGAAAGGAGCACTGTCAGACTACTAATTCGGATTTAGAAAATCGAGATCTACCATCGATGCCATCAAAGTGGTAGTCGACACAGCATCTGAAGGGATACAAGGAGAAAGATGGCGCTGAGGGCATAGAAGTACTGTGCAGTAGTGACACTGGACATTCAAAATGCCTTTAACTGGGCAAATTGGTCGTTTATAAGACGATCGCTGGCCAGGATGGATACACCACACTACTTCATCAACAGGAAGTTCGCAAAAAAGCACTCACTCGTAGCTTCACCAGTAACTAGGAACCAAAGAATGAGGGAAGCCAATGTCCCAGGAAGAGATCTAAAGAAAAATGAAAGACTTAGGGAAAATTGTCAAAGTGAATAGCCACAATCGTTAGGAACGGAACAAAATGTGAAAGTCCTGGTCCAATTTGCTTTCCAAAACCAACATCAATATCACATCCTATGCGACGTGCACTCTCGCCTCACTTTTCGTGCGACTTCAACTGTTTCTTGGGCACAAAAAGGTGGCTCGTGAGTAGATCCACACAAGGATGTATAAACCATTTTTCAGGACTGAGAAGGTATTCCATTTTTTTTTTTTTTAGGTCATTCGGACCATCTAGCTCTCAGAATTCCTGAACTTTCTGTGAAGAGAACACTCAACCTCGAATTCAATGGATTTCGATGTCCTTTAACAAATTGCTAACTATGCAACGGCATCTCTCTAAAACAAATCTCCCTTGACCTACAAACATTTTGAAACTGACATCAGAGCCTCTTTCATCAACATTAAGCCTTTACAGGATCAAAAATTAAAAACAAAATTATGATGAACATAAGCACTCACAGGACCGACAGAACTTAATGTCTAAGAACCAGAACCCATCCATGTTCAAGGGAAGACTATTAAAAGCCGTAAAAAAGCCTTCACCCGTGAACTAATTTAAGATGTTTCTGTCAAGTTGAATGTCAAACTTGTAAGGCATTGTTAAATTGGCAGAAAATGACTAGACATATTCCGTTATGAATCATTTCTGAATGAGAGCAAGCTCCTTCGCAGTCAAAAATTAAAACTCTCTGCGGGGATAAACTCAAGCGTATGCGAAACGTCAACAGCAGCAGCAGCAGCTGACTTTCAAGTCCTTTTTTGAGAAGAGGTGCTTATGCTTACCAACATTTCACCCTTGTCTACTTGTAGTATTCATTCTACACAAATACATCCGGATGTGCTGGGGATAGATTTCGTGTTGAAGTGTAGGTATGTGTGTGATTGATGTTGAGTGGAAATAACGCTAGACAGGCGGTACATTAAAGTTGACCACATTTGTATACCCTTTTTTCAGTGGAAAAGTGCTTTAATTTTTATGAGAGAGATCCTTAAACGTTGAAGGACGAACAATTATTGCTTGGATAAACATACACACCTTGTTTTTATGAGATATGTATCCGTACAATGGACCTTGAAGGTCTCTACTTTTTTTTTGCAAGAAAGTTGGAAAGCAATAGAAGTCTGAGTAAGAACTTGGTAACCACGGTTCATGGATAGGCTAAATTTTTTTTTAAGGATTGAGTTGTTAGATAACACAGGATTACTTGCTACTTCCTTATCAGGCCAGTGATCCTTGGAGCGTCTGAGCTTGAACTAAGGCCGCTTTCTATCTTTCCTACTTTCAGTTTTCTAGATCAAGAGCGAAGACTGGAAAGTGTCCGATACAGTTACCTTATCTCTCTCTCTCTCTCTCTATATATATATATAAATGAAAATACCAAGAAAGTCAAACCCTATCGTAGTCCCAAGAAACAATCTCGCCTGTGCCCAGGGCCCTCAACCGTCGCCCGTGACAAATAAACTTGAGATTGACAAAGAAGTTAAGGGACTAAACTCTGCCTTTTGATCAGCTTTCGAAAGGTCCTGTCCTCTAGTGGTCAACTGAGCTTTCGACCTTATGCAAAAACGCCAGCAAAACTATACAAAAAATCCCATAATCCTAGGACTGATACAGAGAAACCAAAGGTACCTTCAAAAAAATAACAATTTTTGCAAAAAGAGCCTCCTGGAAGAACTTCTGTAGCGAAATCGAATCCACCAAAGATGCAGCAAAACTCCGGAGGATCCTCTCAAAAACACCCGCCATCCCAGGTTTCATCAAATAAAATTGACGGCTCGTGGACCGAATCATGCTTTGAGACCCTAGAACTCATTTTCAGGACTCATTTTCCAGAGACTCACTCCATTGATAGTGTCTAAAGCTATAGCTTCATAGGAATGATCACAGGCCACAACCTACTGACGTTTTAGTACAGACGATTTAGGCTGTGGGAATACAGACGCGAATGTTCCAGCCTACACAAAACGAGAAAGACACCCCCGGTGAATACTATTTCAATGACCTGGGCCTAAGGACCCACCAAAAGTCATTCTAAAATTTACTACGAATTCAGGATGGTTTAGGGAGGCCGAACGATCGTAATCGCACTCTCCCAGAACTTTCCCTTCTTTATTGTCTTTTCAGACTGGACATTCCACGTCAGAGGAACACAATTGATCCGTAGAGATCCGAGTTAAAGCTGCATCACGCGATGCAGCCATCTCTTCAACCTACCTACCTACCTTGTGAACCAGGTTGCTGAAATTTGAAGATTATCTTAGCTAGAGCATTCTTGTCCATTTGCTCGATGTGACCGACCCAATGCATTTAACAGATTTTTGCTTTCTGAACGACATCCACATCTTTATACAGCTCGTAGAGTTCGCGGTTAAATGTTCTCCTTCATTCGCCCTCCTCGCAGACGGGACGCGCTTAGCATAGCATATAATCGAGCATGCAAAAATGAAGATAAGTTGGTTCCTTAACTTTTCCATAACAGAGGTTATGTTGAGTCTTGTGCGGTGTGATCTACAACGAGGTGCGGCACTTCAATTTCAAGATGAAAGTAGTGACCAGTAACGAAGTCAACCCGCTTTAAATTTATTGGCTTTGAGTCCCAAGTAGTACACAGATGATGCAGTACTGGTAGACACAGACAAGTTCCTTCCAACTCTTAACGAGCAATTAGAAGGAAACTTTAAGACTTTAATCACGACGACCAGGAAATGTGAAGAGCGGCCTGGTAATCCTAAAAAAAACTGAGGAAGGGAAAGATATCGGTGTATCCCTCTTAGACAGTGAAAAACTTGTTGTTGACATAAAGCTAGAGACTAAGCATTGAACACTACAACTTAGAGAGCATCTGGGCCACCTCTTCACAAGCATGACAAACCTGCAAGAATACGAATCTACCACGAAGAAGCTTCTCAATCCGCCAATAAATCTAACGGTAATAGTCTGAAGGGTGTATAAATAATATGCTTCACTTGTCAGCTAATAAAGTTGCACTCCATTAGGAGTGTACCTTGACGGTCCCCAAAGCAAAGAACATCGACGGAACGAAGTTAAATGAAACGACTGATATCGGTGCTTACAGCCCTCTCCACTTGAAGTCCATCGCACTAACCACTAGGCCACGGCGACAAGGGAGAATAAGAAAAATCATAGCAAGGAAAGGCTTGGCACTCAACAGCTCTAAGGCACCGAAGCAGAGAAGGGAGGCAGTCAATATATGAGTAGAAATTAAGATCTCGACAGACTCATATCCTGGAAAACCACTTTAAAAAAACTACACCTGACTAACTACGATTGACCATGAACCGTAGAACTTGTCTCTTGGAAATTCCAAGTGTGTCCTTTAGCAGAACGGGAATAATCTATTCGATAGGACCTTTCGAAATAGTTCGATGAGCCAAAATCCGTTTTCAGAGGCCAAGTCATGCAGGTTGTCTTCCGATGGTCTTACCAAATTTCAATCTTGGCTCTTAAATCTCCCTAGACAACCTTTAAGTCACATCTAGGGCATTACTTATCGATTTCCTTGAGTAGCTCGTTCAAACAATCTTTGGTGGGATCGTCTTCCTTCAGCTAATGGTACGATGTGCTTTGATGCGGATCGTCATTCTTTGCTCACTTACATACATTTGTGGTGAAAGTTTCAGACTTTTTACCCTAGATCTACCTCTGACAGCAAAACTGCATCCAAACAGCCTCTGTCTCTGTCTCTGTCTCTTCTTGAAGAGCAGATTTATCCGGTTCGTAGCGTTTGATGATCTCTGCTAGTTCGTTAGCTCCAGCCTGTCTGTTTAAGGTATGCACATTCGAGATACGTACTTAAAGTGGCGCTTCGGTCCTAGGTGGACATGGGCCTTAAACAACAAACGTCCCCAGCCAATTATCTGCCTCCAGTTTCGCACGACAAGTTGATTGAGTTCTCCTTCCACTTGCGTGCGCCACATGAGTCACGGTCTTCCTCTACTGCGCCGCACCTCGGGGATGGATTGAAAGATTTTCCGGGCCGCATTCGGTCTATCCGCTCTACATGACCCAGTTGCCTCAGTCGATGGATTTTCACTTCTCTAGTTAAGTCAATGTCGTTGTACAACCCAACATTCCACATGCAGATCCTTAAATCGTTTTTCTTCATACGCTTGCTGGGTCTTCCACAATCAAATCGGTCCGGTACCCTAGGCTTGTTTAGATTCTTTTACTTGAATGTTTCCTTTCCTGACATGTGACGGCGAAGCATCTTGCCTCTACTTCCTGAGAACAAAGTTCAAGTGACATGATTAGTGAGCCATGCAAGTCCAACGTTCGTCGTTAGTTCACCTTTCCTGCCAGACACCATTGCATGATGCGTTTTGCACCTTCCATTGCAATAAGAAGGCGTTTGGAATTAACCCAGCACAGCTCTTAAGACTTCCCTGATTCCCTGTAACTGAAGTACATACAGATAGACACACACAGATATACAGCACTCCGAAAGTTAAATAAATGTAAGGTGTTCCAACTAAACATCACTACAACCCACAAGCATTTAAAGCCAACGTGCACCGGTACCTCCTTCGTCTCTCCTCTAATTTCCCTAATGCCCGTGCTCTAGTTTAAGGGTAGTCATAATCCCTTTAGCGCTTGCTAATTTAAAAAAAAAAAAAGCTCCGCTTCGGAAAGTTCGTAGATAGGCCTATTTCACACCGCTATTTTAGTCCAGGACCAAACCCAGGTTTAGTACAATTGTCATCGCTGTTAACGCAGTGAACAAAGGACTATATGGTACCGGGCAGACCACACATTAAGGCGACCTAGACCATATTTTGGTACGTGATATACACACGTGACTTATAGTTGCTTTTTGTTCAAACTAGATGGCGTATCGACTTACGTATTCGAATTTCATCAAAACATCTATGCAAAGATGACGTGACGTATTTTCCACTACAATGGAGCAGAAGTCCCTGACCGGTGTAAACAAATCTCCAGTGTAAACTAACCGATGAAATTCCAACTTTCCAAAGCACTCTGCCTAAATTGAATGCCCAAACATCCTGAAATTACATCAAGACGCATTACCTGAATCCAGAATATCATCGCTAAAGGACTTTATTTTAAAATTATTTATTGTCAAAGGTCGAAGTAATATTTTTGCTTCAATAAAGGACACACACTTGAAATTCCTTTAGAGAATTTTATCTTAAGCAAAATTGAAATTGAAAGCTTTCACATAAATCCTGCTCTTCGTATTTTTAGACCACGATAACAAGAGATAAGCTTCCCCTATTCAAATATTTATTGTTTCGCTTTGTGCACTGCGATATAAGGCTTAGTAATAATTGAAGGATCATCCATAAGAAGAAATTGAAATCCTGTTGAGAAATTGTGCTGTTTTTTCTTGTGCGGGATTATCTATGTAAATTGTATTTAATGTTCAACTACCCAGACAGTGAATGTCTTCTCTTATCAGCAAAAAAGGATTTTTCTGATGAAAGGATACTCGTTGTCTGATGATTTAGTTGCGTGTTAAATTGAGAAACTAATTGCTTTTATGGAATTAATTATGAATTAATTAAATTCATTTATCTTAAGGATTTTAAATGAAATTATTTTTGGTTTTAACCCCACAATCCACTTCAAAGGATGAATTAGTCCTTGAAAGCATTCAATCTCAATGAAATTAGGAGTTTTCTTCGCGGGAGATATTAGCTTTAAATGCGACTTGCAATCTTGTAAGGGAACATATTGAATTTTTAACTGTGTGCTGGCTTCTTCTTGGGGGACAATTTTTTTTTAAGGATAGAGAGGCACCACCCACAATTTTACATGGATCAGCGATAGCAATTGTGTTCTTTAAAAGGATTATAAGGTGCGAAGAGTATACAAGCTCATTGCGCTGGGTGCCGAACCTTTTTTCAAAGAACAGCCAGGAAACAAGAAAATGCATCACTACAGCTCTCAATGCAGCAATACTCAACGCCATCTGACGAGAGATATTGGACTTTTTTGTCCTTATGTAATGTCAGGGAGTCAGTCAGACTTGAGGCCTATGTAATTCAGTCTAGACTTGTATGGGAATGCCTACATAGACACAACGAACTGGGCTTAATTACCCTGTACTGCATACCCAGACAGCCTAGCCAGGTTAGGGGCGGTTGAACCTTTCATTGGCGCTAAATCATTCTAGGGAATGGAGAATTGCACCCTAAAGGAGGAGTTTAGAAAAAAGGAGAATGAGAACAGGACCAGAGCCTAGAATTAACCTCTAAGGTGTGAGGTAAGTTAAGAAACTCCTAGGAAACTACAACAGGAAAAGATTCAAAGCATGCATCAACCTTAACAAGAGTAAACTACGAATCCTAAAAGGATTCTTAACGGCGCTCTATAGACTCAAAGGAAACTTGGGATAGTGAAAGAAGACCTCGGTAGATTCTGCGATGAGACCAGTGAGACTCCAAAACATCATCGACCCACAAAAGAATGAAGAGAAGGAGATACTAACTACAGATCCACTTCTCATCGTCAGTTTCCTTAGGGAAACTGGCCTCGAGTCGGTGCTTTAGAATGGAATATCCTAGCCAAGGCCAAGTAAGAGTGTATTACTCTCAAGTATAACTCCATGGGAGTTATAACTCGAAGGGAACTCTGACGAGGGAATAAACCTCTCCAAGGTACCAACAGGGGACACAATAGACCATGAGGTCGCAGTGCAGTACCCTCATACAATAAAAATAGTCGGTCCTTATCTGCCAATTAAGGATTGAAGGCATAAGCAAGGTATAGAGTGACCTAGTCAGACTCTTGAAAGAAAATTTACACGACTTTGTCACACTTCAAGAAGCACACTTGCATAAATAAGGCCTGTCGCACAAGAAGTGAGTATTGAGACAGAATCAGCGGAAATGAATAAAAGCAAGACCAAAGAAGGACGCCCAACATCGACGTCTCGGACAAAACGTTACTAAAGTAACCCAGTCCTGCTCTACGGCACAGAGGCTTGGACTTTGTCAAAAGTGTAGGAGGAAGAGATACAACGACGAACTGTACGGGCTGTACATTGACTTAGTCAGAAGAGTGAAGGTCCAACGACTTAGGTGACTGGGTCATGTAGAGTGGATGGACACCAATGCTCTTCGAATCCGCCCCCGAGGGACAACGCAGTAGAGGAAGACCGCGACTCAGGTGGCGCACGCAAGTCGAAGGGGACCTCAATCAACTTAGCGTGCGAAACTGGTGGCAGCGAGCTGGCTGATGACACTTGTTAGTTGTGGCCCAGAGCCCACCTGAAGTAAGTAAGTCTCACAAGAAGAGGAAACAATCTGGTAGGGGCAACTCTGGTACCCAGTTGACAACATGGACTCGGACAACTTCTTGTTGGTAGCTGAAGATGGGTTGCAAAATCGAAAGAGCACTTGAAGCACGTTGAACCCCACAATGGACCAGTGACAAGAGGTTCCGGGATTTCACTCGACCTTCCTGACGATAGCCATGATTTTTTTGTTATAATTCACTAGCGCTGAAGGGCTTATGAATATCACATAGTAGCGGCCATGCAGTTGCTAAGCGATGAGCGATTCCGCCTGGCGAGGTGTTAGAGTGACGTCGCTGCGTGGCCGCAACTATGCGATTTCAGATGTTTGCATCGCTCTATCGCTCTGTGCGTGGCAAAGGCCTTAGGCATTCCTACAACCCTAAGAGCAAAAGAAATTAAAAAGCTTATCGAGTCAATAAAACGGTGCTACTGCTTCGACTACTTTCAAATCCTCATATAGAAGCTATGGCAGTTCACAAAGATGCATCCATGATTGCTAGGACATGTGAAGCATCTTGACACGGACCTGTAGATTCTATGCGTCCACAGCAAAGAATCACAGAAGCAGACGAAGTTCTCAGTTAAAAAGTGAACTCAACCAAATCGACGTGTGAAGGGAGGATGTGGTTCACCGATTAAACTTTATCCTTCATGGAAATCAGCCTATCCGGTCAGCCTGGTACATTGAATTTCGTTTGATACGACAATAGCTTAACATGAGACGAATACTAACACATTTTAAAACGTGAATTTAAGGCCAATATGAACTTAATTTCATATCTCATATGTATATCATACTTCCACACATTGAGGCTCCTACCCGGATGGATTTAATGCATCAGTTCGTTTGGCAGGACCATGTAAACTCGTATAAATTGTCGACCAATCCACATAAGCCCGCAATGGATTATTTATTCCCAAAGGATTACTCACCGGCGAAAACTGATTTTAATATTTTATCGGAAAAGGATCGGAAATTCGGCAGGAACTCCCCCGACATCAGAGCGAAGTCAGTGATGGAACCAATGTTTCATCATTCAACAAGAATGAACTGTTGCACAAGATAGCATACATACATATGTATGTCCTATGGACGAGGTTTAAAAATTCCCCTCGTGCGTTACAGTGTCATATACGCATGCATGCATCAAGGACTTAAGAAATCATTGACCACTTTCCAAATGAAAACTTAGACTTGGTTCCATGTTTTGTTATTCAAATCACTATTCTCTGTTCATTCCCTTTTCTGTTCACGACATTTAAGGAATTTCAAATGAATGCTAACGACTCTCATGTCTCATTCAAATCAATTTCAATTAACAATCAACGACGGTGTCCTTGAAAGTGTTTTTAGCCTTTTAAAATGCAAAGTCATGCACAATTGTAATTAAATAAACAGACAAAGATTTAGGATTTTAAATATCACTGTAAGGATTCGAATTGTGCTTCATTTCAAGGACAATTGTGTCAACAGTTTGAAGAAAATTGGTAAGATACTCACTTTGTCAGACAGTTGTTTACCAATTGGACACATCTACAGGTGGTGCAGCAGATTATCCTTCCCACATCAAACACCAACACCAACTTAAGGGACCAAATTAACTATTTATTTGTCTTCAACTTCAAAACAAACCGTTGGCCAAAATTTAAGAAAAATGAAAAAAATTTAATTTTCCAAAAGGTCACAGGATATCCCTCCTAGGGAGCTTTCTGACAAGAAAATATTTTCTCCCTCGAATTGATTGACGTTTTTCATATTTTATTTTTATTTTTATTTCCCAAAGTATAGTTCGTCGTATAGCATAATGGAATATTGTTTCATAAATCAATCATCGGAATTTATGAGTATGTAAGCCGATTTAAAGGATGCTTTTCATCTGCAAATGAATTAAGGACAATGTGAAGGAAGAAGGAGTGGTCGGTTTTATTGTGCAGCAATTTTGAACAGATTATTATTCTTCTTTTTCCTTTTTACGCATCTACTCGAGCAAGCTCTGATCCTGAGTTTTACCGATTTTACAAAGCCTTTTTACTTCATTTTAAATTGCTTTATCTTCGGTCTTCCCGGTGATAGCATCTAAGAAGACGAAGACGTTGCAAAGAACAACCCGGGCAACGTGGGACGAGTACAGAACCAAAAGAAGGGAGGAGAAAAAGTTACTGCGAAAAAATAAAAGAGCCTTCGCACTCTCCCAGCTTAAGGATATCGAAGAAGGCAGGAGGAATAACAAAATACGAAACTTTTATCAAAAAGCTAAAAGCCTGGTTGCAGGCTACCGACCAGAAACTCAGACTCTTCGAAACAGTGAGAGTAATCTTGTCACCGATCCGCAGGGAATTGTGGATGTAGTTTAAGCAGCATTTCCAGCAGCTGCTTGACCAGGGCAAGACCAGGAAAGAGTGATAAAGTATGAAGTACCAGCCTAGATGAAGTCGGCACAGCCATTAAACAGCTGAAGAACAACAAGGCGGCGGGCTCGGACGCACAAAAAAAATTTGCTATCCTCATAGATAGTCGAGCTATTGACACGGCTACCATATCCTCCAAACTGGTGCAGGAGTGCCGAAACAAGATTGTCCACTTGTGCGAACGCTTCAGGGTCATAAAAAGAAACGAGCGTGCAGATGAACTGGCTCAGATGTAGTCGGCTCACTCGCGGCAAGGGTCCAAATCTCGCTAGGAGCGGTTAAAGGACAAACTCACTCACACTTCCTGCAGAAGGCCAACCTCCAATGGAGGGGGTTAACCAACTGCGTCATATCAAGGAAGATATGGCCGACCTTCGATAAGATTAGAACAAAAGAACTGCTAAACTAGGCCAAACTAGGTATTCCATACAACCCTAACTGCCGCAGTTGCGGCAACGAAAACGAGAAAGAAACTCTCTCCCACTTCCTCTACAAATTTCCGGCGCTAGCAAGAGCCAAACTGCGCGCACTAAAACAACAATTTTTCGACGACCTTAAGGACATCTCGGGTAAAGGGATAAGGGATCTAACCCTCTTTCTTAATTCCACAGGTTAGATCTAGACTGTCCACACACATCATCAACCAGGTCACACGAGTCGTGGTAACAAAAAGGCACACTTAATGCTGTTTAGGTTCTTTTTGACGAACCGCCACCTCTACCACCTACCTATCATGCACCAGATCATCTGCAAAGTATGGAAGGACGAAAGCATACCCGATGAGTGGACTATCAGCTCTATATGCCCCATCTATGTCTTGTAAGAACTACCGAGGCATATCCCTGCTTAATGTAGCCTACAAGATCCTTGCCAGTGTACTATGTGAACGACTAAAGTCATTTTGGACCGCGCTCATCGGCACCTATCAGTGTGGCTTCCGGTCCGGCTCGGCAAATCGACGATAGACCACATCTTCACACTGCGGCAAATCCTGGAAAAGACCAACGAGTTCCAAGTCGATACTCACAATCTTTTCATCGCCTTCAAGGCCGCATACGACAGCATTCATCGCACCGAACTATATAACGTGATGGTCAAGTCAGGGATCTCGGGAAAGCTGATCCGGTTGTGTTGCGCCACGCTAGAGTACTCGCAATGCACCGTGCAGTTTGGGAACAGAACCTCCGAATTCGATTTCGGCAAGGAGATGCGCTGTCGTGTGATTTCTTCAATCTTGTGCTAGAGCAGATAGGCCGGCGTAAACGCAGAAGGTATCCAGCTGCTGGGGTACGCAGATGATATCGACATCATCGCCCATTCCCAGCATGTCATTCTTGAAGCTCGTTTGGCAAAACAAGAACAAGCCAAACGAGTTGGTCTCACGATGAACGAGGATAAAACAAAGTTCAAGCTGTCAACCAAAAATCGATCCGTCAAACACCGTCTAAGACAGAAGGAGTTCATCTACCTCGAGGCAAATATAAACTCCACAAATGACACCCTAGTGGAGATTCGATGAAGGATAACCTTAGGCAACCGCTGCTACTTCGGTTTGTCCAAACAACTAGGGTCCAAACTCCCAACTCGAAGGTCAAAAACCATGCTCTACAAATCCCTGATCTTGCCAGTCTTGCTTTATGGAGCTGAATGCTGGACGATAAGTAAGACAGCGGAGCAGATCTTGGGATCCTTCGAAAGAAAAATTGGTACTGTCTGCGAGGAGGGCGAATGGAGGAGAAGCTATAACCGCGAACTCTACGAGCTGTACAAAGTCTCCCAGACTATAGTCCCGTAAAGAGGCCCCTTCATTGTAGTAAGGGTTCTACCAAACGTCCGATATGTGGTGGAAGGCATTCCTAATATGCATCGGAACCGGTGGAAGTTGAGTACGGTAATGGCGTCCAACAGGATGAAGCCGTAGTGCGAGCTCCCGGACGAAAGGCTCTCCAGGGGCAAAACGCATAAGCGACGGCGACAGCTCTGATCTCGGAATCGATGAAAGGATGGCCGAGCTGTAACGTTAATCCAGCGGCGCGTACAAATAGACCTGCAGCTGAATCTGTGGGGGATATTCGTAAGTGCATCATCGAACGATAAGGTACGGTGTCTTTCTTTTCTTCCTCATCGTTGGTCACTTTTCGCTCTCATTGTCTGTGGACCTCTTCTGGCCTAAGTGACCACTTAGTGTGAGTACAGCTGTTACCTCAGTCTGCCTAGCTAGATCCCTATCGATTTCCCAGACTATAGTCCCGTATAGAGGTAGTGAAAACAAAACTTTGAAGGACATGTGTCCAAAAACTGCACCATGAAAAGTATCTGTCAAGTAAGGATGCTGCTGAGTAGGACTTTTTGAATAAGAATCGTTAGAGACTACTCTTTCGCTTCCCTTTCAGTGTCTTCCGATGATTGATGTATCTACCATTCTATAAGTTTAAACATTCTTTTAATCAATGAAAGGTTGTCATCCTTTTTTTTTAATTAACAAATTCACTGACGCACATTTATTTCGTTTTGTAAATATTTTATTACGCGCGCTAAAAGAGAAAAGTTTCCACAACTTGTCAATGAACGGAGGATATTCTCAGGAAAGGACATTGAATGTCTAAAAATTAAATAGACGAAGGTACACATTCTTCTATTGTTTGCCTCCGTTGGACTGTCACCAAAGGCACTGACCTTTTCACAGACGCGCATTGTGAAATCCTATCATACCTTGCGAACGGTCCTAATGAAATTGATCTATTCATACTTAATGGCAAAAGAACTTCGCCATTAGTAATTAAATTTTCCTTTTTCTGGAAAAGCTCATATTTGCCGTTTCACAAAAAGTTTTGACACCCATAAAGAAAAGTTCCTTTATGTCATAATGTGTCTGTTAATTTGGCAAGGATGAACGTATACGTTGGGTTGTGAAATGTGTCCTTTTTCTGTTAAAATACTGTCGAATGAATAAATGTTATAAAGGATGTGGCAGGGAAGAGCTGAATCTGCTAATGGATCCTCATATCCCTGACTATATTCTGTGAACTTACCAGGGATTTACAAGGACAACAAGCCTTACTTGTTCATTTTTAGTTTTTCTTGAAACTTCTGAAGGGATTCTGCAGTTAGTCCCTTCCTATCGAAGTCAACAGAAAGGTAAATCTGTTGAGACAACCCTACAATCTTTAAATTCGCGAACCTATTTGTCAAACCGTGGCAACCACAGGAGAATGTGCTAGCCCATATGCTCTTTAAAGTTGTTCATAAGGAACTACGGATCCAACGTTGCTGAACCCTTGCTCAAACCATGGAATTCGATCTCAAGAGACGAGTGTTGTTGGTCAAAATCTGTGGTCAAAGCCTGAATAAGATGAAAACGGAGCTGCACCCGAACTCAAGGGCGTACAGCGTACATCTGTCGAATATCTCTACCTGAACCTTAAATGGAAAGTTTAAGAGAAGTCTTACGCCATTGACTTAGTCAGAAGAGTGCAAGATTGAGGTGACTGGGGGTCATGTAGAGCGAATGGATACCAATGCTTCGGACAATCTTCCAATCCATCCCCGAGGGACAGCGCAGTAGAGAAAGACCGCGACTCAGGTGGGGTACGCAAGTGGAAGAGGACCTCAACCAACTTGATGTGTGAAACTGGAGGCATCGAGTTGGCTGGTGACACTTGTTGGTTGAGGCCCAGGTCCCACCTTAAGTAAATTAGTCTCACAAGAAGAGAAAACACCCTGGCAGGGGCATCATACCTCCATGCCTATGGTATAGCAACAGTGATGACCAGAGGTTTGCCTAGTTATAAGCCTCTTAGACCATCTTATATCTAAAGAGTTGGGGTGGCAATAGTGAAGTGATTAGTCACACTAAAGGCTTGAGGTTCAATGTTCTGTCATAGCTCGAAGTAGACAAAAACCAGCCATAGTGGTGAAATTCTAAAGATAGCTTTGGTCTATACAGTGACATCAACTTAGCCAGAAGAGTGAGGGTCCGAAAAATCTTCGAAAAAATACCGCAACTCAGATGGCACATCAATCAGCTTGACGTGTGAAACTGGAGGCAGCTAGCTAAAGATCGAGCTAGCTGGAGACGCTTGTTGGTTGAGGCCCAGGTCTACCCCAGACTTTAGCCCCACCTCAAGCAAGTAAGTATGTCGAAGATTACCTCCATCACTCTTGCCGAGCCTAGCCCAAGATATGCAAGTCAGTCCTATCGATGGTTTCCAAAGTGACAGCGTGTCAAAAATCGAAGTCAAATAATTTTTCAAATCTGTCAAAGCTTCTCAAAATGTAAAAAAAAAAATGAAACAAGTTTCAACAGCAACTCATCATTCCGAGAAGATTTTACCTGCAAACACCTTAGATATCTCATTCTCTTGATAAAAAAAAAAAAACAAAAACTGAAAGAACCTGTTCTCCTAAGTCCTAAACCAACAATATTTAAGCTCACAACAGGCAATTCAATTACAATTCCCAAAGAAAAACAAAATCTCTTCTGTTTTGGAACAACATTATCCAATTGTACAGTTCCCAGGCTTCCGCCATTGTTTGTCTTTTTGTAAAGATACTTGTATCTATTTTTGGATATACGAAACTCTCAAATGATTTGATGAACTCGAGTCGAGTTGATGTGTGCTTTAGAGAGCCCTATCCATCGTTATGATTTGATTTTTCATAGAGATTTCTACCAAAAAAGGACTCGGCTCCGTGTGGCAGACAATTTTATGCCACCCCAGCCTAATATACTTCTGAGAAGCCCATTTCAGTTATGATAAATTAAATTACTTTTGAGCTCGTAAACATATCCCCAGGAAATTCCCCAAGACCAATGGAACAATGATCAATGATTGAGCTTTTGATTGACGGGGAGAAGAACGAAAAAAAAAACAACAAATTATTGATTTGAAAAGTGTCAATAAGCATGAATTTGAAAATCCAAAATGGAACACGTGGACTTACAAAGGAGCTACAGGATGCTGGATGGGAAATACTTTTTTTTTTCGTTTACCTAGATATTAAATACATTTTGGCAAAGTATCCTATGGAACTTTCTGGGTACCTATACGACAGCCAGTGCCAGTAGGGATAAGCATGACCTCCTGATGGATTTAAACCGTCTATTCAAGTCAAAAGAGGAGGATGATGGTTGTCTGTTAGTAGACGCTCTACTTGTAACATTCTTTGTGGCGGTCCAGAGCAACTTAAATAGGAACAGACGATAGGTTAGATTGAATGGTTGCCACTGCCAGCTAAAGTCAGCATACTTAGACCAGTGATAGGTTCCACATGGGTCTAAGTGTACTCCACATCCACATGGATCCGAAGGGATCTCCATGACTCCTCGTCGAACCAATTGGAAGCGACGGAAGCTCCTGACATCTGTATTTATCAAATCGCCTAAGTCGTTAAAGTATAATTCTCCTAAATGAAGCCTTCTTTTGTGGGAGAGAGCTGAGCGGCTACAAAGAAGGTGGTAGAATCTACAAAAATCGTTTGAATGTACGGCAAGCCTTGTTGCATGCTTGTCTATTAAACAGTGTCCCGTGATGACACCTATTGCGGTTCTAATATGCAATTTATTGAGGGAAATTAAGTTCTTAGAGCATTTCAGATCCAGCTTCTGCCAAATGTGCTTTGTCGCTGGATACATTGCACCACTTATCCAAGAATTAGTTCTCTCGATAGCATCAAGCTTAAGAACATGTAGCCCAAGGTGCCTTCACCTAAAAGCATGGAATAGTTTTTCCATATCGGACGAGTTCGTCTATCTTACAGTTCCCAGGAGAAAGTGAAGCTTATACCGATGAATGAAGGAGGGTCAACGACTGTTTAGTTTTGTGGGGGCTTACACCCAGACCACGACGAACTGTCCATCTAGTTCGCTTATTTGAAATTCTTGGCAGGAGTTCTTCTAAGGTGTTAAGGTGCTTTCCTGAGACTGCTCAAGCAACGTTATCCACATAAATGATCACCTTGTATCCCTCAGCTTCTAAGATTATCAGGACGCCGCCTTGTAGGGTATGAATAGACGATACTATCGTGTATAACAAGCCAAAGAAGCTGTGATGAGATACCCTCTGCGGTAACTTTAAAGCAAAAACCTTGTGGAAGCGATTATTGAAAGAACATCAAAAAGAGGTCCAGGACGGTCTCCGTATCAAAACGTTGGTTCATGAATTTTCTAAGATCCTTTGACTTAGTAGCAAAAAAAGTTTAGTAGGCTGTAACTCTGAAATGGCAGATCTGGTTAAGTGCATTCGTCTGAAGGCATTTATTTGACTGTTCTATGCTCCCACGGATACCAAAACATACATCGATCTTCTACACATGAAGACCGGCACCAGGAAGATGTGAAAAATCGAGAAAAGACGACCAAAAATGATCTTCTAATGCTAGACAGGGAATGGCTTCGGTACTCAAGCCATCGACACAAGAAGCACTGCGACTAAGAGGTCCTCGATGTTTCTTATAAAATTGTGGATGTCTCCAGACATTTCTAATGCCTTCAAGTGTCAGGATGATTTCCTTGAGGAAAAAGCGCCTCCTGATGCAACAAAGAGTCACACACTCGCACAGCACGTGTTCCGTTGATTCTTCTTGGACAACACTAAGTTTATGTTAGTGATATCTGAGGCTGCAGTGTCTGAAGACGAAGCTGATAAGTCTCTTGATATTTTGCAGTTGTTTAGGGGTCGGATGAACCTTTTTACCTACCTGGGTCCCTGAATATTGTCCCAGTTGGACAAGTAGTTTCGTTTTTCCCAGCTGTCTAGACTAATTCTAAACGCGGAATTAGTGTAGTGGTCGGCACCTTTCAGAAGAATCTTTCCCAGCTAGTAAGTCAACGATTTCATTGCCTTCTGTGTCCTGTGTCCACCATTTTTGAACTCCGTTTCTCTTCGAAAGGTCTTGGAGAGCATTGAAGCAGCCAAAAACAGTTTGTCGGTGACTATGTTGATGATGATGATTGCCCCCCTACCAAAGTCCAGATTGATGTTGGCACAGATATTAATGACATGCAGTTCGTCCTAAAAAAAAACACTAAGGCACATGTGAAGTGCCTTTAAAACTTTGTGATTAAGGCCACAAATATCGGATGAGATGATTAAATAACGAACACAGGTGAAGGAAATCGAAGACCAAGAACCGATGGAAAACTCAGTAAAACTATGACAGTCGGGCCCCTGATGGAGTCAATACAGGAACAATTTAAAAAGACCAACGTTAGAGCATATCTGGATCATTGGTAGGGTGATGGGTGCTCTCTTCCTCCCCCTTGTCGCTACAGCTCATTTGAGAACAGTAGGCCATTCGCAGACAAGCTCTTAGAGCATTTCAAATCCAGCTTGAGCCAAATTTGTTTGGTAGTCTTGCACATTGGACTACCTAAGGCTCGTCTTACTGAATGCATTTAGCGAAGGGTACACAGCTTGGTCCACGTATCAACCTAGGAATTGAGTTCCTAAAAACTGGTGTCCTCAAGTTTAGTCTACCTTTTGTGGGTCAGTAATCCATAATTCTAAAGAAAATGTCCTAAGGCTTTGCTAATGAAGATCATGTCACAAGCGGTGCTGTCGATATGAGTCTAAAACTTGACACGAAGTGAAGTTAAGAAAGGCACCTCACGAGCAAAGAAGGTTGCAGCCTTCTGAGGCTAGAAAGTGATTGATTTGGCCGATGTTGGGGCTGTATGTGGTCAGCCTATGTCACTCCATCTCATAACCGTTGACATTTTCTCAGACCTTCATCAAACGAAGAAAGGTCGATTAAAGTTGAGTTGACGTCAAAGCCACTACAGATTAAAGCTCTCCTTAAGCACACATTTGCACCTTTCATCATCGTTATCAAGGTAATTGTTTGAGTATACAAAATGCCTCCAATAGCACCGCTCACCTTTCTACTCGTGCATACCAAGGATACCTCCATACACAACTATCCTGTGCATTGCACAAATATACTATAATCCATGGCAAGCTTCTCAAACAACTCCTAGCATGTGTTTTCTAATCCTAAAATCCCTGTCGACTAACCAAAAAAAGCTCAAAACGTAAAATTAAACCAAAATACGTGCCATAAATAAAGATTTAGTCCTTGTGCTGTTGTCTGGTGGCCATTGGGTCAATATTTCCATTGCACCACGAGATAAATGCGAACACATACATCAACATTAAGAAACTTAAAAAAATATTTAAAAAATTTAAATTCATAATTCGTTCTATTTTTCCCCACTTAGTCGGTCATTAATTTGTGTTAAAGGTCAAGGCGGGCGGGAAACCGCTTTTGTCAAGCACAACATGGATCACATTTAGGCTAATGGAGTCATAAATTCAAACAAAAGCCATTTAGTGTTAAGCCAAAGAACTTTTATAATGGGACATCAATTAAGAAAATATTTTTTTTTTAATTTTTTTTATTTGTATAGCTGCCAAAGTTGATGACGGAAAAATAAAAGAAATGGTGTCCTCGAATGGACGCAGAAGGAGAGATACAGTTGTTTTTTTCATCTTGCTTCAGAAATAAAATGTGAGACGAACGTCAGCCATCTTTTAATGAACTTTGCAACACTAAGGGAGGGAGCTCTTCAAAGCTGGTGGCGATGTTTTTGTAGGGACAATGCACCAGATCATCTGCAAAGTATGGGAGGACGAAAGCATGCCCAATGATTGGACTATCAGCTTTATATGCCCCATCTATGTCTTGTAAGAACTACCGAGGCATATCCCTGCTTAATGTAGCCTACAAGATCCTTGCCAGTGTACTATGTGAACGACTAAAGTCATTTTGGACCGCGCTCATCGGCACCTATCAGTGTGGCTTCCGGCCCGGCAAATCGACGATAGACCAAATCAAAGACTGGGGTAAATCCTGGAAAAGACCAACGAGTTCCAAGTCGATACTCACCATCTTTCCATCGACTTCAAATCCGCAAACGACAGCATTCATCGCACCGAACTATTTAACGTGATGGTCGAGTCAGGGATCTCGGAAAAGCTGATCCGGTTGTGTCGCGCCACACTAGAGAACTCGCAATACACCGTGCAGTTTGGGAACAGAACCTCCGAATTCGATTTCGGCAAGGAGATGCGCTGTCGTGTGATTTCTTCAATCTTGTGCTAGAGCAGATAGTGCGAAAGGCCGGCGTAAACACAGAAGGTATCCAGCTGCTGGGGTACGTAGACGATATTGACATCATCGCCCGTTCCCAGGCCTAATGAGTTGGTCTCATGATGAACGAGGATAAAGCTGTCAACCAAAAATCGATCCGTCGAACACCGTCTAGGATAGAAGGAGTTCATCTACCTCGAGGCAAATATAAACTCCACAAATGACACCCTGGTGGAGATTGGACGAAGTATAACCTTAGGCAACCGCTGCTACTTCAGTTTGTCCAAACACCTAGGATCCAAACTCCTAACTCGAAGGTCCAAAACTATGCTCTACAAAACCCTGATTTTGCCAGTCCTGCTTTATGGAGCTAATTTCTGGACGATTAGTTAGACACCAGAGAAGATCTTGGGATCCTTCGAAAGAAAAATTCTACGTCGAATATTTGATCCTGTCTACGAGGAGGGCCAATGGAGGAGAAGATATAACAGCGAGCTCTACAAGCTGTACAAAGATGTGGATGTAGTCCGGAAGGCAAAAACCCGTCGACTGCAATGGCTTGACCACATCGAGCGAATGGACGAAAATGCTCCAGCTAAGAGGATCTTTGAAGCCTAGCCACCTGGTTCACGAAGAAAAGAAAAACCGATTTAAAGATCAGGCAATCCCGGACGCCAGAAACCTTGGTCTAGTAAACTGGAAGCAGGGTGCCCGGATAGAAAGCGGCATTAGTTCGGGCACGGACGCTCCGAGGGTCGCTGGCCTGGTAAAAAAGAAGAAGAAGAAAGGAGGAAGTCAAAGCTTCTAAGAAATCTAGTCGTAACAATAGCAGAGGTGGTAAGGAAACCCGCAAAATTGGTTTCGGAGTGACATTCATTGACTTTTCTTATGGCTATAAACGTGTTTAAGACTACGACCGACCAGACTTTTATAAAGGCCACACAGAACGTCACATTCTTCCACTAATTAAGATTCGAGTACAATACCGCGTAGTGATATCAGTTTTTTCATTGACAGCGAAGCAGCGCTGTCGATAAGAGCTCAGGCTTCTTGGAACACAGCACAAGGTTATGCTCTTCTGGGTCCCTGGACATGAAGGCATACGAAGGAACGAGAATGCTGACGAATTAGCAAGAAGAAGTTAGCCATTAATTTCGGAACAAGTCGGTAACAAACTTCGGTAAACATTCCTTCGTGCTCATTGAAGCTCGAAGCAGGGAACAAAAGCACTAGGTTAGGTGAGGTTAGCGGGCTGATGAGAATAGTTACAAACTCATCACACTTAGATTCATGCGGACCCATTGTGATACCCATGATTTGTTTATTACCGTGGTATTATCGTCTTGTTTCTAGCCATCCGGACGCCCTGACAAATTTGAGCAGTTTTGACGGTGATCCATCTGATAGCTCATCGATATGATCGAAGAAGAATTTGGCTGGGGTTCTGTTTCTGAGATGACAGAGGCTTGGGCATTTAGAGAGGCAAACAACAGATGGCCCTCTCTAGACACTTGTGTCTATATTTGATAAAACTAAGACCGACAGACTTATAAAAAAAGTTAAAAAATCCCTATTCACCCTTATAGGTGTGATAACGTGGCATAACACTTTGCGGTACCATATAAAGAAAGACCTGCGTAGGGGTTGCGGTGACGAGGAAGTTTATGGGGATACAACCCACTTCCTCTGTCAAAGGCCTGGCCTTAACCACCTAAGACATAAGTTCCTTGGATGCCACTTCTTCTGGGGTCTTGAGGAAGTATCCAACAAACCGGTGAACGACTTGAACATTTGCATCACATCCACAGAATGGTTTGTACCGCAGATGCAGTAAGTCAACCCTGACACCGAGACAGAATATACCTACATATCTATGGATGAGTAGCGTTAAGTACGAGTCTTATTACAAGCGCACTGATTGAAGACGAGCCCCATTAAGCTGGAGTTCAACTTTTGGTGGCACCAAAAGAAAATCTCCAAGTGAAACTCAACTTTTAGACCTCGTCAATCTAAGCTTCGAATGGTCCTCCCCACCAGATATTGCTTACTCAACTAGCATCTCAAGAAGCCAGGTTTAAGTCCCACGAAAATGTAAACGCCGTAGCTTAGTGGTTAAGTGGTCAAGAAAACGAAGCGCAAATCTGCAAGAGTATAATCTGTCATGAAAAACCTTCTCAATTCGCCCTTTGGAGTCGGCAATAAAACTGTAGGTCCCTTCCATACTCGTGCGCAATATACAACATGCACAATATGAACGGTTGCGAGAAGCTTTAGGCCCTGGCTTTCTATAAGCTTTCGGAAGGTATCGCAATGGATTTCTACTGGGCTTGGTGTGCATATGTACATCCACTTTAACCTAACCGATCCGAGAAGGTGCCGTACGAGCCTAGATGATTCAATGGTTGTCTATTTCGGTGACATTTTCCACATGCTTAGCAATAATAACCATCGCTAGGTTATCAGCCGAACCCACTCCCTGTGCCTGCTATGAAATATCAAGTCGGAGGAGTAGTTCTACCACTGAGCCCTGTGTTGCCCTTCTTGTTGTCACTTAATGTTCCTCATAAAGCAAATATCCTTCAGTGATACAGATATATGTATGCGTAGATCCACAAGTAATCTTGTAAGTAGTATTCGTGATGCCAATTGGAACGCCACATTTGGGATTCCATCGGAACTGTCTTACCATCAATTCTTCCAAGATGACTGTCGAAAAAGTTGGTTGAACCACGTAGGAAACAGGAAGCTCCTGATTCAGGATCCAAGTACACTATTCATTAATTGAAAGGAAGATATTTTACAAATGAAAACTTTTGTTCATCTAATACGTGCTGGTACGAGGTTAGAACAATGGAATCTTATTCCCGGAACTGCCGTTGTTAGCTGAAATAAAGACGTGTCAGGATTTCGGTTATTTGTCTGATTTCACATGGAATTCCAAGTGTACTTTGATAAATTCTCGGAATTTGTATCCAGTGCTGTAGTGACTACATGTTCGGGTTTGATGACACATCCTTGAGGTAATGACGTGAAGGTCAGAGAGTGCTAGAGATGAAATAAGAATGGTGTCAATCTAAATTAATCCCAACAAAACCATATGTAACCTAAGCAACCCAAAGAGAATGACTTAAAGGAGGTGAGGGCTAGTGGTCGATATAATGGTTAACTTTGTATGTGTGAAGATACTTAGGCAGGCAAAGACTGATTCCGCACTTAAAAACTTCGGCTAAAATGTTAATCAAGGTGGAGTAGGAGTAGAAGGAATCGACGAACGTGCAAAGTTTCTGATAAAAGATGTGAAGGACCTTTTCGAAAAAATGATTTAAATGGAGTTCCATGTTACACGGTCTTTGAGAAAGGCTTATACTGGTATATAGACAGCCAGCAGACGACTGAAATCATACCAGTGGTTGTACTCGAGGAAACCAATTTACAATTGTGCTATCGATCCCAGGGGTCGCAAGAGTGACGATCGGTGAGAAGATTATTTCAGCATTCCACGTACAATGGACAGCTCTCAGACTACTGGCGATAGACAATACACTGACTGCCACCTCAAAGAGCATAGGAATCTTAGTTGGAAGCCAGACTGCCTTCAAAGCGCTGCACTTACTTACTTCGTCCTCTAATTTAGTAGAACAGTGTAAGGAAACTAAAACGCAGACAAACGTTAGCTAACATCACTCTCCTCTGGCTTCCCGGCCTTAGTAACATAGAGGGGAACGAGAGAGCCGATGCGCTAGCCAGATGTGGTTCTACCCTGGATGCCTCCCTTGCGGAGTCTGTCTGCTTCCCGATGGGACACATCAAGGGCAAATTTTTCCAACACTTTCTCTCTATTGCCAACTGTAGGTGGAAAAGTCTAGCAACTTGTGCCATATCCATACAGATATGGACCACCTACAATAAAAACAGAACGAATGACAGCAATAAGCACGGGCCACCGGCCAATTGGTCCACATGCTGCCAAGTTAGGCATCGCGTTCAACCCTCACTGTCGTAGTTGTGACAATTCACACGAAAAAAAAAACGTTATTCCACTTTCTCTGTGTCTGCCCCGCACTTGCCAGAGCCAGACAGCCCACTCTGGGAAACCCCTTTTTCAAGGAACTTTCTGAGATTTCTAACATAAAATTCAGCAACATCATCAATTTTATCAACTCCACAGGATGGAATATGAAAACTACACTCTAAGCTAAGCCCATCAACATCCAAGTCACGTGAGTTGTCGTATCAAAATGGCGCATCCGCACGGTCACCAGTTTCAACCACTTCTACCTACCTACCCTAACATGCCGATGATATCTGTTTCCTGGCAAGTACCATCAGCGGGCTAGACGAAATTTGTCAATCACTGCAGATGAATGGAGTGTCGGTCAGTCTAAGGATCAACGTCAAAAAAAAACAAAAATAATACCCATAGGTCGCTCCGCACGTATATTATTCTGAAGCAGACGCCGTTTGAGGAGGTCGAACAGTTTAACTTCCTTGTGTCATCTGATGACGGAACGAATCTAGTCTAAGTAAAGCTCATGGTGCGTTAGTATCCTATCACCATCCTAGGCACTCCGTAGGAACTAAGTTGAGACACTTCGAATCTTACGTGAAATCCATGCTATTGTATGCCTGTGAAACCTAGAAAGTCTCGACGAACATCACGAGAAAATTAGGGTCCGTGTGCGATACATCCTTAAGATTTGTTGGCCGCAAATTATATCCAAATAGGAATTGTGGCAAAAAACGAGTCAAAAGCTATTGGATGTCGAGATTGGACAGCGAAAATGGCGCAGGATTGGTCACACACTGAGGAAGCCAAATGACAACACCGCGAAGCAGACCTTCGAATGGAATCCTCGGCGTGTTGGAAGGCCAAGAACAACAGTGTTAGCAGAAACAGCGACCCAGAGTGAAACTTGGTCACAGATGAAATTCCTAGGAAAAATGGAAGAGATTTGTTGCCGTCCTATGCCCCGACCGGGGTTGAAGGAGCTTGATGATGATGATGAAATATTTAGCTTTCTAACCAGCGATGATACCCCAAAGACTTAGGACCTCACAACATACATATGCATACCTAGATATAGACCTGAAGCAACTGGTTTAAGACGAGGTTATAAGTCATGATGCCTTCAAGCGAGGGATAGCTCTTAGTTACTTAAAGATAAGCCCATCCTTCTAAATTGTGTTGTTGTTCAGGTTAGATTAGTGCCTGGCTCCATTGTGTTCCTTAATTGCTATCCTAGGAACTCAGAAGATCCTCTAGCTCCTTATTCTTCTATTAGCCAGACGAGAACATCGAGAAGTGCAATTGCTCGATGTGGTCTGTACAGCTTGTTCAATCGGGATGAGCTTAGACTTGATTCGATTGTAGATAAGACATTCAAGGAGGTTATAAAGAGTCCAACAGACCGAAAGACTCCTTGCTGGTCGTTCCATTTAGCTGGCGGACTGTGGTATAAAAGCCCGCTTACCATCATCTACTGTCGACTTAACACATGTCATCAAGTGCAGCCGTCTTGTCTTTAATGCCAAAAGTGTCGTGCTTACCTCGTCCAGTGTAAAGCCGTCAGAGTTTAGTCTTCTTTCCATAAGACTTGTCAGTTCTCCTCTTACAGTGACAATAAGGCGTTGCTTCCTCTCCCAATTGAAGCAGCAGTTTTCACGCTTTTCAACTAGAAAGGGTCAAGTTAAGCCTTTTACCAGTTGAAATCTCCAGGTCTCTCAAGGTTTTCAAAATGATGCTAGGCTACCTGGCTTGTTGACTGCGTGTACACAGGATTGTAAACTTTGTACCATCTTCGAGAGTGAAAGGTTGCTTAATTTTTTTTTTTTTTTGAGCGAGAAGGGGCCTCCCTTGTCATATGGCTTGAAAGTGTTGATCGTACTTATGGCATCGGGATGTTCGAAAGAAATACTGTGAATTATAAGCAATGGCAAAACAATACCAATAATTCTCTGCGGTCATTCTAGACACCACCCTTGGAGCAAAAAGACTAAAACCTAATGCTACCTGAGCTTCAAAATCACTACACCAACACTAGCGCTGTGTGAATAGAATAAGGGTATTCATAACCCCTTTAGCGCTAGTGAATTATAAAAAAAAACTCTAAAGCCTTGCAAACATAAGCCGGACAAGGTGAGGTGCCCTCCAATTTGAAACAGTTCTACATAACTTTGCCGTAGGCATCCTGGGAGGTGAATATGATCTAAGAGTGTCCAGCGACAGTGCAGTTTTTGAAGCTCATGCTGCTATTGCCTGCAAAAATTATCATGTTACTGGCAGTTATAGCCTTAGGACAGCTAGAACGGATAACAGAAAGTGTTTGATTTGGGAAAGTCTCTTGACCAATAGACCGACTTTTTCATATTTTTCTCCTCTTGCGGGTTGACTCTTTCTTGCCGGTGTATGGTCTTTTTCTCTCTCTCTTTTCTGGTTTGAATAGGCGCATACTCGATTCCAGTTCTGGTCCCTCGTTGACATATTTGCGTCTTTGTTATGCGGGGTTGTAATGCCAATTACTGATTCCAGTGCCCTTCTTCCAGCTTCCCATCTGCTGTAGGCGGAGAACGTACGCTTGAGAGTAACCGTACTATCAAGCTGCACTGCGTATTTCGTCCATCTTGTAGAGGTACGCCTTGAAGAATCCATGTCCAGTTAGAAACTGGGTGACGTAAAAGTTTACCTCGCCCTCTACTTTCTGAGCTCCATTTCTCTTGTCACTGCTGTTTGGTAAGCTCGTTTGCCTCTTCTATTGCCGCCTCTACTCCAGTTTCCGTCTTTTTGTCGTAGACGAACTTTCTCTCTGCCGCTAGGAGGTCGATAGGGATCACTCCCGCGACTACGAGGATGGCTGGTTCCAAGACCGTTCGGTATGAACTTGCGACTCGTAAGGCTCCGCGTCTCTGTATTGCCGCTTCCTGTATTTCTTTTGTCACAGTACATCGGCCCATATCTCTCACCCATACAGGAGAATGGCGTGACAAATTGTCAAGAGAAGCCTTCGTTTACTGCTTGAGCAGCAGATTAAGGAGACAAGCTGAGACTGTCCTTCCAGACTGTAGGCTCTTGCTGGTTCTAAATGTATAAATCAGCATGTCAGCCTTGTTGTAACCAGTGGCTTACACATCTTCCTCATCCTCTGTTACAATGAAAGCAGAATTAGGATCGTTTTGCTCAACCTGAAGCTGTAGAAAGTAGACTCCATCTCTCAGTAAAACAGATTGGATTGATGGAGAAGCAGGGAAAGTAGTAGTCGTAACTATAATTTCTTTCTGAAAAGCGCATTTTACTTGTATAACCCCCGATTAAGGGAAGCGTGGCCAACCTTTTAAAGTGTGAGATATAGGACCGCCCTCTATATGCAAGCAAAGCGTTAAATCTTAATTTTTGGATTTATGAAAATGGAAATAGCACTGAGTTCCGTAAAGCATCTTGAAACGTCTAAAAGGACATGGGATAACCTTTAATGTGATTTGTTGGTGGAACTGGACGAATTGGTATTAGTGTAATCGTCTAGGATTTTAAAAATTCCTCTTTAAAGATTTGATTCAGTCCAAAGGACTTTTGTTTCTCCACTTAAACCGGTCCAATTGAATAAGAGACACCGATAGCTAATTTTTAAGTGTCTATAAAAGTTTAACGGCGTCTGCAATAAAACACAATTGCATGTAGTTTTTGAAAACTCTTTGCATTGGAATGTGTTCCTGGAAAAAAAGCTTTTATTGGACAACTATCCCTGAACAGGAGTAGTCGTTCGTTCGGTGTCTCTTCCAAAGTGGGTTATAAAACTCACATTCATTGCTTAAAAATAAGACTCGAATTGTTTGACTTCTGTGCAGTCAACTCTTTACAAGGACCTGTTCATTTTCGTTGCATGTACTCGTACTCTTTGACAGAAGTCTACATTGAGTGGATTAGATTTTGATTAAATGTTAGTTTCGTCCTTGAGTACACTTTTCTCTATGCTTTATCGGAGTTAAAATGATTTTTAAAACAGAAAGGATAAATTTATGGAAGCACTTTTGCAAGGATGCTTGTGAGTTTTTTTTTAAATTAAATTATTTCTCAAAACGCTTAAGGACATTGCACAAAAAGGAGTAATGATTATTCAAGGTTCGACGGGGAGCCTTTCTCTATTGCGACGCTCCTCGAAGATGAACATGATGATTCTCAAGGCTTGAGCATCATTGATATCCATTTTCACCTCAACAAATGAGAAACCCTTGAATTCTCCCCTTTTTTTCTCTTTTAATTCTGATCCCATCAGCCATTGATGCCCTCCCATAGCATCTTGAAGGAACAATGGAAGCAGAATGGTCTTAAAGAGTTCGAAGTATAGTCAACTTTTGTTCCCCAAGAAGCGAAATGGCAGATGATATTGCTATGCCCTCGCTTGGATTATGTCTAGCGAGTGTCCGCTTTAAGGCTAAACACATACTAGAGCTGAGAATAAAGACCAAACCGCAGTAGTGTCGTGAAATAAAATTGAAATAGCGATGCGTTCAAACAAGGTTTTTGTTCACTTCAGAGTGAACCGACGTACCAATAGGAATTTTGCGTCCATTAATGGAGTTCCAGAGTCAAGGACTCCTTTTGCCGCAGTACTTCCAATGAACAGGTCGCACTTCACAGCCAGCCCCAAAGCTGTACTCGAGATTGTCAAATTCTCCGTGGCACACAACTGTAGGTGGAATGACTCTCCAGGATTGAGACAGACTAAACAGACCCTTCCCGACGTTTGTAAAAAGTCCACGGCATTCTTGTTGTCTCTCAGCAGAAAAGACTGCAGACAACTTAATTGCGTCATTACGGGACACTACGCCTTTAATAAACATCTCAACCTGTAAGGATCAAGTGACATCACTATCTGTGATGCTTGTGGAGAGGATTATCCTGCCTTTGCTCGTATCACATAGGACTGATGTGATGAGTTCTGGTAATCCAAGCTCCTTCTCACTGAAGCTCTTACTTAACTTTCTTAGAAAGACGATGAAAATACAGCAAAAGGGTTGTACCTGCTGGTAGGACAATGGACCTGTTTTTGTGTCTGAGTGCTACAGCTGAGCCACAGAGTTATAAGCACGGTGAAATGAAAAAGTAGAACAATGTGTTCTTTCCCTTTTCGCTTGCTTCACAGGGTAAAGGTTGGAGTTTTTCTTGGAAACTTGGCCACAGAGTCATTTTATCAGTGAACTCTGTGAACTGTGGAGACTCTTTGGCAGGCGGCTGTTATTTATTGTTCCTAAGCTCATTATTGAAGAAGACGTTCACTCCAATGGTTTGTTGGAATTTTCAGAACCTACCAACTGACAAATGAAAAGTTCTTCAGAAGAAAACCAATCCTCAAGGGATCGCTGTGACCATTCACCGTAACATTCCCCATGTTCAGCCATCAAACATCAATCCAACTTGGTCTGGTGTTTTATCTACTTTATCCACCCTTAAATCTGCATCAGCTCAGTGGTTCCCTCAGTGGTTATAGTGCGACCCAAGATTTTCTTAAAATTTTATTGACGACCCAAAGATCAAAGCATAATTACATTTTTAAAGTATATTATATTTTATTATATTTTATCTTGTTAAAGTAAGTGGAAAGAAAGATTTTTATTCTTCTTGGAATCCAGGACAATCTTCTCCAACTTCCTCCACATGCACGTCAAAAGGATTTCAAACCCAGCTATGTTTGCGCAGATCAAAGTTTTCAGGATATATCTGTTCAATTCAATCTCAAGTCCTTCTAAATATTCTTTGAATATCGAAGCCAAGTTGCAAAGAAGAAGCAGAAGAAATCATGCAAGTTTCTCTTTGGATAGCTTTAGCCGCCAAAGTGTGAACTTGTTTTTGTACGAACTTATTTTCTCGCCTATGTCAACCATTGTCCGATTCCTTCTTTGCATATCGGAATTTAACACGTTCAAATTATCAAAAAGGTCGGCCAGAAACGACAGTTAGGCGAAGCAAGCGTGGTCATAAAATTTTTCAGCCAACGAATGATTGCTCTCAGTGAGAAAAATCTCAAATCTCAGTGCGAAAGTCCCGAAGCGAGTAAATAGAGGATAATAACAACATCCGGGATTACGTCTTTTACTCGTGTACAGAATCCAATTCGTTTTCCCATCATGGCTGGGGCACCATCGGTACATATGTATTCCCATGCAGTCAGCCCATAAAATATTTTGTTTTTTGAAAAATGTATCAACCATTTCAAATATGTCCAATTCAGTAGTGGTAGTAAGCAACGGTTGACAAAATAAGCATTCTTCGGCCATGTTTTTGTCGGTTTTATATCTTATAAACAGCATCAATTGAGCGTTCTTTTCCACAACTACAGATTCGTCAGTTTGAAATGAAAAGGTTAATGCACGCTTAATTCCACAAAGAACCTGTTCCAAAATGTCTTGTGACATTGCATCTATGCGACGTTTAATCGAGTTGTTTGAAAGTGGAACCATGACTGATTTGTTTGCCGCGTCAATTCCACAAACAGTTTTAACTATTGCAATTGCAGCCGGCTTAATTAAGTCTTCACCAATTTTCCACGCCACTTCGAAGGATGCCTTCGTAGTTTTTTTTTCAGAGAAACAGAAGTTGAGCTTGTTGGTGCATCAAGTCTCATCCGTTTAAAATTCACTTATTTTTCCTTCGAAAAATTAATTGGTTTATTGAAAAAATCAGCTTGAACAGTGGTCAAATAGCGTTTCAGGTTTTTTTTTTTTTTCTTTCAAGGACTCATTCGATAACAGTTGCATACAATGCAGACATTGCGGTCGCACTAAGCCTGAGTACTCCTTTAATGCAGTAAATCCAAATTTTAAGAACTCCGATTTATATTTCAACTAGCTGTACCCGCGACTTCGTCCGCGTTGACCTAAAATTTCTTGCCGTTAAGCTTGACTCGCGAATACGTTGATGTGGCATAGCTTACAGCTTATGTGATGTGAAGATTGTTTTCTTTTTTTTAAAGAAAGGTGGAAAGCATCGAAAGCCTAAGTGCGGGATTATAGCCCGAACTAAGACCACCTCTGCCACCAATATCTATTCCCTTTCCCTTTCCAGGTGTGTCAGCTCTACGAACATGCTTTTGGCAAAAATGCAAACAGCACTCCACTTTAACTCTATCTCCCGTTGAGTATAGAACCGTGGTCACTGGAAGAACACATGCCCCAAGTCTTCAACTGTGTCTTCCTACCACTCCCATCAACATCAAGGTCACGTGCGTTGTGATATCAAAACGCACCATCACGCACGCACGCATCAAAGCGCACCTGCGCTAATTATGTCTTGATAGGACTTTACCAGGCAATCACTTCCATTTACCTACCTCTATTGTGTCTGCGCAGCACGGGTAAAGTGGAGAGTCAGTGTTATTGAACCGATCGATTTGATTGGAAATAGCAATGTCTCGTTAAGACCCGTGTTACGGAGAAGTCTACTTCTCCATGCTTGTGCCTTGTCCAAGTTTCAGTAATAAGGATAAGACGATATGTCCATCTGCCTTTGGTTGACAGATTCCAACTCTGCTGCCATTCTCTCAGGCTTCTTGTTGTTACGTCGTGCGCTTGTTCACCTTCCTTCCCGGTCTATCACAAATGTAGCTTTTAGATAAATATCTATTAAATTGAAAGGGCAAATTGTTAAGTGTTATAGGAATGCGAGGAATTAGTTCGCTCTTTCCTTTGGCAGTTCCGGTGAGAATTGTAGCCTTGATCACATTTCTCTCCAACTCTGCGATGCACAGCCTGGTACTATTGTATAGTCTTATCAGCAAAACAGCAAAACCGAAGCACCAGTTTATGAGACAGCACTCCGGATATTTCTAAGAAGTTTAAAAACCCTGCTATTTAGGTCATAGCGTCGTTTGCGGCCATGATCTGCTTCATATTCTCGAAGTATTGTCAGATGTACATACTTGGAGCAGAAAAAAATAAAATACCTCGCCTCGCACTTCCTACTACTACGCCAATATTCGGCTAAGATCCTAAACTTGGGGTGTTTCAATGGGTCTTAAACAACACCAAGGTGAAACTTACCCACCTCACTCATCACACTTTCATTATTTTCATGTCCTTACGAATTCCTCCCATAGCATGGAACAATATGAGATCCATTCAAATACCTAACATTGTCAAAAAAAAAAAAAAAGATTAGTAATTTGCTCGTTATTTACATATCCTACGTAATTTTTTATTCCTCCAGTGGGATACTTCTTTTCTACCTACTCGAAAAACTGAATATCTGCTACACCACCATAAAAACCCTTTCCCTGTGAATAGCGAGTGAGTTCCGATCATTTAGATGCAAAGATACACATACCCTACCCACCACAAATAAAAGGAAGCAACAAAAAAAAATGAAAAAGGAAAAACCACCCTTGTCGCGCATACGATCATGATTTACGATCCCTACGATGTGCCACTGGCTGATTGCTGCGCAGGTCACAAAATGGATGTTTCATAAGGAAATACGAATTTTTCAAAATAAAAATTACGAAATAAAAATTAGCCTATGCGCTTCTCCTGGACATAGACTATCTACTCACGAAGTTTCATCAAAATCCGTCCAGCCGTTAAGGCGTTACGGAGGAACAAACATCCAAACATCCAAACTTTCACATTTATATTAGCCGTGTTTTTTTGATAGCTGTATACCCAGCCCAGTAAGATTTTACACACAAAGCAATAACAACACACCAAGTGGCGATAAGTTTCCCAGTAGCACCAAGTGAGGATAGAACTACATAAGTTGACCACCAGAGCGCGAAAAATCTCATAAATTAGCCTTTAGCCGATCGTATTTGTTGCTTTTCCTCGGTTTTGACATTTGCAAACTGTCAAACGAAGAAAAAGAAATCGAGCCGCAAACCAATTGGTTGGTGCGGCTGCTACTGTGGATGAAGTGAGTATAGATCGTTTTTTTGACTAAAGTGAGTATAGCTATCAAAAAAACACGGCTATTATTAGTAGGATTCGATTTTCCCCATTTTTGTACTTTGTCGTCAGAGTCCGAATAAAATTAAAAAAAAATATTGCAGTTCAATTGTCGAACGATTTATATTAGTTATTTATTTTATGCAATGCGGTTTGTGAACAGGACATACACAAGTAGGCGTAGGGAATAAATAAAAAAAGAATATTTGTATGAAAGAAAAAGTGCAGACATACACAACAAGAAATGTATAGAAGTTTATAATTTAGTTATAGACTTTGATTATTTTTGTAACATGAAGAGTGGATGGAGAGTTTTTATAATGCCTTCGCCTATACAGAACACCAGAGTCTGAATACAGAAAATTCTATTCCAATGAGGTCCAATACAACAAGGCGGACCTAATCAGAGTGGACAATTTCATAGTGAAGCTTACTCGAGGGCACATTGCAAGAGCAATGAACTCGGTTAATAACCTGATCTCTGGGGCTTACTATGTATCACGAGAGGGTGCGCCTTAACGGCTTCGTCCCCCCAGAAGCTTTTCTGCATTTTGACAAGGAAGGTCTGATCCAGGATAGATCGGCAGTCCCGCTAATCTTCAATGTGGCCCGGACAACTGTGGAAAGGCAACTCAACTACGGTCGAGACGTCGTTGAGAGCACTGAGGAGCGCCTCCGGTTCAGTAGGTCGGTTTCGGAGCGCGACATTAGGGATGTTGGGCGGCAGCGCCAGACTTTCTGGTGGCTGTCGGAAAGCGAGGGAACTCCCTCGTCGAACCCTATTGATCCGGGCTAGTCCAGAGATGGACAAAACTGGCCATGGCCGGCTTACATAGTTTAAGGTTATTTTAAGGTAGATTTAAGAAAAAAAATACAAAAAATACAAAAATACAAAAAAATATACGCATTTAATAACGTAGCATGTTAAGTGTTAAGTTAGGTTAAGGTTTATTTTAAGGTAGTTTTAAGTTAATTTTATTTAGATTTAAGGAAATATATAAAAAAAGTCCTGTAACTAAGTTTTTTCCAAAACAATTTTCTTAGTTTTTCAATAGTTTAGTCCTTAGATTGTTTAAGTTAATTAAGTTAGGTTAGGTCGAAAGACATATATTAAGAATTAAGTTTAGCTTAGAGTGCCCGTGTAGGGCCAGTAAGTTAGTATAACATAGTTAAGTTAGTTAAGCTAGTTTTAAGCGTTTTTTTTCCTAGCATATAAGAGTAAATGAATTAAAAATAATAAAAATGCATTAAAAACAACAAAACGAGAGTTTTTATAAATGTAATATATGTAATATTTTCAAGTGGTCTGTTTATAATTTCTTGTTTCTTTACGACCCAATCGTAAACCATCCGCGACCCAGATTTGGGTCGGTGGCAGTGACACTTTAAATCTTTTTGAAAAAAAAAATACGAATTGGTCTTCAGTTTTTCCCGCACTACTGTTCATTATTATCGTCGTTGCACTGACAAACCTCTCTTTTATCCTTCCCACTATACCTATTCAAGTGAAATGGCGGAGAAGGATGATGTGAAAGGAATACCAAACAAAAGAATTCTCTTCTCAAACTCTTCCCCCTTGTCAGCCTTGTCAAGTGCCTCCAATTTAAAGGTATTCAAGTCATCAAACATTTTCATTCATGTTTTCCATTCATTTTGTTGCCGGGAGACTTGCTTTCAAAAAAAAAAAAAATTTTTGACATGAATTATTTACGAATGTAAATCTATACAAGATGCTAATGAGTAGGTCCTTAAGTTAACGACCGTTATCGGTAATTTTATTATGTCATCACATCATCAGTTTTGGATTAATTAGCTGTAAATGTTAAATCGATAAACGATTAATATATGTTTGGTGCTAAACTGTGATTTGAAATGGAGGTTTGAGAGCCAAAGACCAACGTAGACTACATGAGGACCACTGTGATTGAACCAACTAACCAATTAACTGGAACAGAGAAGTCTTCTGAAGTCAATGTTTTGTTAGGCTCTTGAGTAAGTGGGAGTAAAAAAGGTCCTAAATCTAGCTAATGTCTGTTAGAGGTTAGGTACATACAACCGAAAGGGGAAAAAGCATCATCGTCCTGTTCTTCAATCTTGCGTTCAGCAAAAGTCGCTTGAAGAGAGAGTTAGCATCCTGACATGTAGATCTATTGGACAGTGTCCCGTAAAGACATCCTTTGAACGTATTTTAGAAAGTTAACTTCAAGAAAGGAGAGTCTTTTAACTAAAGTATACATTTCCGCAAAGTTGCTGTATTATGGGAACGAGCTAAAGCTGGGAAAAAAAAACCTTTTTATCAATTTTAAGGTCCCATATGATAGCTTTTATAGAAACAAGTCTAGCCTTGACATCGCTGCCAAAGGACAACGATGGAAAGTCCGAAATACACCATCAAGGTCAGTAAAGACGTCGTCGAGAACTTTGATGAAGGATTTAGACACATTCTTTGATGTCGTCCTGGAAATAACTCATACGTCAAGCCAATTCCTTCAAAAGTCTATAAGATTGGCATACGCCAACAATATTGCCATGATCAGAAGAACGCAGGCTGATGTCAGTAGCACGTTCATTGGACCGAATATTACCACAGACAGATATGTATAACTTGAGACATCGTATACCTTGTTTACTGCCTTTAAGTCAAACGACGACACCAGCTTGTCGTTGAGATCAAACGCATAATAAGGCAGTTGGGCAGCAAAGACGGTACAATCTGAAGAAGACCCTCTTTATCCCAATTTTTCTCCATGGCGCAGGGGATTCGTTTAAAGCTCAGGTTACCAATTTTTAAAGAGGGACAAGTCGCGAGCTTGAAACCAAATGACCAGTCCAACCTAGTCTACAAGTAGCAAGGCTGTGAGTGGATTACGGCCTATTGAGATGTAGTGGCTATCAAACTACAGTATCGTCTCCAGGTCAACTACTTTAAAGAATCGGAGTATCTGTGTAAGGAATACTGTGCAGGATCTGACGATGGGAATTCAGTTCCTAGAAAATAGTATGTCCCTAGGTGTAGTCAACCTTTTGTGGATCAGCACTCTATAATTCTAAAGGAAATGTCCTAAATGAGCCAGAAAGTGTCATAGGCGATATCAGTCTTAGACTTAATATGGTGTTTAGTGCATATGAAGTCAAGAAAGACAGCTCACGACTAACGTAGGCATATTTTTGCATCCTATTGAGGCTAGAAAGTGATTGGTTTGGCCGATGTTAAGGCTATATGCGCTAAGATAGTAGGTTTACACGGCTTGATGTACGTATGGATGGCTACAAGCATACATCGTCCTGTGCCATGGTCACCCATGGTATGTGGAAAACAGTCCCTTTGAAATAACCAACCGTACGTTCATAGGGCCTGGAGGCAGTCAGAACACACCATAAATGTAGGCAGTTTGGCAATTGCGCTCATTTGCGATTTCTTCCACAAGCATCTCCACTTGCTATGCTATGATGAGGTACCAATACGCAAACATGTCCGAGGGGTTTGTTGACGAGTAGCGCCCGGAATGTGGAATGAGGAAGAAGAATAGAATCGGTATCTTCTTCGAAAGAAGTGGAAGGCATCCATTCTAAAAAAAAAAACTTGAATTAAGCTCCAAGCAATGCGACCTAAAAGATCTTTTGTGCCGAGCAAGATTGAGATCTTGGTTAGACCTGAGCTTACTAGTATTATTTTCGAGTTCTGCTTTTTCAACTAACCTAGGTCCACTTTTCTCTCCTGACCTCTCTAAATACACTGCTCCTTGTGTATTTTTTCTTGAATTCCAGTGGCATACATACTCTCGTGTAAAAAGTCCTTCACCGCAACGAAACTGACGGAGTATTTGGATTTTGCATCAAAACGAATAGTTTACCAAAAGTTTACCCTCCCATCATCTTAACTTGAACTTCCCGTAAGCCATCATCAATTTCCCAGCCAAGTTAATTCTCTGAATACAAATTCAAAGCACATTCCAAGAAACCGACTAAACCACGAGCATACCAAATATTAATAGATGTCCTTTGCTCCTTTGGCAAGTAGTTGTTTAGTTATGCAATAGTTCAGAGTTGTCTTCATTACATGAATTGTAATGAACCTTGCAATGGAATGAGAGTTTAAGCTTATATCCTTGTTTGCATACACAGGACCTAATTGAACGTTTTGTCGGTACACTGAAGTTGAATTATTAAAGGATTCTCCAGTCAATAGCGCTACAGGATGTGTGAAATTTTGTCGGAACTTAAATCGAAGTGAATAATGTATTTTTACAAAACGATTTGTTTAACCTTGTATTGTGCTGAACTTGAACTGGAACGTGTCTGACTCTTAATGAGTTAATGAGTGCTTATATATAAGAACCTGATGGTCCAGGTCGGCGATTGATCATCGGGGAAACAAGCCGCAGAACAACTCTTCGCATTTCTTTACTTATCCCCCTGCAAAAGTCTACTTGTCTTAACCAACAGATTCCATATCTTCTACAAAAAACATAAAACGATCTAACACTGTCTTAGACTCTGTCCTCTTCAACTTCTAGAACCAACACTTATGATGCGAAGAAAGTCAGCGACTCTAGCTAGCCGTTTAAAATGGAGATGACCACAGGAGCTGACTTCTTTTGCGAGATTCCAGAGATCAACTCAAGACACTGCCATTATCCAAGCTCTAGAAATTAGTTGTGTACAACGACAGCCAGCAGTTAAAGACTTTGGAGACAGAGGACCAGTTGGTAGCCGATGTCTGTGAAAACCAAGTCAAGGCTGGCAAACTTTCAACAAAAACAAATGTCTAAACGGGTTGGCAGCGGTCAGTGCGGTAACCAGAGCACAGAGAACTAGCAAGGTTCATCTTTTAAAAGAATTTCTTCCTTAAGCTCAGCAACAATAGATCTGGAGCATTGAATCTACAACCTATGGAATGAGCAATAACACCATATACAGACGGATCAAGGAAGGCTGTAGAAGGAACGGGATAAGGAGTATATAGGAGCTAGGCAAGTACACCAGCATCTTTGAAGCTGAAATGTGTGCTATGAGCAGATGCATTCAAATCAAATACAGAAACTGTGACTTGACTTCTATGGAAACCGCCTACATAGACTCAACGAACTCGGCAGAAACAACAGAGTTTCCCTCTTCTGGATACCCGAACAGCTTAGTCAAACTAAGGGCAACTGAACCCTTCATTGCACCTGAACAATTCTGCAGAATAGGGAATCACACTCTAAAGGAAGAGTTCAGAAAAACGGAGAAAGAAAAAAGGGCCAAAGCCTAAAATAACCTCCAAAGTGTAAGGCAACCTAATAAACTCTTAGGGAACAACAAACGAAAAAGATTCACCCTAAACAAGAACAACCTACGAATCCTTAAAGGATTCCTAATGGGGTGCTGTAGACTCAAAGGACACCTGATTAAAGTAGAGAATGAGACTCCGGAACACATCCTAAAGTCTTGTGGTGCACTGACCTACAAAAGACTGAAGAACTTCTTCATCCTCATCCTCAGATTCCTTTGGGCCTAGACAAGGTGCTCTAGAGTGGAATATTCTCGCCGAGGCGAAGTGGGAGTGTGAGAGTGTCCACAAGGCAGCCATCAAGGTCCCATTCATTTTTATTTTAACTGTTAACGATCTCGATAGGATCCCCAAACACTTGTCTGTCTCCCTTTATGCCGATGATACCAAATTTTTCGATACCATTTCCTCATCCCAAAACTTCCATCCGCCTTCAAAAAGATCTCAATCCATCACCTGTTCATACAAGCGGACCAATCTCCTCTTCGACTCTATCTTCTGCACAATCAACCCTACTCCTCCGTTCAATCTCTTCGCGACCTCGGTATTTTGTGGAATAGGGAACTCTAGGGAACTTAATCTCTAAGGCCAACTCTGCTTTGTAAAATAGTAGTCCAAAGAATTCCCCAGCCCATACGTGACCAGATCTATCTACATTACCTTTGTTCGCCTCTCTCTAGAGTACGGCAGTCAAGTGTGGTAATATCTCAAAAATTTAAGGCCTTCAGTGCCGTTTTCTTCGATTTGCTCTTCGAGGTCTATCCAGGAACGACCCATTTATTCTGTCGCCCTATCAAAACCGCCTCAACCTCATTCATTTAAACATCCTTAAGGAACGCAGAGATTCAACGGTCTTTCTCATCATTCATCGACTTCTTTCAGATGAAATTGAATGTGCTTCACTTCACAGCTCTATTTCTCCCAACAGGAACCCCTCGTCTCTGCTATCTCCCAACCCACCACACCTCCTATGGCTCGAATGAACCAATGTCCCCTAAACCACGAAAGATTAACGCAAACCTTCCCGTTTTTGACTTCACCCGAAAGGAACACAGCTCTCAGCCAGCGGTACCAGCAGGGGGCACAATAGATCATGATGTCGCAGGGAAAAGAGTAGAACCACATCTCCACACAACATCCTTCCCTTTGTAGGAGTCCCGCTCAATTTTATAAACACGAAGCCATTGATGTGAGCCAAGGTAGAGACACAGAGGCAACTTTGGTGCAGGTGAGGAGGACGCCAACACGCTTGCAGTTGCTTGACTCAACTTGTCAGACGGGGGTTGTTCTTGTCAGCTACACCTTGCACCATCTGCTCAGCACACAAAATCTCGTGCCAAGAAATCAGAATCTTGACTTGACACTCGGTCAACGACCTGAATAAAGAGAGGAGAATAAAGTTCATCTGCTAAATCAAGTTGAGGAGCTTCCTGAATTTGTATCTGGCTGACTCTAGCTCAACAGCCTTCTTGTTCTATTTCCTGAGTTCCACAGAATGGACCGAACTACTGGCCTACCTAGGCCGATGACGGGGTGTTGGAACACCACGCTGGAGTCCTCTTCATGTTTTCTTCGTCTTTCTAAGAAAGTCGAGTTAGAGCTTCAGTAATAAGGAGCTTAGGTTACCAACACTCATCACATCAGCCCCAGTAGGTAGGTAGGTAGGTAGGAGTGGCAGGCTGCAGCCTCACTTAGACCAGATAAGGTCCATTGTGATACCACCAGGATCTGTATTCCACTAGAAATACTACCCGCAGAACCAACCGGAGCTTGCTATGAAGCGCTGGAGACTGCCTATGTTGATGTCGGCCAGTTCGCTTAGGTTGTTGAAGAAACTGGCCCCAAAGTGTGCTCTTCTTCGAGCTGAAAGGTCCGGGCATGTACAAAGTAGATGGAGAATTGTCTCCTCTTCTTCCTCATCCATGCAACTTCTGCAAAAGTCATTGTAAAGGGGCCCAGCCTGTAGGCGTGTTTGCCAATGGTGCAGTGTCCTGTAATGACACCCAATAAGGTGCTTATTATCAGTCTATTTCGTCTGATGAGACAAAAGGAGCGTTTGAGATCCAGCTTTGGCCCCAGTAATCTGCTACCTAATATGAGCAAAGTCAGGATAACCACAAAGGCAGTGTTCCGCAGTGTCGTCGCTCACTCCAGAAGCGTCCCGTAATAACGCCAATAAGTTGTCTGCAGTCTTTTCTGCCGAGAGACAAAAAGAATGCGGTGGAGTTCTTACAGACGCCGGAAAATATCCTTTTAGTTTGCATCCTGGAGAGGCATTCCACCTACAGTTGTGTATGACAGAAATCCAATCATCGATGGAAGCTCTAACCAAAGATAAGGGACAAACCCAACGTGAGTTCAGGGCCGAAGAAGTTCTCCTCTAAACCTCGCCTGGCTGAGTCCACGGACCTATACAAGGCTTAGCAGATTCAGTCTTACAACCGAATTCGATTCAGTCCTGCAATCTCAAACTATTTTGGATCTAATAAGAGGATTGACCCTCCGGTTTAAAGATCAGGCAATCGCGGGCGCCAGAAACCTTGGTCTTGTGAACTGGAAGCAGCGTGCTAAGAAGACAGACACCTATATACCTAGGGGAGTGCAGTCCAATCTTATCGCTTTCTACAAAGACTCCACCACCTGAATCTGAACACTGGTCTTGGAATCATCTGTAAAAATTCGACTACATTCCTTACCTGGCTCCGAATGTGGCCGATGACCTTAGTAACCGGTAAAATGATCCTCCACATCCTTACAGTGGAGTGTAGCTCTCCTCAGTTTAAGAAAAGAAGTTGTCGCCATTCAACTTAAGATGGCGCTGCAGTCGGGGTGAAGCTGGGCCTCAATCAAAAAGCGTCTCCAGCCAACTCAATCTTGGCCTAGCTGCCTCCAGATTCGCATGCTAAACTGGTTAAGGTCCCCTTCCCTGAGTCGTGGTCTTCTTCTACTGCGCTGTCCCTCGCGGGTGGATTCGACGATTTTTCGGACCTAAAAACTAATTTTTTTGAGTCTGCCGGATGCAAAATTCATACGCCCCGCTGGAGTGCCCAAGCACACAAGTCAGTTTCTATCGATTTCTTAGTTTAGAGCATAAGAAGGACTGCTCCAGACCAAAAAACCCACTTCCTAAGAGCTATCTAAAGCTCTCCTGCCTTTCAATCTTCCAACCCTCCAAAAATAAATCATAAATGAAAAACGACACTTAAACGGGAATAATATATCACAAGCAATCAAAATCTGAACAATATTTCTGAATCCTGAATCCTTAAAAAAATAAAGGACTACATACCTACATGTGTGTGTTTGGCAAAATCAATATTTCATTCAAGAGCAGCAACAAGTTGCTACTAAATAATAAACGGTCGAAGGATTTTCTTTTTTCTTTTTTATTTACATTTCACAAGGAAGAAAGCGTCTTCTCCTCCGACAAGTTAGGGACGCTTCCGCCGGTCATGCATGGCACATGAAGTAAAAATGCATTTATTTTATTGATCATAAAGTATCTGCCATTTAAAGGAAAAGATTAAGTCATAAATTCGTTCATTTTACCGGAATCCCCTTAAGCATGTTTACGTGGCATTAAAAGTGCGTAATAACTTCAGATAATATATTTCCCATACCTGACCTTTATGCAAGGCTTTGCGGTGGAAGGTTTAAAGATTGGGGACGGTTGCAGTAACCAAAACTGCACTTATGGATAGTACGAGTCCTTATGAGACTACTTTAAACATTGGAAACATGTCCAAGAGCTCCCAACAACAGGACATCCTAATTTAAAGCGAAGAGGAACTTCTTCTGGTGGCGGAAACTTTACAGAACAAGAAAGCCTCTGGAGCCTGGATCTGATGATATACCAGCGGAAGTGTTGAAAGTGATTGCTCCCAATTCCCCTCAGCTATTGCTTAATATATACAGCAATTGCTTTAAGGACGAAATTTTCTATAAGAGCTTGCAAGACACAAGGCAAAGGAAAAGGAGATCTGGACTCTCCATCAGCGAAAAGACAGACCTTTGTGTGAGAAGATGCTAAGGCTGCGACTGATAGAAACTGTGAAGAAAGCAGGTGGCCGATCTGTGAGACAGCACGGATTCAGGAAAGGAGATTTCCCAGTAGGCGCAATCGAGAAAGTAGAAGAGGCGGTCCAAGGGCCCAACAGGAAAACTACCAGAAACTTTACAGAACAAGAGGAGCCTGGACCTGATGATATACCAGCGGAAGCGTTGGAAGTGATTGCTTCAACTTCCCCTTAGCGATTGCTGAATATGTTCAACAGCTGCCTTAAGGACGAGGTTTTCTATAAGAGCTGGAGAAGACACAACGCTTGGTTACTGATCAGCAAAGGAAAAGACGATCCCGACTTTCCATCAGCGTACAGAGCTTTGTGTGAGAAGATGCTGAAGCCGCGAAGGACAGAAGCAGTCCAGAGAGCAGGTGGCCTATACGAGAGACAGCATGGATTCAGAAAAGGAGATTTCCCAGTAGGCGCAATCCAGAAAATTATAACGACGGTTCAAGAGGCCCAACAGGGTTGTTACCGCTCAAAAAGAATCGTCTTGTTGCCTTCGACGTAAGAAATGCATTCAACTCAGCCAGGTGGAGGGATATGCTTAACGCGCTCGAGGACACATTTAGAATACCGCAATATCTCAAAGACCGGATGGGCGCCAAAAAAAGGGAATCACTGCATGAGCAACGCAGGGCTCAATGCTAGGACCAGACCTTTGGACTATCTTTTACGATGGGGAGATGATCGAAAATACCTTTCTAGACACCGAAGATGCACAGAGAAGACTAAACCAAGTAATGAGACGCGTGTATGCCTGGATGAAAGACCATGGCCTTTGCCTAGCGGCAGAGAAGACAGAGATAGTCCTACTGACTATGGGAGACAAATCCCGATGGCTGTGGAGTTTCAAGTCGGCTCGGAGATAATAACCAGCAAAAATACAGTACCTATGTTACCCTTGACTCCAATCTCACATTTTGGCAACAGAAGAAGTCCTCATCGGAGCAAGCTGCAAAGATTACTACATTACTCAGCAGACTTATGTCAAACGTAGGTGACCCAACAGCGAGCAGACGAAGACGCCATTCTCCCGTATGTCTGTGAGATCTGGACCGACACACTCAAGCATGAGAAATACACGAAACAGATGGCAGTAGTACAGAGACTTGAAGCCCCTGAGTAGCAAGTTCTAATCTTAAGGTGTCAGAACTAGCCGTCCTTGTGGTAGCCGGAGTGGCTCCTATCGATCTCCTAGCGGCCAGGTGGAGATTCGTTTACGAACATAAATAGGAGTGGAATTGGCGGCGGTAGAGGCAAAGGAGCTCACCAAGCAACAGTGGCAAAGTCGATGAAGTTTCGAAACCAGGGGAAGGTAGACGGCGAGTGTGATTTGAGACGTTGCTGAATGGACGGATTGGAAACATGGCGAAGTAAACCACTGCATCACCCAGTTTCTAACCAGACAACGAAACTTCAATGCGTGCCTACCTAAGATGGGAAAAGTAGGATCTGCACTAGATGACGCAGACCACAGTTTTCCCAGCTGAACCAGATGGGCAGCAGGAAGAGCTCCGGAAAATATCGTGCGAATGATGATCTCGAGCAATGATGGATGGGACCAAATAGGCGTCTCAATCGAGTCAGTACTGCAAATGAAAAAAAGGACCAAGACGAGAACATAGCCTCAAAGGAACATGGAAAGACTTATGGCAAACGTAGATGACCCACCTGCAAGCAGGCGAAGACTTTTTGTGTCAATCAGGCATGTCATTCTCCTGTATAGCTGTGAGTTCACTCAAGTGAGAGAAATGCAGAAAACAGATGGCAGCAGTACAGAGACGTGGTACCCTCCAAGTAGCAAGCTCTGACCGTATGGTGTCGAAAGCAGCCATCCTCGTAGTTGCGGGAATGACTCCCATCGGTCTCCTTACGGGCGAGAAGAGATTCATCTACGGAATTGGTGGCGGCGAAGGCAAAGGAGCTCACCAAGCAACATTGGCAATGGCGATGGAGTTCTGAAACTAAAGGAAGGTGGACGGCAAGACTGATTAGAGACGTTGCTGAATGTCATGCTGAATCACCCTGTTTCTAACTTTAATGCGGACCTCCAGAGGATGGAAAAAGAAGCGAGCTTGGCATACCCATAATGCGACTCTCCAGTTGCAAACGAAAAAGAAAGAGGAAGACGAAAACATACCCTTATAGGAACATGGACAAAATCAAAACGGTACCCTATTAGATTGAGCTTACTTTTGCAGCAAGGTTTACATGCAAGATCCTGGCACAAAGGACACCATGGAAGGAAAGCACTCATTACACATCAACTAATCCTTTATGAGATAGGTTTTGCTAGTCTTTCGCCCTTGTGTTCACAGACGCTAGGCTATCGGATTTGGCTAACGAAAAGTCCACCTATATTTACAGGGCGTTGGATGTCTATGTTGTCTACACCTACAACTACAGCTTCTTGATTGATTCAATGCTGAGGCATTGCACGAAGAGGAAGTGCCTGCAGAAGCGCAACGAATTCCTGTGGTCACACCTGAAGTGATACTTGAAGCGTGCAACTGATTTGAAAAGTCCCGGAGTCAAAATAACGTCCCCAATGTGACCCTTAAGACCTTATGGCTAAACTGGACATAGAAGGGAGTGTTCCTCGAAACAAAAACTTGTGTCTCCTATCCAACCGCTCTTTTTGCATGTTGGACACAGCAAATAAAATCCTGGAGCGCATCTATTGAAGAAGCAGATTGACGGTTGAAACCTCAGTTCGATGAGCAAGGATCGTTCGTCAATTAAAAGATCGAACAGGAGAAGCCATTCGTTTTAGAATGACAGCAACGTTACAAACTTTTAGCTAAGGGGCGATAGACCCAATGTCGATTTAAGCATTCCTGGCGCCCCCTCTAGGCAGAATATGCAGAGTACATAGAGACTGATGGGCGTCAAAGTCAGTCTTGACAAGTCCTACTTGGCCACATAAAGGACCCCTTTGTTCCATTCAACTCTTTGTCAAGATTAAGACGTCCAGGCTGTGATATTGGATCCAAAAAATGAAGCACCAGCACTTACGTCAACCTTTAATCCATCCGTCGGCGAACTAGGACTAGTAGGATCTAGTTATGTTCCTCCATTTGCCATTTGTACCGTCTATCTTGGATCTCAAAGTTTGTCAAGGCAGAACACCTACAGGCAGGTGCTTGGATTTCGGTCCTTTAGTTGAACTCACTGATTCTTAGCAGATGAGGGTACGCTAAGGTCGTATAAATTTTGCTCACAAGAGGTTCACTAGCTCTGACAAACGTCTTGGATTGAGCATCACAGGGTGTCTCCACTTCACTTCTGTGGCAACCCTTAACAACTTCGATTTGAAAATGATCAAAGAATACGGGTCTATGTTCGCCTGAGCTCACAATTTACGAGGAAGATGAGACAGTGTCTTCCTATTTCCGACTCTAAAGTGATCCTTTGACAATGCCAGTTCTGTAACTTTGTTCAACCTTATTGATCTCATCCCTTACAACCGACGAGCTGCAGCAACGAAGGCTGTTAGGCTCTTGTTGAAAGTTTGCCAATTAAGCTAACAAAATTTCAGTAAAGTTTAGACTTTAATAGCTTGCGTGTCCTTAATCTTCCTCAGTCGTCATAACTTTGCCTCTACCGCAATGTGTAACAAAATAAAAGTTGGTCTATGCACCAGAATCAATGTACATCATCCTTAACGAGGACACACAAGATTTGTCTGTCTCTACTTTCAGGATTAATGGATTTTTTTTTTAGAGCGACGTTATGTGTACTTGATGGCAAAGGTAAAATGAAATGTCCTTGGAACCATCTACATATGAATGCATGGCAAGACATTAAACTACCGACATAAATCTCAGAATTTTATAACCTCGAAAGATACAAGTTTTTATAAGTGTGTCATCCAAAAGGGACTTTGCCAAGAAAAAACAAATTCATGTCTTCATAGTTCGCATGCAAATATGTATGTCATCCTTGTGCAAGGATGCATGACTATTTGTATGAACAAACTGTCCGACCACATTGGCATGGGAATAAGGCCAAAAAAGTAGCAAATTTGTGGATTCAATAGGACCGAGGAAAGCAAGGAAAAGCGAAGAGCTTCTACCGAAACGAACGACTACCCAGCAAAGTGGGTAGGTTAAGTACGTGGGCTCGAGAAGAGGAACTGACTCAGGTCACTACAATAGCAAAGTGGGTAAATGGTCAGTTCCCATCGAAGTACGAGTTATCCCCATCGATCTCCCAGCAGCAGAGAGGAAGTACATTTACAAGAGAAAAGCGGAAGTTCGAGAGGGAACGGCATTGGCGGAAGGCAAGAAGATCACCATGCAAGGTTGGAACGAAGGTAAAAGGGAAAGATGGGCGGGCTGTAAGGCGGATCGTTAGCAGTGGGGATTGAACAGAGCGGGAAAATGGGAGTACGGACACAGATGCATGTCCGTATGGCGACTCGACTCTTGATAACACCAATGACCCGAGGTGGCTTGCAGAGAGACGAAGACTAGAAACATTATGGTAACGCCCAAAGCTTAAACCGAGTTTGGCTCCTACAGATAGGCACGTCTTAGTGTTACTTGGGTTCTGTTGAACCGCCTACCTATGGCTCCTATATCGAGGACTACATTCGTCAAGACCAAAGAAGATTGGAGCCCCATAGAGGCTGAGAAATGTGGCATCACCCTGAAGTAATGCAAGAAGCAGTTAAGGAGTTTGGATTGCCTGTTCTGAACCCCTCCAAGCTTATTCATCCGCCATTTCGTTTCCGTGTTTACCATTCTGTTCCGGGACCCACCAGAGTGTTACGTTGTGGTTCACGATAAGAGTTTTGAGCTCGTCACGACACCGTTTTACAAGTTTTGACTTTACAACTGATGGCTTTGATAGGAGTTCGACTGAGTAACATTGGATTCCAGTGAATAGACTGAACCCAGCAACTGGTGTTAAGATTAGCTCAACTTGCGATCTTTCGACGGTCCATATCGCCCACTTTCACGGCTCTTTTCTTTAGGTAGAGGTCTATTAGAATCATCCCGAGTAGAGTTTCAAAAGCTGCAATTAGAGTGGTTTAAATAGCGCCAGTAGCTCCTTTGCATGCTAGTTGTTGGATCTTGGTAACTGCCTTGAGGTTTGTGGTTTTTTCTGCCACTGACATAAAGTCAGAATGGGTCCGACAATAGCAGACCAAATAGAACGTGTTCTGCTGATTCGTCTTCTTCCAAGCAGAGTCGACATTCAGATTCCTGAACAATATTTCGCTTATGTAAGTGATATCTGAGACTGCAGTGGCCTGTAAGGAAGCCGGCCGGTCTTCTGATATCGTCCCTTTTATGATTTAGCATTTGTTTAGGGGTCGAATGAACCTTTTGACCTGTCGGAGTCCTTGAGTGTTGCCCCAGAAGGGGGCTGTCTGGACTAGTTCTAAACGTGGAATAGGGGTTCGGCACCCAAATATTTTTCTAAAGAACCTTTCTTGGCAAGTTGGTCTGCAATTTCATTGCCTAAAAAGCCTCCGCTTTGAGAGGTCTTAGAGAGCGTTAAATCGGCCTGAAACTGCCTTTGATTTACTGTAATGAGAACTCAGTGCTGTAAGCGCTGCTTGACTATCGGTAAATATATTGATAGTTGCCCCCTCATACCAGAGTGTAGACTGATTTTGGTGCAGGTATCACTGACATGTAGTTCGGCGCTTTAAAACTTTGGGATTAGGGCCAAAAATATCGGCTCCAATACCGGAATCCATCTTTGATCCATCAGTAAACCGCACTAGTCTGTTTATATTCAGCAAAAGATCTCCAGTTTCCCAAGAATTACGGTTCGGGATCTCAATCTCGAACTTCCTGCCAAAATTTCTAAGAATCTTAAGGGTCCAAATGTTGGTATCGTTCTTTGATTGAGGAAAAGAGCTTTCTCTGTTTTATTGGAGGTTGACAACTTTTAGGGTGTTTATGGCCGAAGATCAAAAATTATTTGTTCATCAGGTAACAATGTCAAACCGTGGATAAGTTTACGTAGCGACGCCAGTGAAAACCTAGGACATAACGCAGAATAGACCACTTCTGGGTCGTGTATGCTGTCATTGATCTCCGAGCTAGGCTTCTCCCGTAAATTGAGAAAATGCAGGCAATTCTAACGCCGACTCAAACTAGATTCTCAAACATTTACTTTTGCTTCATACGGATAATCTCCTGAATATGCCGATTAGGTTAGGTTAGATTGATGGCCTGTCCCCACTAAGCAGAGACACACTTAGGCCAGATCAAGACCCATTGTGGTATCACATAGAAAAACCAGGTGATCAGCATCAGAGACCTCACATGTGTACTTTCCTTAGGGAAGAAGAATGAAGTTGAAGTTGAAGTTCTGAGTAACCGTGACGGTGTAAACCTTATCCTGTGCCACACTAAGTGCAGAAGCAATTAGATCCACATACAAGGTTCTTAATTTTAAAGATGTCAAGCCTAGCTACAGCTAGATCATTGAGGTCATCAAAAAAGTACTCTGCTAGGGTTTTCCTAGCCTTGATAGGGTAGGGCAGGAGCAGAGAAGGTGTGCAGTCGTTTCTTCCTCCTCTTCGTCTCTGTAGCTTCTACAAGAATCGTTAGAGGGAACACCTAATCTGCTGGCATTCCTGTCAATTAGACAATGCCCCGTAAGGACTCCTACTATATTTCTTATATGTTCCCTATTCAGAAGTCTTCAGGCCCCACTTCGGGCCCAAAGTCCTGCGACATGAATAAAGGACAACAAAGGCCTTCCTCCCGGCTCAGTAGATTAAGCCTCCAATTGAGTTTCTTATCAAGAATGACCCCCAAGTATCTGACATGATCCGCGACCTGAAGTACAGTACCTTTTAGCCTTGGATGGACGAAATATGGTACTTTGTACTTTCTTGTGAACAAGACTAGTTCGGTCTTCGCAGCATTAACTGAAAGGCCGACCTTATCCGTCCACTTGACTAATTTACTGAGGGCCGCTTCCATCAAGTCTCTTATTACATGAGGAAACTTTCCCCTTATAGCTATCGCAATATCATCTGCGTAGGCTACAATAGTACATCCATCTTCTCTCAGGATGTTAAGCAGCTCATTCACGACAATGAGCCAAAGCAGTGGTGATAGCACTCCTCATTGCGGGGTCCCCTTGTAGACTGACCTTCTTGTATGACTGTACCCCAACTCACCGTGGGTAAGCCTGCTTCTAAACATTTGCTCAATTCAGCAGCTAAGGCAACTATCAACCTTCAGGTCCATAAGTGCAGTTGATGTAGTTGACATTTGTAAAGGCTCCCTTTAGCCGTGAGCCGATTGCTGTCATCAAAATCAGAGGTAGGACCCTTTTTTTTGTAATTCACTAGCGCTAAAGGGGTTACGAATACCCTTATGATGCCATTTACACAGCGCTTATGCTGGTGTAGTGATTTTGAAACTCAGTTTTCAGTCTTTTCCTCCGAGGGTGGTGTCCAGAATGGGGAGAGTTAATGGTTATGTTGTCACTGCTTATAATCCCGATGTCCTTATTCACTGTGCTCTCACATATAAGAAAATGAATGCACAACTAGTTAACTCTTAGAAAATTGTTCACAAAAAGTATAAAAAAAATCAAAAAGGCTTTTTATTTTTATTAATCTTCTAGAGTCCATGGGACATAAGAAGGAATTCTTATAAAAATATAACTAACCACATCCTGACTTAAGATAAATTCACATCCACGCATAGTCCTGAAGCGGATCTCCATGGGGAAATACTTGTAAAGACTTTTGTGCAACAAAAAAAAAAACACAAAAAGTTAATATTAACGTCGAAACTTTCCTTTCATAGCTACCGGACCACCGTAAATTGTGGAATGTACTTTATTTTATTATGAAGTAGTTCCTTGCGACCGTTATAACGAACAAATAATGAAATTCTTTGAAAAATTTAAGATGATTTTCATCTTAACAAAAAAATAACACAACACAACACTGCACACAAACATTATCGTAAACAAGGTTAATTTCAATTTTCTTTTCCTTACAGTCCAATAAAACTGTAAGTTCAAGCTAACGGAACCCATAATCTTAAGGCCGATTTGTTCACTCCGAGTTATATTATCAACTTTTGCGAGTAAGTTATGAAACTGGGAAGTTTGGAAACTACATGTACCTTGCCAAGTTAAATATTGGGTTGCGAATCTCGAGTTACGGATTTTGACACAAAAGTTATAATTTCTCGCTCCTACGTGACTATATATCTTATCGTGGTGTAGGGGCTTAGTCGTGTCAAAGATTTTAGGGAATTAACTCCCCAGATGAGATTCGAAGTCATATCCCAACCTAGCATCACCCACTAACTTCTTAATCTCCTCCCTCTCGTCCTTTAGGCCGGATCAAGGTATTACACGACCCGTGGCTGTGGTCCCAGACCATAAATAGCACAGTCGCGAACGGAGTATCCGAATACCAGATTATTTAGCCTTATCTATATAACGCGGGGCTCTGTACAGATGGACCACCACTTCCCGAGCAACTCGTGGGATTCCATCTTAAACAAAATGAACATCTTAAATACAACAAACACAACAACAACAACAAGATCCATTGGTAGTAGACAAGCTACCCAAAGCTTTGATCAAAGAGGACCTTTACCTCGTCAAACGAAGAAAGGAACAAATAGTCCAGTATTCTGGAAGAGGATGACTACATTCCATGCACAAGCACCGAAACTAATGTCACTGCCATCACAAGAGGTCCGACATACAGTGAAGTCGCTGCCGCCACTTCGACGTAAGCCCAAAAAGAAGACATTTCTACTTCTACGCCCATTTCTCAGAATGTAGCCCCTAGTGAGGCCAGTACATCCAGGGCAGCAAAAGTCTTCCGCTCAGTGGAAACCAGTCCCCAACCTGAAAAAGATACTCAGGATCAGAGTAGAACGCGCACACAAGAGGAGAACAGACGGTCCAATGCAAAAGTGGCCAGTCTAAGTATTAGAGACAGACACCGCCTAAGAGGGGCTCAAAGTCTACACTCCACAAGGGAGGAAGGAAGAGAAGAAGTCCAAAGAGAGGCTCAATGAAAAGAAGGCCAGTGTGTGAAAGAAAAAGAAGCACCATAAGCCCAAACTGGGCCCGTCCAAAGCTCACCCTACCCGACAATCCAACCGGCCACCCACCAAACAAGTTGCCCAAAGACTGCCCGTAAGTCAGTCTGACATTTGACAAATCGAGAAAGTTATTAATTTCTTACTTACTTATCAGGCCAGTGACCCTTAGAGGATCTGAGCCTGAACTAATGCCGCTTTACATCGTTGCAACTTCCAACTTTACTAGACCAAGTTTTTTTGCCATCCACGACTGCCTGATCTTTAAGCCGGAGTTTTGATCTTCCTTTTCTTCATGAACCAAGTGGCTGGGATTCGAAAACCCTCTTAGCTTTTCGTCCATTCACTCGATGTGGCCGAGCCAGTGCAGTCTATGGATTTTCACCTTGTGGACAACATTTTGAGGCAAAGGGGTCACGTCAAGAACATTTTTTACAGCACACTTGCCACCTTTGCAAAGAATTCCTTGTCAAAGCGGCCGTAATGCAAATGCTTTCGTTACCTGCAGACTTGACCTGCCTCATTTGTTCACATAGTTTCTAACAAAGATTTGTTGAGGACATGTCCTTCTTTTTAAAACAAAATGCCTTCCTTTCGGCTTCAAATGTCATCCTTTTTTATTCCACAGGAACTCAGTGCCTTACAGCCGACCCCAACACAAATTACATCGTAGGGTTTCGAACTCGCGATCCATCCCTCCATCAACTTTGGTCCAGTAGAATACAAAACAGAAATGCAAAACGACACCACGGCCACGGCAAAGAACACAGGATAACTGGCTGAGTCGGACTCCAAGTCCGACATCCTCAAGAAAGAACACCCTCTGAACTGCGCCTACTACAGAAGTATTAGTCTCCTTAGCATCGCTTGGAAGATCTTATCTGTTGTGTAAACTCCTGAAGGCGTTCGTCAGCAACGTTGATTTAGGCCAGGAAAGTCCACCGTCCACCAAATGTTAACAGTACGGCAGATCTTGGAAAAAACCGAGGAGCTTCAAACCGATACCCACCATCCCTTCATCGATTTTTAAGGTCTTGGTCTAGGTCTGAGGCTATACAGAGCAATGTTCAATTTTGAGATCCCTGCCAAGCTCGTCCGAATGTGCAGGATGACAATTGAGAATGCAAGCTGCTCCATCAAGGTCGGTAAAGGATTCAGACACGACGAAGAGCAGTCATGCGACTTCTTTAACATCGTTCTTGAAGGAATTGTGAAAAACTCACGTGTCAACACCAGAGGCACAATCTTTCAAAAGCTCGTCCAATTACTCGCACATGTGCCGACGATATTAACATAATCGGAGAAATGCAGTGTGATGTCAGTATTGAGAAGCGGAAGCGGCAAAGATGGATCGAACGATCAATGAGGATAGGACCAAGACCCTCAACACCGACATCTCAGACAGAACGTCACCGTAGACAGATATAACTTTGAGGTTAGACCAAGATCGTGTATCCTTGTAAAAACGTAGCCTCAATATATACAGCGATCGGGATATCATCGCAGTGTGCCTTGAAACCGCCAATAAAAGCTCCTGGCTGGTTTCGACACACCTCACCCCACCATTTCACAAGAAATTGTCTTCTTTTTTCATTTTTTCATCCCATAACCCTAATCAGAAGGAACTAACAGGGACATAAGGAACTTGGAAAGAAATACTGTGAATTTTAAGCAATGACAACACCACCAACAAGTTCTCCTCAGTTATTCGGAACACCACCCTCGAAGCAAAGACTGAAACCTAATATTACGTAGGTACACCAACACTAGCGCTGTGTGAATAGTCATATTCATAACCCTTTGAGTGTGAGGAAATTTTAAAAAAAGAACATTTAGCATCTTTGATATGCTCTTTGAAACTCATGTTTCCTGACACATGACCAAAGTGTTGATTGACCGGTGCCTGTGTGTATCTACTTTTCTCCACTCTCTCATGACAATTTTAAAAGGTGTTACCTTCTCTTACTTGAAAGCTTTTCAGGTCCATACTTTCAGTATAAGATTGACATGCACCATAACCCGTTACAAAGGATAATATATTCCAACTCAACACTGAACACAAGCTATTCATGTTCGTTTTGGTTACAGAAAGGATACACCAAAGGATCAACTGTTTGTACCTCACATACTCGTTTATTCTTAAAGGGATATCAATTTTCTTGCATGTTTTACGCCCTTAATACCCTTCGACATTATAATTCGTCACGGTATTCAATCTGACACTTTGGCTAATTTCCATGTAATCCTGTGTGAGTGTGTGTTAAGGAACGATTAACATGTTTTGTCACAACCAATGGAAATGGGAAAGTTTCAAAACTTCCTGTGTTTCTCTAATTTTGGCATTTTGTGGGGCATGTGTTGGCGATGACAAGGACATAAATATCCTTTGGTTAAACAGGTTTAAAAGTGAACTTGAAGCGGTATTTAGGTGGAGAATGCTTTAATTTTGTAGCATATGGCTTGACAATGAACTAGTTCAACTGAGGGAACTGAGGGGGTGGGAGAACAAGTGGTCAACCTCGACCTGAAAGTTAGTAATGGTTAGTAGATAATGAAGGTCAAAGTTAGCTAAGGCAGAATTATCTCTTATGGTGGACCATTGATGCTCCCTAAATAGTAAGATAATGTCGCTTACCTACTTACTCAGGTGGCGCTATAGTTCGGGGTGAACCTGGGCCTTAACCAACAGACACTGACAAGCCTTGTGAAAAATGTCAAATGACAGCATCACAGCAAAACCTGTCATGAGTCAAAATTATGTTGGACGACTGAATGACGAATGTAACAACAGCCTTGAATGGACGGAGCTACAGGAGATCCCTGTCTGTAATGCATCCCAGAAATTATTGCACGAGTCTGTCCTATAAAAGGAACCCTAGTGATAGCAGAAGCTATACCAGCTACTAAAACGTTTTCGAAGCTCAGGTCTACAAGCTACTAAAACGTTTTCATAGCATGAGCCACACCAACTACTAAAACGTTTTCGAAGCTCAGGTCTACCAGCTACTTAGACGTTTTCATAGCATGAGCCACACCAGCTACTAAGACGTTTTCGAAGTTCAGGTCTACAAGCTACTAAAACGTTTTCATAGCATGAGCCACACCAACTACTAAAACGTTTTCGAAGCTCAGGTCTACCAGCTACTTAGACGTTTTCATAGCATGAGCCACACCAGCTACTAAGACGTTTTCGAAGTTCAGGTCTACCAGCTACTAAGACGTTTTCAAGTAGGAACCACACCAGCTACTAAGACGTTTTTGAAGCTCAGGTCTACAAGCTACTAAGACGTTTTCATAGCATGAGCCACACCAACTACTAAGGCGTTTTCGAAGTTCAGGTCTACCAGCTACTAAAACGTTTTCGAAGCTCAGGTCTACCAGCTACTTAGACGTTTTCATAGCATGAGCCACACCAGCTACTAAGACGTTTTCGAAGTTCAGGTTTACCAGCTACTAAAACGTTTTCGAAGCTCAGGTCTACCAGCTACTTAGCCGTTTTCATAGCATGAGCCACACCAGCTACTAAGACGTTTTCGAAGTTCAGGTCTACCAGCTACTTAGACGTTTTCATAGCAGGACCCATACCAGCTACTAAGACGTTTTTGAAGTTCAGGTCTACCAGCTACTAAGACGTTTTCATAGCAGGAGCCACACCAGCTACTAAGACGTTTTTGAAGCTCAGGTCTACCAGCTGCTTAGACGTTTTTGAAGCTCAGGTCTACCAGCTACTAAGACGTTTACATAGCATGAGCCACACCAGCTACTAAGACGTTTTTGAAGTTCAGGTCTACCAGCTACTAAGACGTTTTCAAGTAGGAACCACACCAGCTACTAAAACGTTTTCGAAGCTCAGGTCTACCAGCTACTAAGACGTTTTCAAGTAGGAACCACACCAGCTACTAAGACGTTTTTGAAGCTCAGGTCTACAAGCTACTAAGACGTTTTCATAGCATGAGCCACACCAGCTACTAAGACGTTTTCGAAGTTCAGGTCTACCAGCTACTTAGACGTTTTCATAGCAGGAGCCATACCAGCTACTAAGACGTTTTTGAAGTTCAGGTCTACAAGCTACTAAGACGTTTTCATAGCAGGAGCCATACCAGCTACTAAGACGTTTTCGAAGTTCAGGTCTACCAGCTACTAAGACGTTTTCAAGTAGGAACCACACCAGCTACTAAGACGTTTTTGAAGCTATGGTCTACCAGCTGCTTAGACGTTTTTGAAGCTCAGGTCTACCAGCTACTAAGACGTTTACATAGCAGGAGCCATACCAGCTACTAAGACGTTTTTGAAGTTCAGGTCTACCAGCTACTAAAACGTTTTCGAAGCTCAGGTCTACCAGCTACTTAGACGTTTTCATAGCATGAGCCACACCAGCTACTAAGACGTTTTCGAAGTTCAGGTTTACCAGCTACTAAAACGTTTTCGAAGTTCAGGTCTACCAGCTACTAAGACGTTTTCATAGCAGGAGCCACACCAGCTCCTAATACGTTTTCGAAGCTCAGGTCTACAAGCTACTAAGACGTTTTCATAGCATGAGCCACACCAACTACTAAGGCGTTTTCGAAGTTCAGGTCTACCAGCTACTAAAACGTTTTCGAAGCTCAGGTCTACCAGCTACTTAGACGTTTTCATAGCATGAGCCACACCAGCTACTAAGACGTTTCCGAATTTCAGGTCTACCAGCTACTAAAACGTTTTCGAAGCTCAGGTCTACCAGCTACTTAGACGTTTTCATAGCATGAGCCACACCAGCTACTAAGACGTTTTCGAAGTTCAGGTCTACCAGCTACTTAGACGTTTTCATAGCAGGAGCCATACCAGCTACTAGGACGTTTTTGAAGTTCAGGTCTACTAGCTACTAAGAAGTTTTCATAGCAGGAGCCACTCCAGCTACTAAGATGTTTTTGAAGTTCAGGTCTACGAGATACTAAGGCGTTCTCATAGCATGAGCCACACCAGCTACTAAGACGTTTTCGAAGTTCAGGTCTACCAGCTACTTAGACGTTTTCATAGCAGGAGCCATACCAGCTACTAAGACGTTTTTGAAGTTCAGGTCTACCAGCTACTAAGACGTTTTCATAGCAGGAGCCATACCAGCTACTAAGACGTTTTTGAAGTTCAGGTCTACTAGCTACTAAGAAGTTTCCATAGCAGGAGTCACTCCAGCTACTAAGATGTTTTTGAAGATCAGGTCTACGAGATACTAAGGCGTTCTCATAGCAGGAGCCACACCAGCTACTAACACGTTTTAGAAGCTCAGTTCTATAAGAAAACTTCAGTGCTAGGTCAAGGCTGGTCTTAAAGATAACTGCTGCAGATGTTCTATATTGGACAACTTCAACCGTGAACTTAAACAGGAACGACAGTGGACCTTATTCTTAGAGTCGGCTTCTGAACCGTATGCAGTCCGTATACTCTAGGCTCTAGGGAGTAAATCAAAAACCGTCTTCGCACAGTATAAAGCATTTTCTGTGCCCAGAGCTTATAAGAAACCATGGAAAGTCGAAACTCCACGTATCCGCATCAATTTTGGAAAAGCTTTGATAGCTTTGAGGAACACCTCACCAAAACAAAGGATGGAACTCCTTAAGAAGCTGTGGTCTTTCTTGTATTGTCAGACTTCTTCTTTGACTGTGTAGTCCTCCGAGTTCGAAAAATTAGCTGACATTGCCCAAAATACCACGATGGATAGCTACAACTTGAAGTGAATCAAGCTTTTGTCTTCCTAGGGTAGGTAGAGGTGGCGGTTTAACAGAACCCAAATTAGCACTTGGATGTGCCTTTCTGTTACAACGACTTTTTTGACCTCCGTGAGATAGTCGGGAATGGCTAGATCCAGCCTGTGGAGTTTAGAAAACGGATTAGATCTCGTATCCCTTTACCCGAGATGTCGTTGGGGTCGTCGAAGAACGGATGATTTAGTGTACGCAGTCTGGCTCTTGCTATAGCGTCGGACATTTGCAGAGGAAACGGAAAAGAGTTTCCTTGTCATTTTCGTTTCCACAACTACGGCAGTGGGCGTTGAATGGAATACCTACTTGGTCGCATGGTCTTCAATTGCCCCGTGATTATCGTCGTTATTTTGGCGATATCTGGGCGGATTCTGTTAAGAAGATCTTTTGTTCTAATCTTATCGTAAGTCAGCCATATCTTCCTCGGTTACTTCTGCAGGAAATGTGATTGGATGTATCCGTTAACTACTCTTACTGGAAAGTGGGCCCTTGCCGCGTGTGACCCATGTAGAGCTGAGCCCTGCCTGGCCAGTTCATCTGCACGCTTGTTTCCTTTTGTATCACTGTGCCCTGGAACCCAGAGCAGTGTGATCCTGAAGCAATAACCCAAGCAGGCCAGCTCGTTCAGGCACTCCTGCATCAGTTTGGAGGATATGGTAGCCGAGTCAATAGCTTTGGTAGCGGGTTGGCTATCTATGAGGATAGCAATTATTTGTTTGTGCGTTTTGTGATGCCCAAGTTGCGTGAAAGCCTCTTGGATTGCCAATAGTTCCGCCTGGAAGACGCTGGCAAAAGCCGACAAACGGTATGATCTTGATATTTTCAGTGATTCCGAGTAGACACTGGCTCCCACATCGCAGTTCATCTTTGATCCGTCGGGGTGTAGATGACCGTGTCGAAGTCCTTCACTACTTCGTCTTTCTTCCATCGAGCTCTGGTGGGGAATCCTACGTGGAAGTTTTTCCTGAAGTGTTTAGTTTAGATTGGCAACGAGTTCAGGATGTTGCTGTAGCCGTAGTCCAACACCCAGATTCTTTGAGTCTGACTGCGCTGCATAGGGCGGTATTTTTTGTGTGCTGGTCGAGGGCCAGAAGATGCAGGAGTTCAGTAAGAGGATCCGCTGAGGCCGACTTCAATGCGCTCGTGATCCCTATACTGGATATTCTCTGGAGCCTTTTTTGGGTTTTCTAAGGTTGTTTACCTACGCTTCGCAGTAAATTCAAACTAAACTGAGAGGACAGATGGTTGTTTGATTGTTATGCTCACCTGGTGTGTCAGACTCCTTTCGGGGTCTTCTCTATACCCAATAGGGTTTCAGTTTAATTTTTTTCCTTATAAGGATACGTTTTCGTCTTCCTCTCCCTTCTTTCCTTGCAAGACTGACTCGATAAGGAAGCCTTTTTGGTTGCACGACATTGCCTGTCCCTAATACCAGCATGGTTCCTGCTTTTGTCCATCTGCTACAGTGAAAGAAGGGTGGTTTGCAGAATTTACTGAAGAGTCGCCATATTGGCAAGCAGGGATTCCTACTTTTCCCATCTTATGAAGGTACGCGCTGGCTAATGGCCGTTGTAGTAGTTTCCTTCACCATCTTTCCATTACGTCTCTAATCAGTCTCATCGTCCACCTTCCTCTAGTTTCAGAACTCCATCGTCCTTGCCACTGTTGCTTGGCACATTAACTAAAGCAGTTTCTTGTCACAGAAATCTTTAATCTTGCAAATCCTTCGGTCCTTCGGCTTTGTTAGTTAGACGTTTGTTTCGAAATTCCGCAAATAAAGTTGCTCAACCAAAGGAAAACAGCTACTGAAGTCTGAAAGTTTATTTAATTGCACACCATTGTGTTCTTATAAACTTCCAAGTTGCAAATTCAATCAACGCCGACACGCCAGGAATCATACAAATTTGAAATGCAAAAAAAAAAAAAAAGTTCTACTTCCATCCTTGTACAGAAAGTGTTCGTTTTGTTGATTGCAGATCGTGATGGCGACGAGAATTACTTTTGTCACTTAAAGGGAAGTTGTGAATTTTTTTATTTTTTTTTCCTTGTCAGGATTACATCAGCGAAAAAGTTTCAGAATGGCATACGCATACCTATCTGTAGGTCATGGCTCATGAATGATAATTGGTGAGAGGACTAGTAATTACAAAGCGTTTGCACTCATATTGCCCTTGATACGTTCCACTGGATGCTTTAAGAGTGAAATTTTCAACATAAATCCTTTAGTCGGGGTCTATTTAGTGAGGCGGTACACCTGTAGTTCATGAAGTAGAGTTTGGGGACCTCAAGTAAGAAAAATTCATATTTACCTACGTTGACAACTTTTAGCTTTCGTACACGGACAAGGATTGAAGTAGAAATGGTCCCGCTCTGTTTCAAAGACTGTGAGACTTCTTCCTATTCACTAAAAAGCCACCTTTAACCCCTTTCACTAAGACATTATCCACTCTTCAGAGTGCTGTCGTTTTCTTTCCCCACAGGGCAGTGGACCGGCTTTTTCATATGTTTCTCCTGTTGCGGGTTGACTCTTTCTTGCTTGTGAGGCTTTTCGTCAGTCTTATATGTCTTGCTCTCCCTTTTTTGCTTTGTGTACCCTTTCTATTGTATGTTGACATTTTTGCGGCTTTGTTGTCTGGGGTTATAAGGCCAATCAGTGATTCCAGTGCCCGTCTTTAAGCTTCCCATCTGCAGAGTCGCCGTACTGGAGGTACGCCTTGAAGTGTCCATATCTAGTTAGAGACTGGGTGACGTAATAGTTCACATCATCGTTTTTCCGTCCCTTCCATTCAGCAACGTTTGGGATTAGCCTTGCGGTCCATCGCCCTCTGCTTTCTGAGCTCCATCTCTCTCACCACTGCTGTTTGGTGAGCCCTTTGCCTCTTCTATTGCCGCCGATACTCCAATTTCCGTCTTATTGTCGTAGGCGTACTTTCTCTCGTCACTCTCGCCACTACGAGGATGGCCAGTTTCGAGACCGTTCAGTATAAACTTGCGACTCTAAGGGCTCCGCGTCTCCGTATTGCTGCCATTTGCTTCCTGTATTTCTCTTGTCGCAATGCATCGGTCCATATCTCACTGCCATACAGGAGAATGGCATGACAAATTGTCATTAGAAAGCCCTCGTTTGCTAACTGTGGGACCACCTACATTTGCCATTAATCTGTTTAGCAACATTGCGTCCTTCGCAGCTCGTTCACATGCAGACCTTATCTGTTGCAAGAAAGTGAGCGTCGTATTAATAGCTAGCCACTGGTACCGGTACTGCTTCCTTGCTTGTTATCACCTCAGACCCCACTTGGAAGTCGACCATATTTGAAATCTCTTCCTAGTCAGAAGGAAGAGCCAAGATTGATACAGCAATCTTTATTGATTGGTTCAATCCGCTATCAAAGCCCTCCATTCACACACCATGCCCTCTAAACTAGGAGAACAGTGTAAAGGAGAAATTACTCGGGAAGTAGTCGGTTTACTATCACTCTCCTCTGGGTGTTTCTTTCTAAAAGGAAATTTCAAGGTCTCAAAGAATAACCACTCCCACCCACCTTTTCGCCGTATTCAAAGTCTGAAAACCCTGGATCTTAAAAATCGCCTTCGTTCCGTACAAATTGTCTGGCCCTGATGGCGTACTACTCCAAGCCTATGACGACTCGTGTTGGTTCTCAGAAGTTGCACTCTACTAAGCCATGTACCACAAATCCTGGACAGCTTAACTCTGTCCTCGCATATGTAGAGGCGATCTTGATCTCAAAAAGTGTCTATCTATGGTCAGTGAGATCTGGACACGGCCTATTATCCTAACTTTGCTGAATAGTAAGCCACTTATCATCTAACAGTGTCAGATATCTTGATTACATCTCCAGTCCAAAGCTTAGTTTGCAACGTAGGACAGCTGACCAAAAAGACATGCTTGCAGCCACCCCTTTGACAGAAAATGGAGAATTATGGGTCACAAGTCTAATAGGCACTGAGAATGGTGCAACGCAACTCGGTTATAGCTAAATCTGGGCTGTCAAGCCTTACATTCCCGACAGACTATATTCCATTGCATACAGACCTTAACAACAAAGATAAGGCGAACCCTTTCTTAGAGCTTCAGATTCACCCTAAGCCTCTTTAAAACACAACAACAAACCAAAGCTAGACGGGATTACATCCGATTTTTACAAAGCCTCGTCATAAATATAAGCAGACTTTCAAGAAAGTTAACGCTATGGAGTGCCATAGGGGTGAATATTTTTCTGCTTTTTACAACCCTCAGGGTTGCAGATTTGAAACGATGTCCCACAAGGCTGTATACTATCATCATTACTTTTTCTGATGACGAATAGTCAAGGATTTATCTGTGGGAAATGTCGAGTCTCAAAATGTACCCCAAAACACCTGGACTACGATCGAATAGTTGTCTTGGCAGTTGAAGCAAGATGAAACTTGCATACAGCATAAGAGTCTTAGGTGTCCAAAAGGGTACACAGGACGGCAGCACCAATCTTAACCTCGTCAAAGTGTCCACTCTCTGTCTTGCGAACAATCAAACTGATTCCGACCTGTATAAGAAAGTAAGTCCAGTTAGTCCAGTCAATGTCAACACATTTTATAAAACTCGTGTGTGCTGTCGAAATGTTTGAAGAGCTTCGCACATAATGTCCAAACATTGCGCATAAAAAGTATCTCAGTCCTTAAATAAATTTATTCTTCTCACATCGTGGACCAATGAATCCTATATTTACACTTGCACTGCTTTGGATTCCACAAAAGATTATGTCCTCCAGAAATAGTTGCCAGACGGACAGGACTTTTTCGATGCTGGTCACAATATTTATATCCCTCCCGAGGGATCTATATCAATTATTTCGTCATGTAACACTCTCTGAATCCAAATGGATGTCGTGTAAGGTTCGATAGGGGATGCATACATGGCTAATGACAAGGACAAATGCAAGGAGAGTGGATAATGAAGGACATTGCAAATCTTTTGAGTGCTTGCATACTCAGGTATTTGTTGTACTACATTATCTTTAAAGTTCACCTCTCCATCTATAGGAACCAGCTTTCCTTCCTTTGGATGGCAAAACTAAGATTAAGCCTCGTGAGGTAGCATCTCCCAACAGATTTTCGTTCGCTTAATAGAGAGAAACAGCCTCTGTAGCATTGTGGCGCCACCTGCAGGATTAGTCGATTGGATACGAATTTCTATTTTGTTTACCACCTTTAGCTATGGGCTATGGACAAAACTTGGACTGGCGTGATGTCGCTAGATTCCTCCAACTCGAACACTAGTTCACGCGGTTTAAGGAGGACATTTTGAAACTCAGTGAAGGATTTCAATCCGAAGGTTACTCATGGCCTCAGAAATCGAAACGATAACGTCAATCGCCTACTCGCCGTGATTGGTAACGACCCCACCGAAATTTTCGATGTCAAAAAAGTACTTGGACAAGGTGAAGCACTGGCATGGGACTTCTTACTTGAAGGGATTGTACGAAAATCACAATCCAACACCAGAGGCTTGTGATTTGAGTCCTAAATTCACCCCGAACTGTAGCGCCACCTAAGTGAGTAAGTAACACCAGAGGCACAGTCTTCCAAAAGTCTGTGCAACTTCTTACCTACGCCGACCGACATCATTTGCAAAAGCAGGACTCAGTAAGCTGTCACCGACGTGCTTCCGAGAAGTGAGGCAGAAGAGAAGGCACACCCTAACCCAACATCTACGACAGCTACAACTTCGAGGTAGAAGAAGACTTTGTCTATCTTAGCTTTGCTGTCACTTCTGATAACGAAGTAAACGAACTTCAGGCCGAGAAGGCCCTACATCGTACAACTAACGAACTCTGTACAAGACCCTGATCTGAAGGATGGACTCTATCGTAGATATCCTTGGTCGTTTCGAGCAAAAAATTCTTGGTTAGATATTTGGAAGAGCTGCGAAGGACAAGATTCATCGACGAACTATACAGCAACCATACACACCATATAGGGAACTGAGCTTTGAAGGTTCAAGATGTCTAGGACATGTATGATAGAACGAATGGACACCAATGCTTCGGCTCCTAGGGTCTTCGAGTCTTTTTCTTAACCAGAGAGACAACGCAAGAGAAAAAGAGCTCACCTTTGAAGGCCCAAGAAGAAGGGTACTTGTCACTCAACCAACTTGGAGTACTCAACGGTAGGCAATTGGCTAAGGACCTGGAGAGAATTGTTGGTTGAGGCCCAGGTTCACCCTGAACTACAGCGCCATCTAAGTAAGTAGGTAATGAACTAGGCAAAAGTTCGACTCTGTTTTAGATGGACCTTTTTTTCGGTCTTTTCTATAATCCATGGGAGCTACACTTGTAGACTGTCTATTAGTGCCTCTCTCCTTTTGTAGATCAATTTCACTTCCAATCGCTGCATCCTATTCTTAACCTTAAAATTTGCAACCAGGATCACCATTCTAGACATTGCATCCCTTGTGCAGCAACCGCTACCATAATTGAATGCGTTTCAACAAAAAAAAATTTACACAAAGTGCATCAATCCATTTGCGTGTGTCCTTAAGTGCTTTCAACGAAAGGTAAAATGTTTCGTTAACCAATTTTCGTTCAATATCCATTTTCTATTATTTATTTTTAAGGTGGTGACACATGAGTACTTGTCACTCTTGTAAATTGATAACCGTTAGCGACAATAAAATTAAAACGCTTTAATGGAAGTGTTGTGTACTTGTAGAAGGATTGTTGCATGAAGTGCTTGTGATTTCATTTTAACTGCGTTACAGTTCTTGCAGGAGCACACATGGCAAACAATAGAAAACGTGATTTAATTACTCACGGCACTATGGAAACTTTTTTATCAATTAAAACGAAAACTTTTATTACGTGACAACAATGGACATGTACCACGACATAGAACTTTTTAATTGGGCAACCTGCATTGTTCTGACGATAAAAGCAGCAACAAAGCGAAACAAAAGCTGAACCACATATTGTAGGAACCATCCAGAACAATGTTTAGGTGAACTCGCAATCCTTCACAATCCTACGCCACGGATTCCATTTCATAAGGAGAAGTCTCCAAGTAGTAGAAGAAAAGAAAGTGACACTAGTTGGGTTAGGTTTGGTTAGGGTTGTTGTCTGCACTATAGTAAAGACACTCGGACCAGAAGAGATCGATTGTGATACTACGGGGTCTCTCGGTGTACAGCCAGGTAGATACCAACCATTTGGAGCTTCTGATGAAGAGAAGGATGTTCCTAACACCTATATCAGCTAAATCGCATGAGATCGTCGAAGAAAGAAGCTCAAGCAGTACTGGGCAGCTGCAAAGAAAGTGGATAATTGTTCCTTCTTCCACCTGGTCTCTTCGCAGCTCTTGAAGAAACTATTGGACAAAGCGTTTTAGCACCGATAACGGAGCTAATTTTTGGTCCATAAAAGCCATCATATTCCACAATAACAAGTTTTAGTCCTTTAGTCAAACGTCATTGTGTTACACTCATTTGGGTCACTGAACATAAGGACATCAATGGAAATGAGAAGACAGATGAGCTCGCTAGATCGAGATCTAAACTGAACCAGATACAGTTGACCCAATAGATGCATTCTTCTCCGTGTCCTGTACTTCTCTTCGAAACTAACTTGGATAAAACCAATCTAAGTACGCCTCCTTCACTCATTCTTCTCTCTCGGTTTTGCTGCAGTTGTTCGTATAATTTTTACTAAGAGGGAGTTCTCACAAGTCTTAGGATGAAATGTCTCTGAGAGGGCGCTACAGTTCGAGGTGAACCTGGGTCTCAACCAACAAACCTCTCCAGTTAGCCCGATTCTTAACTAACCGCCTCCAGTTACGCACTTCAAGTTAGTTGAGGTCCTCTTCTACTTACCTTAGGCGAGGTCTTCCTCTACTGAGTTGTCCCTCCGGGTTGGATTCGAAGACTCTTCGGGCCGGAGCGTTGGTGTCCATTCGCTCTACATGTCCTAGCCATCTTAAACGACCAATGCGTGGTTTTTCACCAGTTCAATGTCGCTGTACGTAAAGTTTGTATAATTCATCGCTGAATTTCTTCCTCCAGAGCCCATCAGTCCGGCCACCACTAGAACTTCAAAAATCCAGTATCAAACCTGACTTCCATTTGCCAGATAGAGTGCTCACACTATACATCGTTCCATATGGACAAGTAGCTGCTCAACATTAGGTTTGTCTTGTGAGCAACACCTCGAGGAAGTCTCGTTTCGGCACCTTGTATCCAGATCTTATGACTAGAGGTTAGAGTTGGAACAAATACTGCTTTCAAGACCTACAGGCGTAACGTTGATACCATTCTTTACCACAGATCGTCTAAACCTCAAAATTGATCCAGGCTGGCCAATCTTACAAGATAATTCTTAAACTTCTTCACCTGTTTCATTGGGACTCCAGTGACATACAGAGTGCCTTGAACAAGCCTTCATTCCAGGCTTCATCTCAAAAGGCTATAAACCTTTCAAGTGTACGCTAGAATTCAGTCTGAGAAACTTTTTTACCAGCGCCATCTAGTAGCAAATGCTGATTTGCACTTCAGACACTGATCGACATGAACATTGATTGCAGCAAACTTGAGTCGGTCCAACAGCTAAGATGGCTGGGTCATGTAGAGCGGCTGGACACCAAGTTTCCGGATTCCGGTCCAAAAAAATCTACGAATCAACCCCCGAGGGACAGCGCAGTAGAGGAAGACCGCGACTCATGTGGCGCACGCAAATTGAAGACCTCAACCAACTTAGCGTGTGAAACTGGAGGCAGCTGCCTGAAGATGCTTGCTGGTTGAGGCTCAGGTGCACTCCGGTGTGTAGCGCCACCTAAAGTGAGTAAAGTTAGCCATCTAAGTGATTGCATGGATCTGCTCCTTCCGTAGTGTTGTCCCATTTATTTTTTTTTTTTTTAACCTCTAGGGCTGCCGAGGAATAGATGCTCATAGTTCCTGTAAGACAAAGGCAAGAACCAAGTTCCAACGTTGTTTCTTTTCCAAACCTCGACAACGAAAACGTCATTGCCTATAAGGGCGCCAGCTTGTGCATTACATGTGACGGCATACCACATACGACGTTTTTGATAAGCGATGCGATTTTACATGTTGAACCTCATCTGAGGACGTGATAGTTGCATCGTTGACTACAAGGTTCCAGCTGGAAGAGTCAAAAACTTCTTGAAGGGTACTCTGCATAAATTCAAAAGCGTTGCATTCATGCTTGTCGTTAGTTATGATCACTAGGTAACGTTACCAATAGCTCTGTAGGTAGGTAGATTAAAGAGGTGGATGCATTGCGTGATGCACCCTTCACTCGGATCTCTACGGATCCATTGTGTTCCTCTGACGTGGAATATCCATTCTGAAAGGACAAAAAGGAAAGGAAAGGTCTGGGTGAGTGTGATTACGATCGTTCGGCCTCCTTGAACCATCCTGAATTTGAAGTAAATTTTAGAAGGGCTTTTGGTGGCTTTTTAGACAGGTTGCCCAGGTCGTTGAAATAGTATTCACCGAGGGTCGTCATTCTTGTTCTGTGTAGGCTGGGACATTTGCATAGGAAGTCGGTTGTGGTCTGTATTACCGCAGCCTCTGCATAACTCGCCTGTACCTAACCGCATTCTTCTAAGGTGGACCGCCAGCAAGTTGTGGCCTGTGATGATCCTTGTGAAGAGGGCTCAGTTTGGTCTGTTTAGTGCAAAAATGTGCCCCGTTTTTATCTTCTTAATATTTGTTCAGAATTTCCTGGAGATGGGGCATGATGGGAGTGCGTTCCATCTCTCACCCCTTGTCTTTGGAAGTCTAGTGCGCTCTGTAGCCTAAGTTGCTTAACTTTGTGAATAAGTAATCTATACCGTATGACAAAAAGAGAGGTGAGAGCACACGACCTTCTCGGCAGCCTTTTGCTGGATGTGATTGGTGGTCAGATAACCAACGTCCATCACAAATCACAGGCACATCTTTCCACAATTCTACGAACGTGCCTTAAGCCTTTTCTTTGCCTTTGTAGCTTTTGTTTAAATTAATATTTAACTTATTAAATCATATGACTATTACTGTAGCACACATCACATAGCAAGGACCCAAAAGTCTATAAAATCCGATTGATGTTTAAATTTTCGGTTAAGAATCCATCGCTCTGTAAATGTGGAACGAATGAACTCACCTCAATGCGAGGGATATCAACCCTTTCAGTTGACTTGGCAATTCGTGTTCACTCATTCGATTTATAAAGGGTTTGCTACGCGTTGGAATGGGTGTATTTTTTAAACTTTTCGGACTTTACAAACCTGCATTGTGGGAATGACTATAAGATTTATTTGTTCACAGAAGATTGTGCAATGAAGTGAGGACGTTTTAAAAGGCAGAATAAAAGGCCCGGAATTGCCGGTAAGGAAATTTAAGAAATCTTATATCCCCTGCTCCAATGGCATAAGTCTTCTGATTAGAAACCTTCATCAAAAGATGCAAGCATGAGGCCTGCTAATAGATAGACTTGATAATCAAAGCTTTTAAGAGAAATCCAAAAAAATGCATCAAAGATGCAGCGCAAGTCGTTCAAAAGTCCAAGTCACAGTACCCTTATCCGTTAAGAACGCCCTCTCAATCAAGGAATTTGCCTTTTTAAGCTCCTTTGACACGTTGACCATGTTGGAACCAAGTCGAATCATGTGCAAAGTCATGTGCCTTCGAAGGCAGCTCTGCAAAGAGACCAACAAACAGGGAAGTGTATCTAGTGTAATCTAGTATTCAACGAACTTCTCCTAGCAGTATAGGCAGGCCAGCACCCACCTAAAACAAAAGTGGTCATGTGGATCAAAATACTTACTTACTTACTTATCAGGCCAACGGCCCTTGGAGGGTCTGAGCCTGAACTAATGCCGCTTTCTATCCTTTCCGGTACCGGGCACGCTGCTTCCAGTTAACTAGACCAAGGTTTCTGGCGTCCGCGATTGTCTGATCTTTAAACCGAAGGTTCGGTCTTCCTTTTCTTCGTGAACCAGGGGGCTGGGATTCAAAGATCCTCTTAGCTGGAGCATTCTCGTCCATTCGCTCGATGTGGCCGAGCCATTGCAGTCGACGGATTTTTGCCATCCGAACTACATCCACATGTTTGTAAAGCTCGTAGAGTTCGAGATTATATCTTCTCCTCCATTCGCCCTCCTCGTAGACTGGACCAAAAATTCGACGTAGAATTTTTCTTTGGAAGGATCCCAAGATCTGCTCCGCTGTCTTATTTATCATCCAGCATTCAGCTTCATAAAGCAGGACTGGCAAAATCAGGATTTTGTAGAGCATGATTTGATTCAATTGGACCTTCGAGTTAGGAGTTTGGACCCTAATCCTGAGGATCAAGGATTTGGTCTTAACTCAACCTTCAATAAGAAGTGTTGCAACAGTCAAATAAAAAAAAATACGAGTCGTTTCAGGTGTCCTCATAGGGTACGGTGTACAGAACGACTTAGACTACGGTACAACGATTATTGCAGGAGCTAATGCCTGCTCTGCAATTATCCTCCTCGATAGCAGCTTATTTGATGTGCTAAAGAACCTCCGAATCGCTGATTTTAGTAAACCCCCAAAGATTCCTGTCCCTCTCTATAGATATCTTTCAAATTAGCTCGCCAGAGGGCCGTGCAAGTCTCTGGACATCTAAAAACCAACCAATCAATGTCTACCTGACCAAGCTGGGGCTTCAATCCTCCATAACTATGAGGGACCATTGTCAGTTCCCCGAAAAGCGCCTAACTATTTGGGACTAAAGTTTGATCGGAAGCTTAAGTTGGGGGAAAATGCTTACAAGGAAATCCCAGATTGTCATACACTCATGCAATAAGGTGAATGTCCCCACATTGGATATACAGTGAAACACTTTGCAGAGGTTGTATCTCTTACAGGCTTGAGTTAGACCGATTCTTACAAATGACATTTAAGCGAGGTGGTTAAGTCCTATAAAAATTTCAATCCTTGCACCAAGGCCCCCTATAAACTTCTTCCAATTGTCATCATTAGCAAACAATTAGCTGTCAACTCAACATTAAGGTCGAAAGACTCCGAACAATGGAGAAAACAACAAACTGTGGACCATCACTAAAGACCACGAACTGGAGTGAACCATCACTATCAAATTGTCACCAACGATGAAATACTGAAGCTCTAGCCTATATGAGGAGGAGGAGGAGTCCTCACCATTTGCTAGAAACCAGAACTCTTGGACATTCCGGAGCATAGCAAAGCTATCGAGTTGGTACCAGTTTCTTCGTCTTTCTTCAGCTTCAGTGATAAGGAGCATCACATCAGCCCTAAAAATTTGCCATCTGATACGAGCAAAGGTAGGACAATTACATAGGAAGCGTCCCGCAGTATCGTCGCAATCTCCAAAAGTCACTTTAACTCAACGCGTTGAGATGTTTGGTAAAGTCATAAGGTTAGGTTAGATTGAGTAGCTGTCCCTACTAAGCAGGGACACACTTAGGCCAGAACAAGGCCCGTTGTGGTACTACGTAGAAAAGCCGGGTGACCAGCATCAGAGACCTCACATGTGTATTTTCCTTAGGGAAGAAGAATGAAGTTGAAGTTGAAGTTCTGGGTAACCGTGACGGTGTAAACCTTATCCTGTGCCACACTAAGTGTGCTTCTGCACTTCCACATACAAGGTTCTTAATTTTAAAGGTGTCAAGCCTAGCTAGATCATTGAGGTCATCGAAAAAGTACTCTGCTAGGGTTTTCTTCCTTAGGCTTGATAGGGTAGGGCAGGAGCAGAGAAGGTGTGCAGTCGTTTCTTCCTCCTCTTCGTCTCTGTAGCTTCTACAAAAGTCGTTAGAGGGAACACCTAATCTGCTGCCAATTAGTCAATGCCCCGTAAGGGCTCCTACTATATTTCTTATATGTTTCCTATACACGGACAGAAATCTTCCTGTTCTCTTCAAATCCAGGTTGGACAAGATCTGTTTCGACAGAAGACAAGTGTTGATGTTGTTCCTCCAGCTATAAGCCATTCTTCTCGCTTCAGTATTAAGGTGGGATTTTATCGATTCTATGGAGGCAGGCGGTTTCCCTACATTATCACAAGGGATCCGACCTGCACCTTCCTTTGTTAGCTTGTCCACTCTGCAGTTGCCCGGAACGTCCCTGTGCCCAGCAACCCAGCACAGGAAAACGACGCGATTTCATTCAGAGACCTGCAGCATTGCATTACCAACTTGGATCGTACTGTCGGTGTTTCCAAGGCTTTTATCGCAAAGCAAAGTCATAGTATCCCGTAGTAAGGGCAATAAGTTGTCTGCAGTCTTTTCTGCTTTTCAGAAACCTTAAAACAAGTTCCTACATCCAAAAATCTAGTAGTTTCTTCTTTTTTTTCTTTTAATTTAAACTATTTCTTACCACGAAATGTCCTCGTTTCGTTGGGTGAAATAAATTAAAACAACTTTATCAACACTCTCTCTTATAAACGCCCAACAGGTTGGCAGTAAATAAAGCTTTTATATGATTGTCATCATAACATACACATGGGTAGTCATAAAGCCAGCTTAGCGGTAAGTAAGGACAATAAATTTTATGCAACGCACTGGTAGATATACGTATACAAAGGACATCCATTCGTTTCTTTTTTTTATTACAATGACATTATGTCGGCACATGTAACCCCTTCTACCTACCTAGGTACATTGTGTATGTTTAAGGATCGCATACAGGAGAGAGTAAGCTCTCATTAACATGGATTCCAATAATTGCTGAATCTTGAAACATGTCAATCATAATTCTTGATCGTAAGCAACCAAGAATCCTTGAAGATTCTCCTTGAGACTTCTCACTTCTCGGAAGAAATCGGCAGAGATTTGAAGTGAGAAGTTGTCCTTCCACATAAAGAGTTAGCTACCAGAGATTGCTAAGTAATCTTCAAAAGGTTGCTTAACTGCGTCGGATATGTTTCGAGTGGTCTACATTTAGCTCAAGACTGTAGATCAATCAAAAGAAAGTCTCGAAAAGGCTGCAAGACCTGCTTGTCAGGAATCATTTCAAACTTAAACAGTGTTAACATCGTTTTGTCAAGGATAGATCCTTGGAAATGGGGCTTTATGGGACAATACTCTACTCAGCCTAAGAAAGAAACTCCCACAGTGAGAGGTCGTATCTCGTCATCTACTTACGTATAAAACACTTAATTTTTTTTTTTAGTTTGAAAACAGCTTAGCTGTCAAGAGTGTTCAAGGACCAAACAACTTTCAAATATGGTAGTTGTCATCTTAAATGAAAAAGGACTTGCTTACGGATTAAGAGAAACTACATGATGCCACACGAAAAAGACTGGAAGGGTATACCCATTATTACAGATTGATTTGCGATGGAGAAAGGGACCACTGCAGGAGTCTTCTGAGAAACACTTTGTCTTTCAAGTTGGCTGTTAGGGGAGCGACACAGACAAGACTAAAGGAATAAAAAAATCAAAACTCAAGTTTTTCTGTGCTAGATTCCTGTACGAATTCAAGTGGAAGGGAACGAAATGTCTTTTGAAAGGCCTGGAGATAGATACATACCCTCAATACAGCCAATTGCTTTATAGACAGACTTTGTCACTGTCACTTTGTCACTGTCACTTTCACGAAATAAAGGCTCTCTGCAGAAGCATCATTCGAAACTGAGCACAGTTCTCTATGGCTAAAGGATTTTTTATTTTTTTTTTTATAATTCACTGACGCTAAAGGGGTTATGAATACCCTTATGATGCTATTCACACAGCGCTAGTGTTGGTGTAGTGATTTTGAAACTCAGGTAGTATTAGGTTTCAATCTTTTTACTCCGAGGGTTGTGTCCAGAATGACCGGGGAGAATTATTGGTATCTGTTGCCATTGCTTATAATTCACAGTATTTCTTTTCGAACGTTCCGATGTCATTAGTAAGGATGCCTACGAGGTACCAGAGCGTATCTGAACAACTCTTTCCGCTTTTCTAGCTTTCCATCAGTTATCTATAAGTTGGGAGCAAGGGATTTCTGAGTCTGAGTATCCTGAGAATCTCCTTGAAATCTGAGGATTCAGCGTTCTCGGTCGACTTAGGATTTGGTCCCTCGAAATGACCTTACCCTCTCCCTCTAGTCATACCTTACCCAGTCCTCCAATGGCGAGATTGTATAGCTTAAATGATCTAGGTAAATAAGTGTCCAGCGGGACTCATTTAGGCACAGACCCCATTGTGATGCATTTAGCGATCTAAGATCGGAACATGCGATCAACTTATCATGGTCCTGATGCCAGACGTTGCCGCGACACGTGGGAAGAGGACTCAGATTTTACGCCATGATTTCGAGGAAGACAGTGACTAGTTAAGCCACCTTTTTCTTCCACTATTCGGGCGCTATGCTGCCGTCCAGATCGCCTTCTATGAGTTGAGCCATCAGTACTTCACTAAAGGGTCTTTGGATGGTAAGTTACCTTAGTGGAGACCTTTGGTCTTTTGGCCAACTGTGGAGAATTTTCATGCGATATTTTTCTTTTAGACTTGTGAGTCCTTAACTTACTTAAGATGGCGTTTCAGTCCAGGGTGGATCTGAGCCTCAACTAACAAGCGTCTCTAGCCAGCTTGATCTTTGGATACCAAGTTGGTTGAGGTCGCATTCCACTTCCGTGCGTTATCTGAATCGCGGTCTTCCTCTACTGCGTCGTTCCTCGGGGTGGATTCGAAGATTTTCCGTGCCAGAGCATCCGCTCTACATGACCCAGCCACCTCAGTCGTTCAAACTTCACCCTTCTGGCTAAGTCGATGTCGCCGTACAGCCTGTACAGTCCGTCATTGTAAAAGCAACCTTCCACAACCTCCACTTTTGACAAAATCCATACCTCTGCGACGTGGAGCAGGACCGGAATAATTTAGGCCTTGTAAAGGGTCACTTTAGTTGTTCGAAAGAGGGGTTTGCTATTTAATGGCCTTCTTAGCCCAAAGAAGCAGCGATTGTCAAGAGATATTCTTCGTTTAATCTCAGCGTTGGTGTCGTTGTCTAAATTGATAGACAAAGACCGTAACTACCTCAAAGTTATATCTGTCTATGGTGACGCTCTGTCCGAGACCTTGGTGTTGGGTGTCTTGGTCTTGCATTCCTTCGAGATATGTGTGTAATTGGACGGCCTTTTGAAAGATTTTGCCTCGGGTGTTGGCTCGTAAATATTGCACAATTCTTTCAAGAATGCTTTTAGAGAAGTCGCATGATAGCGCTTCGCCTTGTCTGAATGAGTCCTTTCCCGATCTTGATGGAGCAGCGTGCATTCTCTATTGTCAATCTGCACAATCGGACAAGTTTGACAGGGATTCCAAAACAGGACATTGCTCTGCATAGCAGGTCTCTAAAAATGTTGTCATAAGCTACCTTAGGTGGGACATTTGGCGAAATGAAAACAAAAGTCTTCTGGTTTGACGAAGATGAAGCCGGAGCACACTTAGACCAGAATGAAGGTCGATTGAGAGTACCGGATTACCAGCACCAGGAACTTTGCATGATTAAAGGTACTATGGGTAGTCTTATCGGTGCAGACCCCTTCCTAAACCGCACTATGTGCAGAACCCGTTAATAGACCCACAGACAAAGCTCATTGTTTCCTAAATATCGAGCTTGGCTAGGTTGCTTTCCTAGGCTTTACCTCCTTCGCCTTGATAGGGCAGGACAGGTGCAAAAAAGTTGAGTAATCGTTTCTTCAACTTCTGCAAAAATCGTTGGAAGGGACACCCAATCTAATGACGGTCCCTGCCTATCAAGTAATGCTCTGCAACGGCTCCAACTGTAGTTCTTAGTTCTATAGTCTTTCTGTTCGTTTCAGATCAAGGTTAGGCCAGATCTATCTCGATAAAAGACAAGATTGTCAACAAACTGTAGCTTGAAGACAACCTGATAGCTCCCTTAGACATCCCCCTGAACCCTTACCGATGCCCATTGTACTTTAAAGGAAAAAAAAAAAAAGCTAAACAAGTCGGACTACATCATCCCTTTCCTCAACTTCCTCTAAACGTCACTCTGTCCTGGTATTCCTGAACCTGAATCTCATTACTCCTCGCCAGCATCCGATTGCGTATCCTACTAGTTCCTTCCAAGGAAACATCAATTGAATAAGCCACAAACACGCACATCATTAAAGCATTCGACTTTTCTGTTTTCCATTTGATGTGTAGGTAACATAAGCCTCGTAACACCTCTTAACCCCATATACAGCGTTCAATGGAAAAGCAAACCCAATTTCCATTTCTCCTTGCACAAGTCTTTTTCTTAGAAAAAGGCATTAATCCCTTGTGTTAAGCCTATAACATACAACAACAGTTGTGTTCCGACATGGCTCTATGAAATTGTTAACACTTAAGTGTGCCAACCTTTCAGCGCAAAAAAAAAAATCAATTAACGGATAGAAATACACAAATACGTCGAAATAAATTAATCGATAGCGTTCAGTGGTTCCAATAGAACCGTGTTAACACGGGCGCATCATTTTAACAAGACCAAAACAAGTTAAACATGAAGAACTTCTGAAGTAATTGAAGGAGTTTTGGATTTCAGTTGCTCACTTCATGACCAATTGAAGGGCTAAAGGGGTTGCTAACAGAGTTGAAGCACCAGGTATGCCTACAACTTTAAGCAGAATCGATTGAAGGATTCATGATTGAAAAGAGTTAAAACTACGAATGCACTTCTGAAGCACGATAGAAGTCCTACAAACTTGACAAAGGAAGCACTGTTACGGGTTGCTGGGATCCGTAATGAAAATACATACAGAAACGGGCCCTTTAGAAGCCCGCAGTGAGTATTTTTTTTCTCTGTCGGAGCACTCAGATACAAAAACAAGTCCATTGTACTACCGGCAGATACAAAAGCCTTTCACTATCTTTTCTTCGTCGAAATTAGAGCTTCAGTGATGAAGAGCTTAGGTTACCAGCGCTCACCACATCAGCCCCAAAAATCTGCCACCTGATACGAGCTAAGGAAGTGTCCCGCAGTGTCGTCGCTCTCTCCACAAGCATCACAGACAGTGGTGTCACTTAAACCTAACACGTTGAGATGTTTGGCAAAGGCGTAGTGTCCCGTAATAATGCCAATAAGTTGTCTGCAGTCTACAGCAAGCATGCGGCAGACTTCTTACAGACGTCGGGAAGGATCTGTTTAGTCTGCCTGCATCCTAGAGCGTCATGCCACTTACAGTTGTGTTTGCTAGAAACCCAGCTATCGATAGAAGCCCTAACCGAAGATACGGACAAATCTAACGTGGGTTCAGGACCGGAGAAGTTCTCCTGTGAGTTGTGCCTGGCAAGCTCATTGGAGAACTCATTTCCGGTGATCCCGCTGTGTCCAGGGACCCAGACAAGTTTTGGAAAATTCAGTCTTTCAACCGAACTCAAACTAAAGCTGCATTCTAGAACTTTTTTGGATCTAGTAAGAGGATTCAGACGCAGACGCAGATACTTCGTGGTAAGCATTGCATCAATCTCCTACTACGACTGTCGAGTGTGGAGTTGATACGAGTGACGTCACGACGACATTCAGCAGGTTGATGAGAGGTGCCCGCATCCAGACGCTCGAGATTTTTCTTGGAAGCGTACTCCCCTCACCATCCTCCCCGAGAGCCATCTTTTCCCCCTCCGGGCCAGTACGAGCAGTAGGCTCGATGCAACGCCCAAAAGGTGAGTTTGATAGCACCCCGGTTGGGTCCCGTGGCCAATTAGTTCATTTGTGTCAGTCTGTCAGTGAATCAGAGGCTACTGCAGATCCCAACAACACCCTAACTGCCTCAGAGGCTATCTCCCCCTTCACCAAACCGGTACGAGCATTAGGTTTGATGCAACATCTAGGTGAAGGGATTGATAGGTCTCCGGTGGATTCCGTGTTGGAGGTGGTAGATGCGGTCGACCTTTTCCCCGGACGGTCTTCACCAATCAGAGGGGCAGATGGCCCCATCAGCCTCCTATCGCTGGTATTATCTGCAGATACAGCCTTCATCAGTGTAAGGGCAATGCGCTCGTCCTGCAGATAGACACGTGCGTTATGAAGTCGCTTACGTTCTGTTTCCGTCAGTTCGTCCCAACCCTTCGTACCCAGTTTTCTTACCGTCAGTTTGCTCTTCGCTATTTTGCTGCCGTCTAGAAGATGTTGACAATCTGGAGAGGTTGGAGCTAGCTGTCTAACTGTCAAGCCGATGTGTGGGAAAACATCCAGCTGGACGCAGACTAACTTAAGTTTTCTGTTTTGGTTTGTCGTCTAGTTCACAGGATCGAGGAGAGAACCGGGATTTTGACGCCATCGTCAGCTTCCTCTTCCTAGTGAAAAGAACAACTTTAATTTCTAGTACACCATCCGTCAATCACATCCAGGGACATCTGCGCCTTAGAACAGACAGTTCGCAGGAAAGGACCAACAGACAGTACGGCAACGTCATCCGCATATGCCTGAGCAGAGAGTCGACCAACATGCACCCGTGGAGAGGAGATAAGACACCACCTTGTGGGCAAGCCCTGTTTGTCCCTAAAATCACACGCCGACCCGACCACGATCTACTTCTCTTATCAAAGTTCTATTTCGTGTTCCTCGGCAAAGTTATACATGCTGTCAGAGGTCACATTGTCACAAGTACCCTTCGCGTATCCTTTCCTGCCAAACACGCGCAGTCTTACAGGATTTTCCACGTCGATAGACATGTTGCATAACAGAAAGGGGGTGCGATCGCAGAACAACTTTGCGTACATGCAACTCAACTAGTCTTTCCATGCTTTTCAGCATAAAAGAAGTCAGGGACTGATGGGTCTGAAGCTTGGTATAAAAGCCACTCTAACTGTTCGCCAAGGTATTAGGTATATAAGCCTTCGCCAAGCCTCCAGTGTAGATTCCCTTTCAAGTTGGCAGCAACTGTCCTTGTTGCAGCATGGCTTGGTATATTCCATCCGTACCAGGTGACTTGAAGCCATCAAAAGATGCAACAGCCTGTAGGAGGCTTGTTTAAGTCTAACAAACTAATTGGTGGCGAAGACCCCAACTTGGAATATACGTAGACTTAGCTTACTGAGTTTCCACCCGAAAGGGACAACGCAGTAGAGAAAGACCGCGACTCAGGTGGCGCACGCAAGTGGAAGGGAACCTCAACCAACTTGGAGTGCATAATTAGAGGCAGTTAGCTAAGGACCGGGCTAACTGGAGAAGCTTGTTGGTTGACGCCCAGGTCCACCCCGAACAGTAGCGCCACCTTAAGTAAGTAAGCTTACAGAGAAGTAATCCATTTTAGATCCGTCCATGTACCAGACGAGGTCTGAAGGTAATGGTTGGGGTGTTTGATTCTTCCAGTCCTAACAATTGAGAAGTTTCTGCCAAAGCATGCTGAAGGCCTCTTTATAGGACTTTGGGTCCAAATTGCTTGAGTGAACAAGTCGATGAATGCTTAATTTAACTTCCATTTATACAAAGGTTTGTAGTGGTGATAGACCCAAGATGACATTGAGGGCAGCAGTTGGAGTTGTGTGAAGTTACAAGGTCGTCAGAACTTACTGAAAATTGTTATCCATTTCAAGAACCAACCAGGATGACAGCGCAGAAATACTTTTGAACTTTCACGAAACACATAAAGAGGATGGATAGACCCAATTCATGAGTGTACATGTTCATCCCCCATATCAAAGGACGACAGGAAGACAGATGTATTGACATTGCTGGCTTAATAAATTAAATTTTTACTCCTTACTCTCACCAACTTGTACACCTGCCAAGAGCATCAATATTTCAATTTCAAAATTATTCGTACCTAGTTCTTACGATGACATACATAAACATACATGCCATGTCATACATATGTATGTAGATACATGCACGAGTGTGTGTTTGGCTTATAGAAAGGTCTGTGTCGCCACATACAGACTGCTGACACGTATGAAACTACTGAAACGACTGGTCGTGGACACAGCGAAAAAAGCCATGGAAGGCGGAGAGGTGGTGCTAAACGGTACTGTGCTGCAATCACGCTGGACGTAAGGAACGCATTCAACACCACGAACTGGAGACACATCTTGGTAGCCCTTCGAAATATGAGGGTACCAACATACATCATGAAGATGGTGACGGATTATGACTTAGATGATGGCCCCAAGGAGTATACGACCACTGGAGGGGTACCATAGGGCTCGGTGTTGGGCCCACTTCTGTGGAATGTAATGTACGATGCGATACTTAAAGTACCTATAGCAGAGGAAGCCAAGTTCATAGGCTTTGTGGACGATATTGCGATAGTCGTGGTCGCTAAGCTATTAGAAGAAGCGGTCCAAATAAGCAACGACACAATCGGGGAAGCTGGCTTGAATCCGTGGATTTGAAATTAGCAGACCATAAGACGGAAGCGGTACTAATCAGCAGCAGAAAGAAAAGGGAAACAATCACCCTTGCGATAGGGGAGCACAACATAACATCGAAACACGCCATCAAATACCTAGGCGTCATGATTAACACAAGGCTATCGTATCGTAGTTGCAAAGCCGTACGAATGAATAATGCCAACTCATGGACCGAAATATTGTCGAAGGAGACTCCTGGCCAGGGTGGTCACATCTGTGGTACTCTACGCATCACCAATATGGGCTGAAGCCTTGAGAGCCAACATGACGAAATGGCAGCAGCGATGGAATGTAACGAGCAAAGGCCGATGGACCTATCGTCTTATAACACTAATTGGGATATGGACAAGCCGCAAGCATGGCGAAGTGGAATTTTACATAACACAGCTACTAAGTGGACATGGATGTTTCCGCGCATATCCATACAGATTTAAGCACGACAACTCTCCATATTGCATTGAAGCTCAGGAGGAAGTGGAGCATGTGTTCTTGCACTGTCCACTGACACAGCTAAAACACCTCGAATGAGAAAGGCGGCAAAGCTAAGAAGTCCCAATAAGATTGTGAGCACGTGGTGCATATCTTATGATCGGAACGATTAAACTTATCACTAGCTTACGTCTTGTTTCGGTTGGAGTTGGCAGACAACCAAAGTTTGCGGAGACATCCGTAGATACGCCTGATAATAAGGTTTGTGTGGTTATAACAAGACAAGGTACGATTTATTACAAAACCAAGACTTGTGATGGAATCCACAAGCTTCAGTTTGCTGTCAGAGAGCCATAAGTCTGGAACAAGACTAACATCAAATAGTCTGTTTGAGATCGTAATAACCTGGGACTTTGACGTGTTTAGCAGCAGTCCATTTCTTACTGGCCAATTGAAAGTGTTACCTAAGTCTTCATTTAACCAGCAGACAAGTTCAGGGATCTCTCTCATAGGCCGGCCCAAGTATAGCTGAACGTCGCGTCGTCAGCATATAGGGGAACTGAAACATGTTTGCACACGGATGGCAAGTCATTAATAAACATGCAGAACAATACTGGTCCCAGAATTGACCCCTGTGGTACTCCTTGCCTAACAGGTCTCAGCGCTAACGAAGTCTCAGAAAGCTGACAAGAAGGTTTAAGGCCCTCAAACCAAAACCAAAGGGATGCTGAAATTTCCAGGCAAGGATTTCATGATTAACCTTGTCAAAAGCCTTGTCAAAATCGAGCCTTTTGTCATCCAATATTTTGACCATACAGAATCCGGACTGGAACGGGCTCAGGAGACAGTGATAGATAGACAAGTGGTTTGTTATCTGCTTGGGAATGAGTTTCTCGAAAACCTTTGACAAGCGTGGTAAGATGCTGATAGGCTTATAGTCGCTTTCCGAGATAGCATTAGGCTTTTTGACAACAGGAACAACTCTAACGATTTTCCATGAGTTAGGAAATATCGACGTGGTAATGCAATGGTTGATAGCGTGAGTTAAAAAAAAGCGGTTAGGCACCCCGTCTTCTCCAACAGTTAGAGCTAATGCTGGCTGTTCAATTTACCTCAAAATCATGCAGTGCAGGTATCGATGACTTATCAACATCGGCGAAGTGGAATCTTTTCTGAAACGGTTTACACTACTGCCAAGAAAATATTGATGAAGATCATCAGGATCAAGATCACACTTTGTGCTACCTCTATTGCCGGAGACTCCAATCTGGCGCAGATTATTCCACAATTTCTTGGAGGGCAACACTACATTTAGTTTCGACACATAGTAGTTGCGTTTAGCAGAACGTATGACGTCTATTGCATTATTTCGCGCTAGTTTATATGCACGCCACTTAGCACAATTTGTTTCGAGCTTTGACAACATTAATAATATTCGACTTAGCAACAGAAAAGATAGACATACCTCTGCTGACCGGGCTGCGTATTCCTACAATCTTAGAGATGTCTTGGTAGGCCTGGAGACAATAACCACCAAAGATGTTGTAAAATACTTGGCAATTAGGCTGGAAGCAAAGCTCGCGTATTGGCAGCAGATCAAGTTCGCATCTGAAATGGCTGCAAAGATCACCTCAGCGTTGAGCAAACTGATAGCGAACTTAGGAGGCTAAAAGGCAAACAGGCATAAACCATTCATGGCAATTACGCACTCTACCCTTTTGTATGGATACGAGATCTGGTATAATGTGCTCCTGCTCGAAATGTTGTAGAAGACAGATGGCAGGGATACAGTGAAGGGGAGCCCTTCGGATGGGTAGCTCCCATCGAACTGTCTCTGAACCAGCCATTCTCGTAGTCGCGGACCTAAAGATAGGTGTAAGAAAGGAAAGCAGAAGCCAATGAGAAGAATGCAAGAATGCTAGAGCAGGGAAACCAAGGACAGATGGACTGCAAGACGATTCCTTACTGACCACGGGTGTTTCAACGAGTTTCTATACACAAAATAGGAAAAACAGCGAGCCCAGCTTGTCAGTATGTTGACTCGACTCGGGACAACGCCAAAGACACATTCTTCGAGTGCATCAGATGTTTTATAATGAGACGAAGAATGGAAACGGAGGTATAGGCAAGCGCACGAGTGAGGGAAACTGGAACAAAGAGTGCTCCTACATCGAGGAAGTGCTGAAAGCAAGAAAAGGGAACACCACATAGAAGAGTTTAACCCATAGAGGCCAGGAAATGTGGCACCACTCTGAAGTGATGCAAATAGGCAGCCTAATGATGCTGAGGGTTCAGTTGGTAAGAGTCCGACACACCGGGGGGCAACTTGGTCACCCCAGACAGCGCAAGAAGCATTGAAATAGATATCCAAAGTCAACTGGGATGACTCGATGTCGCATTAGTTCCACACGCAATGGGAAGCATTCAAAGACCAATTGGAACATTCTAAACGTAGAGAAGTGAACTAAACCAAGGTTACAGTTTCATGACTTCGCAGACTCATCGGAAAGAGCTTAGGTACTCTCTATCTATCTACGTACGATTCACTACAGAAAGTTCAGTGGCATTACGGACAGTACAAGCAATTGTAGACTAGAACTTCTAGCGGCTGAATTATTGGTGCGGTTACTCTAGTCGTTGAATCCAACCCTAAGGGACGGTGTAGTAGAGAAAGATCGCGACTCAGTTGATACCCACAACTGAAAGGGGACCTCAACCAACTTAACGTGCGAAACTGGTGGCAGCCAGCTAAAGGTTCAGGTCCAACCCGGACTATAGCGCCGCCTTTAGTCAGTAAGAACATGTAGACACATTGTACATTCCAAACACTACACCGACACTGGTAGCGTGAAACTACTACAGTGCTCCCCAGATAGCTGCCTTGCGAGTTTTTCTGATTTATTTAAGCACTTAAGAGGGGAAGTTACCTATCCGTTCCCGCTTACATTCCTGACAAGTTTCGAAGTCTCAAATTTTTGATTAGCAATGCCGATAACGCAGCTAAGTGAGGGAGTACATATCTGGGTATTACTGTAGTTCGCTGTAACTGGGATTCGAACTTGAATCCAAATCTAACAAGTCTTGCCAAAGCCACGATAAAATCCTCATCACTGACTGACAGATACACCGGGAAGCTGACATTTTCCAGAAATGAATCTTCAGTATCTGGACCGTATTGAGAAATCAAAAGCCGCACAGTTTCACCACTTTTCAAAAACAATTCACAATCTTGAGGCTCATTTACGCTTATGTCCTAACGGTATACAAAACAAGAAAGAACAACGTTTTCGTTGAAAAATTCTAAGTAATATGTGTCCAACAATGGCGCCAAACACACTAAAAAAGCTAAAGGAAAACAGCTGAATTGAAAAGTTTTGAAAACTTTTATGACACCTTTCCCCACATTGGGTTCGAGGTGAAAATGTTTGAGCTTTTGACTTTTGGTTGCGCTGCGCAATTTGCAAATGGGGAACTCGCTTTTTGAGGGGAAATTGAGCAGGGTTGCCGTGTTCAGTCAAAAATGATACAGTTATCCACAGTTGAAAAGTCGCTGCAGCATAAAAAACCAACTCTACAAGTTTTTTTCGATATAGAAGGGGGTTAGCACCGATGCTATTCCGAGCAGTCTTCGAAGGTTTAAACTCAATTTAGGTCTTTGGTCATGCCCAGGTTAAGTATAATCAATTCGGTTCTAGGAGACGTCATTTAAAGGAAAGAAGTCCACAGAGGAACTTCTCAGGGTGATGTCCTATGGCCCCTTGTAGTCGATATAGAGGGGGTTTTCAAAATATTAGCACCGATGCCATCCCAAGCAGTTGGCATTGAAGAGAAAAGATTCCAAAGAGGAACTCCTCAGGGTGATGCCCCTATATCCTCTCGTAGTCGATGAGATCCTAAATGTTTGAAAAGAGAATTGCTTTCACGTCACGGCGGACCTGGAAAATGGTCAGTGGTCATTCCTCAATCCAGTCACAGTGCTGGACGTGGCACTTTTCGACGGAAAACCACGCTCTAAGCCTAAGACAAAGACTCGGACTTGCACGATAGAACATAGGCTTATGGTTTCCAGTAAGGGGGACTGAATCCCCTAGGGTACCACAATGGGTCTACAGTGACCTAAGTGTGACGGAGATAGGACTTCCTTTCCCATCAACCCTATTACCTAACCTAACCTAAGCCTAAAACATAGTCCTGTCAACCTAGAAGCAAACCCCCACAATCTTTGAAATTCAAATAGACCCGGCGACAATAACGACAGAGGAGGCAGCAAACATCCTGGGAAGTATGGCTGGACACCATTTTCAGATGTTGACAGCAGATCAAGTCGGCACCCAAAAGAGCCACAAAGAGCAGACTAATGCCCAATGTGGAAGGTTCAATGGCTACGTACTCTTTATCTAGACTGATGAGCTCAGACATGAAAGTTCCAGAAAGCGAATGGCAGCGGCGAATTGTTATCAAACAGTGTTGGAGCAAGCTTAGTTGCTGAAATGGTTCCTATCGACCTTCTAGAAACAGAGAGGAAGGCGACGTGAACATGGAAAGCCAACTAGTATTATGAAATGCAGGGGAGAACGCTAGAGCAAAGAGACCAGCAGAAGACAGACTGAGAAGCTGTTTGAGAACATCGGATAGCAGACGAAGCGGAAGCATGGTGAAGTAAATAACACAGTGGCGCGCCACAAGGAAGCTAGGATCGACAGTCTTATATAAATATAGAAAATCCCTTTCGATAAAATTCTGCGGTACCACATGAAAAAACTCCATGTTACGGAAGAAGACATGTGTAGGGGCTGCGCTGACTAGGAAGTTCAGGAGGATACAACCCACTTCCTCTGATCACTGTGTCGGGCTTTACCACCTCTATAACATAAATTCCTCGGACCTCACTTCTTCTGGGATCTCGAGGAACTATCCGACAAATCGGTGAATGACCTGAAAGATTTCATCAGCCATATCAGCCGTAGCTGCCTCTATTCGTCGACACATTTGTGTGAGTCTGTTCTAATTTTTCCCCTTGTAACCTCTGCTACTTCTCTCTATACGTCAGCGTGCTGCCATCAGTCAAGATAAAATTTCCTTGATCGCCAATATTTCCGCCTGGAACACGCTACAATGATTTGGAAGACGGAAAGAGAGGGTGAGATTAAGCCTATCGGAGAAAACACCACCACCTACACCCTCATTGGTTTTAGATCCGTCGGTGTAAAAATCGATCGAATTGTCCTGAAGAAATGACTCATTCTTCCAAAGTGACCTCGAAGGACTGGTAGCAAGGAAGTTTTTATTGAAATTTAACTTGGGTATGGTGTAGTCTATATTTCCAGGAAAGATGTTGAAGTTATTCAAAATGGAGGCGTGGCCAAAATCTGTGGTAGACCACTGTGAAATTGATTTGAGGCGAACAGCCGAGTAAGCAGCCATTTGTCTGCAAAGGATGTCAAGGAGTGTCCAATGCTGCGGAGGGTGTCGTACGAAGAGCCCCGCTTATGCACAAACATTCTGATCGCTGGACCTTGCATAGACGATCTCGGTTCATGGCCTTATCTAAGGCGGTCCACCAGTCTTATGACCGATACCACCCACGTACCTTACCTAACCTTATTTCCCACAGGGAAGAACACAATGGATCCTTTAAGATCCGACTGAGTCTATACATTATAAGCTGCAGCCACCCCTAAAACCAAACCAAAATTTTAAAGCTGATAACTTCCAAAGCCTCCAACATCTCACACCGAATTCAATGGAACTTCTTTAAAAGTTCCCAGAGGCTCACGTTTCTTAAGTGAGCACAGTTTACATAATCATCATCAAATGATGGAACCACCTATTAACTTAGCTGAATAGTAAAACACAATTTGACCGAACCATCATTGCACCTCTAAAGTCTAAAGGATCCCCATACACTCAAATCTGAGCGACTTCAATTCCACTGAAGGACATTACATATTTAAGGTTAAGTGTAACATGAACAGACAGAAGTGAAACGAATAAATATTTAATGTAATAAGCGAGATACTCTCTCCTCTGCTGTAACATAACGCCTACTGTGTGTGTGTGTGTGTATGTGTGTGTGAGCTATTTAATCCACCAAAATTCAGTTAAAGGTACCGTACCGACATAAATTCAAACAAGGGGTGAGAAATCAATTTTAAAATGTCGACGCTTGAAGAAATTTTCTGTGTGGACAACTCCTTGATGCTTCATTGGAAGGGGTTGTGTGGAACCCGATTTTCACGGACGGACGGACGGGTCTTCTCTCTAGAACCCAACATTACCCGGTCAACAAGACCCCCGAACCACGGTAGTGTGTTCCAAGTTCAAGCCATTCCCGAGACAGCCCAACAGCTATCAACGAAGCTAGGTAGGCTCTAGGAAAAGTAGGTAGAGGTGCCGGCTCAACAGAACCCAAGTTAGCACTAGAACATGCCTTTTTGTTACCACAACTCATGTGGCCTGGGTGATGATGTGTGTTGTTAAAGCCTTGCATGCACGATTCGCAAACCTGTGTACTCGATCACAGGCCTACGTACTAACCCACAATCTACACTCTTCAATCACTCTCCCCACGGGACTATCGCTAGGCATAACTTCGCGGGGTTGGTTAGCAATTTATGTTCTATCTGGCTGTGTTTACCCTTCTTTGATGCTCTTATCCCTCATCCCTTCTTTGATGCTCCCCCTGACTCGTTCTAACCGTCGAAGTTCCTTAATAATAGTCGCTGCAGCCTGCTTCACTGTATCCCACCTTGCGCTTGACGGTATCATGAGGTTCACGATGTTCTCGAGAGTAGGTATTTCTCCAATTTGTTCTTCTAGTTCTCTGCGCTCTGCTCGAAAACAAGGGCACTGAAGAAGTACGTGCTTCGCAGATAGGAGCATCTTTGAGGCCAAATTCGCTCGAAAGCAACCATGTCCGGTTAGCAGCGTGTTTAGGTAGAAATCTACTTCTCCGTGAGGCTGGTCTATCCGGTATGAGTCGGTGTGTCCATCTTCCCTTTGCAGATTGGTTCCAGCTCTCATGCTTCGCTGCCTTTCTTCTAGCTTGATACCTTTGACTGAGGCTTGGAGTTTCCGAGGTCCTCTGTAATTCGCTAGCCATGATATCCGCTGGTAGCATTCCCGCTTTGACACAAATTGCATCATCTGACACTGTCCGATATGCAGAGCACACCCTCAGCGCATATAGTCGGTTGACGGTGTTAATCTTTCTCGCACAGGCCTTAACCTTCACTACTTTGGCCCATATTGGTGCCACATACATTGTGATTGACTGCACTACCCTTGAAAGTATTAATATCCTTTGTTGTCTGGGTCCTCCTCCAATGTTCATCATTATTCTCGAACAGGTTTTTCGCTAGGCTCTAGGCAAAACAGGTAGAGGTGGCGTTCCTTTTAAATGTCCTTGGAAGAATCATTGAAATCCACCTCAGATCAAGCATGTCAGCACGCTTACAATAAAGGCAAGTCGACGGAAACAGCTTTGCATAAACTAACTCAAACCATCGAGAAGTCAATACACCCCCGGCCTTCCTTTATATTGAGGGAGCTTTCAACAATGTCAAACCGCATGCAATCACTTGTTCATTGGCAGACCTTGGAGTAAGTGAATCACTCATCTTGCTCATAAAACAACTCCTCTGTGAGAGATTTGTCAAAGCTAAGATGGGTGACGTTACAGCTCAAAGATCTGTCAGGAGAGGTCCTCACGCTTTTCCTCTGGAACAAGACTCCGAACAATCTGGTCGCGGACCTGAAGAGGAGTGGCTACACTGTGGTGACAAACGCGAATGAGTTTTCGATTGCTGTCTCAGGAATGCATCCTCAAGTTGTCAACGAACTGATGAACAATGGTCTCTCTCTAGATAGACCGACAAATCTGAACTTAAAGGAAAACCCACACAAAACAGAGTTAGTCCTCTTCTCCATCAACTCTTTTCGTCCAAAACTCAACGACACAAAACTAGCTTCTCTGCTGGAAACCCACCATCATAGATCGAGTCAAAAAAGCTTTGGTAGCCCTTTACACCTGCACAAGAACTGGCTTTACACATCCCTAGTCAGACCCATACTTCCACCATATTATTTGGTAAAATGCACTCGAAAAAAACTCATACCTACTAAGGTTCAAAGAACAACTTGTCTCTACTCTACTGGTGCCCTGAGATCAAAGGGAATCACACCTCAAGATTCCCTAGCCAAATAAGTTGCAGTAAATGCAGCAGCCCGCTAAAAAGCAGCTTCCCTTTTAGATCCAATTGCCATATAGGCTCTTCCGTAACTTATGCATCGAACCCTCCCATTTAACTCTTTCGAAAGGGAATTTGAAAGTCGAAATTTCCACACAGGATAGCTGGCAGCATTCACCTATCTAATCACTACCTGTGTTCTTATCATAAGCCCTACCCACCATGCATCTTCAAAAAGACACGTAAAGCTGTAATTCCAAAGACTTAGAGCACAATTGTGCCTAATTTCCATCGGTATCCTCAAGATAACCTAGAACCAGCAAGAATTCTCCTAAGTCTATCCTATTTGGGTCCTATGAAGGACACGTCTTCTCTTTCAAAATGTTCAGTCGATTTCACACGTGATAAGTTCCGCATTTTAACATCAAAATTCACCCCTTCCATGCCACAGATGGTAACCCTAAGCTTTCTCCCTGAATCATTGACCAATTCTTCCCTCCCATACTCTTGACGCCATATAATTTGTCAAGACTTTATCCTTAATTCCAATTCCAAAGTTTAAATGTTTCAATGATTCAACGGTAATTCAAGAAATTAAGTGTTCCTTTCGTTGCTACACTTAACTTCCACTCTAACTGTTTCACAGCAGATAGCACAAGCCCTCAATACCAATAAAATAGATGCAATTATTTATCTATCCTTCCAGGTAAGTGCTTAAACTAAGAATATAACGCTGCACATTGTTATGGAAGCAAACAATGTTGAAGCCGGGTGCCATTCAATTGTGTTTGAAAAGGGAATAAAGGGAAAAAGGATTGCAGCAGGAGTTCTTCCCTGTCAAGGAGGCAAATTCTCTTTAACAAATTGTAAATAGATCCCTCTTGCTGCTGTCGAGTAATACAATGGAAGGACTACGATGAGGATTCACAAACACTTTTGGTTCAATGTTTGTTATTTGTTATCTCTCGGAGACAGTGAGTGAACGAGGAAGACACAAGGGTTGAGAGTTTTATTGCTCCAAGGACACTTAGATAAAAAATTCACTAATGACATGCTAAATGGTAATCGAAGTCATTGTTTTTTTTTTTTTTTCTAATTTTTAACAGGATTGCATTCAAGTCAGGACTGTCGTGAAGGGTGGTACTTAAGTGGTTGATATTGACTCAGGATATTCCTCATCAACCTTGGCAGGAGATGAAGTGTTAAAGACTTCCGACCACCATGGGCGCAGGACCTGCTAAGAGCTGCTCAAGCAGTTAGCTGTTCACAACAAAATTACCCTCGAAAAAGATACATCGAACGAAGGGATATCAACGCTTCTGTTGAAAAGCGTCTCGAGACGTTACGGGGGATCGGTACCAGGACGCTTTGACACTTTTTATAACATTCTCTTGGATTTTTCATATCAAAAACAAGGGGATGTCGAAATTCCTTCAACTCAAAGAGATTTTAGTGTCTTGAGGAGGTTCGAGATCAAAGGATTCGATTCTAGGTAACTGCAATGGTAATGCCTGATTGCAAACCCCCAATTCCACAAAAGTAGGAAGAAGTACAACAGTACTTTACAAACACCAACCACACGAACATTTGTCCCCTTGAAATTGCTAAAAGTCTTGTCATTTCCGTCACATTCAGTAAAATACAACTTACCCCTCAATTCTCTTTCTCGCTCTCATTTTCAAAATGGTAACAACCGGACACGGAAGAATTTCAAACGATTTCGACGGAAACGATAGCGGTAACGGAAGTCTAAACGACGAAAAAGTTCATAACGAATACGACAAAAACACACACATGCTTTGGTAATTCGGCATTTGCTTTGCACACACACATTTTTTTTCAACACTCTCACTTCCACTTGCACTAACACTAACACTTACACTCGCGCACTATTCACTGTTCACTTACCGATATCGAACTCCGTCGCGATTTTACTTACCGATTTAACCGACGCCAAGGAAGGACCGGTGACAACTAAAGTGATTTACTTTAAGTATGCAGCGCTTAACCAAGAAAAGGAATCTCCATCTCCATCTCCATCTCCACCTAAACCTTCACCAGTGGTATCAGATTGTGGGGATTATCTCATATTTCGGGATTCTCAATACTTAAAAAGAGCAAAGGGATTTATTAATTGTCTAATAGCACATCACTGTAGTTCTTATACCTGTCATGTGCTCAGTTCTATTAAGTATACGGAATTTTTAGCTTGGGAAAGATGGGAATTTCGAGCCGAGATTTTGGGATTTCCGGAATGGACGATCTGGCACCACTAAATTGAAACACCACTCATACTCTCATTCTCCAAATATCAGCATCAGCAATGACAAGACAGTATTGTTACTCTCAGTTTCAGCAAGTGGGCTTAAATGCAAGACTGAGATAGACAAACAACTAGCCACCACGTAGAAGGGAGTAGGAGTGTCTTTTAGAAGAAAATCTCTCAGAGAGTTAGCGGATTTTTGTGGCGACCACTTGACGGCGGGAAATTTGAAATTTGAAATTCAACGGAAAATGGAACTGACTTTCTTTCGCTTCATGTTTGACATGCTGAAAGGCGAGCTTTACAATCGTTAGGTGATGCGACCAATATCACGAAGTGATTTACATAAGACCAGCATCCAGCACCCAAACTAAGCGGTCTATAAATCAGCTAATCTCCATCTCGATGCGTAGAATATCAGTCAGAGATTGAAGCCCATCAGATCCTCATCCTTAAATAATGAAATTGGCTAAGGATTCATACATACCTACATATATGTACATCATTTGACTCAAAGCCCGGTTTTTACTAATAAAATGAATGGCTGATACAAACTCAACAAAGTAACTCCGCATGGCAACGTGGAAACGAACCCTTCTGCGGTATGGGTCAAGGCATCATTTGAGAAGAGCTACGGAAAGGTGAGGAAGCCACCTGGCGAGCTTATGTCTTTAGGGAGCTCCCCAAACTAAGGCACACCTAGGAAGATCTCAAACCTTTATCGATTCAAGTAGAAACAACCTCCGAAGACTTACAGGCTCGCTCATGGGGCACAGCAGACCATGAACAGTTTGGTGAAGGAAGGAACAGAACAGCCAGATTGTGCAAAGAAACCGAGGAAACTCCAGATCAAATCCCTAGAAACTGTGGGGTAGGTACTAACTCGGAGTAGAGTAAATTGTCTAGAATTGTATAAAGACTAGATCCAATACAGGCTCTTGCGTTCCTAAGGAAGACTTAGTTGAACGTGGTGCTTTAGCACGAAAACAACCTTGACCGGCTGCGGGAGGGGGAATAATCGATCTTCTTGGTCACAGTTCACCTAACCACGACACAAATCATTCATACTTGCGTGGCACTACAGTTCGGTGTGAATCTGGGCCTCAACCAACAAACCTCTTCAGTTAGCTGGGGCCTTTACCACAAGTTTGTTAAGGTTCTTCTCCACTTTTCGTGCCACCTAAGACAAGATGTTTCTTCACTGACTGAGATTGAAATTTCTCCTCCAAAGCCTGTCAAGAGAAACGGGATCAAATATCTTACGGAGAATTTTTCCCTCGAAACTATTTAGAATATCTTCATCTGCTTTCGATAGGGTTCATGCTTCAACGCCATAAAGAAGGACTGGAATCATTAGGCCAAGAAAACAGCGATTGGCAAGACGCATTCTTCATTTGGTTTCAGATGAAATGTCGTTCTCAAAAGGCAGAGCCATCGGTAAACAAAGTCCTTTACCATTCGCCAATAATGGGTGTCCTTTCTTGTAAGAAGATTCTAGGTTTCACCCTTTTTCATTGTAAAACCTATTTAACCCGCTTTTGTCGCAATAAAATACAAGACAGCAAACTTAGTTCTACCAATTATGTCATTAAAGGTTAAAACCGAAAGATGGGGTTAAGTTAAGCGGGACCTCTTTTTGAGTGTTGAATTCTCTGGCGTTTCTCGCTCAGTCGCAAGGATAATTTCAATGCTTTACGCATTTCTTTCTTCTAAACATCCAGAAAGAGCATCTGTAACATGGTTTCCAGAAGTTCCAGAAGGAAGTTGTTTGTCAATGTCTTTGTTTCGGGACAAATAAATTTGTTTTATTTAGGGAAAGCATGCGAAAATCAATTGCCTTAGGTTTGTTTCATGTCAACAAACGCAAGCACGTGACCGTCTGCAAGTCGTTGGTCCTCCTTACGCATGAATTATGCGGCAAGACATTTTATTACACACTGCTCCTTCAGATCTAGCGTGATGTGCCTACAAAATAAATTGATTTCTTTCCGAAACATCTGATGACTAAATAAAATAATTTCGTTGGAATATGTAAGCCTTGTGTGTACATAAGTGATGACGTACATGTCTCTTTTGCATTGAAAGAGGGAAACAAAGTGTTGTTTAGGAACGCATTGACAAGGCAGTTTACATTTTTGCAAAACATTCAACAGAGGACCATCTTTTCTTGTGTTCTATGTGCTCTTGTCGCTAATCAAACACACACTGAAGGCGTGGTGGAACGTGGAGTCTTCTTTCGCATCCCAGATTATGTCGATCAAAGATGTCCTGTCGTTGATGAAGTGGAATATAATATCTGAAAGGGATATTTCCACCTAATTCCCTTTCAACTCTAAGACGGCTCTAGAATGTCTCTCACCTACATTCCGGGTAACTGTTCGACAGGTAAACTCGTCGAACTTGGCATAAAGTTAAGGATTCTATTGGAGAAGGGGAATCTTGGCGTGCCTCTCGTTACATGTAAGTTGTTACTTAACCTGGAAATCAACCCATTTTGGGCAGACGGCGGCGCCACGGGTCAAGTTACTAGACAATTTACTCTGCTTCGAGTTAATACCTACCCCACAGTTTGCAATGATGTGATCTGAAGTTTCCTCGGTTTCTTCACGCAATCTGGCTGTTCCGTTCCTTCCTAGACCAAACTGTGTATGGTCAATAGTGTCCCAAATAGAAGACTGTGAGTGTCCAGAGGTTGTTTCTACTTGAATTGATAGGTGTGCCTAAGTTTGAGGAGCTCCCTAAAGGCATAAGCTCGCTAGGTTAGGTTGTTTCCTCACTGTTCCGTAGCTCTTCTCAAATAATGTCTTGATCTATACCGCAGAAGGGTTTGCTTCCTCGTTGCCCTGTGGAGTTACTTTGTTGAGTTTGTACCAGCCGTTCACTTTATTAGCAAACGATCGGCTTTGAGTCAAGTGATGTATAGGCATGTATAAATCCTTAGCCAATTTCATTATTTAAGGATGAGGATCTGATGGGCTTTAATCTCTGACTGATATTATACGCATCGATGATTTATAGACCGCTTAGTCTGGGTGCTGGATATCTGTCTAATGTCAATCACTTCGTGATATTGGAGGCATCACCTAACGATGGAAAAGGTCGCCTTCCAATATGTCAAACATGAAGCGAAAGAACGTCAGTTACATTTTCCGTTTAATTTCAAATTAAAATTTCCCGCCGTCAAATTGTCGCCACAAATATCTGCTAACTCTCTGAGAGATTTTCTTCTAAAGGACACTCCCTTCTCGTGGTAACTAGTTGTTGGTCTATCTCAGTCTTGCACTTAAGTCCACTTGCTGAAACTGAGAGTAACAATATCTTCATTGTTGATGCTGATATTTGGAGAATGAGAGTATGAGTGGTGTTTCAATTTAGTGGTGCCAGATCGTGTATTCCGGAAATTCCAAAATCTAAGCTCGAAGTTCCCATGTTTACCAAGCTAAAAATCCCGTATGCTGAATAGAACTGAGCATAAGACAGGTGTAAGAACTCAAATGATATGCTATTAGCTTCTGAAAGCTAGACAATTAATAAATCACTTGTCGGATTGAAAATCTCGAAATATGGGATAATCCCCACAATCTGATACCACTGGTGAAGGTTTAGGTGGAAATGGAGATGGAGATGCAGACTATGTGGAGATTCCTTTTCTTTGTTATGCGCTGCATACTTAAAGTAAATCACTTTAGTTGTCACCGGTCCTTCCTTGGCGTCGGTTAAATCGGTAAGTAAAATCGCGACGGAGTTCGATATCGGTAAGTGAACAGTGAATAGTGCGCGAGTGTAAGTGTTAGTGTTAGTGCAAGTGGAAGTGAGAGTGTTGAAAAAAAATGTGTGTGTGCAAAGCAAATGCCGAATTACCAAACCATGTGTGTGTTTTTGTCGTATTCGTTATGAACTTTTTCGTCGTTTAGACTTCCGTTACCGCTATCGTTTCCGTCGAAATCGTTTGAAATTCTTCCGTGTCCGGTTGTTACCATTTTGAAAATGAGAGCGAGAAAGAGAATTGAGGGGTAAGTTGTATTTTACTGAATGTGACGGAAATGACAGGACTTTGAGCAATTTCAAGTGGACAAATGTTCGTGTGGTTGGTGTTTGTAAAATACTGTTGTACTTCTTCCTACTTTTGTGGAATTGGGGGTTTGCAATCAGGCATTACCATTGCAGTTACCTAGAATCGAATCCTTTGATCTCGAACCTCCTCAAGACACTAAAATCTCTTTGAGTTGAAGGAATTTCGACATCCCCTTGTTTTTGATATGAAAAATCCAAGAGAATGTAATAAAAAGTGTCAAAGCGTCCTGGTACCGATCTCCCTTGACGCCTCAGGCTTGTCATACTCATTATTTTCTTATAGACCGTCTCTTGTGCTCATAGAGTTGCGTTGCTTCATATGCCTCTTGTCTTGTTGCATGTGCTTGTCGACGTTCTATGTCCAGATTAGGTTAGGTAGTAGAGTTGACATTGCAAGAAAGTCCTTCCCCCGTCAGACTTATGTAGATCAATGTAAATCCACTGAGTTGCACTTGAGGTTGAAACTTCCATACCGTTGAGCCTATAAGTCTATGTATTCTCTAACCAGGGGCATGTCATTCACAGATTTGGTGGTTCTTCTAGACCCAGAAAAAAGTTTCTTTCTAGGACTTTAAATCGAATTTGGCAAAGTGCTGCGACAGTGACAAAGAAAGTCACCACATTCTTCGTCAAACCAGGAGTTTCGTGATGGCGGTCGGGTGAAACTCAGCACATCCTTTGCATTTTTGATGATCACTTTAAAAACACGCGGCGACTCGAACACCATCTAAATCTTGTAAATTTTTGCGACGTTGCCAACTCGCTTAAATTACACCAAAAATAATAATGAAAAGTTTCATCTCTCTATCACTTTTCAATTGCGAGCACAGTTGAGTTAAAAGGGGGTTTCACTTTTCCGTGACGTTTTATTCTCAAGCTAGGTCAAAGACACAAAAAAAAACTAATTTTCATTTATGAATATCATTAAGCAAACAAATTTTTAATTCTTTTCCATTTACTATATATTTCCAATTTTACATTATTTTATTTATTTTTTTATTTTTTTTTTAATGATGAGCAAACCTAAAATATTATTTTGTTTGCTAATTGTTCTCCATCTCTTTACTTTATTTTTAAAAATCATATATTATCTGTTTTACATTTATTTATATGGATTAATCAACAATATACATATATGTATGTTCTTAATTTCTATATAATATTTTGTATTAGAGTTGTTGTCACATATACAAATATCAGCATGTTTTCTTGTTTAGTACACTTTTTGTATATGAAATGGTTTTTTAAAAAAACAAATTTTCAAACATTTTTTTTCAAACTTTATGGAAAATATATTTATAAAAACGAAAAACAAGACTTATATTGTTGTTTTTTTTTTTGTAAACATTGCTTTTATAAATTGTACATTCGAACTTAATTGATTTAAAATATCTTATTATCCTATTGTTGTGTATGATTTTCTATTTTGACACTTGTTTGACAGTTTATATATATGTTTATATTTGTAATTGCTATTATAAGAATGTTTAAGAATTTGAAACACCTGCAATACTTCTTACGTAAAACAGAATTTCAGTAACCGATTAGACTTGTCGAATCCATCATTTTCAACGTTTCAAAAACTAACAACCACTATCCAGACTAAACTAATGCATATAACGAAGTTAAAAAGCAAAATAATCTGTATAACCACTGCTCACTAAAAGTGAAAATTCCTGGCCATCGGCCTTGAAACCCTCCATCAGTTCCTTGTGTTAATTTGACACACTTTTAAAATTCAAGTTGAGATGGCTATGCTAACATCCTTACGAAGATTCAGCGACTGGCTTGCGTAGGAACCACTCGAGATGATGCTGGGATTAATACCTATTGATCTTTTCACAAAGGAAGTGGCCGCGAAAACTGCACTTCGCCTACAACAACTCAAAAAAAAAGGCCTGATAGGTCTTCGAACAATCACCAAGTGGGTGAACATTGAAGGCAAAACCGACTATTTACCACCGATCCAGGAATTCAGCCTTCACGTCGAACTCAAAATTATCTCAAGAGAGAGCTAAACAGTAGAAGATGTCATTAACCCCAACCATATATCCATCTTCACGAACGGGTCAAAAATGGATGCGGGTGTAGGATCAGGGATCTATGCACGGAAACCAAACATCGCTTGGTCGATAAGACTTCCAAACCACAGCAGCGTGTTTCAGGCGGAAGTTCTAGCAATCGCCGAAGCCTCCGATTAGTGCTCTAAGGTTGCTCCTATCGAGGTTCACAATGAAGATTGATTTTCTTTGTGACGGTACCGGGAATAACAATTTTGAACATGCTTATCCTGATTTATTGAGCCAGGCTTCCCTAGATTCTTGTATGCAAATACCTTTCGCGTGTCTTGCGAAGAGTGATTTACCTACCCCACAGAAGGATTCGGGTCCAGAGAATTTTGCTGTGAGTCGGCTCTTTTATTACCCGCAAATCCACTGTGTGCAGGAATCCAGTGAAGGATTACCAAAGCAAGGTCCGTAATTACTTTGCGGGTTTTTAGGACTAGTCTGGATTTAATATAAGGCGAGTCGAGTACTTTTAGGCCAGCTTGACTGTCTGAGAAGATGAATATGATTTTCCCCATAATGTGAGAGGACTGATTGAGTCTCACACACTGATTAATGGCAAAGACCTCGGCTTGGAATATGGACGCGAATTCACCAAGGCTGACTAAGTTGATTCTCCGAAAATTCCAGAACCAGTTCCTATTTCCATATTGGATTCGTCCATATATCAGACGAGGACGGAAAGTGATATTTTGGATTTGTGGTTCTTCCAGTCCTCCCTTGAAGGGGAGGAATTCCTGTTGAAGCAGTATTCGGATAGCATGTCGTCTGGAAGCATGCTGAAGATTATGTCTTGCTCCAATGTTTCAAGCAGGGATAAGTGTCCTCCTCTATAAAACTTCGGGTCAAGGTTGCTTGAGTGGAAAAGTGGATGGATGCCTAATTTAGCTTCCATTCGAATGAGATTTCGTAGTGGTGGTAAGCCCAAGATAATATTGAGTGCAGCAGTTGGAGTTGTGCGAAGGCATCCTGACATACAGGTTTCGGCTAGGCGTTGGACACGTTCTTATTTCGTAACTGTAATAGTTTCGTTAGTTTTTTTTGTCCACCAGACAACGCTGGCATATGTGAATGGTTAGGTTAGGTTAGGTAGTAGGGCTGACAAGGCAGGGATCGACTTCGATTAATGTAGATTCATGGAGGTGCCCTTGAAGTTTCAACTCCCATACTGTTGAACCTAGTAGCCTGTGAATTATTAAACCAGCCAGAGGAGCTGTTGGACAATCCTTCTAGATCCTGAAAAAGTGTCTTCCTAGGTTTTGAAATTTAATTAATCAAAATGCTGGAACAGTGACAAAGAAAGTGTGTCAAAAAGTGCCTTCAACTACTTCTTTGTCACCAAATCCCCTGCACAGGTCATTCGTATTCAGTCTCAGTCTTCCTAGATCGACTAGATCGGGGTCTTCTGATGATCCTTTCCTTACCAGCTCATCAGCTGTTTCGTTACCCCTTTGTGGCCAGCGACTCCACAGAATCTTACATTGTGCTGCCGTCACTCTTGGTGACAGTGACGGTGTTATTTCGATGACAAAAAACTAGAAGCAACACGCTTCATGACAATGTCAGGGCTAGATCCGTCCTTCGCCCTTCCCTTTGTATGGAAATTCAGCAATACCTATTCCAAATTTTACGATGAAACCCTTGATCGAGCCAATTGGGCCAATTTGGAAACATACCTTGTGCTTGTAGGGAGTACACGTAGGAAGAAACTTCCTTTAATTCAACTCAGTCGCAGAGTTACACCAGTCGTTTCTATTTCTACTGTTCTTCTGCCAGCACTGTGTACCATTGGTACAGAGAGTGCCCTGCTAAGGCTTATAGAAGAATAAGGACTCTTAGCAGTCATTTCTTTGACGAGCTGGTAGACCTTTTGACATTTCTATATCTATGCGGTTGGTTAAAACCCAGCGCTTTCTCTTTCTGGGTTCTTAAGCTGGAACACCGGACCCTAATGTTGGTCTACGTGTGCAGACACTTTAATCGCTAGACACCGCTTATGAGCCAAGCTCGTTTCTGCCGTTTACTTATGAGCTCTTCCATTAAGTACTATTTTTAAAAGTCGATGCAACTACTTTTTTTTTTATAATTAACGCGCGCTAAAGGGATTATGACTACCCTTAAACTAGAGTACGGGCCTTAGGGAAATAAGAGGAGAGACGGAGGAGGTACCGATGGACGTTGGCTTTAAATGCTTGTGGGTTGTTGTGATGAGGGAACACAGAGCTATGTAGATCATTCCACATTCGTGTGGTATGACTAAAGAAAGAATCTCTATATTTGACAGTACGTCTGAAAGTAGGCTTGAGGATAAACTGATGTGCATTCGAAGCATGACGAGTATTGCTGGTGAAATGTTGCAGGGGCGGAATGCAGCTGGCTATTTCGCTAGAGCACTCTTGTAGAAGAAAGAAAGCGAGGCAATTGACTTCACAATGTTTCTGTCACCTATAAGTTTTATCGTGCGTTTTTGTACGGTTTTTAGCGCACCAGACCAATGGTCGAATTACGGCATCTGTGATCGAGTAAAGCCAGTATTATTACGTCTGAATGATCGTTTATACGTAATAATGCTCATTTTTACGTGACGAGTTACTCGATCACTGATGCCGTTATTCGACCCCAGATGTAAGCGTTGTACTCAAGCTTTGGGCATGTAAACGTCTTGTAGATTGAAGCCAGATCAGAAGGGGTAAATTATTTTTGGCATCGTTTAACATCGAATATATGATCGTTCCAACGAAGATCGTTGTTAACACACATACCGAGGATGGAACGTTTTTCGGCTTCGGCGATGCAGGTACCATTCATTGGATAATGGTTCGAGGTTTAGGTTTCGCTTGAGAGACAGAAGGCAGCATTGAGTTTTAGAAGCATTAAATTCCACTCCATTTGTAGAACCCCATTTTATTATGCTGTCAAGGTCGGAATTTAATGAGTTTAACATACGTTGCCGTCCGTCTACTTCGTCCGAAGAGCAGGAACGTGAGTTAGGGAACGAAACGCCAAACGGGCAACTGGGAACCCAGTCTGACAGGGCATGCACAGATCTTACGCAATTTTGTGGGCAATACTGTATGGACAGACTACATGACGCCTTATTTAGAATTTGATAGGCCATTCTCAACCTGTTTTCCCAGCAGAGGCGAATGGCAGGGCAACCAGGTATTAAATAATGGCACAACCACTTCCGTTTACACGGATGGATCCAAAATGGACACTGGAGTGGGTGCTGGATTTTTCTCCGAGGAGACTCTCGGATTGTCCGGATCTATGAGACTCCCAGACTACAATAGTGTCTGCCAAGCGGAGGTCTTGGCAGTGACAACAAATGCCCAATAGGTTGCAATGAAGGTTTCACCACAAGATGATATTACCTTTTTCATTGACAGTCAGGTGGCAATAAAAGCGATTTCTGCCATTGAAGTAAAATCGAAGCTGTCACAATTTAAGACTCTGCTGGGCCCCTGGCCATAAAGGGGTGCCTGGTAACGAGACAGCTGATGAACTGGCAAGAGAAGGATCTTCTTTAGACCCCGACCAAGTTGATTCCACCGCTAAAATTCCACCCTGTAACCTCAAGCAGGAGACTGGGAGCAAAATTCAAGACCGCTAATGATAGATGGAATGCGCTTAGTTCCTGTGTCATAACTAGGAAACTATGGCCATTCTACAAATAAACAGAAAACTGATAGAATCCTGCAAATGGATAATCCCTATCTTTCCTATTAAGTATCATCACCGGGCATAGTATGCTTAACTACCATGCAAGAAGACTGAGACTTAATACGGATGACCTTTACAGAGGCTGTGGCGACGAAGAAGTAGATGAGGACACCCCACACTTTCTTTGCTACTGTCCAGCGCTCTGCCTTTCAGGATCTAGAAGAACTGTCCGACAAGTCTGTGGTCGACATACACAGATTGGATCGACAAAAAATAGACTAATGGTTCCTAGTAAGGGGGCTGAAACCCCTAGGGTACCACAATGGGTCTACATTGACCTAAGTGTGACGTAGAAAGGACCTCCTTTCCCGTCAACCCTATTACCTAACCTAACCTAGGGAACGAATATGAAAAACTGAGAGTACTATCATCGGCGAAGGAATAAATTGGATTAGAAGTTGCAGACAAGAGATAAAGAGAGTCGGAAACAAAACGCAGCCTTGGGGGACACCAGCATTTATATGGTGGATTGCAAACTTGAAATCGTCCAAAACAACTTGAATTGAAGAAGAAATACATCGATGCCATATGCACGCATTTTTGACAAAAGAGCTTGGTACCAAACTCTGTCAAATGCTTTTAAAATATCAAGCGCAACAATCTTACTTTCACCGAGGTGATGTAGAGATTCGTTCCACTTCTCGGTGAGAAAAGCCTTCGAATCATCAGTGGACCTATGAAGTGTGACTTCAACCAACTCGGCTTACACATTTTAAGACAGCTGGCTAAAAGGATCGTGGTAACTGGAGAGATTTGTTGAATTATGGATTTCTGCATATCTAAAGGGTATTCCAATAGGGACTTCCGAACTTTGAAAGTTGATAGCGGCCATATTATTGAAGCAACATCTGTCAAATTGGCTGTCATTTATTCAGTCTGTTTTGCCAAACCATTATGGATGGATATAGCGTTCAACAGTACGTGCAAATAATCAAATTGTTTTATCAAAATGGGTGTTCTGTTCGGGCAACGTTCCGCGCGCTTCGCTCATTTTTTACGGTCGCCATAATGGTCCTTCCGAGAGTACTATTCGCAGTGTGGTGGATAAATTTGAGTCCAATGGTTCAGTAAACGACCAACCAACACCCGTACGTCGACGAAACTCAAGATCTGCCGAAGAATCCGAGGGCAGTCGATTTCGCGTCGCTCACAAGAACTCAGCCTTTCGCAGAACACAACTTGGCGAATTTTTGCGTCGTGACTTGGACTTGCGCCCGTACAAAATTCAACTGACCCAGGAGCTGAAGGTAAACAACCATAGGCAACGACGTGTGTTCGCTGAATGGGCTCTGAAGCAGTTGGAAACTGACCTTAATTTTCATCGAAAAATCATCTTCAGCGATGAGGCCCATTTCTGGATGAATGGGTACGTCAACAAACAAAATTGTCGAATTTGGGACGATACCAATCCACATGAGATCCAAGAGCGTCCAATGCATCCCGATTTTGGGCTGGCGACGTCGTCGGTTCATATTTCTTTGAGAACGACGTTGGCCAGGCCTATAGGTCGATGATTACCAACTTCTTTTGGCCTGGATTGGATGATATGGACACCAGGACGGTGCTACGTACCACACAGCTCACGCCACATTGGAAATTCTGCACGAGCAATTCGGGGCATGGTCATCTCACGTGGAGGTGATGTGAACTGGCCACCGAGATCGTGCGATTTGACCCCGTTAAAGTTTTTCTTGTGGGGTTTTCTGAAGTCGCAGGTCTATGCGAATAAGCCATAAACCACACCGGCCTTCAAAGCCAATCTAACCCATGCCATCGGTCAAATTCAGTCTGATTTATGCGCCAGAGTGATGGAAAATTGGACATTTCGGATGCGCGCCACCCGGCGGACATTGTGATGATGTTATATTCCATACAAAATGGCATCGATAAGCCTTTCAAACGAATAAAAAATGTCGATGATATCTCACATACACTTTGTTTTATTTAAATTTAAAGATAGGAAGCGCTTAATGAAAGACCCTTTATGTGAAAATGGAGCATTAATCATTCTTAAATTTGAAAACTAATATTTTAAAACAGTCCTTCTGAAACAAAAAGCAAATTAGATACATAAATACATAGTAAACTTAAACTATACATATGTATACTTCAATACATTTTTTTTATAATGTAAAACATATCTTTTACATTTAAGTTTAGTAGACATTATTAAGTTTTTATTTTTAATTATGAATTTATTTTATTTTTTTCTTCCCAATCACAAATTAAACAAAACTACATATAAGGCCACTTCTTGTTGTGCTTTGCATACATACAAAATTGTTAATTAATTCAAAATAATAATTATTTCCATAAAATAAAGTATATATATATGTATTTTGTTTGTCATTTATAATATAAAATATAAAATTTATGCTGCTGTGGCCTTTAATCGTAACAATAAAATGTAATTTGAAATGTTTTTGGTGTTTTTTTTTTTTTTTTTTTTTTTAATAATTTTTACGTATATTTGCAAAGCTTATTAATTTTTTGGATTTTTTAGAACTCGTTATTAAATAATATTTATGTCAAAGTTAAATCACTAAACAAGCGTGAAGCAAAGCAGGTATTTTTAAAACTTATCATGGAAAAAAAATGACGTGTTTTCACAAAAAATTGCAAAAGTCCCAAGTCCACCCCAGACTGTAGCGCTACCTTAAGTAGGTTAGGTTAGGTAGGAGTGTGGGACTGCCTCCAATTACTCATAGCATTGGCTAGCACAGAGTCCATCCTATTTGGGTACCGGGCCACAGCGGATATGAAGGTAATGAAAAGGCAGATGAACTGACCAGAAAAGTTTCTTCATCAACTTTTATGTTGTCAAAACCATTCTGCGGCCTCCCAACAAGCACAGCGAATGGCTGTATAAACAATTGACTTTAAGACATAGCACAAAATTACTGGAAAGTAAAGGAAGATTACAGACAGGCTTAAGCTTTTATACCAATCTCCTCCAAAAAAAGAACGAAACAACTTCTACAACTAACAAGTAGTCAGATTCGAATCGTCACGGGATTTCTAACCGGCCATTGTCGGGTTAAAAAACACCTCATGACTATGGGAATAGCAACTTTTCTCAAGGAACTATCCGAGATCTCCAACATCAAATTATGTAACATCATTAATTTTCTTAACTCCACAGGATGGATTTGAAAAACACACTCTAAGCCACGCCCATCAACATCCAGGTCACGTGAGTTGTGGTATCAAAACGACGCATCCGCGCTACTTGTTTCTCTGGCAGGTTTCACCAGATTCAACCACTTCTACCTACCTACTTACCTATGGGAATAGCACAAGACAACATGTGTAGAATGTGCAACAAGAACACATCATCGTTTTCTAGGTAAACACTACCTCGAGACGGAAGATATAACCACCAGCTCACCCAAAGACATCGCCGGCTTCATCGCGAACTCCGGCATCATGGAGGAGCTCTAATTAAGAGGACATCACATTAGGCCCATTTCAGGCCGCAGTGATAAGTGACTATGGACCACCTCAATTAGGTAGGAGTGGCAAGCCGCACTTTGCAACCTCACTTAGATCAGCTAAAGTCCTTTGTGTTATCATATGAATCTGTACTTCACCAGAAATACTATCCGCAGAACCAGCCGGATATTTCTATGGAGCGCTGAAGGCTACCTATGCTGATGTCAGCCAGTTCCTTAAGCAAAAAGGAGTTTCTTTCGCAATGACATTTTCGACCTCAACTGAAAAATATGGTTAATCACATCAAAAAGAAAGTGATAAATGAGGTGCCAGACTAAAGGGGCTTATAGTGGTCGCCATGTCTCAGTGATGAGGGCGTAAGCCTGCTGGATGAACTATATTTTCTTGGCAAAGATAACCAAACATTTTTACCAAGCATCGCTTCTCGGCAAACGATGACAAACCTCTGAGTGTATATTTTGGTCTTAAAAAGGCTTCTCAATCAGCCGTTTTTCTAAAGGTTAGCCTTCTACAAGCTGTTACGGGCCTCAACACCACCACTTTACGTGCTTCAAAAAAATACAATTATCTGACGCGATTCCTCACAGAGAACCAGTGCCTAGCTTCTCGCAAATCATTCATGTTGTGTGTGTATTATTTTTCGTACGAATGGAATGGACCTACAGTTGTATTCCCAACTCCGAACGGCGGATTGAGAAACTTTTTTCATGACAGATTATGGTTATGGTTGGGTAAGGTTAGGTTGCACACCTTAACCAGAATGTAGAACCATTGTGATATCACGTAGAGTACCGGATATTCGACACCAAAGAACCCTACATGACGAAGTTCCTTGGTCAAGAAGGAACCTATGGGTAACCTTACGGTGCAGGCCCCTTCGTATACCACACTATGTGCAGAACTATTTAGACCTACAAACAAAGCTCTTTATTTTGTGAATATCAAGTGGCTAAGTCACTTACGTCTTCGTAGAAATAATCTTCAAAAGTTTGCGATCTTAGCCTTGAAAGGGCAGTTCAGGTGCAAAGAAGATGAGTGACCATTTCTTCCTCTTCCTCATCTCTAAAGCTTCTACAGAAATCATTGGAAGGGAAACCCATTCTAATGGCGTTCTTATATACTTTATTTTTTCGGACAAAAGTCTTTCTGGTCTCTTCAGATCCAGGTTAGGCCAGATCTGTCTCGAGGAAAGACAACTGTTGATATTATTCCACCTACTATTAGCCATTCTTCTAGCTTCTGTATCGAGGCGAGATTTTATCAATTCTATAGTGGCAGCCGATTCCCTCCTATTTTGACCAACTCCCTCAAATTATACTTTTGCAGGTTTGTCATGCCTGCGAAGAGGTGGTGCCGCAAAAGAACCCAATCCAGTTTAGATGCATGAAAGGGAAATCATAAGATCGGCTTCGAAGATAGAGAAAACCTTATACTTCAAAGTTATAGTCATATACACTTTTCTAGATACAGAGGGCGCATTCGACAGTATTGACTAAGACTACAATGGCAGCCAAGACTCGTGGGTAACAGTCACAGTCACAGCAACTAATGGTTGTACGCAAGTTGACGTTCTATCATCCTTGCTGTGATCCCTAGTCCCTGGTCCATTGATTGATACAATTTGATACCTGGATAGCCCTGCTTTTCATAGCCGGGTTAGGAACACCACTCTAGATCAAGAGCACTCAGTCTCAAAAACAGCGGCCATTCTACTACTAGATAGAGAACCCCTTCGGTGATGAAAATCTCAAGTCGTCAAAACTCTCAACTGCAGTGGAAGATCACATGCATATTTATCTCCAGTAGCTTCGTTCTCTACACAGGTTTCGCTCTAGAATCTTCTTACATGAAATTTAAGCTCGTTTAGTGCTGCAAACCTAGAACAAAGTACAAGGGCAAGAGGATTTCTCTAAAACATGTGAGTTTACATGAATTAAAACATGCATGCCCACATAAATCAAGTTCCTGATCTTACACAGACCAAAAAAGACGTTGAATATCCTTACAACAGTGATATTGATATCTCTTCTCTGGAAGAGCATGTTTTTCGTAAGCTTGCGTTGCAATCGAATCAAGTTGGACTTACGAATTTCAAATCGATACTCACCTCCTATTTATAGATATCAAGTCCGCGTATTGGAGTGTGCACAGGGATGAGCCAAAAGGAAGTACTCTTGCTAAACAACTTTCGCTGCTTCGTTGAGGTAAAAGGTTGAGACAAAGATAAATATTGCCAAAGTCCCAAATTTACCCATCGAGCATTATCTTCAACGCCCTTGCTTTCAAAAGTTGCTACAATGGGTAACGATAATGCACAGTATACACTGTCAAATAGTGACGATATCCACCAGCGATAGCTTTATTGAAGCGTCAGAATAGGCTGCCACAACTACAAGATGTTCGAAAAGTTTATCTGCCTGTGATCCAAAATTAATTCTTCCGATTTCATGCCGTTTCTTTGGAGTAAGAAAGCACTTAAGTGGAAAGTCAAACAAACCATGATAAGGGTCCTATTACAGATGCGTGGACCTAATCAAACTCAGAATAAAGTGTACAGTATGTACATTGTAGACTAACATGTTGAGTACTCTGTAGTGTGAATATACTGATGAACACAATACTTTGATTCTACGATAAGCTACGAAACATGTTAATCACATTCTCAAACATTTTAACAGTCAGCCTTACGCGGATATCATCTATGCCGTGCTCTCTGTCGTATAGAATTTTTTCCAAAACCAATCAAGTTACGGTCAGTAACATTTCTCTTTGCTATTTCCATCTTGTGTGAGGTTTGGTAGATAGGTGTTCCGTGGGACTCATTTCGGCTCAGAGCCCATTGTGACGCCTATAGAATTCCCTGCATGAGAATTCTACCCGTAAAACTATTTAGAATTTTTAATAAATGAGATTTTACATAAGAGGATTTCACTTGGGTCACTGTTATCATTGAAATGATCAAGTATTCTGCTGTGACACAGCGCTGGGCAGTGGCAGAGGAGGTGCTTTCCTCCTCCTCTTCAATACAGCTTCGACAAGGGTCCATCTTGGGTTGCTTTGAGAATATGTTAGTGAAAGTTGATTAGAAGCAGTTGAGTTAATTGAGATTGGAAGCGTTTGAGCTTTAAAAATATCATGGACAGATAGAATCTCCAACATGGATGTCCTAAGAAGAATGGAAGCAAAAGGGAACTTCTAAAGATAATAATGAAACAAAAACTGGAATATCTGGGACATGTCATCAGAAACGAGAAGTACCAGCTGCTACAAGTAATTCTTCAAGGTAAAGTTGAAGGAAGAAGAACAGTGGGCAGATAAAAGACAACATGGATGAAGAACTTACAAGACTGGTTCAGTTTTTCAGCCAGCTTATCAGGAAGGATGATATACAACCTCCTAAGAGGAGAGACACCATAAGAAGAAGAGTTAGTTGAACTTGATGACATATTCCCAGCGCAACTCATTAATTTCGAGTTCAATACATTCAATTCTATTGAACGAGGCTTTAAACTTTGTGATGCTTGGAGATCGATACTCAAAGCGATGCTCAGCAAGTGTACGCGATCGCGCTGCTCTTTGGACATGGTTTTGCATTGCATTGAGCAATGATTTCAAGATAATGTGCTGCACATTATCTCTTCAACTCGTTGCTTAATTTTTTAAAATTTTGTTTGGTGTCAGTTGCGAGCTGGCTGGAGACGCTTCTTGGTTGAGACCCATGTCCACCCCAGACTGTAGCGCAACCTTAAGTGCGTGAGTTGTATTGAGTGCGAAAAAACTGCATGCTAGCTCTCATTGAAGCACGATGTAGATCAATTCACTGCTGTGTGGTACATGGCTCTCTGGATGAAAGTCAAAAATGGACAACTAAGATGGCAACGGATTTGATTTCGCCAACAGACGAGTTGTAAAATCAATTGGACAGTTTGCCGAGAATATTCAACTCATTGTTCAACGTCGGATGCTTCGTTTTGTGTACGAGGGTATCAAATCGTTCACCAATCACACCAAAAACGTAGTTCAGCTCGGGCAAAAGATTTTTTTTTCGCGCAAACCACACAAGTTAATCAACTAGGTGTACGAAGGCATTCAACAATTGAATGAATTTATCAACTAGGTATACGGGACTCGCAACGCGTTTAACACGAACATGATAGATTTTTAGTCGAACTGCGATGATTAAAGCGAACAACGGGGCCCGGACCCCTACTCTGTATTGCGATTCTTAAGTTTGGATCGTTCGAAAGCAGACATTTTGTATGGATTTTATGAATTGCGTTTCAATTTCAAACGATCTGAACTTGCAATACAAAGTAGGGGACCTTTGGGTCTGATATTTGTTGAGTTGAATTCAAAATTTAGTGCACTTGGTTACATCAGTTGCGGACGTAGTGTACAACGGGCATAACAATTAGCTAACAGTGACCAATTTGATAAAAGTGAAGAAAGAAATTTGAATCATTTATTAAAAATATCAACGCAGTCAAGTCAATTCAAGCAGCATTATCTTAAAACGGCTAAAAGCAATTCCGAATTCAAACTTAAATAAATTAAAACAAAACATTCCAGATTAAAAAATACTTTTCGTTAAGTGTAACTTTATTTGAAAAACAAAAAGAACATTTAACCAAAGAATCTAACAAATAAATATGATTACATGTAAAAAAAACCAATTACTCGAGTAAATGGTGCTCTTGGCGTCAATATCTCAAAGTGATGTGTGCATTCCATGAAAATAGAAGTTCTTGTTGATCCATTCCAAGTTTGAAAAAAACAAAAACGGAAAAAACAAATATGTATATGTAGACATGCAAAATAACACGCAACCAAAGCATACTATAAAATAATAATTTATTTGTAACTTCTTTCTTTTCGAGTTAACAATCAATTCAACGTCAAGGAAACCAACAAAACAAAAACAAAGAAAACAAAAACAAAAGGAAAAAAAACTATGAAAAATTCTGTGCTAAAAGTAACATCTTTTGGTAATCCATCATCAGATCTTGCTCGTACCTTCGACGAAACTTCAAATAGTTACAGTTACAGATATCATACCATTTATCTTAGCTACACTGTTTAGTATATTTAAGTTGATATAATAATTATTTTGTTTTTTGTTTTGTTTTGTTTCACTACTAAATATATAATAGATTGGTGTTTTTCTTTTATATTAATTCTGGGATTGTGTTAATATTATTATAATATTCTTATGTTTTGTTTTGCATGATTAGCTTTAGATTATTTTTGTTTTTTTTAATTTATACTTTTTCTTTTACAAATAATTTAATTATGTTAAGAGCTTTTTTGTTTTGTTTTCTCGCTAGATGATGCTGATCTGGATGCCATTTAGAGACAGCCAACGAACAACTACATAATCATTATTTATATTCATAGATACACTATAGATAGTTATTTATTCTAATCTAATTAGTTATTTTCTTTTTTCTGTTTTTCTCTTATGAGTAACGTGTTTTCTCTTGTTGGGTGAAAAATAAATAAAAGGAAGAAGAAGAAGTAGGCGCATAGGGACACTGGACACTCTGGATCGAAAGAGGGACAAACACAAAAAGAAAAAACAATTAAATGAATTATTAAAAGAATCTCTTAGTGATTGGGCGTATATTGCAAATTATAAAAAGAAAACATGATTTGATTGCATAAAAAAACATTTTAAAATTTCTTTTTTTTTTTTTCTTCTTTTTTTTTATGTCGTTTACAGTTTTTGTGTTATATATGATTCGTTTTTGGATTTATGGTGACGATTGAGAAATAAAAGTATATTTTCTAAAACAAAAACAAAAAAAAAAAAAAAAAAACAACAAAAACATGTGTGAAAGGCATTAATAAAATCTTACAAGTTTGCCAAAAGTCGCAACTTAATTATTATGTTCCTTATGTGACGAAGGGGACATATCGTAATGTGTGATAGTCGCGTACGTTATTTCCAATTTTTTATTTTTTTTTTTGTTTTTTTGTTATTTTCAGCTTTTTTTCTTTTTCTTTTTTCTGTTGATGTGTGTGTATGTGTGAGTGTGCATAAACTAGCCATTTTGTCTGATGGCCAGAAATGTAGGCATAAAATCACTATTTTTTGAAAATTCTCTTAATTTTATTAAGTATATAAATAGTATTGTTGAAAAGTGTATTTTATCTCAGCCATGGGTGCTTCAAACAATCGGCAGCTGTTGCTCGCTTCTTGGGATCAAACTCAAGCATGGGCCTTAGAAAATCGGCAAACGATTCAGCCTCTTCGCGGGACCATTCGTATTTCTCATTGAGAACATCGATTAAGCCCCATGGCTTGAGACCCGTTATATTTCTTAGCTCGCCTTTGCGATTAAATGTGCATTGATGATAGGCACCACGTGCTATTATATGTAATGGTATCGGGCCCAATAGCTCAATAATATGAGCAATATGATCCTCATCACGTGAATAAATCTCACCGGAATGAGGTTCGAAGAGATAATCTCCGGTTGCTAGCTCAAATGCCATGCAGGCAGTACTCCAAATATCGGCAGATGTGTCATAACCAGCACCAAGAATAACTTCTAGTGACCGATACTGACGGGTTTGTATGTCCTCAGTAAAATGCTGATGCACCCAACATGCATTACCTAAATCAGCGATTTTAACATCAAAATCACATTGCTCTAGAGCCGGATCTTTTTTCGGTTGCACTGGCTGAGTATTTTGAGGCGGCGGAAGATGAGGTCCATTAGTGCTGTTGTAGGCCACTGAAGGTCCTGAGATTAACTGATTGTTGTTCGGTAAGTTATGCGATGGTGATGTATTTTTTTTATTTTCAACAGATGGTGACCGTTTTACGGAATCTTCCTCTGTCGTTTCGGATTTTATTTCTTCTTCTGGTGATTTCTGTTCATCCTTATTGTCTAGGGTTTCGTTTTGTTGGATGGAATTATCTATTCAAATATAAAAATTAAATTAGTAAAGCGTTCGTATACAAAATAAGTTAAGAATATTATTCATGATCTCATAATAGGTATTTGGTCTCACTTTGGGGTACACCCATGTACTTTCTAGTTAGTAGCTATTGCAAATAATCGGCGGTTACTCATGACTCATGACACGAGTTACTTCGCACGGAGTACGTACCATTCAGTCAGCTATAAAACAATTCGTCTACATACATATGTATGTATGTACATATGCATGTTTATTCGAGACAAATTTCGTTGCAATTATTTCGTGCGTGAAGAAAGTTTTACCAAAACAATATTCTCAGATGACCAAACCCGATGAAGACAGCCACAATGCAAAGAATGACTTACGTCATCCCGGATGAATTTGCAGAAAACGAGAAAGATCTAGCAATCTTGGTGTAGTGAGTAGTGTGCCTGCTACGTTTGTGGGTTAAGTTCCATACCAACGATAGTCCATCTGTTTAATCTTAAGCTTACATATAGCGGTCACCCGTATATTTTAAAAACTACTTTCGGCCCCTGCAATCACTCAACCCGAACTAAACTGATTCACCTTCCACTGAAACTTCTCTAGTTCTTGCTGTCTTTGAAAGCAAAAAGTTTGGCGAAGAAATTGTCTCTATAAAAAAAAAAACTTCGCTTGTTATTCACTCGACCTTCTGACAAACTTTGTTGTGAAATAAACTGCTCCGCAGTAATTTGCAATAATTCGCCGGTCTAATAATCTAGTCTAGTTCCCAGCGTGTGCACTTGAATGACATAGTAATAGAAAATTAACATTCCTCTAGTCCAACTAATTAGTTGCAACATAAAAACTTTCTATTGTTGTACCTGTTGTGATTGTTGTTATTTAATTTAATTAATTAGACTTCTGCAATTCTTATCAACGAATAAGAATTGAATAAATTCAAACCGCCGGTTGTCTGATCTATTGGCCTTTAGTTCAATCACCACAATAACAAAACAATCAAGAACACGCGATAAGAGCATACATTACACAATTTTCTTGTGTCTCCGCCAATATTTGCTCATCATTTAGAAAAAAAAAAAAAAAACTAAAACTAGCGCCACGAATATCAAAAGAGCAGGCCAATGAACGAAAAAATGTTCTACATGCGATGGGGAGATGCGAACTATAGATTTATAGGAATACTGAAAGCAAAATCCATGTCTGAATGAAAATAAAACGTGTATTCATCGAAATTCAACAGAGTGTGCACAAAAAGATAGCGCTAAAGGTGGCTATAGCCATACATACAACACAGTAGTCGAAAAGTCCATCATATTTTTCAATTGGATGAGCTATTAACAAACGATTTAGGAACTTTTTTTTTCTTCCTTCTTTTGCTGCAAACACTTAGTCAAGCTGGATGCTATCGGCAAGGAAAAGCTAACAGCAGATGAGATCATGGCACCTGACCTAAACTAGATATAAATAAAACGCCCCTATGGATTGGTAAGGCTTAAATGACCACAAATCAGCTCCATAATTGGTGTTCTCACGGGACACTGTCCTATAGGCTTGCATGCTAGATTTCTGGAATAACAGCAGAGACGAGCAAAAACGAATTATCCACTTTCTTTGTACATGCGCAGCCCCGCCCAAAGGAAGACTGCTACATCTGGGAACTCATTTCTTCGACGATTTCAGAGATTTGGCTAACATTGATGTTAGTAGCGCCTTTTGCTCCATCAGAAGCTCCGAATGGTTTAGTTAGCCCACAAGTACGTGAAATAACGGCAGTTCGAGTGGGTCTCTTCTGGTCTTATTGTATCTGTAAACCTTGCAAAATGTGTTGTGCTTGCGATAGCACCTCTATACCCAAGGCAAAGCTAGAGATTATAAAGATTATCCTCGCGTTCTCCACCAATCACCATTGTATTCAGTGGTATATTAAGCTGCGTTGAGCAATCTATAGGCAGGTTTTTAGACCGATTGGCATAGAGTAGTAGAAAAGATTGCTACAGAAGCAGCAGTCATATTTCCCCATCTGACACGGGGTGATAGAAGACAGAAACAGATTCCAAACCCACTCAACGAAAACTAGTCCACCCGCAGAATATATAAGAAGTGAATGTTGGAGGTGATGTTCCATCCCCCATCTGCAAGAAAAAAGGGATCTTTTCAGTTTGAAACTCACAGCCTCGTCACCAACTTCAAATCATTAACAGACTTCAAAGTCTAGATATTTGCAAGATAATGATCGGATTCAGGGGTGTATCTAAGAAATTGAGCATGTTGGGCCGTGTAACTAGCGAAAACTTGAAGTACACTGTGCAACTAGGAAGCATTTCAGACTTGTACCGGATTGCGACAAGGATATGCACTGTTATGGAACTTTTAAAGCACATAGTGCTGTAAGAGGATGTGGACTTAAATCCAACGTGTCCCTTCCAATCAGAAGTCAGTTTCTAGACAAGAAACAAAGATAGAAGATGAATTTGTCTCAGGAATATGACGTGGTAAAACATTACACACCGGTGCAAGTTTAGAGGTTAATCACGTGCAGAAAAGACCGTCATACAAAAAAAATTATGGTCATGGAGTTCGACAATTAAGCAAAAAACAGTTTAAGCTGATATCAGTCTAACTAAACTGGAATGGTTAACAAGTCAGAGCGTGCAGTTTGTGAAATGAAAGCCCAGAAGGAGAGACCTGTGAACGATTGTAGTATTTTCTGGTACACATTTTGGTCTAAGGCATGCTCTAAAGTGAATCTATACATAGGAATATCACTAAACGCAACCTTAAATACTTCCAATGAAACTTACAAACGACAAAACACTTCAACAATTTACAATCACGAATGGACTTTCATGGATTTTTACGCGTTAAACGTAAAAACCACGCTTTTGCAAAACCACTGAACTGCTATGTTAGGTTAAAGTGGCTACCAGCTATTGCCAACACACTTAGACGAGTGATAGATCCATTGTGATCTGCTATGTACATCTTAAAAAGTTTGATGACATCTGCATTTGTTTATTTTTCTGTGAGAAACTGTCCATTCCAACATATTACACACTTTAAAAAAAAATACTACTAAATGAAAATCAACTTACTTTTACAATTCTTGTTATTGGTAACTTCCTCCGTCTTAATGGTAGGAGAGGGGAGGTTTGTATCATAATTTAAATGCTCCTCATCGTCGGCCTCATCATCGTTATCCTTCTCATCATCGGTTACATCTCCATTTACAGTGCTGTTATGATTGACCGTACTTGCACTCTGAACTTGTGACTGATCAACATCATCAGGACTATTTAACGGAGTATCGCTAACTTCACCGTTGTTAAGACTTTTTTCATCGGCTTTAGCTGAATCTCCAGCGCCACTTTGTTCCAAATAATCCCATTGTTTCTTAAAAAGTTCCAACCTCTTCTTGGCCTTCTTCTTCAATTTCTTCTTCTTATTCTTACTCATTTTGCCAGTAATGGGTGGTTCACGATACTCCTTCGGTGCCCGGCTTACAAACGAAGGAAACATTTTAAAGTTCATTACATACAATTCGGTAGCTTCGTTGGCTAAGGATCTAATGTATTGTTCGTCAACACATAGTAGCACGTTCTCCGGTTTAATGTCTGTGTGTATTATCTTACAGCAAGAATGCAAGTAGTCCAAACCTTCCAGCACCTGCCGCGTAATCGATTTAACATTTTCGATTGGTATACCACGGTAATTCGATTTACGAATTAATTTTAAAAGATTATCGCCCAAAACTTCGAATACCATGCAAAAGTGAGTGCCATTAACACCAGTGATCTTAAAATCGTCTAACAGTTGTACTGTTTTGTCACGACGTGGATTGGATGGATCACTGTCACGCACCGATTTCAGTATTTTAATCTCATCTTTGGCTGTTTCGGCAAAGTGTCGAGCTGATTTAACAATTTTTATAGCAACATAGTGCTTCTCTTGTAGGTCCCAACATAGCCATACTGTCGAGAAATGACCCCAGCCGAGTTTGCGCACAACATGATAGCGACCTAAAATAAAAATTAAATTCAATTAAATTGTATTACTGAAATAAATGAATGTAAAGGAATGGACTAGGACCTAAAGATGACAAGTTGAATCTGATATGCGGTTTTCTATAGAATGTCTCCCGACATAGAACTGATCCCTCGATCTATGCATGAAAGACTCTGCCGCAAAAAGACCACTCACACTGATGTTTTGTGATCCAAGACAAATATTATGATTGAAGTATAGAATCACGTTTCAACTCAGAACCATATAATAAACGGAACTCTTTCAGACTACCACGGTTCACAGCGTCTTCCCAGCAGAAATGCTAATTGAGAAAGCGACAAGGTCGAGAAAGTCATCCTTATATATCAGAGATAGCCGTCCTGGTTGTGTCAAGAGGCACTAAAATGGATAAAATGAAACAAATTAAGAACCAGTCCAATGTCCCAATCTTACCACAACCATTGATGTTGTATGGAGCAGTAATATCGATGAAGGAATCTTACGGAAGATACATGAAGACAGATTGACGGACAAAAATGTAAGCTCTTATTGGAGCTAAACCAGCAGTAGGGAGTCGCAAACTGAAGCTCTAATGTCGAATGAGAATGAGAGAAGTGCAGCGTACCGTACAAAGTCCCAGAAAACAGAGAAAGTAGCAACAAGATGGTCACAGCTGGAGGCAATACTCAGCAAAAAAAATTTAGAAGTTTGCCTGTTTTTTTTTTCAGATTAGGAGCACATTGCTACAGTTCTGCACCATAGATTGATGTGCAAGGGAATCTCATCTCGCAAATACGGACAAGTTCACATCAAATAACGAAGTGGTAGGAATTCATAGCATTCTGCAGCACTTTCACAAGCATCGTCAAGAGAGCAAGTTCAAAGGAAAGAGGAACTGATTATCCTAATTAAGCAATCGAATTCGATGCATAACATGCACTACGCCGTAGTCTGTCGCTTTTTATACGATAGACCACGATAGCTGATCCTGCCCCCGTGCAGGAGTGTTATTCCTGATCACAGAATTTCAAAGCGGCTATTTGGAAAATGGCAGAATTCAATGAGCCTCCACCAAACGGCGCTGTTAGTGGAGAGTGCAAGCGAACCAGTCTTAACCAACCATAGAGCCGAGCAAATCGACAAAGCTTAGACTAAATTGGAATGTTGTCGATTGTATGTATGAAACAGTGAAATTCGCTTAAAATCTAAGCTACCACTGGTTCCTCTTCAATATTGAGTCTGTTTTTATACGTGGGTGCAGCAAAACAACCACTACTACCACGAGAAAGCTGTATAATTTTGTTTAACCATATCGATATCGAAGTCTTTTATCTAATAATGAGTCAGAAATCTATACACGCCACTATTCATCATCAGAAATGGCACTAAATACACGACAGTACCAAAGCTAACTGTGCGATGCAATTAAACTAAGCGCATGAAGGCAGAACAGCGGGTCTAGCGAGACATACATGGTGCAGAACAGTGGAAGAGAAACCTTATTTTCTACACGCGAAATACTCATACAGCTCTCACCTTTGTAGGGGATTCTGTTGGTGTACGTCTTGTTCTGATACATCATCTTGATTGACAGTTTTTTTTTATCAGAGGATCGTCAAATGGTTGCAAACTGACGTTTATCTAAAAAGAATCATAACGTCCAAGTCATTCTAGGAAGAACGGTCACGAAAGATTCAAATCGACAACGGATCGCTTAGGAAGGTGAGGATACTTATTCTTGGTAAATTGCAATCATAAGCATGAATAGATTGCAAATAGCTACCACCAAAAATGTGCAGAGAAATTCGGGAATATTTTAGCTCACCGGCATTACAGATAAGCTACAATATGACATCACATCCGATAAAAACATAGCATGCCACACAAAATAAATCCGCGATAGCGATTGTCAAAAAAATGATAGTAAAGCGAAAGCCAGACAGAAAAAGCAAGTTATCAAAACAGCAGTGCCCACAGATAGGAACGATGGCAGAAGTACATGGAATTCATAATTCCATCTTACTACAAAGGCGCACTTGCCATTTAATTAAATACCATCGGTTACATTAGCACCACAAAAGAACTGACAGAGGTCCATCAACCCATAATTATGGCCCCCAACCATATAGACTAACTGGAGTGCATGTGACAGCAGTCACAACAGTCACAGCAGCAGCTGGCGTGATCGCCGCTGCTTCTCTTCCATTTCTATAACCGACAACAGTACGTCGTCGTACGAACGTACGAGAGCTTTTCCCTTTCAGTGATTTTCTTTTGTTGCAATTTTAATTGATGCGCAAATTGGAAATTAATGTTACAAAGTAGACTGGGCCCCAAAGAAACAAGATACACCCCCCATCCCCAATAGCTGCCATCATTTGCCGACCCAGTGAATTCCATCTTCAGATTTATTGATGTGAGCTGCGAATATTTTCGTACGCCGTTGTTAAAAATACCAAAACTAACGACTAATTAGAAAATAGGTCATCGACTCTGATGCGCACACAACCAAAAACAAAAGGAAACTGCTTCCTTTCGTGTCGCCTTCACCTATAAGTATGGAAACATGTCATTTGTACTCACTCACAGGTGGTTGTGTGGAATCCAAACTATTCCTGGCATGAGCCAGTGGCAAGTGGCAAGTGGCAGATTCTAGAGCTAGAGACAACTCTCCAACCTGTTGGCAACCCTCGCATAAGGTGACACAGTGTCACAGACTGCTAAATTCAATTTATTTAACTTCGATGGCAGTGAAATTATTGATTTTATCAGCGGTGGGAGGGCGGTTACCAATTCAATGAAACCACCTTGCAGCAAATGGATTGTTCTTGTTTATTCAATCCAAACAAATTAGCAAGAGTTTTTTGAGAAATGGTTAAATGTTAAATGCGTAACTCACCTTGGAATAAATCACCAATATTCACCGGGTGATAACCACCCTTGCAGTAGTCTTCCTTGGGTTCCTGCTCGTCGTTTTCGCTATTCAGCTCAGATTCATCCGACTCATTGGAGGAGCTTCTTGGTGGATACTGATAGTCCTTGTTATTACCATCGAATTTTTTGTTGTTAAAGCAACGATTCATTGATTTCACCATTACTGATGGATTTGCTGTTGAATTCAAATGATCCAAAGTGGTTGTACTGGTTGCAGATGATCCAGCCCCACTTGACGGAGCACCCGAAGCATTATGCGAACTACCTATCGATTTATTTTTTCCTCCACCATTACCTGGGCAAGCGGCGTTATTCTGTATCTGTGATGTTACTGCTGCCTCTGATGCCGGTGGAGATGGTGGACTATTCGGGGCAGTACCTTCGACTCCACCACTACCACTATTATTAGAATTTCCCGGTGCACAGGGAGTGTTCGATTTGTCGCCTGCAATCCCATTAGGTTTTCCCTTTTTCTTATTGGGCTTATGACGTTTTTTCTTGGCTTGAATAGCCAAAACACGTCTGTTGACGTCAGCCTTTGTATTCATATCCGCCAGGTGATTACTTTTTCAGTTCTGCTCGGTTTATTTTCTATAAATTTG